>CAOLHI010000693.1:0-600000 GCA_948474755.1 Ctenosaura bakeri
TTTAAATATTACAGCAGTCTGAAACTTATACTCATCCCTTTTACGCAGGTAATGTTGCTACAAACTTTCTTTAGTCACTTCAGTGTTTCCAGCCGCTCCCGAAAAAATAAACAATGTTACTCCAACTCCAACTTTCATAAACTTTTTGTTCAATATTTGTAATCCACTATATGACTTGCTCTGTCCGTCTTCATCTTACGAAAGTCAAATCCAGTTCAGTAAATTCCGTTAAGTCCGGTTATATCAGTTAGATGCCAAACAGTACTTTTCTAAATCAAGCTTCTTTCTTTCCAATAAACAATTGCTTACGATCCCCAGGGCTTTCCCGCACCGGGGATTCGCCACTCTTCTCAAATTAGAGATCTTATTCTTATTTTCCACTCAGTAAAAAGATCGTCGGTTCTCACTTACCCAGTTGGTTTTAAGGTTATTCTTCTGCTATTTGTAATTTATCGGTGGTGCCGCGGCAAGCTGATCACAGCCACCCAGCAAGGTTATGGTGGCTCTGCGGTCCCCTCTGCCTTTCTCGTCGTCTTCTCTTTCCTCCGATCTTCCACTTCAGGCAGGATCCGGAACCCCTTCGAGCCTCCTCCGTGTCCCCCTATAACTAGGGGTCACTTTCCTCCAAGTCTAAGCTCTTTTTCGCGGAAATACCGACCTCGCTGCGGTACGGAATCCACCACCCTCGTGGATTCCGTCCAAACGCCACTCAGCCTCCACCGGAAGTCCTAGAGGGCTGAATTTCTGACCAGTTCTAGGACTGTAAAAGCAGGGATCCTGGGGAAGGGTGGGATCCTAAAATAGGATCCAAAGTGCCACCATTTACTTTTGCTTCTTATCTGTCTTTAACTGTTTGAAGAGTTTCCTGTAGCATATAGGCTTCTCTTTCTTTTTTTTAATTTATTTTATTTTTTTATTATATGAAATCAACACAACATTCCAGAATAAGACAAACAAGCACACCAGTCCACACAACAGTGAGACAAATTAAAAAACAAAACCATACAAAATACTCCTACAAAACACTGATCTACTAAGACTAAACTACAAAATAAATTACACATAATTAAAAATTAGTTCCTGCACTTATTGCTAACAGCTCCTGACATCTTAATTTGCTTATCCTTCCATTAGAAAGTACTTTTCACTTTAAAACATTGTTACTCTTGTATTTACTCTAAACATTTAAGTTAAGCTATGTAAACTCAATAAATCTTATTTCTTATTTAATTTCACAATGTATTTAATGCTATGTATAATAATATAACTAAATCTATCAATATTATCAAATCCTTAGCTATATAATCCTTAGAAAACAAAGTTATAAAGTCATAAAACATATATTTTCCAATATATACTATGATTTTTCCCCTTTCTTTTTGACCATAGATAGTGTCTTTTTGCATTCCTGTCTGACAATGTCCCTGGCTTCAGTTCAGAGTTCTTTTGGCTCCTAGTCAATAACGTTTAATAGCGCAAATCTATCTTTAAAATTTCTTTAAAATTCTAAGTTCTTCAGGTTGTACTTTGGCACAATGGTTTGTTTAGTGTTCTTCTTTAGCTTCACTTTTATTTTTGATATTAGTAGTTCATGGTGTGTGCCACAATTTGCTCCTGGTCTTGTTTTTGCAGACAAAATGGAGCTTCTACATCTTCTGGTTCCAATTATGTAGTCTACTTGATTTGTATCTTGGCCATCAGGTGATGTCCATGTATGTAGTCACCTCTTGGGTTGCTTGAAGAACATATTTGACGTGAAGAAACTGCTGGCCTTGCAAAATTCAATCAGTGACTCTCCTGCTTCATTTCTGGATCCTAGGTCAAATAGTAGATGGGAAATTTAAAAATAATGCTCTCTCAGTCATGAAGGTTGCTGGTACTTGACCTTAGACCTCTCTCTTGTCTCTCAGGCTAATCCCTTTCACAGAATCATGGCAAGGATAAAAGCGAATTGTTCCCTTATATGCCACCCTGTGCTGCTTCAAAGAAAAGTGTGAAACAGATGTGCTGATAGACATCCATGAGAAGTCCTACATATGCCTGTGTCTCCCAACCTGCTTGGTGGTGTGGCAGATCTTCACAGCCCATCACATTTGGATGCCTCACAGTCCATCTTTGTCAGGCATGCATTGTGGACTCTCTCAGATGCTTAAGGATAAGGTAAAGATTTCATGTGTATCTGGCCATGTAGTGCAGCCATCCTTGGTCCGTTGCCCTCCCAGATGTTTTGGGTCACACCTCCTTTCATTCCTAATCAGAGCAGCCAATGGCTGTGGGTGACAGGACCTGCAGTCCAATATATTTGAAGGGATCTGGGTTGGGGAGGAATTTAGTGATGGTAAATTTTGGTTTGCAGAAACTCTTCATGACAGTATCTTAGCCAATATTAATGCCCCAGGAGAATCCAAAGCTATTCTCCTCAGGGAGTATATGTGTATAAATCCCCATTTGCAAAAGAGCAGCAACACCAACTTATTAGGATGAGCTGACATTTGCTGAATAAAAATACTGGTGAGGGGTAGCATAGTGGTGAATGATGCCCAGGGAGATCGAGGCTTGCATTCTTGATTGGATGTGTTCTGAAAAATGTTCTATAACTATGCTACTCAGTGCTTCCCTACCTTTATACTTAGAGATGTAACAAACAATCGGACCTGCAGCTTCATGCTTTCTTTTTGCCTAGACAATATTTACTCTTTGTCAATTTCATGCAGTCCTGACATGTTTTGTAATAAATGGAGCTATTATATTTGTGGCAACTGGACAGACATGCTGTATGTTACTGAGGTATATGGTAAAGATGAGAGCTACCTAGAGAGACTATCTGAGACTTCATGAAAGACCATCAAGACTTCAGATGTCCTTGGACTTCCAGGTTGGAAATGGTGCTGTGTGGCCATGTCTCTTAGCAAGTCCCATTCAGACACACTGTACTGGACATGGCAGGAGCTGGTTTGGGACTGAGAAAGCAGCTGAAACAAGAGAATTGCCCCCATGATCCAGTGTTCCCAATTGAAGCACCGAAGGAAGTGTGTGGGATCAGAAGTGATTGGACTGTCACCATGTCCCACCATACTGCAGTCACTGGTTTGAAGACCCAGTAATACCCTGCTGACTTCCTTAACATCCTGAACATAAAGATTTGCACTTAAGAAAGCTCTCCAACTGATTTGGGCTAAGCAACTTTGTCACCTAATTCTTGGCAAGTCAATTATGAATGTTTTACTTTTTTTTTCTTTTTCTCCCTTAAAATGTGGTGAATGGACTGCAGCATGGAATAACTGATTTAAAGAGATAATTTTAAAGAGCACAGGGTGGATTACAGACTTAAATGCTTATTCTTGAGCTCTGTAATTTTTTTAAAGCTGCAGAGATGATAATTTTGTGTATGAAAAAGACTGAGAAAGTGTTTGCTCACCTTATGAGAAAGATAAGCTCAAGGTCACCACCATGTTCTTAGCAGGAAGAAAAGAGTAATTGAACTTTGGGTGACCTTACTTACACATTTCCAAAGACAGACAGTGAAGATGCTGAACTGTACTGACATCTAGTGATAGAGTGGAATAATTGCATCTAGATTTTTTCCCCTACTGGATTGTGACACCTGTCAAATATTAAAATGACTATGACCAGAAGACATACACAGGGAGTAAATTAACAAAGAAGAACCACAGTGAATCAGCTGAGAGAGGAAGAGTAAAATAGAATGATTCTGGATGAAATTAGAAGATTGAGAGAGAGTATCAACTAGATGAAGATAGTGCTTGAACAAGAGCTGAAAACATAACTTCAAGATATAAGAACCTCCCTGAATAAAATCGGTAAGGAGATGAAAAAGATGAATGAAAAAGTAGGATTACTAGAAGAAAGAACATGAAAGTTGGAACATGTGACTGGCAATCTGTCAATGGAACAACAGCATGTGGACTCAGTTACATTGTTGGTGCTCAAGGAAAGGGAAGGGAAGGGAAGATGTCTTTGAATCAGAGATATACCTGAAATGCAGAATGAAGATATCTATGCAAGAATTTCAGATGCCCTAGCAGATTTTCTGGAGATCAAAAGGAACGACTTCTCTTGTGAATTAAATAATGTGTATGACCTGGGTTCTGTGGTTGTCAGACAGACAAATTTACCAAGGGATGTGATTGTCTACTTTGTAAGAAGAAGAATAAAAGACCTAATTCTTCAACAACATTACGCAAGCTATAAATTGATGGGAAAGAGGTTTAAAGATATACCAGCCAGAATCCTGAGAAGAAGATGAGATTATGCATTTTTTTATTGACAAGTTGAAGCAATATGGGATCCCCTTCAGATGAGGGAACCTAGAAGGCCTTGTCTTGCATTATAGACATAGAAGATTTAACCTCTACCTGGTATCAAAGGCAAAAGAATTTTTGGAGAAATATGGAAAGGAATTTGAAGGACCAATCCCTAAAAAATGATAGCAAGAAAAAACTTTGGATCATAGCTCAAAGGAGGGAAGAAACAGAGAAGAATAAGATGTAGATCATGCTGAGGATGGTGCACAGGCTCAGGTGAAGGTGGATGTGGACTTTGGAGATGGTGCCCAGGCACCTGAAATTCTAAAAATGTCTCTAAAACTTCTCTCTTGGAACATAAGAGAGGTTAACTCAGCTGGAAAAGAAAAGGAAAGCTTTTCACTACTTCGAAAAAAGAAAAATAGAGTTGATATGTCTACAGAAGCATGTATAAAAGAAAAAGATAACAAGCATGTGTCAAATCCTAAATTGGGTAAAGAATTTATTTTATCCCATAACAAAAAGAAAACAGGAGTGATGATGTATGCAGAGGCTGAATTAGATCCAGAAAAAGTTTTGGAGGATACAAATGAACATTGTGTTGGAGCAGAGATACAAACTCATGGGCAAAAAAAAATATTGGCAGTTGGGATTTATGCTCTCACAGAGAACAAGGATTTATTTTTTGAAAAAATATTGGAAGAAATTTTAGAACTTAGGACAGGTGGATTTCTGGGGGAGATTGGAATGGTGTCATTAACCTTAAAATTGACAGATTTGTGGAAAAAGAAGGAAAATAGGATCAAGGAAAGTTACCAAAGTTTTTTTTTTAAAAAAATTGATGGACAAATTGGAACTTTTGGACATTTGGAGATTGATATATGGAGAAACACAAGAATATAGATCCCCCCCCAAAAGACACAAATCTTTTTCAAGAATTGACATATTTTTAACATCGAAATCATTGACAGGCTCTATTAAGGATATGGAGATTTTGCCAAAGACACTCTCAGATCATAACACAATTCTATTGACTTTTAAAAAGAGAGAGAGTCAATGGAATTGTAGATTGAATAAAGTTTTACTTAAGAATGAAGGTGAATTGATCAAAGGTAAAATAATTTTTTTTTAGACAATATGAATAAGGGTACAGATATTAGATATTAGATATTAGAACAGTTTGGGATGCAAGTAAAGTTGTTATGAGAGGTTTTTTGTACAACAAAATGAAAAATTGAAAAGGAAGAGACAACTGAAGAATCAAACTATTTTGAATGAAATTAAGAAAAAAGAATAAAAATCCATCTAAATCATTGATCTGAAGGAAATACAGATTTTGCAAAAATATGTATCTATGAACATGGTTTATGATATTGAGGAAAAGATGAGACATACTAAACAAAAATATTTTGAATAGGTGAAGAAACCAGGAAAATTGCTTGCTTATAGGTTAAGAAAAGAGAGAGAAGAAACTGATTTTAAAAATTAAGGATGGGAAGAAACTGACATCTGATAATGACAAGATGAAGAAGATTTTTTAAAATTTTTTTTACAGTGCTTTACAAAAAAGACTATATAGAGAGAGAAAATTGAAAAGTATTGGACTTCTTACCTATGATTTTAGAAAATTAGAGATTGAACATAAACATGGCTATAACTATGGCAGAAGTGGTGGAGAGTTTTTAAAAAGTGAAGACTGGGAAAGTTCTGGATCCAAATGGCCTTCCTGCAATCTTTTATTAGAGGTTGGAAGAGGTGTTTGCTATTTAACTGGTACTGTGTGTGGCATTTCCCCCTCCATCTTTCAATGAAGGACAGGGATATGCCATCTTCAGCATCTGCAGCCACTACCAAGTCCTGCTGTGGAGCAGGATCCCTTACTGACCCAGCTGTCATCTCCTTGGATTCAGAGGTTGCTGCAGCTCCTTGACAATCTGCCTCCTCCTCCTCCTTGTCAGAGTCCTCCAGGGAGTGAGTTATGACAGATTGTTGGAGTCAAGCAAAACTAACATTGATAACTTGAAGAAGAACGTGATGTGACAGATCATAAGAATTACAGTCAGCCCTCCACATTTGTGAGTTTGACATTCATGGATTTGATTATTTGCGAGTTTCTCCAATCCCTGCCCTCCCATCTCAGGTGCTTCTTCTTTGGGGAACCTTCCCTCTTGGTGGCTCCAATCAGGCTGCATAGTCCTTTAAAAACTCACCTCTGGTCCTCCTCTTCCTCTACTAGTCTCTGCCTGGCCAGCTAAGGTTGGCTCTCTGCCCAAATTCTCAGCACCACAAACCCTGTACCCATGCCCCGCACATACCCAAGGAAGGAGATGGGCAAGAGAGAGGAAGTACAGGACCCCCATGCCAACCATCTCCTTTCCCTGACCTGGTTTAGACCCTGGATGCCCCCTTTCCCCACCCGTGCCTCAGCCCCCATCTCCACAGACATACACATTTTGTTATGTGCAAATTTTTCACTTTTGCGATGGTCCTGTGTCCCTAACCCTAGCGCAGGCTTTCCAAACGGTGTGCCGTGACATGTTAGTGTGTCACCTGAAGTGTGTAGGTGTGTTGCCTACAATCTTGGAAATGTATGTTATTATTTATAAATAATATATTTTTAAAAATATGTGAAAGGTTTTCATATGTTGTGTCCCCATATATTTTGTTATTACAATTTATGTATGTATCCATATCTCTTATAGGGGGTTAGTTTAACCTCTGGTTTGCTAGTAAAATTGAATTACTGTGTCACGAAATGATGCATGCCTAAAAAGTGTGTCACCAACATGAAAAGTTTGGAAAGCTCTGCCCTAGCGAATGTGGAGGACCAAGTATATAGACCTATTTTGCTTTTGAATAATGATTATAAGATTTGTACACTAATTCTTGGGGAAAGGATGAAAAAGATACTGCAGGACAGAATATGCTAAGACCAAACAGGATTTTTGCTAGATGCTGATGTGAGACAATATGAGATGTGTAGCAGATATATCAGAATATCTTGAAACCCACAATGAGAAGCAAGTAGTTTTATTATTTCTGGATGCAGAGAAAGTCTTTTGATAATGTGAACTGGTCATTTATGATTGAGCTCTTGGAGATGAATTTTGGAAATAATTTTCCCCAGTGGATTATGGTTATATATTCCTCTCAGAATGCAGAGTTTGATTAACAGTAAGACAACTAAAAGCTGTAATATACAAAAAGGGACCAGATAAGGCTTCTCCTTTCACTGTTACTTTTTATACTGACTTCAGAATTTGAATAGGGCTATTAGACAAGAAGAAAAAAAAGTGTGGTTATAAAGAAAAACATATTTAAATTAATGGCATTTGTTGATGATTTAGTGATTTTCTTACAAGATCCTTTAGAATCTGCAGACATATTGCTTAAGACTCTGAATGATTTTGGTTGCTTGGCAGTTTTAAAAATAAATAAATAAAAGACAGCTATGTTGACTAAAACATGACAAAAGAAGATCAAAAGCTCTTGATGAATAAAACAGGATTCCAGATTGTTAAGAAAGTGAAATAGTTAGGTGTGATTTTTTGAATATAGAATTCAAATTTGTTCTAGAACAGTCAAAATTTGGAATGAGGTTAAACAAGTTTTACAAAGATGGTCTAAGTTGAAACTTTCCCTGTTAGGTAGGATATCAACTATAAAAATAGATATTCTATCAGAGATGTTGTTCTTATTTCAGAGAATTCCCTATCATGAATCACAATGTGCCATTCAAACAGTGACACAGAGATATAGCCAGTTTCATCTGCAACGGAAGAAATTAAGAGTAAAATTCATAACTTTGTAGGATATAAAAGATAAAGGAGGCTTTAGACTCCCAAATTTGAAGCTGTATTATTAAAGGCTTAAAGGCTGGACTACCCAGAAAGGAGAAAGACTCTTACCATTAGAAGGGGTTAATCTGAGGTTTGGCTTGCATACTTTGCTGTGGTATAATTAACTTAAAGCTAATATCATTATGTCAGGCGTTCTTTACTAAGAGTTTGGAACAAATATCACGTCCTAAAATATCACTGTGGGTTTCACTACATGAAGCTTTGTTTAAGAGATAAATAACTTTTAAAGACAGATGGTTAACTTATAGAGACTTGTTAATGATGGAAAAAGGGCTATTTAAAATGAAATTAAATGATGAATTAATTCACAAAGGTAATTATGTAAACTGGTTTTCATATAGACAATTGATTGAATGGTTTAAAATGTATAAGAATTTATATGGTTTTGAAATGTTTAAATCTGAATTTGAAGAACAATTATGTGCCAATGATGAACATTTAATTGCTAAAATGTATATGTAGTTGAAAATAGAAACAGAAGATGAGCAAGTAAAATATTGAATGGTTAAATGGGCACAAAATGTGTGTCATCATATTCAAATAGAACAATCAGAAAGAGTTGGTCAAGAGATTTAAAATATACTTTAATTATCATCTTAGAGAGAATTTTGTATGTTATTATAGAGCCAATAGTTGGTGAGTTGAATGCCATTTATACATATTCTTAAACCTGTTTAGTTTAGCTTAGTCTCGTCTAGTTTAGTTTAGACAGTTTCAGATTTGTTAGCAGTAGTTTAGCTATTTTACTTTCATTGTCTGTCTCTGTAATCCCTTGTATGTTGTTTTATATACCTAAAATAAGCATTAATAAAAAAATTTTTTTTTGAAAAAAGACAATGTCCTTCTGGGGTCATCTTGTTTGATCAACACTCTGCCATCTGTAAAAGGAGGTAAACTTACTCAAGTGACTGTTTTCCATTATAGTAGTTGACCCCAGAAATAGTACGCCCCAACACCAAAAATAATTTTGCAGATTGGAGTATGTCCAAAGCTGAAGGAAGTCAAAGCGTGAATGGTGCATAGGGTGATCACCTATGCATTGCAAGGACAGAGGGAGAGAAGGAGCTAGAAGGATGGAAAACATATCGCTGAAGGAGAGGGCAATAGCGAACATAGACTAGCATAAAATTTGCATGTGCAAACTTACATATGTAGGTGTAAATTTAAAGATAATTACCATAATTTCCTTCAGAGATGGGAACTATATGATTCTTCAGGTGTTTCTGAAGTGCAGCGCCTAGCATTCCTCGCTGCCAACTGCAGTTGCAAAGGTTGTAGGACTTGACTCACAGTCCCACAACATTCAGAGGGTTCCACTGCAGATTTAAGGAGAGCTGCAATGCAAGTCACCATAGTGAGAAAGACTGTGACCAAATGACCTGTGTGCCTGCTCTATGTGTTCTTCAGGTGGGTATGTAGAGACCTGACTGGCAACTTTCTCCCATTGTTACTGCGGTAGATAAACCCTATCCTGGGGTCTACAATTTAATATTAAAAATGTCTCCACGTACTTGAGAGGTCCCCCGAACGAGCACGTAGGCAGGCACGGTCAAACGGCTGAAAACAGGAAAAACCCAGTCAGGCCAGTAAATCCATAGTCACATAGCCCCAGGAGACCTCCAGACATGTAAAACATAAAATACAAAAAGGGTCTTCAGCCCCGAGGAGCTGGCTTGAAGGGATTAATGCATCTGACAAACAGCCCATCAAATGAGGACGATATGCATACAACTGAGGCTTTGACAACCCTGGCAAATCCAATCATGCAAAGGACGTTGACATATTAGAGCTTTATTCTAGCTCCTCCACCTATTGTTCTCCCTGGGAAAGGATTAGCCCTCCAGGTACCTTTCCCCCCATAAATAGACCCAGTTTTTGAGCAGCTCTTTGAATCGCTCCCAGCTTCCCAGCAGACCGTTACTCCGCCCGTTGAGCTATCCCCTCAGCCTCCACGTGCTGAGTCTAATCTCTTTCCCCGCTGCTGTCTCGGACCTCCGGACTTCAGGACCAGGTGCAGTATTCCCCAGCTGTAACCCTCCAAAGCCCCCTATTCAATTTCCTCTCCTTTTATTCCTCGCTAGGTCTTGAGTGAGTGCGTGCATAAGTACGTACATGCACAAGTCTTTATTTTTAATAAAATCATTTATTAGGCAATTTGGTGTGGTTTTTGGCTTGGCCTGACCCCATAAGCACTGGGTAAAAAGACCTCGCTAGGTTACCTTGCCTCTCGCATTGCTATTGCTTGTGCTCTGGCTAGTTTCGATTCCCCATCATGTGGAGCACATTGAGGTGTCCCTCAAGGGACCCCAGAAATCAGGGTAACACCATCCCACCTCTGTCCCTTCTTGTGACTCTTTCTTTTTAAGACAGACTTGGGCTGGACAGTCCTTCAAATAGAGCAAGTGTGAGAATTGTGGTGCTCTCTAGGTATTTTGGGCTGAACGCCCTAGCAGCCCCTGACAGTGCAGTAAGTGTAGCCAGTGGCAAAAGATGCTGGAAGCTGCAAAAACAACTGGAAGGTCACATGATTCTCATCCCTTAAATGGAAAACCCTCCTCTGTAAAGTAAAATGAATGGCTACTCTAATGAAAGGGTTATATTATTGTTGTGTGTCTTCAACTTGTTGCTGACTTATGGCAACCCTGAGGTGAACTTATCATGGGGTTTTCTTGACAAGATTTGTTCAGAGGGGGATTTGCTTTTACCTCTCTCTGAATCTGAAAGAATGAGGTTTTCCACCCAGTGGGTTTCCATGACTGTGTGGGGATTCAAGCCTTGGTCTACAGAGTCATAGTCCAGGGTTCAAACCACTATACCATGCTGGCTCCCGTGTGCATTAAACTTGAATATATTGGGACCACAGTCCCAGATGGATCTGCAGATTGAAAACTCTGATTTGTAGCTTACTCAGTTACTGTTAAAATTGGCTCTTATGTAATGGTAACCATAGGTAATTCCAAAAAGGGCGAGGAAAGAGTGAGGAAATTCACACAAGTAGAACATTGAGATAATGTGTGAATCATGTAATGTTCCTAATTTCCTAACTATGCTTAAGAGATTGGGAACAGAATGCTTGTCCTGGGCTGACAGAGAGGATTAGCATTTTATCTGATGAGAACTTTTTCATGGTTCATATAAAATGTGCTACCACTTTGTCTGACAACAAATATCATGTCTGTGCCTGGAGCCAAATATCATGACCTCTGTCTCACACTCTCATTGTAGGTCTCCCTGTTTCATTATCTTTACCATTATCATCATTTATATCCTACCTTTTCTCCAGAACTGGGACTTAAGGTGGGATGTGACATTAAAACAGATATAGATACAAATATATAAGTAAAAATGTACAAAAAAGTTATGGGAAAATATTACTGTTGTTGTTGTTGGTACCATATTCATTTATATCCCACCTTTCCTTCAGAACTGAGAGTTTAAGATGAATCTTGAAATACTGATAAAAATGAAATTATAGAATTAAAACAATTTACATTTTTCCCTCCACATTTGCGGATTTGACACTCATGTGTTTGATTATTTGTGGTGTGGTGTGCCTCCCCCATTCTCCTCCTCCCATTCTCAGCTTTCCCGCCAGTGGGAGAGTGAAGTGGAGGGGGCATCTCTTCTGCCCAGTTCTCCCAGCTGCTGCTGGCTCAATCATGCCTGGGGCAAGAGAAGAATGGGAGAATGAAGTGGGGAGGACAATCTCACCCTCACTGCTTTGCTCCCCGCTGCTGCCAGCATGATTGTGGCCAGGGCAGGTTGTGGGGAGTGTGAGATCTGCTTCCCCACTTCGCTCTCCTACTTGCCGGTGCAATTATGCTGGGGACGGGTTGCAGAGGGAAGTGGGGAGGGCAATCTCACCTTCTCAGTTCTGCTCCTTGCTGCTGCTGGCATGTTTGCACCGGGGCGGATGGTAGAGTGAAGTGGAGAGGGTGATCTAGCCCTTGCCATTCTGGTCCCCTCCCACTGTCTGTGTGATTGTGCCTGGGGCAGGTTGCAGAGGGAAGTGGGGACGGCGATCTCATCCTCCCCCCTCTGCTTCCCCAGGGCTGAGGGCGCAAAGGCACAGGAATGGAAGAGGCAGAGTTATGTGCTTTTTTTTTTACTTCCGCGGGGATTCTGTGCACCTATCGCCCACGAATTTGGAGGGCCTACTGTAATGTGAATGCATGAAAGCAGTCAAACAAAATCACTAGAATCAGCACACAATTTGAATCTTTTGCAGCCAGTTCACAGAAGCTTGTCGGAATAGAAAATTTTCACCTGCTGACAGAAGGGCAGTGTGGGGGTTTACCACTTGACCCACAGCTTTTCCACTGTGTATGAGGCCCTGTCCAAACCTTGCCAGCAAATGTGAAGACTTCCACAAATCTCAGGTTATCACCAAAGAGTGAAGGCTTTCCCTTTTCCTCACCTTTGCGACCAATGTAGGGATCTCCTGCTGACCTACTAGTGTGGCCATCAACTGTAGGGATCTCCTAGATGCCATCAAGGCACATGTGTGAATATTATGCAACTCTGCATGGACACCACCCCTCTTTATTCACTGCTGCCACCACAGATGTCTGAAACCAAGCTTTCAAATATATAGCATTCCAGGAGGCCGAAAGTGTATAGTACAAAAACAATACTTCATTAGCAGAAGTTGAATGTAACAAAACAGATTAATTATTTAATACATTTAAAACACATTTCTCACTTTCTCACACCCTCCACTCCTAGCTAACTCAGACTCTTAAATACCACTCATTAATTCCTAAACCTGGGCTCTCTTAATCCTAATCCTCAATTCACTTCTTTCTTCTAACTAACTTCCCCTAATTGACTGTATGATGTCAGCTGTCACCAACTCTTATCCACCAGCCTTATTCAAATCCCGTGAGACATTCCACCATTCACCACTCACTCTCTGCATTCCATTCTCTCACCCCTCCTGACATCTCCTTATGCTTTACATGGTGCATACCTAAACAAATTAATATATATTCAGGTAATTTGTTTAGGTATGCACTATGTAAAGCATATTTAATATATATTAAGTTAACATTTTACACCAAAAGTCCATGATATCACATGCAACAAACAGAGAATCAGTCTGATCTCCAGAACTCCTTTTTAGGGTACCTTCTCCCATGTTCCCACCAGAAGTGATGGGACAGAGACAAGGGCCTCTACTGAAGATCTTACAGGTGGGATAAGATCAGATGAAGAGATATGATCCTTCAGATAGGGATGGGAAGAATATTTGTAATTATTGTTTCCCAGGTTGAAAAAAATGGCTTTCCTGACAGTTGGGAAACCTCATTGGGAAGAATAATAAACCAGAGAGAATTCTGAGCAATTTTGGTATTTGATGTCCTGAGGTGTTGTGGAGAATTATTATGCAGGGAAAAACATGGGAGGCTGCACAAAACCCCTGTTTTTTACAGACAAAATAGGTGTCTGTACAGAAAACACCATTCCCTGTGCAGGAAAACTCTTTTCTTTGCAGAAAACACAATTTCTTGTGCAGCAAACCTATCTTCTGTGTGGAAACAGGGTTTGCAAAAACAAACAAGACAACCATGTGTATTTTCTTTACAACTGTTCAGAATGGTTAAATATGGGGAGAATACTGGGGAGGAATGTTCACTTTCTCCTGCAGTGGGAAGAAAATTATTGTAATTAATTGTCTTCACAGGTGAGGATGAAATAGTCAAGGATTTTCATTCCTTTAGATAGTCTGAACTCAAGCTGTACAGGGCTTCATAAGTCATAACTAGCACCTTGTCACCCACGCTTCTGAGACAAAGCCAGAATTATTTAATTGAGAAAGTGGGAAAGAGGAAGCCTTATAAATTGAGAAACTTTATGGGAGTGTGTAAGTCCTCAGAACCACCTTCCTCAAGCACTTGTTCCACTCTAGTCACACACTCTTGTGATTAGATGCAGGAACGGTTTCCCTCATGGACAAGAACCTCCATGGACGTGGAGGAGGATGGCCAGATAGGAGGGGTGGAATGGGAGTGGGTGTGCTTGCTAGGGAAACCAGAGAATGTTGGAGAAGGAAGGGGTTTTGGTCAGTTGATGGGAGCTGCAGTATTAATTGCACTCATAGCTTGTTGTTTTTATATTGCATTGTCTTCATATTTCTTCTTCAACCCAAATATTTAAACCTGTCCACTGAAAAAAATCAATCCTTTTTCTTGTTTTAGGAGAAAGTCCAAAAGTTAATCCCCCTCCCCACCCTGCCAACAGAACCCAAATGTATAGGGATGAATAATCCACCCACCTCCAATATTTTAGTTTTATACATAGGGCTGTGGTAAAGATGACATCATGGTCTTTACCTGAGCTTGGTCTTTTTTTTCCCCTCAAAAAAATTTTTTTTTCTTACCCATCTGTGACATTATGGGGAAAAAAAAAAAGATCGAAGTCAGACTACCAAAACTGAAGTTAAAATTGCAGCTTAAAATGAACAGAAATAGTGTAAATACACACTTAAAAGCATAATAACTAATCCAAGCATAATACAATGGTCTGAAACACAAATAGCAGCAGCATACAAATCTGCCAAAATTTCAAAGCCACAGATATAAAACCTATAAAAGCAGCTACTATAAGCACATCCTAAAATGGGAGGATCTTTTTCTTAGTATTAGTAGAGAGACTTTTCTTTCTGACCAGGCCTTCCAGAAATGTGTTGTCTTGGATAGTAGTTTGTTGTCTTGGGTTGCAGTCCTGTAACTTTGTGTGTGTAGGTGTGTGTGCACACCTTCTAGATGCCTGGCAATTTTTGGCGGTCCCATGAATTTCATAGGATTTTCTTAAGCAAGAGATACGGATGAGGTGGTTTTGCCAGTTCCTTCCTCAGAAATATAGCATCTGCCATTTGTTGGTGGTCTCCCATCCAAGTATTAACCTGGGCTGATCCTGCTTAGCTTGCAAGATCAGATGGGATCTATTACCTTTAGGGTAGTTAACTTCATAACTGGGAAGCAAATATTTGTGAATTTGAGTCTTACTTTTGCATAAGCCCATGTATTATTGCATCTTTATTGGCTCTGTGGACATTTACATGTAAAAACTGCATTGCTTTTAAATTGTATATTCTTTTCGTACATTTGTAAAGTACTTTGAACTGGCTTCATTTTTATTTTAAAAGTAGCGAAGTCAGAAGTGCTGGCTTGGCAAATATGATTGCGTTCCCCTTGAGCTTGGTGTGGTTCAGAGATGGTAAATTATTCAAGCCAGTCGCAAGTGAGTGCAATTCATTAGAATAAACAGTCTCCATTCTGCTCGGTCCCTCTGGGAAGGACAGGCCACTTCCACTGACTCTCCCTCACTCCTCTATCAGGTGCAGGGACCAGCCCAGCAGACACGATTAAACTCAGACTTGCCCTCAGTAGGATTGCATTTCATGAAGGGCCAGCTGGGTCAGTAATTAAATCATCGCCATGCCTGGAGGTTTCACAGTACTGGCTGCAGAGAGCAGAGGCCAATTGCACTGCGACAGGGACACCTGCGCTGTTCTGAGAAAGTGGGGAGCAGGAAAAGTGCAGAAGCAGCATAGGAGAACCCCTTGAAAGAACCTGGCATTTTCTCCTACACAAGCGCAGCTCTTTCACCTCTTTCTGTCCTACTAATATCTCTTTCCAACTGCTCCAACTCTTTTCTATTTACCAAGGATTAGCCTTTGCAAAGCTGACACCCATCAGAAGTGTGGGGCTATAGTTTCCATTACCCCCACCACTGAGGTCAAGTATTGTACTCTGTTCTGAGCTGGAACTAACTGTAAGCTGGAACTAGCTGGAACAGCCCCCCCTAAGGCTTTACTTGCCGGCAAAAAGTGAAACACATCACTGGTGTAGGATAACCTTCCTTAGTAGTAAATGAGGCAGCAGGTGGTTTAGAGCAGCAGAAGCATTCCAGTCCTTTAGCTGATGGCGTTACTGCAGGTTAGGCCTCCTTGGAGATAGCATAAAGGTATCATTTTGATATCAATAAGTTGGCTCTCTTCCACCACCCCTCTCCACATGTTTGTGAGGCCCCCGGATAAGCACAGAACTAGGCTCAGCCATCAAACGCTGCAATATCCTAACACAATACAGGCAGGCCAGAAACAGCCAGATCACCGCTTTAGGAGACCTCTCTGCAAACACCCTCATTAGGTATGCACGCTGTTTACAAAGGACTCCTTGCCCCCAGCAGGCACCCTGGCAAGCTGAATACTCAACTGCCAAGCACTGAGCATTTGCATACTGTCTACCTCTTTGTCGACTCGGACCTAACTCAATCATGCTAAATTTTGACCTTTCCAAAGCTTTGTCTCGTGCCTGAAACTCATTGTTTTCCCCAAGTACGGAATAGCCTGCAGTTACATTTCTCCCTATAAAAACCCCTGATTCTGAGACCTTCCTTGGATCACTCCCGAGTTCCAGACCGCCTTGTTGCTGCTTTGCTTGGTGAGCTTCCCCTCAGCTACATGTGCTGAGCCACATCGAACCCCAGCATCGCTCTCTATTCTTCCAGGCTTCAGGACAGGTTTCGTATTGCTCAATTCAACAATCCCTCTGAAAAATCCCTCTATACCACTCCAACCTTTATTTTCCTCAGTTACTTGTGTGATTGTGTGTGTTGCATACACTGTGTGTCTGTATTTAATAAAATCTCAATTATTCTTAAACTCTGGTTTGCTTCTTGACTTGGCCTGACCCCGTAGACATTGGGTAAAAGATTCCGCTGCGTTGCCCTGCCTCTCGCATTGCTAACTTGTGCTCTAGCTAATTTCCCCAAACTTAGTTAATTGAGAGCACATATAGGTGTCCCTCCCGGGACCCCCAGTAAACAGGGTAACAATGGGGTCCATTATCCCCTCACAGCACTGGACTCTCTAAGTAATTGATTCTGCTCAGACTGTCTCAGGACTGACGCTTCTGTTGTCATACCCCAGCCCCAGCCCCAGCCCCAGCCCCAACATGCAGATAGGACTCTTCTCAGCAGCCACATCCTAGAGACAGGAACAGGACTTACAGCATCCAGTGCAGGTGGAAAAGAGAGAGCCCAGGCTTCTATCAGTGTTTATATAGGAAGAACTTTTTAATTAGACCACAGCTGGGTGGAACATGGAGACTATATAACTGGAGGCCAGACTGGCAGAAAACTGCTGGAGCTTGGCGATTTTGTTAGTGGTTAACAGCCTTGCCGACTCCTACATTCCTTGCTTGTGTTTCTCAGACCTTGGACCTTTGCCTAGACTACAGATTCTGCTCTTGGACACTCTTTCCCTGGACTCTTGGTAACTTTGGACTCGGTTACTCCAAGATTGCTATGAACCCATACTGACCAGAAAAACGCTGTTTTGTAGCTCCTGCTATCAGCCTGATTATACAGCTCGGCAGCCCAGCAGAAGACACCTGTTCTAGGTAGACTGGATGGAGTCCAAGAGCTGAGATGCACCCTTCCCCGCAGGACAAGGCCTGTGGAAGATGGATTCCTGAGGCTTATATAGGGCAGAAGCAAATAGAGTAAATAGAACAAAGTAAACAGAAGGGCATAACTGTGGCCCATCTCCCATCCCAACAGCTATGAGAACTCTATCAGCAGGTTGCTGTCAGGAAAGGGTATTGGTCCAGTTCTTTCCAAATGTAGCCTTGAACTGCCAAGCTAAACCAACATTTAGCAGAACCTATTAAATGCAAATTAATCTTTTCCATGTCCTCAGCTGGCAACATTTACATACAGGGCATAAGGGAGGTGTGGAGTTGCTGGTCTATTGCAAAACTGGCATCTGTCCTTCCTCACACTCACCTTATGATGCTTTTGGTTTAACCCCCATGGCAGCTGGTTTCTTCTTCAGTGGAACAATGAGCCCACTGTGGGTCTAGTTTGAACTTTAAAATAGCTATTAAGGTAACAAACCTATTTTGCAGACAGGGTTCAGTACTTTGGATAGCTCCTTTAAAGTTTAACCTTTTGACTTTCATTCCCAACTGCAATGAATTATCAATAAATGTAAGTTGCAGTCCGCTACTCACATTCATTTCATACTTTTTCTTTGTAATGTAAACATATGTACCTCCTTCAACACATATACCATCATACAGACACCTGCATGTAGATGCACACATGTGCATGCACACACATACAGAGACAATGATTATAAGATGTTCACCAGGGCAGTTTGACTTTTACTCATTTCACTGAGAAAGGAGCACTGGATTCATGAAGTCTGCCATCTGATCCTGAGTCAAACCATTACTTCATTCAGCCCAGTATTGTCTACTCTGATAGGCAGTAGCTCTCCAAGGGATTTGGGGAAAATGTTGGCTTTTTCCCCCACAAGCCATGTTTCCTTCACTCTCTTTGCACTGAATTGTTTCATATCCATTCCTTTCTCATTAGTGAAGTTTGCTTAAGCAGACACAATTGGCTGGTCTGTTTTATTGCTCCAATTAATTACCTCCTGGGTGTCCATCTCCCTGCTTCTCTCCTTCCCTCAGCACACTCTTGTCAAATTGCCTCTGGAAGATGGTCCTAGCATTTTCAACCCTGGTATTTTGGTTTGCTTTGATGGCTAAACCACTCCACAAGGCTGCCCCTACTGACCCCTTGGCAGCCCCATTTCCTTCCCACTGCCCCAGAAGCAAAAGTATTTTCTCTTCAGATGAGGATACCAGAGCCTCATCTGGTTCAGGTTCATGCAGACTTTGCTGTGTGAATGCTTTGTTTTTTGGTAATTGTGTTATCACCTTTCCCACAAATCTGTTTAGGCTGTCAGGGGCAACATTTTAGGAGTGTGTGTGTGTGTTTAAACAGGGAATAAGAGTTTTCATTGGGGAACAAGATAGGCAGCAGTGTTCAGGGGGTCCTTCCCAGGATATGGTTCATGGTGCCATCCTCTGCAAAAGTTCAGTGAGACTTACTGCTAAATGAATATGTATAGAAGTGCAGCCTTAAATGAAAAAAAAAAAAAAGGAGGGGGGAGCATTTGAAAAGCATTTATTGTGGTTATTTCTTAGAACAACTGCAATAATGGCATCATTAGTAATTTTTTTTAAAGAAAAAAGTAAAGTGATTTGTGACTTTGGCATGCTTGCCTCAATAGTCTCATTTCATTGCTTACAATAATCAGTCAAATATTTAGAGATGATATATTGGTCAGAGCTAGAAGTTCTCCCAAGGAAATTTCTTGGGGCCCAAATAAGATTAATGTGCGGATGAGAAAACTGCTCAACCTCCTCTTTCAGTGTGGCATTTTTGCAGTGCCTGCCCTGTTGAAATTCAGATCTGAGCACTGTAGGTGCTCTGTAGATTCTCTGAAAATCCAGTTTTGAGAACATGTAGGAAAGGCTGAAAATGGTGATATTAGGCATCTGAAAAGGGAAACATGTCCTTCTCTTTACAATGTTTTCTCCTGCTACTTCTTGTCAGCAGAGTTTTTAATGCTGCCATCAATTAGTGTGGCCAGCGGGCAAATTAGAGCAACACCAATTAAACAGCATGTCAACAGCCGCTGCAGCGCACAAGGCGAGGAAATGCAATTACACCTCGGGAACAGGGGCTGCCTGATTTCCCAGATGGCCAAGGCAGGCGGGGCCCAATGGAAAGCAGCTGCACCCACCACTGGAGGCTGGAGTTTCATTTCCCTTTGGCGCGAGCAAGCTGGGGCCACACAACTGTATGAGATTAATTAATTAATCAACTAATATTCCATAGAGTAAAGATAGGGAGGATGGAGCACTGAAGGAGATGATGATGGAGAACTTGTCTGCATCAAGTTTGGCTTAGATACCAGGGGAGATTGGGAATGGGATGTTGGAAGAGCACAGTCTATCGGGCACAAGTGGAAGAAACTTAGGAAAAGGTGCTGCATTTGCAACCTGGGAATGTAAATGGCTTACCATTTCATATTGCTCTTTCTAGTTCAGGACAGATGGATACTGTCAGATTGTTAGTGGTTTCTTTAAGAACTATGTTACATGGAAAGGACCATAGCATAACGGTAGGGCTATGCACTACATATGGTAGGCCCTGTTTGAATCCTTGGTGATTCAAAGATTAACTGGGAAGAATGAATATAGCAACAAATCATTCATAATTAAATAATGGTAGGATGGGTCCCAGACTATCATCCTATCATTGCTCAGTTATGGAAGACCTCAGCATATTGGTGTAGTCATTCTTTTTACATGTAATGTTCTAAGGTGTCGTGCCCTTTTATACTATATGATTATCTGCTTTATCTGCCCTGGCAATATCTTATGGAATCCTGGGGTTTTTAATTTATTGGAAAGGACATTTGGAATTCCCAGGCTGAGAACTTCTCTGGTGCCCCTAACTGAACTACTAAACCCCACCCCCAGGATTCCACTGGATGCAGTCATGGCAGTTAAAGTGGAATCATAGCACTGTAATTGTCTAAAGTGAAGGGGACCTTGGATCAGGTGATGTGGCAGGCCTTGGCCTGATGGAAACAGAGAACCAATGGCAATCAGACCAGTCCATGCTAGGCTGGAAGGACAGTAGTCCAACTTGATATGAAGCAGCTTCCTGAGTAATAGATGAAGAGTGTCATATTTTTCTTTTTCTGGCATAGAAACTAAGCCCACAAAACTTTCTCTGCCATGTCATCATGGTACAGGGTTGACCTTTGGCTCTTGAAGGCAATGCCAGCAGAACATAAGCTCTGGCTGTTTTTGTCTAACTGATAATGGACTTTGTATCTGCCCTCCAAGGACCAGTCTGGCTTAAGAAGGGATAGAATAATTGCCAATGATCAAGTGTCAAAATGGACACAGGAATTATGAATGTGATGCTGGCATGAAGTAGTTCTGATCTGCATCAGTGAAGGGACAATTTGCACTAATGAAATCAAGGATCAAGGTATCAATGATGTCCAAAGATATCAAAGCACAGAAGCTGATTGATAGCAATTGTTCCTGTTTGCCACACTTGACTTTTTGAAAAGCACCATATTCTGGCCTGAGTTCAGGTATAATTACAATCCATAGTTCATTGGTAGGGATGGGGAGATATTTGTTGAATTATAGTCATCTGAACAAATATACAAACTGAAACTGAGCTGTCCTTCACTAGTGACACAACCCTGGGCACAACATATACTCTCAGCTGCAGAAAACCCCATGATAACATTCACTTTAGGATTGCCATAAGTTGGAAATTATCTGAAGGCACACAATAACAACAACAACAACAACAACAACAAATGACGCCTCTGGGAATTTTGTAATGGAATTCTCCACCCAAAATATACATACAGAAAATGTGAATACTGAGGAAAGTGAATAAAAATGCATTTTTTAAAATTGAAGTATGTTCAGAGAATTGTTTTCATAAAGCACAGAAAATAGGCAAAATCGTGTGGGAAAATGCATATATTAGGAGACACGCAGACAAAAACAAGTATAAATTTTCATGAAAATTTCAAAGCTGAAAGTCAGTAATGAGCCCGACTTTAGGACTGGGAAAATTACCAAAGCTTGGGATAAACCAAACATAAAACTGAAAAAAGAGAGAAAGAAACTGGCAGATGCTGAAATTGACTGATTTTTTCTAAAGCTTGAAACAGTTACTTTTTTTACTATAACACCCAGAATTGACCAGCCAGGACCACCACTTTTCAAACCTTTGTTTGTGGGTAAGAGTTCAATGGGCCTCAGACATGGAAGCACGTTCTTATTTGCATTAAATGAGGCATCTTCTTCAGTAAAGATCAGCTGAGCATCATCTGGCAGCTAGAAATGTGTATCTGCAAGGGCTGCCATTTGTGTGTTAAGGGCGGGGGGAGTTGTTTGTTTTATTCTTCTGCTGTATTAAGGTAACCATTAAAAAGCTAATTGGTTTTTGCATATATATTTTTGCATGGACATTTGCCTTGATGGACACCTATGTGTGTTACTCACACTCAAATGCATAGATCTCATTTTTGCATTTTGCAAAAGCAGTTCATTTAGCAATGGCTGGGTTGTTTGGCTGCACTGCTTCCTGTTTTCCACACCAGCTTTCCTTCCAGTTACATTTAATGATTGTTACCTGGCTAGTGTTAAATTGGTTTGACCTTTCTTTTATCACATGGCCAATGTAGTCTAGTTTTTGCTTGTTGATTTGCCTGCCTCATTGTTAGGAAATAGGTGCTTAAAAAAAACACACCCAAAGTGAAATAAACCTCTGATGCATCTCAGTGAATGAACATATGGTACATTTGGAAGAGCTGATAGCTTGATCTACTAACAGGAAGAAGTATGAGAGAATTTTGCTTGGTTGCCATTTTTAAGTGAACCAACCTAAGTTGCATTTCTTGAACTAAGATGCAGATCAGAACAGAGTTATCCTTCCAGCTGTTCACTTCTTTGCCTTTTGCAATTGATTCTCTGCTCAGACATGGTGGGCCAAAAAATTCAGGAAAGGTCCATACAAAAATAAGTATATTAGAGAAAGCTGTGTGTGAAAATAAACAATCAGTTTTTGTGCATTTTTTGAAAAATGAAGTTTGATAACAGATATTGAATGGAATGGATTTTAAACACATGCAAAACTGACAGGGAAAGGAGGTGGATGTACATTGGTTCATCTATTTTCCACTAATAATACTGCTCACTTCTATCCTGTTGCTGACATAAGAGTGCCAATTAACCAGAAAAGACATATAGCCTGCTGTAGTGTCTTTAGCAGCAGCTAGAGCTGCAGATATTAGTATGTGTAGATATTTGGAGCATAGACGAAAACAGTTGCACCAGCTAATGTCTACACATCAAGTAAAGGCATAGAGGTAAGCTGAAAAGTTTGTAAGTCTAGGTGCTGGGATGAGAACAACTTTGCTTCCCCCGCCTCCTCCACACTTGTTCATAGGCAGAGCACTACCACTTGCTGGGGTTCTCCCTAGGGAGGGAAAGAGATGAAAGTCTCCACTGAGGCAGCACCCAATCCCCAAATTGGGGCAGCTGTGGCAGAGAGATGTGATGGGTGCCAAATTGATCAAGGACTTGTCTAAGTGCAGGAGGCAGAAGACATGATCAAAGCAGGGGAAGGAAGGAGAGTTAGATTTCCTGCACAGAGAGGCTGGAGGAGGCTCCTGTTCCATGTGCAGAAGAGGAGAGTTGTGACCTCAATACAGAAACCTTGAGTGCCTTGTCTCCTTTCCTAAAAGGATCTGTGATGTAGAGATGGATCTGCTCTCTGAATATACACCTTCCATCTGTAGAAGTTTGGAAGGAAGAATCCTGATTAATCTTCTGTCATCTCACTTTTTCAGCTGCCTTTAAAATATTCAAATTTCTTTCCCCTCTTTCCACTTTTCCCCTTTGTCCTCAGCTTACTGTGATTGCAGCAAATTAAATTCAAAGTGCAAAAGTAATTTGTGCTCAGTTAACTCAGTGGAGGGAGGAGGGGCAGAATGTGCCCTTCCCAGGAGGTTCAGGCAAAAGCAAACTTCTCAAGCCTCTCCTAGCTTGTGTGTTCTTCCTCAGTCATAACTTCTTCCATACTGACCACACTTTGAAGTTGCTTAGTTCCATGTGCTGTGGTGGTCATTGGTGAAACATTGGTGGGCCTGCGAGTGACAACTAATGACACAAGCTGAGCATAACATGGAGGTCACTAACATGAAGATAGGAAGCTATGGATCCTGAATTTCTCAGGACGGCTATGGACTCTGCAAAGCTGGGGTGGGGAATCCAGATGTTCTGGCCCACAATTGCCATCAACCCCAAACAGCATAGGCAATGGTAAATAATTGTGGGAGCTGTAGCCAAAAAACATTTGGAGGGCCAAAGGTGGCCCACCTTCAGCTATAAAGAGATTGTGCAATGATTGGTATCTCCTCAGAACTTCCCTCACAGCTAACACATATATTACTATTGCAGTTGCTTTACGGACCTTTTGGACATACTTGTCTACACCATTTTGCAAACTGTATTTCTTTAGGTTATATCTCCTACAAACACCTCTTAGAAAGCTGGGTTCTAGTGTTGAAATACTCTGTGTGATGAAATGGTCATAAAGAACAGACACTATTGGACTCAAGTTTCATCAGTACCACTAACCTTGCCAGTGGTGAGGTAGAATAGGAGTAGTAGTTCATTATTACCAAGTTGGCCACAGGTTTCTCACCCCTCCTGTAGAACTTCAGCTAACACTACTCTGCTTTTTCCATACTGAGTCCCTGCCATTTTGTGACCCTTTAAATAAGTCAACACACATAGGCATATTCTAAGGTCATTTCTGCACTAGAGTGTTATAGCGCTATGATTCCACTTTCAACATCCTATGGAATCATGGGATTGGCAATTTTGGGAGGGGTTGGCCAGCCCCTCTTGAAACTGCAAACCTTAGGATTCCATAGGATGTTGAAAGTGGAATCATAGCATCATAGCATTATAACACTCTAGTGCAGAAATGGCTTAAGAGAAGAGTGGGTGAAGCATGAAGGACAGCAAGTGACTGAAATGGAATGGGTGGAGTCAGGTTGAGTGGCAGGAGGTGAGTGTTAGCTGAGTCAGCTGGAAGAGGGAATTGAGGACAGATACAGGGATCAGGGGGAAGCACAGACTGGGTAAAAGGCTGGTGCTAAGAAAACTGTTGAAAAACGGAGCAAGCTGTGTTGGATCAGACTGGGGTGGGAATTACGGCATCCTCCAGATGCTTATGGACTGCAGTTTCCAGCATTCTTCCCATTGACTAAGCTAGCTAGGGCTGCTGGGTGTTACATTTTTGCCAAAGTTATGAACCATGTAGTTTCCACCCTGGAGCAGATAATCAGATAGAACTACCATTTTGTATTTTTTATCAAATGAACACTTCGAGAAGTTATGTTCTATTTAAAAAGTGTGCTTACTGATTCAACTAGGTTTTTCTTGGGGTGGTGGTGGATAGATTTGTGCCATGTGTTACTTTTGAGTGATGTGTATGTTTATGGACCTTCAAGTCACCTGTTGACTTAAAGAAACCCCATGAATTTCATAAGGTTTCATTAGGCAAGGAATACTCAGAGATGGTTTTGCCAGTTTCTTCCTCTGAAATATAGTTTACAGCACCTGATATATGTTGGTGGTCTCCCATCCCAATACTAACCAGGGCTGACTCTGGTTAGATTCCAAGATCAGACAGGATTTGATTCCTTAAGGGTATTTGAGTGATCTCTCCCAGTAAATAAATACAAGGGGGAGTATCATTACTCTCTTGTAAATCAGCTGGCTAGGGACTCAGCAGTCATTCTGAGTGAGAACAGCTTATCCAGTGATTCTTGGATGTCGAGGTCTTGTAGGGGTTCCCGATTGTCAAATATGCAAACCAACATATTAGCATTATTCCAAAAAGTACTGTGTTGTAATTACTCTAGTTTTTAATTTTCTTCAAATAACGGGAAATGGATGATGATTCATTGGCTCTCCTTTAAAAAAAGGCTACTTTTAAATTTAAAATATATATTAAAAAGTAATTAGAAATTGGTTAATTAAAAGTACTAAAAATGGCCCCCAAATCTCCACAATGGCCAAAATGGTGAAAATTCCTTCCCTAAATATATAATCTTAAATAGTTTAAGTTTAAGTTTAAATAAATTAATTTAAAGTAGCAAGAAACATCTATCAGTATCTATCCTTTGATTTTATTGCAAAAATATGAACTCTAGCATTTGACATTTAAATTTATTCAAAATAACAAGAAGTATCTATCTATCTAGACTGTCATTTTAATGCTGAAAGTACTGTGTCTGGTATGTGTTGCTTTAAAATGCAAGAGTAACAGTGCTACTTTTAAGAAATTAATTTCAAGCTTTGGCTAGCTGGACCAGGGAATGTCATTAACACATTACAACAAGGAAGGTCCCCAAGGAATTCATCAGGGGTTCCTCAAAAGTCACATCTGCAGAGTGAAAAACTGGAGCTTTTCTACCATACACAATGAATTCAGGATTAACCTTTTGTCTTTGGTAACTTGGGTATGTGATAGAAAAAGAGGCCCCCAACTATAGGTTGACAATGGGCCAATTTTCTGTATCAGTCCATGTTACCTGCAATCACTTCTTTCCAGATTATAGAAGGCATGTTTTGCTCAGGTTTCCTGCAGCAAAGATATTTTTATTTTAAATAGAGTGCCTTTTCTAAATAATTATTAGAAGCCCACATCCTATATAGAGTGCCAACATCCCAGAGGTTGGTTGTTATGAGTATTAAATAGTGTTCCTGTATGCGCACACACAGAACTTGATTTCACACAGGGGTTTCCTTTCTTGGACCATGGTGATAAATAGCAAGCTATCCTGAATCACATAATTAAGAAGGCAAGGGCAATTAACCATCACTGGAAGTGAGTCAGTAATTAAACCGACTAATTAATTAAGCAGTGTATGGACGCTTGCAGTTGGTTGACTGCTTCACATGTGCAAACACATTTTGCCACAAAAGAAGGTAATGGAAAATGGCTCCTGGAAGCCTTTGACTTTTTCTTCTTCTGCCAATCAAGTCGACATCAGCACTACTCTCTTATTCTAACCCATATCTTACATGCAGCCTCAAAGCCTAGCATATCGAGTTTTCTGGTTGCAAAAGAACTGAAATAAAAATATATAAATGATAGATACCTTTATATTATGTTGTTCAAAATGCCCTACTTTTCCATGTGAAATGCTCAAGCAGGTTTGGTCAGCCTCACAGATGGTGAAAAGAGCTCTGTGCCTCTTCTAAGTAAGAACCAGAGGTTTTGCCCCCTTCCAGAGAAGCAGCATGGGGTAGTGGTTTGACTGTTAGACTACAACCCTGGAGATGAGGGTTCAGTTCCCTGCTCAGCCATGGAAACCCACTGAGTGAGCTGGGTGCATCACATACTCTCAGCTCCAGAAAACCCAAGACAGGTTCACCTTAGGGTCACCATAGGCCAGAAAGGACTTGAAGGCACCCAACAACAATACAAAGCTGGCACAGTACTGCCTCTGGCATTTAATAGATCTTAGGGCAGATGACAGCTCAGTGATAATGGAGCTGCATGCACTGTGTATGCAGAAGATTCGAGCTTTAGTTTCCAGCATTTCTAGTTGAAAGAGTTAGGAAGCATGTGATGAAGCCAGTGGCATAGCTAGCATAAAGAGCACCTGGGCAAGCATGGAGTTGCGTCCCCACCTCTGGGGCCGCTTCCTCCTCCTCCTCCTCCTCCCTCTGCTGCTTCCAGCACTGCTTTTTTGCACCTCCCTGGCATTGGCACCCAGGGAACATGCCCTACTTGCTTTACCCTAGATGTGTCTCTGGACGGAGCTTTCCCTGTATGAGAGCCTGAAAAGTTTTTAAAAGATGATAAACCAGATCAGGGGAAGAAAACCTGACGCCCTCTGTAAGTCTGGGCTGATATCTTTTGCCATTTTTGACTATCAACAATGCATTCTGGGCCTGGTATTACTTTCCTATCTTGCTAGCACAGGGCTTTTAGGTCACAATGCTCAGAATTCTCCATTCAGCACTGGTAAAGCTAACTGAGGGATTCTGGGAACTGTAGTCTAAATAAGTGGTTCTTAGCCTGGGGACTCCTGGGTATCCATGGAGCCCTCACAGGGGGTCTGCCAAACCCTGCTGCTGGACACCAACAGCAGCAGAAGCAGTAAGGATGTGGCAGCAGCAGAGGAGGAGGTTGCAGGTGCTGAAACTGCTCCCTTATTTGCAAACAAGGGAACAGTTTGGGTGAATGCATACATATCTCTGCTGCTGTATCC
The DNA here is from genome assembly GCA_948474755.1 of Ctenosaura bakeri. Lineage (NCBI taxonomy): Eukaryota > Metazoa > Chordata > Lepidosauria > Squamata > Iguanidae > Ctenosaura > Ctenosaura bakeri. Next base: position 27,828 of record CAOLHI010000693.1, read on the forward strand.
CTGACAAAAGGGACACAGCAGCAGGCATGTGTGCACGCCCAAACTATGACTCTGGATACCAGGGTCTGAATCACCACTTGGCTATGGAAACCTCCTGGGTGACTTTGGGCAAGTCACATTCTCTCAGCCTCAGAGAAAGGCAAAGGCAACAAATCTTGCCAAGAAAAGCTCCATGACAGGTTTGCCTTAGGGTTGCCATAAGTCAGTTTTCAAAGGAGAAAGACGTGATGGCTAGAAAGAATCTCCCTCTGTCCATGACACTTTGTTCTCATGTGTCTTCAAGTCACTTCGGAATTATGTAACCCTAAAATGAACCTATCTATCACAGGTGTGTTTTTGGCAAGATTTGCTCAGAGGGAGGTTGCCTTTGCCTTTGTGACTTGCCCAAGGTCACCTAGTATCTGAATAGGGATTTGAATCCTAGTTTCCAGAAGCCTTTAATAAATACATAAATATTTGAAATTTTAAATAAAATATTTGAATATTTAAATCTAGAGTTAAGTCTTGGGGGTCCCCAGCAACAAATTGTATTTGCAGGAGGAGCCAGTAAAGAAAAGGTTCAGAATCACTGGTCTAAATAATGACTTTTTCAAGCTCTGCACTAGCAACTCACTTTGCTCACAAGACTGCCTCACCAGTTTGGTTACTACCACCTGAGTTGCTGTCCATAAATACTGCTGTTTGTGGGGCAAATACCGGTAGCTGCTTTCTCCTTTGGCCTCAGAGACAGGCCTACTACCCAGGAACTGCCTCTTGCTGAGGAAGCTGGCTGTTCAAGAAGCAGGTAGGAGAACCACAAAAACTTTTTATCTGCTGGAGTTCAAGGCACTAATATCTCTCTGCTCTGTGTGGGTGGTAAAGTTAGACAAGAGTTCCCCTGCATTGACGGCTCCCTCTCCCTCTTTTCCACCCTCCTTCCCTATTGGCTTCATCTTTCACGACAATTATCTTTTATTTTGATAGCTTTCTATTTAAATCTGCAGAGTGCTTTGCTTGGGATAACAATGAGCAGGATCACTGAATAAGGAAGCATTTAGTAGATTGCTGAGGCGGGGGCAAAGCTGCTGCTGGAGGGAAGAGAGACCTTCAGGAAAGTCTGGAGCATGGGCCTTGATGCTTCTCTTTTGCAGGAATTAAGAAAGGGAACTCTTGGGATTGCTGTAGAGTGCTGTAGCCTCATTTTTGAGGTGCAGATGCTCATCTTGACAGACCTTATAGCCACATTCCCAAGGGGAGCCCTAAAATGCAGGCAACTCCATAGCAACAAAGCAGTAATAGCTGTTTTCATCTCTACTAGGATGAGGAGGCTTTTTATAAAGCCATTGGGTCTTCATTGCACATTCAAGAGCAAGTCATCGCAAAATATGTTGCATTACAACAGGAAGAACTCAGAGGAATATATTGTTTCTGGGAAAATCCATCCCCAAAGAAGCCACTGTAATGATTGTTGCTAAGTTCAAAGGGAGCATGGAAGCATGAGGAAGCAGTGTCAGTTAACATCATCACTCAAAAAGTCCCAGCATTTTGTTCCTGCCTGCGTGTATCAAATTGACAGGTCAGGGATGGGAGGGAGAGCATGTCAGGCTGAGGGGAGATTGCGTGTTTGGTAATGTTCAGACAACAGAGGTAACACTTAGGGCTACCAGATGCCAAGGAAAAAAAGAGTCCTACATGACAAGGATTTTTTTTTTTTTTTGAAAGAGGGGCTAAATTGGAATGTACAGCCTGTTATGTGTTGATGAGAAACCAATAGTTGTCTCAGGCAACAGATGCTGGGCCCAGGAGGAGTAGTGGCAATAGCCTGCCCAACTTAATCCCATGTTAACAGGTCTGGTGATGGCTGCTGTCCAATGGCCAGTACTGAAATAAGATTCAGCTGGCATTGCAGTTGTCTTCTGTGGAATTGTTGTGGCACCAGCTTATCAGGCAACAGAATGTCCTACGCAGCAGCACTATCACAGCAGCTTTGAGGGAGAAGGCATCTCTTCAGATCCTCTCCAGGCATAGCTCTGGTTACCGTAAAGGAGTAGCATAAACATAAGTCTTCTTCCATCACTAAGCACTGAATAGAATGCAGACCAGTGGTGGGTAGAAGAAAGATCAGGATCTACTGGTAGATCTCTATTGGTAGAGATTTACAGTAGGTCAGCTTTTGACTCCTGAGTGTTTACGTGTAGGAACATCAAGATGGCTTTCCTCACCTCAGTAAGGCTGTTGAGATTAAATCCTATGTTTGCTTCATGGACAACACAGGTTAATGTCTATGTCAATTGGCTGTACTTTGTATATTGTATGCTTTATTGTTTTATACCACTTCAAAATCTTCAGACCTAAGTGCCCTGTAAATATTCATAAACAAGAATACTTGGGGGTGAACCAGGAGTGGCCTCTGAAATCGATGGAGCTTGAGCTAAGTTCATTTCTGCTGTGGAAAAAAAAATCCAAGGCTGGAAATAAACTCAGAGGCAGCCTGGTCTTCCATTTTAAGGCTATGTCTGTTGCCCTGGCTCTGGTTGGTGGAAGCTTGGAGTTCTAGTACATAAAGTATGTCCCAAGGAGGCCCTGCTTCTGAAGATCCTTCACACTACGAAAGATGTAGGAGTTTTGTCTTTTGTCTCTGGTGTAAACAGGGAGGGGGGCAGGTGTGAAGGCATTGCTCCTCAGTAAGAATTCTACCCCTCAAATGAAAATATCCTTCAGTCTCCAAATTTTTACCACTGTAGTAACTTAAAACATCAGTTGAACATTTAGAAATACAGTTTAGGCATTCAAAGAAAAGGGGCAGGCAAATTGACTCAGGGAATATGAACACAGTAAATGTAAAGGACTGAAGGAAAAATAATAATTGGGTGGGTGCAAATTCTTATCTGGAGGGGCAATGCCATAATTTTGCACTCCTTGATAGCTACACCCCTGACCTAGCACTGCAGCCTTCAGGAGTGGGGTGGCTTAAAAGTATGAAGGCAAGTTGGGCAGCTAATATTCCTCCTAATTCTATAAATGGAGCTTCAAGAAAAGTAGGAAAAATGTGTCATAATGCATGCATTGTGGTCAAATTTATTACAAATGGAGTGGAGAATATTACTTTGTTGCTTTTGTTGTTATGTGCCTTCCAGTTTCTAATGATATATGGTGACTCTGTCATGGGGTTTTCTGGGGCTGAGAGTATGTGATGCACCCAAGGTCGTGGACTGGGTTTCCATGGCTGAGCAGAGAATTGAACCCTGGTCTCATGGGTCATAGTCCAATGCTCAAACCACCACATTGGCTTCATACATCATATCTGTGGTGCAAATTGGTGTGGGATGTGCAGTCCTCCACATGTTGTTGGACTACGTTTGCCAACCTTCTTTACCATTGATTGTTCTGGCTAGGTCTCCTGGGAGTTGCAGCCCAATAACACATGGTAGGACCATAAGATTCCCATCCCTCTTGTAAATATGAAAATGCAAGTCATTTACAAAAAGAAACATACCATGACCTTCGTATGTGGTGCTCTGATATGAACAGAAACAGCCTTCCGGGGGGAAAAATTACCTATTTTGCAATTTCATGGTGGGAGGGACATAGTGAATTAAATAATTTATAGTGATTAATAATTTCAGAGTCAATTTTCTAATATCCTATTTAACAAAATGAACATTTTGAACCTTCTTGGATGGGATGTCCTTGTTTAAATAATAGAATTCCAAGGTTCGGCTGATTTTATGTTCAGTGGAAATCAGTGCAGTCCTACTAGGCAGTATAGAAGAGTGGAACTCTGAAAATGACCTCCCACCAAGGGTAGCAGGTAGAGGTACAGTGAGATCACTGCAAAGTACTACACCAAAAAATGAAGCAAAACTCTTGAATGTTACTTTTATGAATAAACTGAATGGCTGCCAATGCTGTGCATTTTTCTTGAAGTTGATTATATAACCTAAAAAATAAAATAAAAAGCACCTATTGATCTTAGTCAGCAATTCTGTTGAATCAGACTCTCCCTCAAGGTGCAAAGATAAAACTTAAACTTGGTTTTTGGACAGTGATCTTACAGCCTCAAGTTTTCTTTGGGCAAGGAAGTTTGCCTTTGTGTGTGTTTGGAGGATCTGTAAGGAGCTCCAGCCTTTTCCCTGCCTGCAGCAGATAATTGTCTTCAACAACTGAGTTGCCTTCCAGCACTAAGTCCTCCTTCTATCAAAGCCAGTGGAAAAAGCTGAAGGACAATGTTTTCTCCACTTTGCTGAGATTCACCTGTGAAATAACAGCAGTGAAATTATGACTATCTTCTCCCTTCCCCTCTTATGAAAACAAATGGTTGCTGCTTACTCCTGGAGTCCTGGCTGAACTGGGCAATTGAGTGTGTTGGGGGAGGAGAAGGGAGGTGTATTTGAACAGTTCTCAGCCAATTTAATTAGTCTGCTCCTGATATATCTGCAGTCTAAATACTCTAAAGGCACCAGATCCTCTCTGATCTTGGAAGCTAAACAAGGTCAGCTCTGGTTAGTACTTGGATTGGAGGCTGCCAATGAATACCAGCTGCTGTAGGCTGTATTTCAGAGGAAGGAACTGCAAAACCACCTCTGAGTGCTTCTTGCCTGAGGAACCCCTATGAAATTCATGGGGCCTCCATAAGACAACAGGTGGCTTGAAGGCATGCCCCCCCCACAGAGGCACAGACCCCCCTCCTATGGATGGGCCTGGGTTAAGTGAGAGTGAGGGAAAGGCCTTCTGCCCGTGTTTTTGTACAGATTAGCTTGACTGAAGGACTGCAGAGTAAAGACAAGGCAGATTGAAACTGCCTGACTGTAAAGAAGGCAGGGAAGATTTTGATGGCCCGTAAGCTATGGTGCACCAGGTGGTTGCTTACTTTGCATCACCCTAAAGCCAGCACTGACAAATAGACCATAATAACCCAGTTTTCTTATTCTCCAGGGCTTAACTAGGATAAACCTAACCAAGTCAGAGCAGCAGGGATCCTTAAAAGGAGAGTGACCTGAACCAACTTACAGTATTTCAACCCTATTGTGCATTCTTACTCTAAAGTAAATCATCTTGTGTTCAATTAGTGGTACTCCTGGAATAGTGTGCCTAGGAATGCTGCCATATTCCATAAGGTGGTAATTCTGTACCTGCCTATCCAGGAAAAAACTGCCTGGAGAACTCAGTGGAAGTTACTTTTGAGTAAATGTGCATAGCATTGCACTGTTAGTTACAAAGCGCCCTTCCATTGAGAGCCAACATGGTGTGGTGACCTGAGTGCTGGACTAGGGCACAGGGAGACCAGGGTTTGGATCCCTGGCTCAGACATGGAAACCTAGCGGGTGACCTTGGGCAAGTCATACTCTCTCAGCCTCAGAGGACATCAAGGGCAAGCCTCCCACCTATTCTGCCAAGAAAACTCTGTGATAGAGTTGCTGTAAGTCAGAAATGAATTGAAAGTACAGAACAACAACCTCCATTGATTCCAATGAAGCAATCTGGTTTTGCTAAATTTCAGTATGTTATTCACATTGCTAAATTTCAAATAATGAGAAAAATGCTTGTTGTTTCTCTTTCCCCAGTGTCTTTAAGAACAAAGCACCTTTTCATTGCTTTATGCAACCCTTTGCAGAGAGCGCGATCACCATGCCTTGTACTTTGAGTGTTAAAAGCTCCTTAATCTGTATTGTTTTCCCCATTTTGTTCCTTTCATTCTAGCTTTCTATATTTCCTGGTTTCCCTGAGTCTTCGCTTTAAAAAATATGCTTTGAATGCTTTCTTTTTGATTAATTGAAAAAAAATATACAACAAATACAAAAAAGGAGAAGGAGAAAAAAAACAAGTGAGATGATGAAGATAGACAAAGCAATTTCATTCCTAAAATATAACAAAGGCTCATTGAACCATGTTCCACAGCCGAACTGATGTACATGCAGAAAGAAATGATTTACAGTTTCTTTTTAACAGAAGCTGGAGCACAGAAGAGTACTTGGATTTTGATGCAGGGCTGTAAAACACACTGACTTTGTCACAAGGTCACTATGAAAAATTGCAACTTTGTATCTATCACTTTTTCCTGTAATATATATGTCCAATATCTGTGTTGTGATGTCATCATACCATGACTTGCTTCATACAGTGTCTCTTCTGTATCATTAGTTAGCAGGGAAATACAACACCAGGAAACGCATTTCTCTGTTACGAGAGGAAAGGAGAAAAACTCTGAATGGAGATACTGTTTGGGGGGCTAGCTGCATAGTAAACATAATGACCAGAGTCTTGGTGAATGATATTTATGTAATTCACAAAAGCTAAGTCCTTTTTGTGCTGTTGCACAGGGATGGATCCAATATCTGCTCGTACTATGGTGTCTTCCTGGCAATTCGGTGTAGCTGTGTCCTCCCAGCCAAAATGATTTGTTGTCAGGGTGCCAGGAAGGCTGCCTGCATATACCCATCCACCTTCCAGTAGCCCTCACAGACCAGTTACCCTTACTGATCTCTGCCACTCCAAATGCTTTCTGAGTGCCAAAGAGGATCTCAGGCAATAAGTTGTTCCACTGTTACAAAACAGAGAATACACAGCTCAAGGTTTCCCCATCATTTACTTTCACACCAGGAAGAGATTCACTGGCTACATTTCTGAAAGTGACACTGTTTTTACCAGAGTAGCAATCCTGATTCATTGTCTAATTCTAAAGGTGATAGAAGCATATCCTATAGACAAGCAAAGTATCAGAAAAGGTTGGGCATGGATGAGATTAGAGACTTATTTTTCCCCCAAGTGATAATCCTAGGATTTTGTAAATATATAAAGTGAGTAAGATTTGTAATATTTTTCTTTCTTTTGTATGTAAAGATAGCAGCTACACACAACAAACATAATGGATTTTAAAATGTATTAACCAGTGCTGAAGAACTGAAGCTGAAGTACCACACAGACTTAATCATAGAGCAAATAAATAACTGTGTAAAGACTTTCTGGACACTTGACATGCTACCTTAGCTGACAAAAGCCACCTTGTCCCTGGCATGTTCTTGCTGTTGGTGCACTGGCATTTGTGTAAGCATTTTTTTCAGGAGAAATATCTTGCTTTGATCTCCTGCTAGGTCAGGGATTGCTGAGACCTAGAGGAGAACAATTGGGAGGTTTACTGAGAGGTTTGTAGGTTTGTGTGACATCTTCATAAAAGTACAGACTTGGAAACCTTTGCTCACAAGCCAAGGAATTCAGCTGGCAGGTCGGTAACTGAAATCAGGCAGGTGATGAAGCACTTGGCCAGCAACTAGCCCAACTTGGAGAGCTACTTTGAGGATGATGGGTCAGGTCCAAAGTAAATCTCAAACATTCCATTTGGGTTCAACAGAAGAAGAGATGAAGACTATCTCACTGGCTCTGCTGAAAATGCAGCTGCATTGACCTTTTCTTCCCCTCACTATCACATTGCAGCAACCATTCCATCAGATGTAGCAGAAGGAGAGATGATGAACAGAGACACACACTCCATCAGTTCTGCAGCAGCCATTCCATCAGGATGTGACAGAGGGAGAGATGATGAACAGGGACACACACTCCATCAATTCTGATGAAATCTCTGCTCTGTCAGGTTCCTCCTGTCTCTGAACTGTTTCCATTCCTGCTGGCCATAATAAGAGGTGGTATTTCATAGAATCCTACAGTTGCAAGGGATCACAATGGCCGACGAGTCCAACCCCCTCTCGTGTAGGAACACTCCAAGGAGGGAGAGTCAACTGCCCTCTGAGGCAATCTATTCCACTGTTGAACAACTCATATAGTTAAAAAAAAAGTTCTTCCTAATATTTAGGTGAATTTTCTTTTCATGTGTCATGCCCTGCTTTCAAGACCTAGACCTAGACTATAACTCAGAGATTGAAACAGTAGAACCTGCTGAACAGGAGGAGACAGTATCACCCACCCCAGAGACAGAACAGGAGGCAGTGCCAGTTCCAGCAGAAAGCCCTGTCCCTTCTGACTCAGAAAACAACTCACCTATACCCACCTTTGCCGAGCATAGGCATCAAAAGGAAAGCGTACGTAGATCTCAACAAATGTATAGGAAACAACAGTTAATTAGGCAACAGCTGGGTTAAGCTGTGGACCTATAAAAGCCCAGCCATTCTCCTCCAGAACTTGTCAGTGATTAACTGATCATTTTTCCTGCTGTGTCTCTGAACTCTGACTTAGAATTATATTGGCTGTGCTTTGATTAATGGATATTGCTGGGAATGTTGCTATGCTTCATGTTTGTCTCAAGACTGTTTTCTTACTAGATTAAAATAAGCAAATACATTTTGGAACTGTTGTTTGCTGCCAGACCTTATCCGCTGCTTGTTGGCTGACTGTCCGGACTGAGAGTAGACATCATGCTATATTTATTTTAAGCATAGGTGTTTAAGATACTTCTTTTCCTTTTCCCTCTGCATCTTTTCTCCTTTTGTGCCATGTTGTTTTGATGGCAAATTTACAGGAAGGAATGCCTTTTTATTGACTGTGTGTAAGCTGTAGAAGGATGAGGTAAAAATATTTCAGAAGAGATTTTGCCATGAGAGCAAGCAGCAGTAACTTCACATAGCTTGCTAACCTCTAAGGACCACAGGGTGGTACGATAGTGTATAGTAGGAAATCCCTTGTATACTATTCTCCCTCCCACTCAGTGAGTCAGTGCATCTACAAATGCCTTCATAGAGACCTTCACTTCATCCCAATGTCCTCAAATGGGGAAAAGTAAAGAGGATCAAAAGCAAGCCATTCTTAGCCATCATTCACAGGCATCAGCTGAAAGCACTTGGGATTCATCTCTGACAAGCATCAGCTGAAAGTACTTCCTCCTCTTCTAAGCCTCAGAAGCTCCACTGGCACCTCAGTCAAGGTCCCAGTGGTATTATCGTCATGTCTTTGGCATTATCTGGCTCAGATATGGCTACAGGTAGGTGGAGGGGAGAAATGTGGTTCTCCATCTCTAGGTTACAGCACTGAGCTTCAAGGAAACTTGATAAAGGTTATTCAAAACTCTTTTCTGTGGATAACCTTTTGTTTTCCCCTGCATTGCCAAATGTATCCCTTCTCCTTTGATAAAGACAAGTTTTCACAGCTGTTGGGCATGCTTTCCTTTGACTTCCACCTACTGAATACTTTCAGGTTTGCCTTGATAAACCTGAAAAAGTTGTTTCATCTTCAAGGATTTATGCGGTAATTGCTGGGAAGGGAAATTTCCAAGGTCATCACCAAAATTAGTTCATCAAACATCTAATCAGTTGAATTGCCATGTTCCTAGGGTGATGTGAGTGCTAATTTGGAGTCTGTTGTACATTAGCTGTGATTCACAGTGTTACATGTTGCTAGTGAGCCCAGGCTTTCTCATGCTGTCTAAGGCCAACTGGCTACAACAACAAGAGAGCAACACTTTGATGTGCAAAACAGCACCAAATGTCTGTGTGTTTGAACACAATTTTATTCAATTAGTTAGGGCTTTCCCCCTCTGCATCAGATATCCTATGCACATTAAAGTTCTTGTTTGGTCAATGACTTCCAGAATCCCCCCAGGCAGCATGAGCATATTGCCTTGGGGGAGGTTTCTGGGAGCTGTAGTCTAAAGAAGGAAATGCCCAAACTCTGTATAGAAGGCAGCCCTTTCCAGACTCAACCAATCCTGCATTGGCTGAGGAGAGGGTGGTGATATCAAGGAAGAAGGGTTAGCTTTATGTGTTTATACATTTGGTAATAAATGCCTGAATAGGGATTATATCTTTGTTCTACTAATGTTGGAATTAGACCCTGGTTTGCACCACTTTCTCTTTCCTGAGCAGTGTTAAGTTTTTGGTATTCTCTCTGAGTTAATCCCTTGTGCAAAAGGGAACATGGAGATCTAGGGTGTTAATACAGCTATCTCTGGGTTTGTAAATGCACAGATTGAGAAGGCATTGCAGGGGAGCTGATGCAAGCACACAGGGAGTGCTATGGCCAGACCAACCATAGGCCTTGGGGTTTAAAACCTACCTCTCCTCAGAAGCATGATTGTGACTTTGCAAAGATTATACAAAATTGCTTCTCACTGCTCTTTTATTAACTGTTTCCAGGTAGTTACAATAGCCAGTGCTCCTTTTTTGAAAAAGCATATGTACTTTTTAACCCTGTCTTCCTCCAAGGAACTCAGGACAGCATATACATTTCTATCCACCCCACCCCACCTTGATTTCATCCTCAAAACAACCTAGTGAGGTAAGTTAGTCTGAGAGGGTGACTGGTCCAAGGTTATCCCATGAGCTCCATGGCTGTGGGTATTGAGAAGCAGTCCTTGTCTCATTCTCTTTCAACGCTTCCCAGCAGTGAAAGGGGCTTCCCTCAATGACTGGTTGATACCAAATTGAAAAGATAGATGGAAATTCTTGATTTTGCAAAACATCATTCACAACCAGGACCTTCAGGTGTGCCTGTATGGGAACTTCTGCACAGCAGAAGCCATTATCCCCCAAGTGTGATGCATTTCAGGAAAAAAACTTACTCCACTGGGGCATCCAGCACTGGTTTGCTTTTGTGTTATCAGACTGACTGTCTTTTGTACAGGTTGGCAGCAGAACATTTTAATATGAAGACCTCTGAATCCCAGTACTGGGGGAAAGGGGGATATTGATGATCATCATCATTACAAGAATTAGATGTGATGAATAAGTACATCAAATAACTGATGGAGCAATCTGTAAAAGGGTATGGCTGGCTGGTTGGAATTATTTTATGTCAGTTTCTTACTACTCGTGATTGGTAGATCTGTGGTGTAGCAAGGAAATATGTACTTACCCAATTTTCTTTGTCTCTTTGGAGCCCTTCACACTCCCTCTTGAGTCGTAGATACAGTGTCCCTTACAAACACCACTCTGGCTCTTCCCCAGCCCTACAGACAAGGCCATGTCAGGCTATTGACCTCAGTTTCTGTGGTTAAACCTATTCTATTGTGCATCTGTGCAACATAGATATATTAAATGCATTACCCTCTCTCCATGAATGACTATGTATCCCCATTGTGCCTCCATTGTGCAGCCTGGTCTGTGTATATATTGCCTTTACATTCTGTCTTTCTTCTACAGAGCTCCAAGTGCTTCATAGCTTCTTCCATTTTCACCCTCACAATGACACTGTGAGGTAGTTCAAGCTGGGAGGCAGTAATAACTAGCCTGGAGTCACTCAGTATATTTCATTGGGGGGGGGGTTGAACCTGAGTTTCCAGGGCCCAAGTCTGGCATTCTAACCCCTATACCAGACTGCTAAAAGCAACTAATCACGTTTATAATTTTCTCCAGCTGGCCAGGGATGAGATCTGACAAAGCACAACGTCAGGCCAAGAACACAAGCATTATTTGACTCCCATAGCAGTTTCATTGAGACACCGTATGGTCCCTTGCAGTTTGTACATTACCAGCACAACGACAGCTGCTTACTCCCTGAGGTTGGATCCCAAGCCTGCTGTAATAACATCTGGATGACTGAATAACAGGGGCAGATCATGTCTGGCAAGTACAAATGTGAAAAGTTTCCTTCAGTGAAACAAAAAGGAGAGAAAAAAAGCCTCCACAAAATTTGGTGTGCCATGCACAAGAACACACATGCATGCACACACTCCTATGCATGGATGCTCATGTGTGCATGCACACACACTCTAATTGCATGTTGTCTTTCTTGTTTTTTTGTTTTTTGATCACACAACTGTTTAGGTAGGTGTGGCATAGGTCACCCAACCCCAAAATGCCTTCCCAACCAGGAGGGTAGCAACTAAGTAATGTATTTATATCCTACTAGTGTATATACCCAACATTCCCCGGGATTTTATTTTCTCATAGGTGATATTTGTTAGAAATATTTGAGATCCTGTGTGTCTAATTCCCCAAACTGTCTTGTCCAGTACCTATAACTTTCCCCCATATTCCCCAATCCAATCTGTATTAAGAGTTATTAACATGCAGAGGTTGGGTTCCTGAGAATATGCTGTCCTCCTCCTTGCTGCTAGGTCTGATCACCATAGCAACCAATCAGGCTCAAGAGCTCTCTGGGTGAGAATTCTAAAGGCCCTTCCCTCAACTGCAAACCCTAGGATTCCATGGAATCTTCACAGGCAGCCAATCATATGAGGTCTTCACCTCACACAGCCAATCATTCTTGCCTGAAACAGAGAAACAAACTAACTTTGACTTTTATATATTAGTAGATAAGAGGAGTGGCTGGGTAGAAACTACATATAGTTAGCTCTTTACTTTTAATACTCCTGCCTTCTATTCCCCCACTCCCAGTGGGCACCTGCTGCAGCTACAACACTGTTCTTCCACCACAATATAATCTCCTTGGGAGGGGCACAATGGAAATCAAGTGTCTCTGTATGAGTGGCACAGATGTGTTGGTTCTCCCCCTGGGCTTGGGCTGCTGTGGTAGAACATCCGCTTGCTTTGACACCCCTCTGACGACTCCTCTTGAGACTCAAAGGTCAGGGGCCCTTTCACACTATCCAATTATAGTGCTACAATTTCACTTCAACTGCCATGACAGCATTCTATGGAACCCTGGGATTTCAAGTTTGGTTGGAGGCACCAGGGGAGCTCCCTGGCTGAGGATTCTAAATGCCCCTCCCTAAATAGGCAGTCTCAGGATTCCATGGGATGTTGCCATGGCAATTAAAGTAGGGTCATGGAGCTATATCCGTGTAGTGTGAAAGGGCCTAGTGATGCAACTAAGTAAGTTTTTGCATAGCTATAGCTAGCCGGAGGGGAAGAAACCAATAATATGTAATTCCAGAGTAACTAGAATGGTAAGGATCCAAGATCATTCTTGGCTGTGATGGCTGGTGGCTTCCATGTCAGTGAGGTAATGAAGCGTTTCTGGGTTTTAGTCTGGATTTTAAAGTTGCTATTTTAAAGATGCTGAAACCAACTACTGAAATAGATTCAGAATCGGATTCTGTGTTCAGAGTAAAACCCAGATAGGATTCATAGTCCACTGACATTGCAATCAATACCCACATTGGCTCCTGACAGGTGCTTCCCCCAGACAGCACTGACTATTCTAAGGGAGAAGCAAGGAGCAAAACTTAAAAGTGCTGCTTGCAGGACTACCATTCACACAATCTGTTACACACCCATTTGTGCAGTCTTAATACTGAACAGAGATCTTGGAAACACTGAATTCTGAGCACTCCAAATGTTGGTACATCAAGGGTTAAGGGAATTTGGAGATTAAGGACAAAGTTGCTTAACCAAGGAATAAATTATTGAGAAGAACTAAAACGTACATTTGAAAGGTCAGAGTGAGGCTTCCCAACACATGTCAGGGAAATTAGAATTATACATTAAGACTGAGAGGTCTACAAAACAACGAGCATGTAAGAGCCAGAGCTATAACTAAATACAAAGAAATGCAGAGCAAGTATAGTGTGTGTAACTAGTCCTTAAAGGGGAATGCAAATGCCAGCCCAAAATACCATGAATAAACCTGTGAGCATATGTGTCTTTCTAGCTCGCTGTAGGGTATGGTTAGCAACAGCGAAAAAAGGGGAGGGGGGAGATGTTTTCAGAGTAGTGATTTTGGATAGAAGGGAAAGGAACAGGTTTTGTAGAACTGTGAGCCTGTTTTGAAGAGGGGAGAAGAAAGGGGAGGTTGGAAGAAAGAGCTCAAAAATCCAAGAATAACTTGGCGTTCGGAGAAGATAATGGGAAATGAGAGTTGCAGCCAGAGCTGAAAGGAAAAGGTTAACGAAAAAAGAAAAAAGAAGGGGGCAAAAGGATGGTGGTGGAGGTGAAGGAATTGATGGAAGGGGGAAGGAAAAATAAGCCACAAAAATCAGAGAGAAGGCAATCTAGAGGAGAAAAGAGGACTTTATGGGCTTTGTATTGTGGGTACCAGAAACTTCAGGAATGGGAAAGGAAGACAAAGGCTGTGGTGAGCAGGAAGTGGGGCGGATCTCCTCAGCAAAGAGAGTCTTTGGTACAGAAGAATCCTCATTCTCTTCTGAGGCAAGCCTAGAGTTCCCTCTTTCACCACACTTCTCAGGATTAGTCATTAAAATAAAACCAAATAAATGGTTCAGGGCATTCCATCAGATTTTGGGAAATGGGACTGTAGGGGAGGGAGGATCTTGCCTCCCATGCTTTTTTGCCGCTGCTGCTCCATGGGATCATGAGTGAGGGGGGCGGCAAGTGAGCAAAGTGGAAGAAGATTTCATCCCCCTGTGCTCTTCTGCCATGGTTGCCCCACGCAATTGTGCATGTGGGGAGCGGCAAGCGAGTGAATGGGGGGAGATCTTCCTCCCCGTGCTCATCTGCCATGGCTGCATCTCTTTTTTTTTAGCTGATCAGCTATTGTTAGTGTATTTTATGTGTGGCTCAAGACAATTCTTCTTCTTCCAGTGTGGCCCAGGGAAGCCAAAAAGTTGGACACCCCTGATGTAAAGGATGGAACAAAATGAATCTAACAGGCCCAAAGAAGGTGTTTCTTGCAAGTGCGTCTGTAGTTATATGATTCCTAATAAAAGTAATCTGAAAGTGTTGATCTGGAAAGAAAGAGGAGATTGTGAGGGAACGGCTCCCACCACAAAGGTACTTGCAGGAAGCAAGTGGGTTTTTGAGGCAGTGATGGGCTGCTCAGCCCACTGGAGGCTATTCTTCTGCCTTTTTTCAAGATGAGACAGCAGACTACCTCTTTCAGAATGTAGAGGACTAGTGTAATGGTAGATAGAAAGTAGGGAAGGTATTTGAACTTGAAAAAAAGAACAATGTTATAAAGGTACACACCAGATCTAATTGCAGCAGGACTACATATTGTTTTGGTATGATGTGCACCTTCTCTCAACCCTGCTGAAATTATATGTGCAAATTGAGGAAGTGTTTGAACTTAAAACACAGCCTTGAGTCCTGAAAGTACACACCAGTGTGTTTCCTATCAAATTCTTTAAGACATTTCAAATTTCCAAGCCCAGACTCCTTCAGATGTGGTAGACTCCAACTCCCATTGCCTGTAGTCAAGGTGGCTGGGAAGATAGGATCCACAGCCCAACATACCTGGAGGGCACCAAGCTACAGTGTGATATTGTATCATGCTATTTTGCCTCTTCCTACTCCCCCTTGAAATGGTTGTAGAGGTCAACAGGACTGTTTGAACTTGAACTAAGAAATGAACGATGGGTGTGCACTATGTCGTTCTGATACTGCTGTCTGCAAATAAATGAAGCATACAGAGTATACGAAGCCCCTGAGTTAAGCCAGAGCCTGTCAAAGAAAAACAGCCACTAACTGCAGAAAATAGAAGTAAAGTAATTGGCAGTGTGCGCATGTCCCAGAAGTAGTTGCATGTGGCTGCAAAATGAGGAATTCTGTTTGCCTGCCAAGGAAAACTGATAGCTAACCAGCTATGACAGCAAGAAGATCCCTCTATCTTCTGTAGCAACAGATTTCCAGTTCAGCACTGAATGAGCATGTGGCGATTTTGCTACTGAGTACCAGATACTAAAAGTCATAACCCTTGTTCAGCAGTGAGAGGTAAATCTGACCTACAAAGAAGAGAACTGGGATTGGAGGGGGCAACAGTCTGCAAACAGCAATATCAGTAAGATTATATACAATTAAGGAGTTAATTAACAGGTTGCAAGGTATGGGATTGGGTCCCCAGTAAACTGTGGGATAAGCACACCCCTCATTATGCATTCCTGGCTGAGTGGATTCACAGAGTGTTAGCATGGGGGAAAAAGAAGAAAGAAAACAGGAGCAATTCCTTTGCTTTCCAGACACCTAGAAACCTTGCAAATGTCAGCCAGAGAGTCAGACACCATGAAGACCAAAGAGGAAGAGGAACAGGGCAGCCATGTTAACTGTGCTGGGCTGGTTAATGGGAACACAACTTTGGGACAAGCTGAACCGGGGTGGCTCATGGACCAAGCAGGGGTTTGAAACGATGGGGCAGGTGCTAACCCCCTCCCCAGTCTCAGGCTATGAGACACGCACAGATCATAAGCAGTGAAGGATGAGGGAGCTGCATTGTTGGTGGTGGGGAGGGGTAGACGATCTCCTTTGTGGAAGAAGGAATCAATAAAAAGCAGGGGAGCTTCAGTGCAAAAGAAGGCTGAGTATCCCTTTTCTTACACCTTCCACACCAGGGTGGCATGCGACTCCGTGACTGCATTGATTCTCAGCCACTTGTCCTCCCTGTCTTTCCTTTTCAGGAGGTCTGCAGCACGTGGGCAAGCTGGCCCCATGCCATGGAGTGTGGGGAAACTTTGAGAAGGATGGGAGAATGGGCATCCCCCTACTAGTGCCATAACCATCAAAGCCACAGTTCAGATATCCATGGCAACATGGCACTAGAATCTCCCTTGTTGCCAGCCAGCCTCGAGCACAGCTGGTGGGACCCAGGTAGCTGTCTGCCCCACTTCAAAAACTGCTTGCAAATGATCAATTTAGATTTGGGTGGAAGTCACGCAGCCCGCAGCAGGGTGTATATGACCCTGGGGAGGGAGAGTCCGGTAAGCATAGCCTCCAACTGTCCTGATTTGGCAGGGACAGGCCAATTAACCCTCTCTTTCCCCACTTTTTCAGCTGCTTTTAACATCCACCAGTTTCAGCTGCTGGAAGCTGAGGAAGAGAAGTGTGTATGATCACATTAGCACAACCAAGTGTGAGCCTGCAAGGGGGTGACAGAACTAGAGACAGCTAGTTTGGGTTCCCTGGTGTATTCCTCCTTGTTTTTCTGATTTTTTGGGGGGAGGAAGGGCTATAAATCAGGGATGACATAGAAATTGGAGGGAAGGCATGTGCATGCTTTCTCTGAGTGTAGGGCTGCCCCTCCCATTTGCTTGTCTTTTGCTCAGGCACATGGAAGAAAGGCACACATACCTGTACAAAAGGCAAGTGAATGGGAGGGGGAGAATGGGAGTGAAGGCTTGTGATCACCTTCCTTCTGCTCAGGGCTCCCCCTCCCAATTGCTTGCCTTTTGCCCAGGCATGTTGCAGGAAGGCACATGCACCTGACAAAAGACAAGGGAATGGGAGAGGGAGAATGGGGGGCAGAGGCATGCAGGTGCTTTCTCTGCATGTGGGGCTGCCCTCTTCCACTTGCTTGCCTTTTGCCTGCACACATGGAAGGAAGGCACATGCATCTGACAAAAGACAAGGGAATGGGAGGGGGAGAATGGGAGGAAGGCCCCCAAGTGTGTTCCCTCACTTGCTCCCTTGAGTTGGAGTGGGGAATTATCTGCAGTTTTTCAACTTCCATGAGGGTTCTGTGACCTGAACCCATGTGAAAGTGCAGGGGCCACTGTATTCAACTAAGTAGGCAATGACTTGAAGGCACACAACAACCACCACCACCTGATGTAGAGTCCTGGTCAATGTTTTCAAAGGAGACAAGAAGTAGTGAAGAAAGTCTTGGGAATTTATGGCCCTCCATACACCATTTCCCATTAACCTAGATAGCTTGGCCAGTTGTGAGAGGTGACAGGAATAGGACTACCTCAGCAGTGGAGAGCCACAGGTTTCCCACACTATTGTTGAAGAGCCTCATAGGGCAGTCAGGATGAATTCTTTAAAAGAATAAGGAGGACAGCCAGGTAGGTATTTCTATTTTTTTTTATTATTGAAAAGTGGCTGAGGAGGGGGAAGGAAAGTCTTTCTTCCCCCTCCCCAAATGCCGATGTATTTATATGTGTCTGTAGGATGAATGACATTCCTTTATGATAAGACAAGGGCTTCTCTTTTACTGACAAAAAGAGAGGCATCTTCCTCCTCTGGCGAGATCATGATTGGATGCTGTTGCTGCCCTGGAAAGAAAAAGCTTCCCATCAGAGCACATTCCATCTGGTGTGAGGAACATTCTTGAAAGCAATTGTTCTTATCAGGGTTTAGCAGAAATGGCTTGCTGAGGGCTAGCAGCAGCCACGCAGAAGAAAGAGGGAGGACTTGCTATCTCAAGTCCATTAATCACACAAAGAATTTCAAGTTTTGAACTGTAATGCCACCTCCTCCAATCAATCAATTGATCAATCAGTCCATCAGTGCCAACCTCCTCCAATCAATCAATCAGTCTATCTGTTGATGTTATATTAAACTTTGGGGGATGGGAGAGTTGTGCATTGTCACCTCACAAATACCCCATGGGCTGAGTCCCCACCACCAGATTTGCCATGCTGGCAGTGAACACGGGTGCTGCCATTCCTTTAAACAAACTGTATGACTGTTTTCATATACAAAGTGCATCGGGAGAGCATACCTTTCCTAAAGAAAACGTATACTATACTGCTCTCAGCAGTTCAGCAGTGGTGGCCTGGAGGCCCATGGGGAACCACAAAAATGGTTATCCTCCCCCTGCTTTGAATAGTCTTTGGTGTCATAATATGGATGGAGTAATACTTTTTGAATCCTACATGTTTGCACTGATACAGCACAGGGTTTCTACAAACAAGATACTTTGATTAATGTGCTTCTAAGCAAAGCTTTTACCCTAGCTCTCTTGCTAAATTCCCCAGCTCTATGGGGGCTTGAACCCCATTTTTCTTCTCTCTGAGGACTAAAACTGAGTTCAGTTTAGTGATAATTCTGGAAACGGTTTATCATAATTACATGTGTTTCTTTCACATTTTCAAAGAGATGCTATTGCTCTGTGGACTAGTTTGAAGAGATGTGCACTCTTTGTAAGTAGTCTGCCTGCATTACAGTTTTTAGGGATACAAGCAGCACCTTTGGGTTCTAACAGCCAGGGTTTGGATTCATAGTTAGAAGCTATTCTGGGACCCTGCTCTTGGTTGGAACAACATTCCAATAGAGGGGGGCTGGTGGCTCTGATATTAATGGGATGGTGAACCCACTCTGGGTTTTAGTCTGAACTTTAAGGGAGCTATCCAAGATGCTGGATGTTTAATATGAGACTGGAACCCACAGAAGATTCACTGGCCCATGGACATAGGAGCCATAACCCTCCATTGCATTCCAGAATGAGGAGCACAGCAGTGTTTTTTTCTTCAGAGCAGAACTGGGAGGTTGCAATGGGCTTTTGTAGTTTGTTGTTTGGCCCTTGGTCTCTCCTGGAAAAACATGTTTATTGGCATCCATCTGAGTTTCAAAAATGAGATCCTCCACCCATAGCCAATGCTTAACAGTTCCCAGAATGCCTTGGGCAGCTCTGAGTCAGGGGAGTGTGCCTTGCTAGGCAGGACAATGCCAGTCATGAAAACTGGGCATTGCACACCGGTTACTGTGTGACTCTCTTCACCCACAGGGTGTCTTCTCACCATCAGCTGAACTAACGGAGTCCGCCGTAAACCTGTTTTGGTTCCCTCACTTGGAGCTAGTGTATAATATGGATGAGATTCTACCCCATGCTTTGCACCCCCTGCCTGCCCATGAAATAAACATTAGGGCTTTCATTCTGCCTCTCAAACACCTCGGCTGCCAACTCCGCTGCCCACTCGCCCTGGAACCACACAGTTGGAGGATTTGGGTGCCAAGCTTTTAGAGATAAAGAACCAGTCTCAGATTCAGCAGAACATCTTCCTTCAGTCCTTTTTGTGTCTGCTGCTGCCAAGACAATTTGTTGTTGTCATTGTTGTTTTTTAAAATGAAACTTGTCTCAAACCAGCCAAAGAAGCAAAAAGCATGTTTTGCTTGGGAGAGGAGGACATGGCACGTAGAAGCAAGTTTTCTTTTATTAATAGAGCTTCCTGCATTGAGGCCGAATCAGGTGTCTTGGAATGAAATGCCTTTCACAGGCTATTGCTGGGCCTTGCAGGATCATCGATTGGGGGCGATCAATAGCCGAGTCAGCCTGCAGCCGCTACTTGACTCACGGCCTTCTGGTAATTGCAGCAAAAAGCCTGTTTATGGGGAGTGGGGCTGCCGTGCCAGAGGGGGGCCACATGATCAGGTGGAAGGGTTCTGTCCCTCATTTATAGAGGCTGGAGGCTGAGGGCCTTGCTAGTCCGAGAAAGCGCAAGAAGAGGTGGCAGTAGAAACACAGGCCTTTGTCAACTGCCTCTGTGAAAGAAAAGTGCTTTATGCTAAATTATATGGCTGTGTTGGGGTTTAATAGTGTTGTCTCTATGTGGAGTTAAAGCTCAGTGGCTAAACTGAATTTCATGTAAAATATAAAGGGTTTGCAGAGGGAGCAGAAAGTGAAGGCAAAATTGTGTAGCTCAGACTATTTCCGCACTGGACTGTTATAGCACGATGATTCCACTTGCAACATCCTATGGAATCCTGGGGTTTGCAGTTTCGGGAGGGGCTGGCAGGCCCCTCCCGAAACTGCAAACCCCAAGATTCCATAGGATGTTGCAAGTGGAATCATCGCGCTACAACAGTCCAGTGCAGAAATGGCCTAAGTGAGCTAGGAGAAAGGGGTTAAACTGAGGGTAGGAAGAAAACTGGGAGTGGAAGCTGAGCTAAAGTTGTGGAAAGAGAGCAGGAATTACAATTGAAATTGAAAGAAAAGACAAGAAGAGAGAAGGCAGCGGAGAGAGACAAGAGGCTGACAAGATGGAACACAAGAATGGAATCAGAAGCAGAGGGCCTTTCTGCACTACAGCGCTCTTATTCCACTTTCAACCTCGTGTGGAATTCTGGGGTTTGTAGTTTCTTGAGGCCCAAGAGGTCTCTGGCTGAGAATTCTAAGGGCCCCTCCCTAAACTGTAAAGCCCAGGATTCTATAGGATATTGGAAGTGGAATAATAGCACTATAACACTGTCCAGAGAAATAGAGTGTGAGGTTTACTCTTGTGGGAGAACAGTTCTGGGAGGGAAACTTGCACAGCAGGCCTCTCTGCAAAGAACGACTTGCCTGAAACCTGAGGGGAGGACAACAAGAAAAGGACAACAGCCTGGATCTCAAGAGAAGTTTCTGTTCTGTTGCTAATGGAGTTGAAAGTTTATAACCCGTCTTTTATTGCCCTTTTTTCCTGGTCCTCACATGGCCAAGAGGGGGTGGTGGTTTCTGCCTGCACTGAGATCCCTCCAGGCCATCTTAAATGACAACATAGGTAATATCTGAAACAAAATGTTGACCTGTGATTTTAACATCATCATTTTTTTCTCTCTCCTTTATGAATTTTAGCATCTTTTCTTGATGAAGAAAGTGATGAAGCTTCCAAAGTTTCCATCGTGTATTTTCTGCATTTTTATTGGTCAATAATAGTATCACTCTTTTATGGATTTTGGATTTTGTTGTCTTTTGCTGCATGACCAACACAGCTACCCCTGAATATGTTTCCAGGAACAGTGTGAGCAACCAAAATATCTTAGGGATTATGATTACATAGGCTTAGAGTAGAACTTTCCAAACTTTTCATGTTGGTGACACACTTTTTAGATGTACATTATCTCACAACACAGTAATTCATTTTCACTAGCAAACCGGAGGTTAAACTATACCCCTTGTAAGAGATACAGACACATACATAAATTGTAATAACAAAATGTATAGGGACACAATATATCTCCTGAAAACCTTTCATATGTTTTTAAAAATATATGATTTATAAATAATAACATACATTTCCAAGATTATAGGTGACACACCTACACACTTCAGGCGACACACTAATGTGTCGTGGCACACCATTTGGAAAGCTCTGACTTAGAGGAATCTCTTTGTTCTTTGTTTTCCTGTCACTTAACTGGGACTTTTTGTAAACTGAAACTTTTTTTAAAAAATAGGATCTACTGTATTGCTGGCACCAGCATACAAGACGCACCCCACTTTCAAGGGGTATTTTTCAGGGAAAAATTTTTTTAGTTCCCTGCTGGGGGGAATGAAAGGAGTGCTGCACCAGGAAAGGAGGGGAATGAAAAGAATCCTGCACCACGAGAGGAGAGGAATGAAAAGAATGCTGCACCAGTTTTTCTTGGGCCCTAAGAAAGTCAAAATGCACAGGAGAGGAGGTAAGGAATGCTTCACTTGATTCAACTACCCTTTCCCTTCTGTCAGTGTCAGGCGGAGGCTAAGCAAACACAGAGGCCGCAACTGGAGTTTTATGGTTTTTAGTAAGTAGGCAGTAAAATGGCACCCAAAGCAAACAGAGGCAGTAAAAAAAGCCGTAAAACAATTAATGGGTTATGTCACCCAAAATGGACGGAGGCAGTGAAACTCAGCAATGAGGATTAACAGAATAACCATGAACAGAAGTCCATGACACAAAATGATCGACGGTTGTTGCCCCATGACCCCTCCCCCCAGCGTCTGTCTTAAATAGTCTTTAGCCCAGCTAGGGCTGATCAAATGTCCGTTGGCCTGGCTCCCAGCTGGAAGCCCTCAGACCTCAGACACTTCTCTTGCAAGCGCTTTGATCTATGAACCGCCTCCTTTTCCTGTTGCCTCTGGAGGAACGTGGGGGAGAGTCTGCTGCAAACTGCGGGCTGGAGTCAGAAACAGCAGCTTCTGTCAAGCCAGAAGCATTGGTGTCCTCTGCTGCAGGTACCGTACCGGCTCTGGGATAGCCGTGGAGTCGCTGGCAGGCCCCTCCCTTGACTCTGCAGGAGTCCCCTCTCCCTCCAAGGGACCCTCCCCCGGCTGGGAGTCCAAGTCCAACTCAGAGTCCCCGTCTGAATCGGCAGCCTGCTCAGTCTGGCCCATGACACCTTCCATGTACCACAACCATGCCCCCGTGCACAGTGGCCACATCCCTTGCATCGTAGCCCCGCACCTCCACACAATCTAAGCACTACCACTGTGGAAACACTGCAACCATGCAAACAAGAATTGAAGAAATTCCTTGAACTGAATTTAAATAAGGATATAGGTCACACAGTGGTTTGAAATGCAAGTAAAAGATATATGAGAGGGCAATTTATAAAATATGGTTCCAGACTGGGGAAAAAAGAAGAAATAGAAACAAAAAAGAGTAAATTGATGGATGAGATACAAACCCTAAGGTTTGTAAGGGAAAACTTAAGAAAATTTTTGAGAAAGTGACTCAACAAAAGATTAAATTACTTCAACAAGAGTTCTTGCTGTTTACAGTTCGAGAAGTGAACGCCAAACTACCATATCGTTAACAAAAGAACTTTGAATTTGCAAATAAACCCAGGAAGTTGTTCTCTTATGAACTGAGAAAGGACAGGATAAACAAATCTGCCACAAAGACCAGGAAGGGAGATCGACATGTAACAGACAATTGAAAATATTAAAAGTCTTTGAGGAATATTATAGAGGCTTATATATGGGGGGCAACAAAAAATTTCAGATATATGGAAAATTATTTGGATGGACTTCAATTGGATAAACTATGTCTGGAACAAAAGCAGCATTTGAATGGACCCATTACAGGTATGGAGCTTATCAAAGCAATTAAAAAGATTAAAACTGAGAAAGCTCTAGGCCCAGATGGACCATCTGCTGTATATTATAAGAAATTTGAATATGAGTTAACTTCAACCATTTAAGATGGTATGTGATGATTTATTAGGGGAAGGATGGGTGCCAGACTCTTGGAGAAATGCTTATATTACAGTGATTCATAAAGATACAGATGAAACAATAATAAAGAATTCTGGACCTATATCATTATTAAACAATGGCTATAAGATATTTACTACTATTTTGGCAGACAGATTGCAGAAACAGAATTTCTCAGAACATCCACGAGGACCAGAACAGATTTTTGTTAAAAAGACCATTAAGGTGTAGCATAATAACTGTTCTTAATATTATCAAATATTTGGAATATCATAATGAGAAAACGGCTTTTTTTAAGATGCAGAGAAAGTGTTTAATAATATTTCTTGGACTTATTTATTCCAAGTATTGGAGAGAATGAACTTTGCTGAAAATTTCATTCGGGCAATAAAGACAATATATTTGGTTCAAAAAGCCCAGATATTGGTAAATGGCAATGCAAGAACAACACCAATTGAGATACAAAAGAGATTTGGACAAATTCATCTCCTCTCACCTGTGCTATTTTATTTTCATGTTGGAGACTTTACTGAGAGATATCAGGCAAGATGACAGAATTTGTGGAGTGAGGATAAAGAAAAGATCAGTATAAGCTGAGGGGTTATGTGGATGATGTTGTGATAATGACACTAAATCAATTGGTTTCAATGAAAGTTCTTTTGAAAAAAACTAAGGCATTTGGGATGTGCTCTGGGTTTAAGATGAACTGTAATAAAACAAAACTGTTATCTAAAAATATAAATTTGGGAAGTAAGATGAATGAACTGCTCTTTTGAATTTTAAAGTGAAAAAAAGGGGATTAAATATTTGGGAGTTACAGTTATGAAGAAAAATAGTCTACTGTGAAGAAGTCTCGAAAGAAAAGAGACTTATTAAAATAGAAAGTTAAATTTATCCCTTTTGGGAAGAATTGCAATACTAAAAAGAAATGTTTTTCAAAGACTTCTATTCTATTTCTAAAATGATTCCTATCATAAGAAATGGAGTACCCTTTGTAAAATGGCAGAAAGAAATCTCCAGATTTGTTTGGCAGGAAAGGAAACCCAATATAAAAATTAAGATATTGTATGTTGCTAAAGAAAGGAGTGGTTTGGGAATTCCTAATATTATTCTGTGAGGTTTGTTGTTCTTTGTATGGTTGAAGCAACAGTTATTGCTTAGAGATGTGAGATTCTTGGAACTTGAAACTTTAAGATTCAGGTGGCATGGTTAGCTTTGGTATGATAAAGTTAAGGCACATGGTAAATTTAAAAATCATAGTATTAGCAAGAATCTTCTATGAGTGTGGTATAAATATAAGCAGACTTTTTCCGGAGATAATATTAGGCACCTCACCATGGAAAGCCTTTTTAAGGAAATAATGGGTTAAAAACCAGAGATGGTTGTTTTACGATGATCTTTTGTATTTTGAGCAAGATGGCTGAGAAGTGAAAGCATTTTTTAAGGAAGGCAAAGATCTTAATCGGTTTACTTATGTGCAACTCAAGGATAGATTTAATCAAGAGAAGAGAGACCAAGCCATAGAGTTTGGAGAAAATTAGTTATAGAGACAGTTGTATTAAAATGATGAACATATAATTTAAAAAGTGTATAAATTCCTTTGAAACTAGAGACAGAAGATGAATCCACAAAAGAGTACAGTGCACCCACCACATATGCATGAGTTCCGTTCCAGGAATCCCCATGTAAAACAAAAAATGTGTGTTGCATCTCATTGTAGTCAATAGATGAAATGTGCGTGCCCCCATGTCTGTGTGGATGCATGCCCATTGCCTTCACTGACTATAATGGGAGTGACACTTTGTGCAACCTCACATTCATGTATGATGGTCATGCCAAAAGAGGATGCACTATATATGATAAGATAGTCCCAAAATTTGGGGCATAATGTTCAAATGGATGTTTGGGGAAAATGTGGTCTAAAGATATAAATTTATTTAGTGTAGTAATTATTTTGTGTAGTAATTTAAAAGAAAGTGTGTATAAGATGATGTGTAGATGGTATCTAACCCCAAATAAGCTGTCCAAAATATCTAAGAATGTTTCAAACCAATGTTGGTGATGTCAAGATAAGGGATAAAGGAGGTTTTTTTTTTTATATGTGGTGGACTTGTAAGAAGACAAAAAGTTATTGCTTTAAACCCTAAACATTTTAAAGGTGGATTTTGGTATGTCACCAGAAATGTTTTTGTTGGAAATGACAGGTAAGAATTGGATAGTAAATATGAGTAAATTCTTCAATATATGGTACTAGCACCAAGAAAATTGTTTGCTAAAACCTGGAAATGGACTGAAACACAGAGAACAGGATTGTTAAGGTTGCTGAGTTAGCCCAAACTAACATGGGTCCTAAAGGATAAGCCAGTTGAAGATTTTTCGAACAATTGGAAACTGTTGGTGGACTTTTTGAGCAATAAGAAATCTAATGATGCAATATGTTAATATGATGTTCCTACCAGTCTCACAGGTACACCTGGTGGGAACACAGAGAGAGCCTTCTCAGTGGCTGCCCCCAGGCTCTGGAACTCTCTTCCCAGAGAAGCCAGATGGGCACCTTCCCTAATCTCTTTCTGCAGCCAAGTAAAGACATTTCTGTTCAGACGGGTGTTCAGTGTATGATTATATGGGGCCTGTCTAATATGATGTGCTGGATATTATGTTCCTGATGACTATTTGAGTTTTTAATTATATATTTTAACAAGATTTTAATTCTTTTAATTGTTTAATTATGTTTTAACTTCTGTATTCTATTAGTTTTATCTAAGTTTCTGAATTGTAAGCTGCCTTGAGTCCCAACTTGGGATAAAAGTGGGGTATAAATAAAGGTGGTGGTGGTAGGGGGGTGGTGGTGATGATGATGATGATGATGATGATGATGTGATTACTAGTAATTCTTACAGGATTACTTGGTTGTATCTGTAATAGTAGAATAATTTATTCTTTTCCTTTTTTTGCCTCTCATTACAGTTTGACTTGAGGGAAGTATCAGAGCCCTATTGTGTTTTAGTAAGTTAGCATTTAGTGTTTTAGTTAGTGTTCAGTGTTTTAATTTAGTGTGTTAGTACTGTGTTTTAGTTTTAGGGTTTTTGTTCTTCTTTTTCCTTTTCCTTTTTTTATGGTATATATTTTTTTCATTGTGTATTAGATTGTTTGTATTTGTGTTAAAAAGTATAAATGAATAAGTTTTTTGTTTAAAAAATACGCCCCCTCCCATGTTGCCAGTGGTGGCCAGCAATTTCTATGTCAGTGGGATGGTTATCCACTTTGGTTTTTTGTGCAGATTTTAAAGGAATCATCCATGGTGCTAAGTCCTGTCCCTAAAATAGGTTCAGCACTTTGGACAGCTCCTTTAATATTAAGACTGAAGTCTGGAAAGGTTTCACCACTCCACTGACATGGAAGCCACCAATTTCACACCACCTATTGAATTACCAAAGCAACAGACTCTTACATGTTGTTGTTTGTGTGTTTGCGCAGATCTGATCTACACACCAAGTCACAACTGTGGCAGCTCCCAACTGATAGTTGCCCAAGTCCTTAGCAGGTTATCTTAAATCTCTCCAGTGAGTAGCTAAGCTTGGAAGCCCAAGGAAATAATGCTCAGAGAGAGAGATTGGTTCAGAATCTACACAGATCAGAACACATTATATTATTCCAACTTCAAAACCAATGTATTAATGAGACACAGAGGATAATCAGAAATAAGTAAAGAAATAAATAATGTGATATTACCAGCTTTGAAGACATATACATTTGTAAATATACAAATCTGCCCATGTACTTTTCTTGCATGGTATAGAGTTGTTGTTTTGGAAAGCAATAGTTTAATGATTTCTTTTGCTGATGAAGAACAGACATGACACCAGTGGGAGCCTCCCTCAAACCAAACTGCAGCACGGGGGGCAGCAATTTGGTAGGTCATAGGGGTGGAAAGAAGGGATACTCTCCCCACGTGCTGTGTGACTCCTCCTGTAAACATTGCTCTGTGCACTGCAGTCTGAGTTGAGAGGTAAAGCCTCCTGCTACCATCAATGAGATTCCCCGCCCCCCCCCGCAAAAAAAAAGCTTAATTTCTGAGTGAGAATGGTGGGTGTTTGTTAGCAAGTATTGTTCATGCAGGTATATTTTTATCTGTGTGTATATGAATGTGTGGATGGAGGCAGGTAAAAGAGATCCTATTCACTTTTGGTCTGGCCCACTTGCCATTGGCAAACCATCTGGGCCATTAACCATTAGAGGATGTGGAGCAACAGTTGGGACTGAAATCTAAAATATTAGATTTCTCTTCTTATAGGAACTGGCCTGTGAAGTTAACACAATGACAAGCTCTACTTCAGGTCTGAGAGCATGTAGGGTTGAAACAGGTTAGCCATAATGGCACTAAGTTGACAGATAAGATAGGAAGGAACGTTGAGGATACTTGAGTATAACAACACATTGAATTTTCAAATTTATATGCATTTTCCTCACCAACTTTCTGTGAAAAAGCATCTTTTCAGAATGGTCAGTAGGAAGGGAGATAGAGACTCAGCCAACTGAGCCATGGCTGTGACAGTAGGCCATGAAGAATGGCATCACTGCAGCCAGTTTGGATGTTGCTTCTCACAAGATAAGTTCTGAAAAATGTAGCTGTGTGGTTGTTGTACTGTGTCTGGTAACAGTAGCATTTGAAAGCCCCTTACTATAAGGGTCAGCTGAGGTGTAGGTCTTATC
The DNA here is from genome assembly GCA_948474755.1 of Ctenosaura bakeri. Lineage (NCBI taxonomy): Eukaryota > Metazoa > Chordata > Lepidosauria > Squamata > Iguanidae > Ctenosaura > Ctenosaura bakeri. Next base: position 55,929 of record CAOLHI010000693.1, read on the forward strand.
TTAAGAGTGGGCCAAGAGCTGCCTAGGACATGTGACATAAGTTGATTTCAAATGTTATTCGTGCCTTTCTGGAAACCTCCAGGAATGGGAAATGTTAATATTGCTGGAAGTCAAAGTGAAGAAATGCATGCAACCATGCAGGCACAAGCAAGTGTATGCCTGCCAGGGGCAACAGAACTAGAGACAGATAGTTTGGGTTCCCTGATGTATTCCCTCTTGTTTTGTCTGATCTGGTGTTTTCTTCCCTATAAACCTAAGAAAATCCAATGAGATGTATAGGATTGCCATAAGTTGACAGGTGATTTGCAGACACACACACACAGAGAGAGAGAAAGACAGAGAGAGAGAGAGAGAGAACGAACTTTGGTGGGCCTGAGGGCTAATTTTCTGCCTTTAAGGCTTTCTGAGGACTACTTGAATGGGAAAAATATCTCCCCCTGCGTCAGAAGTGGGCAGAAATCCACTTCTGGTTTTGAAAAATTGGTATTTTTTAAATGTGAGACGGTTATTATTCCATTGAGTGAGTCCTTGGACTTTTTGTCTCAAAGTGCTTCCTGGACATTACTGCTGGGCATTCTATCATTCATGGGGGTCAGTGCCTGTGCCTGGAACACAAAAGCAATTTTGCACCCCAAGGCTTACTAAGATATATCCTGAAATGGTGATTTAAAAACAATACACACAATATATGCAAAACAATATGTACAAAACAATATATAGACCTTTCATGTCTTTAACCAAAGGAACCATCAAAGGAGCAGCAGTTATTCTGTTGCCCTAAGTGAAGGACAAGATGCACTCTTCCCCACATCATCACTTGATGCACACACAAGAGGCACCTCACAAGATACAGTCATCCCCACATCCTCACTTTTACATTCAGAAATCAATTGGAGTGGTATGCCCTTCATATGTAGGAGGGGGAGAACCTATTCCAGGAACCCTCATGTGAAACAAAAAATGTGAATGCTCCATCCCATTACTGTCAATAGACATACATGTGCACACATGCTAGTAAAGACACACGCCTCACACACGCCCAGCATGTCCATTGACAATAGTAGGACAGAGGACTTTGCACAACCTGCCTTTGGGTGTGTGGAAGTCACACCAACAAAGAGTGCACTGTACTTGAACATTAGTTCACACTTCTAAGAAAAGGGGGGAATAAGCCCAACCTTCCACCACATGTGAAAGCAGTCAGATAGCTTATGGGATGCAGGGTAGACTGATGTTTGCCTCATTTCCTAAAGGGAACTGTGGTATAGAGAGGTGTCTGCCCTCTGAATGCATACCGTCCAACCATCTTATTGGCAGGGAGAGTCCCAGTTAATCTTCTGTCATCCCATTTACTCAGCTGCTTTTAAAATGGCCATTTCTGCACTGAACTGTTATAGTGCTGTTATTCCACTTTCAACCCCTCCCTAAACTACAAGCCCCAGGATTCCATAGGATGTTGAAAGTGGAATAATAGCACTATAACAGTCTAGTGTGGAAATGGCTAATGTCTCAGGTTTTTTTCTCTTCCCAGTTTTCCTCTTTGTCTTCAGCTTACTTCAGTTGCTGCAAAATGACTTCAAAGTATAAAAGTTGTTTGGACTCAATAAACTCAGCAGCAGGAGAAGAGAGGAAGGACCAGAATCTTTTGCTCCTCGGTAGGCTCAGGCGAAAGTAAACTGTTGCAGCCTCTCCTAACTTGTGAGTTGTTCCTCATTAATAACCTTTGCCATATTGACCATACTGTGACATTACTTGGTTATATGTGTTCTGGCTTTTATCTTTGCAACGTCAAAGACCTTGTGCCCTGTGCCCCATTAAGGTGATTGTTGGCAGTTGCTCCAAGTTCTGGAGCAGTTCCCCAAAATGGAGCTCCCCCTTGTGCATGCATGCACACTCTTCTAGGAGTGGTGGCACAGAGATAAGATAAATACATGAGGGCATACATGATAAATAACACTAGTAAATGGAAATAAAATAGCATAAAGATCTTCAAATGTGGATCCATTTTTCAGCCCTGCAACTTCAGTGAGACTGAGAGGCAGATCTCATGTATTTTAACTTAGTTACTGAAATATGACACAAAATGGTGATGACACCAGAAAGACTCAGGAAGGGACAAAGCAAGAAGAGAGAGCAAGTGGCATCTTTCCCCTTCAGTGCTGGGCCCATAGCTAGGGGCTTAGAGCAGTTGCACCAATTGAACCATTACTAATCTGACCCTGCTTTTGGCAATGTCCTCCAACACCCAAGCATTGGCCTCTGCTCCTTTCTCCTGGTAGTTTCTCCTGGGGTAGTCTGCCTAATGACAGGGCTGGGCCTTAGGCTGTAAGAAAGGAAATGGATCCCATGAGGCAGAGGAGATGGAGATGAGCCTTTGGTTATATATAATAGTGCAAAGGCTGGGGAGGATGAAAGGTCACAGAATGATGCTCCTGAGCCTGAGAACATGGATGGATAAATATGTCCCTGTTTTCATCAGTAAAATGTCAGATTGTCTGGGGCTCTTATCTAACACCAGTACCTGGAAAGCCTACGTAGCAAAAAAATGACAGCCAGTGCCACAGGGGTGCTCATTTGAGCAGAAGCATGTGGCAACGGGCAGAAGAAGCAAGGGTGACAAAGGAAGCAGCGGAAGGACATGGTAAGCCCTGGCCAACACCCAGCTCTCTCAGGGCAGGCTTACGGTGGTTAATTTGAGATTTCAAGGCATGCCAATTTTGTTGCTTTGTAATAAATGGAGTAATCATTCAGCCCAGGATGGTTTGAAGCAATGATAAGCCAAGTGCCATACCAACTTCCAGTTCTGCCTGGTGTGGATGCCACAAGCAACATACGTGTTATAATCACATAAGATCAAGATTTATGTCCAGCAGTGCAGAAAGCCTGAAAACACACACGCGTGCACGCGCAAGGAGGAAGAGAGAGTGAGGGAGCTCTGTTTCTTCTTCAGTGTGGTTTCCCCCCCCCTCTATTCACACAAAGAGATAGGCCATTACCACTCTTACTCTTCCTATTGCTATTTTCTTCAAACTGGTTGCAAACTATGGGTGGCTCTCCATTTTTCCTGGGGTTTCTTGAGGACTCAGGAAAGGATCATATTCCATATTTTGGGGGAATCAAACAAATGGCATTGTTCGAAAGCTTTAACAGTAAAAACCGATTGTTCTGAGAAAAGCTGAAATGCTGACTTGACTTCCAGGGATTCCCTAGAACCTCCTTAGGTGCCTGTGGGAAAATATTGCTATTGCCTTGCTCCATGTACTACAAATCATTACATGAGCACGGAACAGAATCACTGCTTTTTAAAGAGAGGAAAAATCTTGGCTAAGGGGAAGATACCAGCCCAAGTCTGAAATGGAGTTGTGTCATGCCCTGGATAACTTGCACTCTAAAAACTTCACTCAGAGTTGATCAGCAGAATTTATTTGTAGCAAGGCAAGTAACATAGCACACTTTGTCCAAAGTTTCTGAGACGTGGTGGTTACAGTTTTTAAACCTCTGCATAGAAATTTGGACACACAAAGCTGTGATTAGAGAAGATCATAAATCTAACATCGCCCCATCATACCAGATGTTTTCCAGACTCACAGTTGTTTCCCTATATTTCATCCTTGAGCCTGGTATATGTTTCCTGCCTCCTTATCTCTGAGCATTTCTAGCTCTCACAACACTGTATGGTACTTTCATTTCTCCCACTCTGTTCTTCTCCCCGTCTCCCATATACATTGTAGCAGTGAGCCATAACACAATTAGCCATTCAATGCATTGGAATACACAAACAAGCTTCATACAGATGCATACTTGCAATCAACAATTGGCATTCAATACCTTGTAGTGCTCTAGCTGACTCTAGCAATGCCTAAGTTAGCCACCCGATCTACTGTAATACACATCCAGCCAATACCTTATGACAGGAGCCACACATCCTGACAGGTTGCCAGGTTTCAGGGCACTGGGTGAAGTCTTGGAATTATCGTAATTCTCTGGGACTCCTGGCAGTTAAAAAAATCTTATGGGGATAGGTACTGAAGGAGGAGAAAGCTTGATTTTACTGTGTAAGGTAGCATTAAATCCTGGGTGCCCATTTTCTTTTAATAAATTGAATAGATGTAGTACCACTTAACTAGGTAGTTCCTATTTTCTAAAAGTTCCTTGATTTCAGAGTCTGTCCCTCTTCTCCAGCCCTCAGGGGGAGGGGAAGGAATCTCAGGGTGAAGGCATGGCCTTGAAAAGTGTGCATTGGTCTTCCCCATTTGCTAGACTTGAGGCCTATTCACACTATGCAATTATAGTGCCATTACAGTATTCTACTTTAAATGCCATGGTTCCTTCTTGCGTAATCCTAGGATCTGGAGTTTAAACTGAGTTCTTTAGAACTCTCATTGAGAGAACTCTAGTGGCCCCACAGACTACAAAGGCTGGGATTCCACAGAATAGAACCATGGCAGTGAGAGTAGAATAACAGTGGTATAACTGTGTAGTGTGAATGGGACCTTGGTACTTTTTATCTGAATGGCATTCTCTATGAAGCTGTGTTTAGTGCTTATTGTATCATGCTTAATGATATTACTATGGGCTGCCCTTTGTAACATCACCCTTCTAACATAGGATCATAGCCTGAGAGAGTTGAAAAGGACCCCTAAATGCTGTACAGTCCAATCCCCTGACAGCGCAGGAATTCTCTCCTGAAGTGTCCATGAGAGGATGGGTTTCCTGCCTCTTAGGAGTACATGTGTGGGCCCACGCCTGTGACATAAAAGATCAGTCCCAGAACTCAGGTTTTGACCTTGGAATCTCCTGATCTGGCAGCCCTATGATTTTCAGGTGACAATGAGAAATCACTATGGGTCCAATGTGTGGTTTTTTGGAAACACTGAAAGTAGTGATCTATATGAGTATCAGTAGCATTAGCCTGTACAAGACTGTGGTGGCTTGGATGTGTATGTTTTATACAACTATATAACTGGTATAACATTTGTTGGTTTGACCCTGGTGAATTTGATTATTTGTGAGGCATGTGAGTACCTCCCCCACATTCTCCTCCTCCTGTTCTCTTGCATTTTGCTGGGAGTAGAGAGGGAAGGCAGGCATGCCTGGGCAAAAGGCAAGAGAATAGGGTTGGGGGAAGGCATGTGCACTCCTCCCTCCCTCCCTCCCTCCCTTCCATTCCCTGGTGCAGAGAACATGTGCCAAGGCAAAAGGCAAGGGAATGGGGGTGGTGGAATGTGCGGGGAGTTACTCATGGTTTTTCTGTGCTTTGAACCCTTGCAAAAGTGGAGGGGCCCCTGTGTATCACAATTGTTTACAAAGTAGTGCAGGAAATCCACATTCTCTCTCTCTCCCTCTCTCTCTCACACACACATGTCCACACCTGCAGTTTCACAGCTGAATATACAATGGCCCATCCACTGTGGCTTCTCAAGGATTCATCTCTGGGTTGAAATTTTCATCCTAAAATCTTAAGAAATGGGAAGCTGTTGGGCTGGCCAGGGCCCACTTCATATAACTACAGGGATATTTGTGGAGGAAGCTTCCCTTCTTCCATTTCAGACTCCATTTGTGGCTTCAGTGTTTGTAGTCTATGGTTCGTCAGGGTTTGTAGCTAACATACTAGCACACAGTTGTGGAAGGGCAAAGCTAGTATGCATAGTTGTGCGTTGGCCACAAATATTGGAATGGAGGGTAGCCTCCAGGGCTACAGTGATCTAGCAGGACCCCTTGCCTTGATGCTTGCCCTTTTCTTTTAGAGCTTTCTGGCCAGTATCCCAAGCAAGATCTGGATAACTGGATCCATTTTACATTTTTAATTTCCCAACATTTCTTTGGAGCAAAGCAGAAAAATTAAATGGTGGCTCTACCTATATACCCTAAAGGCACCAGATCCCATCTGAGTATGGAAGCTAAGCAGGCTCAACCCTGGTTAGTATTTAGATGAGAGACTGCTAATGAACACCAGATACCGTAGGGTATATTTTAGAAGGAAGGAAGGAACAGGCATAAATCTCCTCTGATTATTCTTTGCCTAAGGAAGTCATATGAAATTCATGGGGTTGTCATAAATTGACAGGTAACTTGAAGGCATGTACACACTCACAAATCTAGCTACGCATTACTACTCAGAGCATCACTGGGGAAGTCCTCTATTGCCTCCTCTGTCAGGGGTTTACTAGAAGGAACTTTATCTTGGATCCCTTCTGATTTGGAGCTGGCCCAGTGGCAGGAATATTTGTGTGTGCATGCACATACTCTCTCTTCAGACGTTCGAATCAATGTGCACAAATTGGGATGAATTTCTGTCTGCCTTCATCTTCACCCTACCTCCTGCTTATTCAGAATCCACTGATACAGAATGATTGAACATCTAAAGAAAGTATGGATTTGAACTGGAGTGCTGACAAATTTGTTTCTCAAAGTTCTTTGACACACAGAGAGAGAGAGAGAGAGGAAGGAAGGAAGGAAGGAGGAAAGAAAGAAAGAAAGAAAGGGAGAGAGAGAGAGGGAGAGAGAGAGACAGACAAAAAAAAGAAAGAAAGAAAGAAAGAAAGAAAGAAAGAAAGAAAGAAAGAAAAGGTGTCTGAGTCTTGCACTTTGTATTTTCCTGAATTTTTGCCAAATAATTTACCAAATGCTTGATATCTATATTTGACAGCCAGTGATGTTTGATTTCAGGATTTGATATTTCACAGTTGGTATTTACATAACAGAGAAGATGTAATGATATTCAACCTACCAGCTGAGATGCAATAATATTTGATTGTCTTGGGTAGTTGGCATGCAGTCAGACTTGTCCCCGATTGGGAATGAAGCCATGCGAGGAGAAGTGCTTACAAGCACACATTTCTTTGGTACATGTTGGCAAATCATATTGTGTTAGTTCCTCTAGCCCCGCTTTTAACTGGCACTAATTAACAATGTATGCCAGGGCCTCTGTGTTTTCCTTCTGCTTGGGATCTTTCCAGATTATTGTTTTATTGTGCACAGAATGTTCTGCTAGGAAAACAGGATTGTGCCTTCTCCCAGATCCAGCCACTGATTCCTCTGGCCCAGCGTTCTCTTACGGTGGCTGGCAGTGTACCTTCAAGTCATGACTGATTTATGGTGACCATAAGGTTAACCTATCATAGGGCTTTTTGGAAAAATTTGTTCAAAGGGGGCTAGCCATTGCCTTCCTCTACTGCTGAGGGAGAGTTACTTGCCCAAGGTCACCCAGTGGGTTTCCATGGCCGAACAGGAATTCAAACCCTGGTTTCCCAGATTCCCAGTCCAGCACTCATGCTATACTGCACTGGCTCTCTCACTCTCTCTTTTTCTTGGTGAGGGCAGGATTATTTCCCACCATTATCTAGATATATTGTAGGTTGAATCTAGGATCTTCATTAGAGTTTGGGAAAGTTACTGGTTTAAGGCTACTGCATGGCTGGTAATTCTAGGAGTCATAGCTCCAAAAGTAACTTCTCTAATCTCAGGAATCCAATCTCAGCATCCAAATCATGATCTATGCTTGAGGTACAGGGCCCTACAAGCTAAAACTATTACTTAGACCCTTTTCTCAGTGATGGGGTGCAAGGATTGTGTGAGCAGCCTCTTGCGAGAGGCTCTCGTGTCCCCGCTGCTTTGTCTCCACAGCTGCTGCCTGCTAGCGAGCAGGCAGTGTGAGGGCCCCTCCTCTTCCTTCCGCAGCACAGCCTGGGATTTTCCCAGGCTGCACTGGGGCAGGAGGCATGAGCGCTGCGGCTCCAAAGGTTCCGCACACACGGTAAGTGTGCGCAGGGCCCTGGAGCAATGCGCAATTGTGCACCATTTTCGACTAGAAGCCGAAAATGAAGTAGTGTGTTATCGCCGCCTGCTGGCCCCGGCAGCATTGCGCAATTGCGGGGACATCATGTGGACAGCTCCTCGCACTTGCACGATGCTCCAGAGGCCCTTTTGCATGGTGAATGTCGTGCGAAAAGGGCCTTAGTTATTGTTCCTGTTATTACTCAGTTGGTCCAAGGAATCCAAATGCCTTTGCCCCAGAGAAATGTTTTGCTGCAAGGAACGTACATTTCCCTAGTCCTCAAGATGCAACATTTTATCACTGGAAAGAACTTCTTCCTCCCCCCACCCACACACATCTAAAACGTTAATCAAAGTGAAGTGGTAATGTTGCTGAATGAGTGTCATCATTTTGAATAGCACCTGTGACACTATAGATGGTGAGCAATTCAATTCTCCCCATGTCTGCAGAGCCACTTTAAAGTGCACTATTTTCTTCTATTGTAGAATGGTTTAAAGGTTACCAAGGTAAGGCTTTTCAAAGGCAGCTACCAGAGTCTTTTGACATAGACTCCCACTGACCTCCTCTGTGCGACAGCATTTCCTGACCTTCCTTCTCTCCCTCTTATTTAGTTCTTTGTATCCTTTCCACTCCAGCAGTCCACCATAGTGGCATCCATAGTGGCATCCTCCTCTTCATCACTGGAGAGCAAAATATTAGTCCTGTCTACTTGGAATTCTGGTTCATTTTGAACTGTCTCAACATAGGATTTTCTTTGTAAAAGACAAAGAAAGACCAAGATGACTAAGCTGAGACTTTCATACTTTGGATGCATCATGAGAAGACATGGCACACTACAAAAGACACTGATGCTTGGTAAGGCAGGGTGTAGGAAAAGAGGAAGACCATGTTGCAGGTGGATACACTCAATCCAGAAAGCCACAGCCCTAAGTCTGGAAGACCTGAGCAGGGCTGTTCATAATCAGGTGGCTTGGAAATCTTTTATTCATAAGGTCGCCATAAGTTGAGGTCAACCTGACAGCAGTTAACAACAAGAAAAAGAAATCAGAATTTATATCCTACTGAATTCTATGAGCCTTATTTCCACAGAAACGTGTACAGCCTTATAATGATAAAGCACATTTCCTCAAATGCAAATTCCATTACTTACTTTTGAGTAAGTGATAAAGCGACAGGAACCCAAGTCCCATGAGGAACAGCTGAGGAATTGGGTATGTTTAGCTTGAAGAAGAGAAGACTAAGGCCGTTTCTGCACTACATTATTATACAGTCATCCCTCCACATCCACTAGGATTAGGGGCGCAGCCCCTAACCCCTCATGAAAGTGGAAAAACTGTGAATAACTCTAGGCCCTCCCAAACCATATTTATACAAAAATTATGATAACCATATTCAACCCACCATGGATTCTTCTGAGGCCTCAGGGTTCCTTCACAAGGCAGAAGTGGGTGGCTGGTGGGGCTCACTGCCACCTCCACTGTTGCCCCACACCATTTTTAATAGGGACTTACAAGCCTCATTCACAGTTTCTCAGTCTCACAAAGCTTGCAGTCTCTATTAAAAATGGCACAGGGAGGCAGCAGAGGTAACAGCAAATAATCCGTGAATAAGCATATCTTCAAAAGTGAAGATGTTTTCTACTGCTCCAGAAGCTAGGTCTGTAAATGATAGATTCAAATGACATGAAAAAAGATTCTGATCAAACACTAGGAAGAACTTTCTGACAGTGGGAGGAGTTTGACAGTGGAATAAGGTGATGGATTCTCTCCTGCAGGAAGTTTAAAAGCAGAATTTAGATGGCTACTTCTCAGGGATGCTTTAGCAGTGGAGTCCTGCACTGCCAAGAACAAGATGGGACACTTCCAGCTCCATGATTCTATGAATCTATGTGTCTTTAGGATTATAGCCTTAGATAATACAGGCTGATCTTTCCCACTGCAGCAGGACTACTCCCATGTTTTTCATAAGGATCTTCTGCTGTCAACATGCTAGTGTAACTGTTAAGGCAGCAGTATAACCCCTGGTTGGCCCTCCTGTGGGTTCAGACTCCAGGATGCTGCAGCTGAGAGAGAGTCTTGTTTACCACCCAGACAATGGCAGGTGACATCTGATGAAATGGACTGAAGTCTGTGAAAGTTTATGCTAGAAATCTCTTTTCTAGCATAACTGAGAAACCTCTTTTCTCAATTAGGCTCAAAGGTGCTACAGGATTCTTTTGTGTCTTTCTTTTTAGGTGACAAACTGGGTGGAGCAATAAACAAGCCTGGTCTCACTATCTGGCCCAGCAGGGACATGTGGCATTCAGCTGCATCAACAGGAGTATAGTATCTAGGTCAAGGGAAGTGATAGTACTACTCTATTCTGCTTTGATCAGACTACTGTTTCCAGTCCTGGGCACCACAGTTTCGGAGGGACGTTGACAAGCTGACAGGTGTCCAGAGGAGAGCAGCCAAAATGGTAAAAGACCTGGAAATCATGTCCTATGTGGAGTGGCTTAGGGAGCTGGGTATGTTTAGCCTGGAGAAGAGAAGGTTAAAAGACAACATCATAGCTATGTTTAAAAATATGAAGGGATGTCATATGGAGGATGGAGCAAGCCTGTTCTTTTCTGCTCTAGAGACTAGGACATGGAGCAATGACTACAAAGGTCAGGAAAAGAGATTCCACCTAAACGTTAGGAAGAACTTAGTGACAGTAAAAGCAGTTTGACAGTGGAATTCACTGCCTCAGAATTTGGTGGAATCTCCTCCTTTGGAGGTTTTTAAATAGATGACCATCTGTCAGGAATGCTTTGATGTATGGCAGGAGGTTGGACTGGATGGCCCTTGTGATCTCTTCCAGCTCTATGATTCTATGATGCCAGGAGCCATCAGGACTGGAGCTACTTACATCAGCCTTTCATCATTTACATATTTTTTTTTACAAGTAAAAGTAATTGTTGAGGCAGCTGGCCAGGGTTTTAGATGGTTACAGATGCCCCATTTTATTAGTTTGGCGTTGAATACACACTATTCTTTCATACCACCCAGATAGTGCTTATTCCCAAGTAAATGAGAAAGCTAAAAGGAGTAAAGCCCATTCTATTCCTGTAGTCATGACGATGCTTTGATGTATGTGAGCTTAAAATGTGGAAATGCACATGCATGCTTGTTTGCTTACTTTTGCAGAATCAGAGTGGGCACATGGTTGCCTGTGTCTCTGTGTTCTTGTACTCTAACTGAGGGGTAGGAAGCCTTCCACCCTGCCAATGTTTTGGGCCACAGGTCTCACAATCCCTTATCATTGGGCTCTTAGGTGTGGCTGATGGGAGCTGTAAGCCCAAACATCTGGAGCATCAATGGTTTTCCATACCAGCCCAAACACAACAAATATGGAAGCAGCTGCCAAGAATGGTATGATAGAGATGAGGAAGATGAGACGGCTTGTCTTATGCTTCACAGCTGAAGTCTTTGAAGCACCTTCAAAAAGCCATTAAGTCCAGGTTCTGAAATTGTGTAGGTGCACCGAGACTCTAAGGGACAGGAAAATATTTGAATCCATATTTTGGTAATACAATAAAAAAATGCATGCAAATCTGTGTAAGCTTTGGAGAGCTCCCTATTTCTTCTTCACACAATATTTCAAAAAGCAGGTAGAGAAGTGGGGTGGATTGGCTTGATCTTAAAATCATGTCATCTTTGGGTTGTTTTAAGATGTAACAGTGAAGAAAGCTCTGTAGATTCTCAAAATGAGCTCATAGTATGTTAGATTTTATCTTGAAATGTCCCAAGGCTTGCTGGAAACAGGAAGTGCAATGAAGAGCAATAAAACTTTGAACCTAGAAGTCTCAAAAGCTTGCACAGATTTTGTACCATTTTAATTAGCCTATTGCCACAATATGGATTTTGGACTCTTTTCTTATTAGCATGGCTATGTACTGGCGACTGGTGGCTTCCATGCAGGTAGAAGAGTGAACCCATTTGGGGTTCTAGTCTAAACATTAAAGAAACTATACCAGGGGCTAAGCTTATTCTGGGGTAGCCCCTCTACAGCTTGACCTAGAACCTGGAGTGGATTCACTGCCCCCAGTGACATGGAAGCCACCAACCACACGAATGGCTATCCCTGCTTTTCAAGAAGCAGTTGCCTAGAAAATCCCAGGGCATTCAAGCCAGAGGCTTGAGTTGGTATGTAAAAGGCAGTCACGGCCAGGTAGCTTTGATGGCAATTGGTCCACAGAATTCATTTTTCTCATGTCACTTCCTCCCACTCCTTCCAACAGCCATCAGTCCCTGAGCAACTGAGTGGAATTGTCTTGGAAGAGGTTGGCTGGCAAAGATGAAAGAAACGTTTATGCTTTGACATCTTTCCGAATGTGCTGCTTTACATGAAAACTCAGGAATCAGCCAGCCCTGGCAGTAGCAATGTTTGCTATAGTGACTGCATCAGATAGTACTGTCATTCCAGATGCTGATTAACTATACAATAAAGGAGTGCTGCTCCTTTTTAAAAAGGGGAGCAGGCTCCTTGATTACAATTCTGAAGCTACACGTATAACACACACACACACACACACACCATGTCTGGCATTATGCTAGGAGCTGCTAGCAGGTTACTGGTGAAGCATGAAACCAGCAAAAGGGATTTGGCACTTCCCGTGGAACTCTCAAAAGATTAAACCCATCGGCACCAAGTCAAGTCAATCTGGTTCTTAAAAAAAAAAGAAAGAAAGAAAGACAAACTCCAAGATCTATGGGGATTAGCACAGGCTGGGAGCTTTGCTTGGTTGCACAGGGCCTGCTGACTACTGTTGCTGCAATGGTCGGGTGTCTGCCTGGCTAAGCAGCCTTGGGGCTCATTAACACAGGATTTTCTTCACCTCTGCTTATGTACAAGTCTTTCTAATAGCCCCTTGGGTTAAGCCTCCAGACATCCAATAAAGCACTTCTCACTTGCAGCTCAGAACCAGCATCATCAGCTGTCTGGAAGGGAAGAAAAATCTTGCAAGCGATTCAGGCGGCAGAACTTGAGCTCTTCCCCGCTCAGACATCTGTGATTTGCCCCTGCTAAATGATCCCAGGGGCCAGCATCTACACCCTGAGAGGTTTGCCCAGAGGTTAAGAAAGTCAGCTTTTGGAACTATAAAAACTGGTATCTCCAACCAGCACAGGAGTTGTCATCCTAAAGTGTAAATTTTCCAAGCTCTTGTTTTGCCTATGACTCTTTCAGGAAATACTGCTAGGACAAAGCAACAACAACTTATCTTTCAAAGACAGCTGCAATAAGTCAACAAAAGTTTTGGGGAACAACTTGACACTATTGGGCTTGGGGGACACAATGGTCTAAATCCTCTTGATGTCCCAACTAGAGTTGGCTGCTGCTGCTGCTGCTGCTGCTGTTGTGTGCCTTCAGGTTGTTTCTGACTTATGGTGACCCTAAGGCAAACCTATCATGGGAGTTTCTGGAGCTGAGAGTATGTTACGTGCCCAAGGTCACCCAGTAGGTTTCCATGGCTGAGTGGGAAATCAAAACCTGGTGTCTAGGATCATAGTTCAATGCTCAAACCACCTGTACCATGCAAGTTAGTGTTTGTGTAAATGCCATTGACTCAAAGGGCCTATTCTATTGGCACTAGCAATTGAATTTAGGCCACTATTGTTTCTTGAAATTTGTTTTTCTGGCCAAATTTGTTCTTTCCTGCCCAGATCTGCTAGAGCTTTCTTTTCAGGTTCACAGGAAACCCTGAAGGCAAGGGGTGAGGATCTTATGGCCTTTCAGATGTTGTTGGACTGCAGGTGTTAACAACTCTTGTTAGCATATTCAGTGATGAGGAATGCTGGGAGTTGGAGTACAACAGCATCTGGAGGGCCACATAGTTCCCATCCCTGCCTGTGTGAAATCCTCTCAGGAGCCCCTCTAACCCACTTTAGTGCTTCATTTGTAGGTGGTTGTGACCAGTTCCTTCTGTCTACGTGAACATCCTTAGGTATCACATGGAAATTTTACTGTCTCACCTGCATGACTGTGTTCCTCCTCCTCTTCCCCTCATACCCCCTTCTTGAATCACCAGGAATAAAAAGGATGAGTTTCCCCTCTGTGTGTTGTCCCTCACCCTTGAATGCCTTCCACACATTACTGGAAGATGTCCCATGCTGTTTGGCATGCCGTACCCGCTGGAGAGAGGTGCTTTGCTCGAATGTGTCATTCCATGAAACTAGTTTTAGAATATATTAGATGTCAAGACTCGTTAGTAAGCACCGGGCTTTTTGCTGCTTCTTTGGTGCAACTATCACTCTCTTATTTGGAAGTTAAATAAGCCTGTATAATTGGACATCTGGAGCTGATTAAGCCTCTCTGCCTAGCCAAAGGATTTGATCTTATCTGTATTGCCTTAGCTTATGTTCTAAAGTTCTGAAGGGGTGTTTAAAGGAAACCTGTAAGACGGTCCATCCTTCTCTGTAACTGCGTACCACAAGGCTGAATTGTCTGCAAGCAGGGCTGGCCTGAGGCGTTCTGCTCCCTGCTGAGGAAGAAGATCTAATGGTGCCCATCAGCCACCCAGTTCAAACTGCACTTTCCAAAGCCAGACACTCTATTTTGGTGCATAAAGGAACAGAAAAACCAATCAGCATTTCTTCCCTTCCCTGCTAGTGAAGATAAATAATAATAACAAAAGACATAACAATTTGCTGCCCTTTCATGATGCCTGCTGCCTGAGACAGCAGGTTCACTATTCCTAATGGGAGCTCCAGTGCTGTCCAGGAGTTCAGACAAAGATATATATTAAAGTGTGGGTGGTCATAGAGCTACACAGCAGTCGACAACGCAGAAGGCCTTTTGTATCCTAGGTGGAACTATACATGCTCATTGTTCCATAAATATAATACATCATTGTTTCCTTAACAGAACCTTAAGATTTGCTAGATAGGTAACTCTTTTCTCCTGTGGAAGACACAGTGTGGTGACGTTGTTGTTGATGTGTGACTTCAAGTCATTTCCGACACAATGATCCTAAGGTGAACCTATAATGGGGTTTTCTGGGACTGCGAGTGTGTGACATGCCCAAGGTCACCCCATGGTTTCCATGGCCAAGTGGGGAACTGAACCTTCTTCTTCAGGGTCATAGTCCAACATTTAAACCACTACCCCAAGCTGGCTTTCTGACATTACATATCCATTTCCTTTAATAGGTTTAACTGATACCAAATAATAGGTAATAGGTGAACAGATCACACACTCTCAGTGACGGCTGGTAGATCCTTGTTGGTGAGACAAGGAGTCCACTCTAGAGCTTAATCTGCTCTTGAAAGGAGTTGTCTAAAGTGTTGAACTCTACCTCCAAGTTGGTTTGGAACCTTGGATAGCTCCTTCAGAGAAAATTTCAAAGAAAAACCCAGAGTGGATTTAACACTTCACTGACCTTGAAGTTACACATATTTTAAGGCTAGTGTGGACAACGATGGGCTGCATGTAGCCCTTGAGACCCCTAAGTGTGGGCCCTGAAGTCCTCCTCCAGAAGCCTCTAAAAGGGCCTGAACCCTCCCTCCCCAAATGTTGATTTAATTTGGGAGTGATGATTATGGGGTGATTTTTTTTTTTTTTTGCTGTCAAATTGACAAAAAATACAAAAATATTAATACTGCTATGCACTCCCTCTTTGGTTTCATGTTGTCCTCTGACACAGCAGAGGTAGTTCCACCATAGTGATTGACCATGACAATGGCCAACTTGATGCCAGATATTTGGGGTCTACTATCAGATCCAACCAGCAATGCCTATATTATTTCATACTCTCTCTCTCTCTCTATATATATATATATATATATATATGATACTACTTACATTAAAAAAACACTCAAAGCAGTTCACAATATCAAAGTTGTAGTCCAAAATATCTGGAAAAAATACAGTTGAGGAAAAGGCTGATTAGTACTGTTTCTTCTGCTGAGTGTTGTGATTGCTTTCTTTGGCAGCTGTCTTGTCTAGTATTAAGGCAAGATAGAATATAAACACTCAAAACTATCTGTCCAATGAGAAAGTCATGGCATGCCAGCCAACACACAGGGAGTGGCATGGCCGAAAGGATGAAGGAAGAGGTTGGAGAAGGGTCAGCCCAGCCCTACCATTAGGCAGAGGAAGGCAGTTGTGTCTGGTAACAGATTTTGAGGTTCAACATAAAGGCAACAAATCTTTAGCCACTTAATTTGTTATTATGGGATGTTTGCTGCCAAGGAGAGAGAGAGAGAGAGAGGTTTGTTTGCCTCCTGTGGCCAAATAAGTTGTCTGGCTTTGTCCATTAAGTACCTTAACCCTGGGGTAGATGGGGACACCATTTGCTGTTTGGCCTTGTGCAAAAAAAGGCATTTTTTTTTCCAGAGCCAAAGTTCAGTAAATGAGCCAGTAGTAGCTAAGCATCTGGACTGTGGAGAGAGAATGGGAAAAAACACAGAGAAATAAAACATAAGACACTGTGCGTGAGAACCATAGAGACAGAAAAGTTAGAGTGAGGCACGTCACGATCTTTAGACACTAGTGGAGTTCTCTGGGCCGTATTTCTAAATGCTTTCCCCTAAACTTTAGACCCCCAGATTCCATAGGACACAGCCAAGTAGAATCCTAGTGCTCTAATTGTGTAGTGTGAAAGGCCTCCTGGTCTAAAGTAGTACCATCTTCCACTCCAACTCCCAGCACTAAGTGTATAGGGATGGTTGCTTAGACTCTCTGTCTGCCTTGACTTATGGGAATGTGGGGAGGGGGGAAATAGAGGTGATGTGAGGTCTCATCGTTCAGACACTCCAAATCTCATTAAACCTATTACACAAAACACTACAAATAAGCCTCTGATTATCTTTTTTTTTTTTTTGCATCCTGATGCTACTGCCTGGAGATAACGAGCTGAGATGTTTCCTTCAGGCCATACAATAATCACCCCAATTACTCCTGAGCAGTGCTTATTAAACTCAGGGCAGTACAGTCATTCACAAGGCACAGATAATTAAACAGGTGCCCAGGATAGTCTTGCATGCGGCTGGGAAAGACCAGATTTATTACTCCGCGTCCCAGAGGCAGCAGAAATGGCCTGGCCCTATGAAAATGAGCTCCTACTCACTTCTCCATAACACAGTCCTCTCTTCCTTACTCGATGTGGTTTTGCCAACAGGCTGACATCCTGCATCTTCTTTGGCAGCAAGAGGTTATCAGGGCCAGATCCACCATTAGGTTGAGTATGCTGGCACTGAGAGCTGTCACTGGGTCGGAGGCAAGAGGTCTGAATCTCCCTAAACCTTCTGGCAAATCGAACGTGTCTGCTTTCTTTACACTGGTTTTTAAGTGACTTTGGTTTAATGTAGGATGAGAAAGATTGAAAATAAATGAAAAGCGTTTATCAGAATGGGGTAGTTAATACGTTCATTAAAAACAACACTGTTGTACTTTATGATGCCTGAATCCTATTGAAAACGTTTTGGAGCTTATAGAAGACTTGAGTATCCTGAGCTGTAGCATTATGGCCTTTCCCAGTCTTTTCAGATACCAACATTTATTTTGTAATGGATTATTTGCTTTTCCACTGTCCAGACCCCCAGGGGCCTGTGAGTCTTCCAGAGGTCCAGGCTGCAGAGATTTTGCAACTGACATCCTGCAGTGTATGCACTAGGTTTGTAGGGCAGGAAGAGCCTGTACCAATATTCCCAGCTTCCTTTTAGCTTTTAAAATTACCACACAGGTTTATGATAGACTAAATAAGGAAGAAATACAGCAGGAACAGAGAGGAAATAAAGCATGGATTTTGCTTGGGCTTCTGTGACTTCCATGTGAGTGAAGTGCTTAATCTGCTCCAGGTTTTCATTTGAACTTTAACGATGTTATCCAGGGTGCTGGACCTATTTGGAGGATAGGTTTTGGTACCTTGGACAGCTCTATTAATTAAAATAGGGGGTAAACACAGGCAAATTCACCACTCCACGGATATGAAAGCCAGCAGTTGCTCTTCCACTATAGGATGCATCCCTCTGTGCAGTTCAAAGGAAACTGCACTAACTCTTAGCCATAGCCAGCTGTGAACTTACACAAACATGTGCTGCTTTCTGTGCTCAGCCTTCAGAGGCAACATGAGCCTCTGGCCTCAGAGCCATCTTTGAGTAGGTCTTGAAGTAGGGGGTGGATGGCCATCTTGCAGGAGAGTGTTAGCTGTAGATTCTTGCCTCGTCAGGGAGGTGGACAGAATCACACAGACTCCAACAAAATTAATTAGTTAATTTTAACGGTGGAATGGGCTACAATGGAAAATGGTGTACTCTCTTTCATTGGAGGTGTTGAAATGAAAGTCATCCCTGTTGTGGTTGTGGTTATTAATGGCAAGTTTTGCCTGTATAACACGGAAGGTCCATCCTGAAGCAGAAACCAACTGCCTGAGCTTGCATTGGTGCCTAGATCCAAGACACTCTCTTTGTTAAAAATGAGAGTGGTAATCAACATTTCCTTATGAAGCACATATTTCTTCACTGAGATTTTCCAAGCAACTTTATTGATCCTTAAAGTCACTGTACTTTCTTGTTCACTTCTCTAAGTGAGACAGGAAGATGCCTCCCGGATGTTTTGCATCACAATTCCCATAAATTCCAGCCAATGTGGCAAATAGTCAGGGATTATAGCAGTTGCCTTCCAAACATGCCAAAGGCTCCAGGCAGGTTGCCTGTTTCCTAAGTGGTAAGTTCAGCCTGGAGAAGAGAGGACAGTGGGGAGAAGGGTAGCTTTCAGATCACTGAAGGACAGGCATGCTGAATTGGAAGATTTTAAGAGGTGAAAACTGCAGGGAAAAAGGAATTCAGCTGATTACTGTGGAGATGCTTCTTAGTTATGAATGCACTTCAGCAATGGAACTGGCTGTCTCTACAGGTGTTGGAGATTGGATAGCCATTTAGAGTGGCTGGCCATCTGTCAGGGAGCAAGGATTGGGTGAGGTCACCTCTAAGCAGTATAATTCTATGTTTCATAGCCACATACAGAAATCTCTGTCTGGATCGGGGTGGACAACTGTTGCCCTCCAGAAGTGTGTTGATTACAGCTCTCATAATCTTTCACAACTGGCTGTGCTGGTGGGGGTGGATAGATGCTGCAGTCCAAGGACATCTGAAGGACCATGGCTGCCTGCCCCTGATTTAGATGGTTAGGGTCTTATGGATTCACTGACAGATTCCCTGCCAGCCCAGTAGTCAATACGATTGCTCAAAAGTAAGTTTCACTGAGCTTCCCCACCCACCCTCAGTAAGTGTACATAGGATTGCCCGCACATTCACTCATAAACAAAATTATTAATATTATTAAGACAGATCCCTGAAATTTGGTACAAGCTCCTCACATATCCATAAAAGAGGGGAACAAGACTAAAGTTGGAAAGCACTGTTTGGCTCAAAGCTATGCAGGAATCAATCAGGTTCTAGATTAAGCCATTAGTTGAAAGCACACAGGCTTTGATGTCACAGACTTTGATGTCAGGGGACAGGTCCACACCTCAGGGACAGGGCCATGTCATCAGATCCTCAGCTAAAGCACTGACTGGATCAATCTCAGAGGTCTGTCTTTACTCTTTTACATTTCTTATATGGCAGAGAAGGAGCCAGACATTCACTTCTGGTGTTTTAAGAGATAGGCAACTGCAAACAATGGTGCAGCCAGCACTGTTCCTCTCTCTCCTTCTCTGTGACCTCTGTTGCTCATGAAATGCTGATGGAAAGCCATAAAACATAGGAAGCTGCCTTTTACTCAATCGCCCATTGCTCCATCCAGCCCGGAATAGTTAACTTGGACTGGCAGAAGTATCTCTGCAGGATTTCACAGACAGGAGTCTTTCCTAGCTCTCTCTGAATGTCCCTGGTATTCCCTGCTGGTATCCCATCCAAAAACAGATCAGGTCCCACCCTGCTTAATTATAAAAAATCAGACAAGATTGGGTATTTGCATGGTGGTGCTTAAGTACCAGGTTCATTCTTCCCGATTGTCCTGCATGGGGCTGAGGAGCTGAGCAAACCGACTGAGCTTTGGCCCAATGGGGAGACACTGTCCCGCTCTCGCTCCCCCTCTCTTTCTGTGCTGGGCTGGGCTTTGACTCATGGCCCCATTGGCTGCGTGGGTCAGCCTGACAGGCCAAACTTGCCCCACAGCCAAAGGTTCCTGCTGCCACCATCCATCCCTGCTATAGATTCTTACATGAGCTCAATTCCTCTGCAGGTTAATTAGCATACCATAATTATTTAAAAGTTAAATTAAATTAACAGAAGCAGAAGGGCTTTTGCAGATGTGATCAGAATGTAGAGAGATTTTTTTTCTTTCAAAAATGAATATAACAATTTGATGTATGTTAATGTTATTGCTTTTAGCATACCTTTAGGAATGTGGTGGAGTGCTAAAAATAGAATATCTGACCTAGTTTGATTTATTTAACTTGCAGGGGCTGGAGAGTTCTAGGTCAAGGGGAGGGACCTCCATGACCTCTTTTCATGTGGGAAATGCTGGCAGGTATGTCCGCAGCTAATCTTGTCAGAAGATCTGAACACCAGGGGCAGCCCCTTCAGACGGATATGGACACCAGCTTTCCTCCAAGTTTTTCCAACTCTTAGGGAGATGGGGACTGCAGACTAGATTTAATCTGTACCCCACCTCTTAAAGCAATCAGACCTTCCTCTTGATTGCAACCAGGTCATGGACTATAGCTTTTCTTACCATTAACCTATGAACCATCCCAGGCTTGTCTTTCTTTACACATTACGTTACATTCCTGTGGCCTCGATCCTTTCCCATGCCTTCTTTGGAAGACAGAGACAACATCTGTAAAGACATTATTTATCCAGTAGGACGCCATCAAAACAGACTATTCTGCACATATCCTAAGACAGGTCGTTCTGAATCCTGTTGATATAACAGGCCAAGTGAAATGGGATTTTAATGGTTCTTTAGAAAGAAAAAAGTCAGTGTGCATCTGGTTCCCCTCTCCTACCGCCCCTCTCTCTCACACACACACACATTTTGCTCAGAAACCACCTGTTATCAGAATCTTTCTCTTCTCTTTCTCTTCTGAACAGGAAACAACTATACATCATAGCTATGCAGCTGGCAGCATGTAAAATATTTCTTGAAGTGTCATCATTTACTTGGTTAATCTGGATGTTCAAAGGCACCCAAATCTTGTGTTCTGACAGTCTGGCTGTGTGCATGCACACATACACATGCAAGATGAGAGATCCCAGTGATACATATTACCTCATGCAAAGAAACACATATGAAAGTGTGTGTGTGGGTGTTAGGAGAGAAGCAGGCCTCCACAAAACTTTCCCACTGTTGCATCACAGTATTGTAATGTATAATGCACCTGGAGATAAACCATAAATGCAAACCTTGGGGATGATTCCATTTTTTGCCAGCTGAGCAACAGAAGAGAACTATTTCAAATCCTAAAGAGATGTCAGTATTGATGTAATTGACAGGGTCAAATTATTATTATTATCATCATTATCATTATTATTATTATTATTATTTATTTGCATCCCGCCTCTCCATATGGATGGAGGCGGTGAACAACTTACAAATAGCATGTATTTCGAAACATTTCTATACATGCCCCCAACAAACTGGGTACTCATTTTACCGACCTGCGAAAGGATAGAAGGCTGAGTCAACCTTGGAGCTGGGCAGGATCGAACTCACAACCTTGTGGCTTGCAGTACTGGCATTAACCACTGCGCCACCAGGCCTCCTAAATGCCTTAAAGGAACCAGATCCTGTCTGATCTTGGAAGCTAAGTAGGGTCAGCCCTGGTTAGTAATTGGATGGGAGACCACCAATGAATAGCAGGTGCTGCGGACTATGTTTCAGAACAGGGAAATGGCAAAACTACCTCTGAGTGTTCCTTACCTAAGAAAACCCAATGAAATTCATGGGGTCGCCATAAGTTGACAGGTGACTTGAGGGCACATAAAAATATGCAGGGCTGGTCCTGTTGGCCATGCAGCAAAAATACCCCAAATAATTTCCCCAGAATTTCAAGATACCAAATTTAGCTGCAACAAGTGAATCCTAAACAAGAGGGAACCAATGGACTGGGACTTAACTCTGTGATGCTTTCTACTACCAACAAAGGTAAAACTATTTCGTTGGATTACAATTTGGTGAGTTTTACCTATGTTGTTGTTGTGTGCCTCCAAGTTGTTTCCAGTGTAAACCCTAAGGTGGACCTATCAGTGGGTTTTCTGGGGCTGGAAGAGTGTGATGTGCCCAAGGTCACCCAGTGGATTTCCATGGCTGAGTGGGAAATCGAACCCTGGCCTCCGGGCTCATAGTCCAGCACTCAGATCACTCTACCATGCTGGCTGTATACTTACACAGTACCTAAAAGTTTTTCCAGATGTAACAGTACAGAGACCCCTTGGGAAATTCAGTGTTCTCTGCCTAAGAAAGGAGCAGTTAACTTCACACAGGACAGGGACATCTGGATCTCAAGAGAGGTTACTTTTCTGTTGCTAATGGAGTTCAAATTTTATTACCTCTCTTTTATTGCTCTCGGTGCCAATAAGGGGACTGGCCTCTGCCTGCACTGAAATCCATCAATATCATCTTGACAACTTCTCAGATAGAATGTAGGTCTGTGACTCCATTTTTCTCCTGTATGATTTTTAACTTCTTTGTCTGATGAAGAAGCCCATGAAGCTTCGAAAGCGTGCATAATGTGTTTGGATTTTGTACCGTAGTATTTTGCTGCACAACCAAGATGGCTACCCCTGAAAAAAATTATATATATATATATATATTGCATTAGAAAATAAGTGATCAGAAGAGGTTTCCCTGTTTCCCTGGGTTGCATTCCCACCCCTTCCCCATGAATTGTTGCTGCATTGGGGAAAAAACGTTTATGCAGCAAAAGCCAGCACGTGCCCCCTCCCCCCTCTATCTGGGAATCATCTCACCTGGACAGCCTCTGGGTCTTCCTTGCTGTGTGTTCTTGTTATCTGCACATCCTCTCTGGCCTCCAGAGTCTCTGCTCTATGATTTACATGATCACTTTGCCTTGCAAATGGGACTCACTTCCCAGTCCGCAGCAGGGCCCAGGCCTCCTCCGCTTCCTTTCTCTCTCACTGTGGCTACAAAGGATGCCTTTCTCCTTCTTGCTGTTGCTGCTCCCAGCCACCCACCCATTCCAACTTGGGATGCATGTCAACATGTCACCTCCAAGCTGAGGAAGGAGGGAAAGGGAATCCAGCCCTCCCAGCCTGCTCTTATAATAAGCCCTCTAACCTCCATAGATCGTCAGACTTCATGGTTCATGGGAGCAGCAGAGTCTTACATCCCCCTAGAGGCATTTTCATTCATTTGGCTTGTAGGTAAAATGAAATGTGAAAATTATTTATAGATCACTTGGGCTTTGACTGTGAGAACCAGCCCTGGATCAAGGGCATGTGATGCTCTAGCTGGTTTTGGTGAAAGATATTGAGTGTGGTGGAGCTGTTTGCCCTGGGATGGATATGGCATTATTACCATGGTCTTTGCAATCTTCCCTATGGATGCTCCATTAAGACTTTTTTGCATAAACTCCTTGGAAGAGGTTTCCTTTAACAAACCACAATAGCTCATATAACAGACTTTGCATGAGGTGTGCACCATTAGAACTGCTTAGTCTAAGCTTATGGAGAGTATGATTCTTGCTAAATATTCCGCATACTTCTGAACATGTGGCTACATCAAGACTGACCCAGCTATAGAAGTAAACTAGACTGCTACCTGCATTCCCAAAATTTCCTGGGACAATTCTGCAAGCATTTCATTGCCTTGGGAGAGAGCAGCTGCCTGCTGAAGATGGATGGCCCACGGTTATTTCCAGTCTGTGGTTCTCTTTCACATGTGTTCACCTATAGGTCTATGCTGTCCTGTTTCTGCATTAATCTACAACTTTTTTTTTAAAGTCCACACTCAAGTTTGCATTTAAAGATGCATGGAACACATTTTAATATACATTTCCTCTCAAGACATGTATTTGTGTACATAGTTTGAGCTGGTTTTCTTTTCAGCCAAAAGCTATCATCAGAACATCCAAGTATGCATAAAGTAGATAAGTTCTGATCCACAGATCCATCTGGGTCCTAGATTCTAGGACAGAGATGGAGAATGTGTGGCTCTCTAGATGTTGTTGTATAGCAACTCTCATAATCCCTCACCTTTGTCTAGGGTCGATGGGAGCAGCAGTCCAACAACATCTGGAGGGGCCAATGCTTCCCACTTTCCTCTGGGAAACGTGGTCTGGGACATTTTGTTTCACAATCACAAAAAATTAGTTCCTCGAACATCCCCACTGTCTGTGCTCTGCTTTTAGAGGCAGGCCACTAAAACGATTTAGAAGATGGGCACTAGACTTTGAATTTAAAGGAAATATCACTCTGAGAGAAAGAGCCAACGTGATGCAGTGGTTTGAGCATCAGACTACAATACTGGTGACCAGAGTTCAATTCCCCATTCAGCTATGGAAACCCACCGGCTGACCGTGGCCATTTCCGCATGAGTCTGTTATAGCACAATGATTCCACTTGCGACCTCCTATGGAATCCTGGGGTTTGCAGTTTCCAGTCCCTCCCAAAACTGCAAACCTCAGGATTCCATAGGAGGTTGAAAGTGGAATCATTGCGCTATAACAGTCTCGTGAGGAAATGGCCCTTGTCTGCACCATATAATCTCAGCCCCAGAAAACACTGTTGCCTCAGGGTCACCGTAAGTCTGAAACGACTTGAAGGCACACAGGAACAATAACTACCACCCTGAGATTTCTGATCTCCAATGAGCTCCTGAGGCTAAATTCAGAACTTTCTGGCTGCAAGATTCTGGAGGCTGTATTCGGGAAAGGTGACTTTTCCAAGTGCTCACGGATAAAGTTGTAAAGGGAAGGAAGTAAAGAAGTGATCTGCATTAACTGGGGGAAAAAGAAAAGAAAAGAGTACAGTCTCCTAGTTAGTTGTAGGTCATTAAAAGTATGGCTGTCATATTGCTCAGCACACAATAAAAGACTCAAGGGCGGATGGGGTAAGCAGCAACATGTTAATTTGCCCAAGGGCGGCACAAAATCCTTGAGCTGCAAGCCCTGTCATGCATACAGAACGGGGTTCCCATTATGTGCACTTCAGTTAGCCGGGTCCCCACTCCGTTATATCTGAAATCACCATGTCTCTCTGAGGTAACTCAATATTGGTGTGGCTGTATGTAAATATCTGATCCTCTGATTAGGAGAACAATTATGGATGCTTCCTCCTTTGTGCTCCCCAGCTAATTTGGAGAAATGAGACAATGTTGCATTATTTATAGAGCAGTGCTTTTGGCATATACATAAACAAAAAAAGAAGAAGGTATTTTACTATTCTTATCGCATTCATCCTCACAACTGCCTTGTGAAGCAAATTACTGGGGACAAGCCCAAAGACACTGATAGTTTTCCTGTTTTCTTTCATGTTATGAAATGGCACAGTTACTCGCCACTGCCAATGTCTGGGAGCAGTTCCTGTTTACACACCTTCTCAGATTCATCTGGCTGGTTCTTTTAATCACTAGTGAAGCAGCTAAAAGCTATACAGTGACATAGCTGCATTAGTCTGCTTCAGCACAAAAAGATATCAGGAAATCCTGATGCAGCTTTGCGGCTGAGAAAAAGAAATCTTTAGCATAAGCTTTCATGGACTTTGGGGCATCTGATGAAATGGAATGGAGTCCGCAAAAGAGTATGCTAGAAATTTCTTTTTCAAATTTGGTCTCAAAAGTGCTACAGAATTCCCTAATATCTTTTTAAGTTAAAAGATAAAGCTAGGAAAGAGTAGGCCTGGACAGCTCTTTGTGATGAAAACAGAAGACTGACTATAACAACATGTGAGGCCATTCAATAATGGAAAAGTGGTAGGCTGATGCTCTGGATCCCAGAACATTATCCTGCTGCTATTCCATTATGGGTGGCTTTGGCATTTCATTACTTCGTCTTTGTAAAAGTAATATTCCTAGCTGAGAGAGATTTTAGGCCTTTAAGAGTATGGCTGCTGAAATTCCAGCTCTTTCTGCTCAGACAGGCTACTGTTATTCTAAAATTAATCGTTTCCCAACTCATCCTGCAAAAAGCTGCTGGTGGCTGCTGTCCAATTGGCAGCAGCTGTCAAGAATTACATGTTTCCAGTTTCCATCCCAACAACCATATTCAGTAGCAGAACTTCCTTTCAGCGGCAGCTGGCCCCTTCCAGGTCAGTGAGGCAGTGAATCTGCTCTGCCTTTTGGATCCAGACTTTGAAGAGGCTATTAAAGGTTTGTTGTTAATTGCTGTCAAGTCAACTCCAACTTATGGTGACCCTTTGAATAAGTTTACCCTATCCTCAACCTCAGGCCTTGCAGATTCAGGGACATGTCTTCTTTAATTGAGTCTATCCATCTGTAATTCTGTCTTCCTCTTTTCCTGCTGCCTTCCACCTTACCAAGCACTATTATCTTTTCTAGTGAGTCATGTCTTCTCATGATACAGCCAAAGTACAACAGCCTTAGTTTAGTCATTTTGGCTTCTAGGGAGACTTCAGGTTTAATTTTTTCTGGGACTCATTAATTAGTCTTTTTCACAATTCCCAGGATCCGTAGAATTCTCTTCCACACCACATTGCGCAGAAGCTGATTTTCTTCCTATCAGCTTTCTTCACTGTCCAGCTTTCACAACAGTACATAGAAATTGGAAATAAAATGGCATGGAAAATCCTAATTTTCAATAATTCAATAATATTCAATAATATATATCTACACTTTAGGATCTTATCTAGTTCCTTCACAGCTGCCCTTCCAAATCCTAATTTTTTTCTGATTTCTTTATTGCAGTTTCCTTCCTGATTAATGATTGAGCCAAGGTCTTGAACTATTTCAGTGCCTTCATTGTCTTCTTTAAAGTTATATAAATCATCAGTGATCATTATTTTTCTTTTCTTAGTATTCAGCTGTAAACCTGCCTTTGTACTTTCTTCTCTGACTTTCTTCAGTAATTGTCCCATTTCTTTGCTGTTTTCTGTTAGTAATATGGTGTCATCTATATATCTTAAATTGTTGGTGCTCTTTCCTACAATTTTCATGTCTCCTTCCTCTGAGTCAAATACTACTTTACATATGATTTCTCCAGCATACAAGTTAAACAGATAGGGTGATAAAATGCAGCCTTGCCTGACCCTTCTTTCCAACTGGAAACCATTCTGTTTCTTCATATTCTGTCCTGACAGTAGCCTCTTGTCCTTAGTACAAGTTCCAGTCAAATGTTGTGGCACAGCCATTTCTTTAAGAGCAGTCCATAGTTTTTTATGATCTACACAATCATAGGCTTTGCTATAATCCTGTGGTTCTTACCCTGGTATCTGCAGAGTGGTTCTACAGTGGTTCTTAAACTGTAGGTCTGTGAAGCCCTTTCTAAAACTGCAGTTTCATCTTCAAATGGTTCTTTCTTACACAAATCTCTTCAATGAATCTTTTCATCTCTTATATATAGTTCTTTGCTGTATTGTTTCCATTGCCTTTTTATTTGTGCTTATTTATGTAATGAATTCTCCTACTCATCAGAGACCATTCCCACTCTTGGTTTAAATTTCCTTGTGATTTCTCAGATCTTGTGGAGGAGGGCTCTTGTTCTTCCTTTTTTGGTGTCATCTTCTATTCTCTGCATTATTACAGTAGTTCTCTTTGTCCCTGCACACAAGTTATTGAACGGTTGCATTCAGGATTCTGACTCTATTTCTCTCCACTTTTATCTATGCATCTCCTCTGTTCTTACCTGCCTAAAGAGTTCCATCTCTTGTGCATTGAGGTTTCTCTTTCTTTTTGGCTGCAATCATGTCTTTTTGCTTTCCTCCCTGACAATGTCCCTGACTTCAGTCAGAAGTTCTTTTGGATCCTGATCAATTACATGTAATAGTGCAAATCTATTTTTTTACATTACTTTTGCTTCTTGTATGTCCTTAACTGCTTGAAGAGTTTCATGCACTATCCTGCACTAAGGTTTCTCTTCTTTTTTGCTGCAGATAGTCTCTTTTTGCATTCTTCTCTGACAATGTCCAGGCAAGAGTTCTTCTGACTATTGGTCAATTAGGCTTATTAGCGCAAATCAATCTTTCTTTCTTTCTTTCTTTCTTTCTTTCTTTCTTTCTTTCTTTCTTTCTTTCTTCTTTTAATGATATCTTTAAATTCTGTGGGGATGTTCTTTAAGTTCTATTTTGATATCATGGTTGGATTAGTGTTCATCTTTAGCTTTACTCTCATTTCTGATCTAAGAAATTCATAGTCTGTACCACAATCTGTCCCTGGTCTTGTTTCTGCAGAGACAATGGACCTTCTCCCTCTTCTGCTTTAGTCAGATTTTACATTATATCCTTCAACAACTTTTGCTACATCTCTCCTCACTATTAATACTGCCCCATTTCTTCTTAGATTTTCATTTTCTGAGTAAAATATTGTTTAATTATCTGACTCAGAATCTCCCTTGCGTGCCCACTTTAGCTTGTTTACCCCAAGTATTACAATGTTTATACATTCCATTTCTTGTTTTACTATGTCAAGCTTCCTCTGATTCATGCTTCTCACACTCCATGTGCTGTACTCTGTTCACAAACCTTGGACAGCTCCTTTAAGGAATTATCAGAGTAAACCTCAGAATGGATTTAACATTGCCCTGATGTGGAGGTCTCACAGCTGCTTCTGTCTGCTTTAGTGCCTGTGAGGCTGGAGGGCCAAGAGCAATGGTAAGGGCATTGGTTGTATTCTACCCTGCCAGGTGCCCTCATCAGCTTTCTGAACAATCTGGAATAGATGGCTTTTGATCTGCTACTTTGAAACTCCATCAGTTCATTCCAGACTTTGGAAAGGAAAACATACAGAATTTGGACTGTGTGTTTTCTCACTGAATTCAGTGGCGTTCACTCTCTTGTATGTATGCACAGGAAAGTCCCCTTAAGAGCCTTTGAACAATAAGAAAATATATTGCAGTAGATTTGAAACTCAGCAGTCCTGTCCAACTTGTACAGAAAAACAGTGATCACACCATCATTTACACAATGGAAGATTGCAGCAGAATGCACACACACATACAAACTAGGAATGGATAGAATATTCAAAAATATTCAAAAATATTAGGAAAATGTGGAGGATCCTGAACTGATGAGAATCTTCACAGTCTGGAAATTATTCTGTGCAAAGTTTGCACATGGCCTTTTTGTGCCAAAAATAACATTTTCTGCAGAGAAAATAAGCCATTTCTTTTTTTTAAACAAACAAGCAAACAAACAAACAACAAACCTCTTTTCTCTGCAAAAAATGTGAATTTTGCACAGAATAACCCCCAACAACAGTATTTTTGCATAAGAAACAGCACTTTCTGCACACACACAAAAAGTTTCTATGCAGAAATACTATTTTGTGTCCACAATAAGCTGTTTCCTGCACAGAAAATGCTGTTTCCTGTGCAAAAGTACCATGTGCAAATTTTGCACAGAGCAAATTCCCAGCAGCAAATAGTCTTCAAAAACTCCGTAGTTTCAGACATTCTCTCAGCTCAAAGAATATTGCTAAAATTACTCCTTGCTTCCTTTGAGAATGAAACCAGGAAAAAAGTGCATCCCTCACTCAAACACTGAGGAAATATTTGTATTCAGCTACCTGACCATGGGACAAACTGCCAGCTGGAAGCTTCCATGCCAATGAGGTACTGATTCCTCTCTAAGCTTTAGTCTATCTAGATCAGTGATTCCCAATATTTTTTCACTTGTGTACCCCTGGGCACGCAGCGCAATAGCACTTAAATGTTGGCAAAGGAGAGGAGAGTGAGAGCTCAGCCTGTGAGGGCATGCTACTAAGCATATGCACTGTAGTGGCATGTTTGCAACCCCATTATTTGGGGAGAGACTCCCCAGCATTTGCCAAAATAACAAAACAAGGGAACAGAGCTTTTCTCAAAAAATGAAAGAAACTGCTCATCACTTGCCATAACATTCAATTAATTTCACAACTTTTGACTTGTATCTTGTCTTATGCTGTTGACATATGTGCCTTTTGTCCTGGTTCTTACCCCTGGGGGTTCATGTACCCCAGGTTGGGAATCACTGGTCTAGATTTTAAAGAATCCATGGAAGAGTTTGGTCCCTACCATCCATACAGGTTGAGCACCTTCAACAGCTCTTTTAAAGTTTGGACTAAAACCCACAGTGGATTTACTGCCTCATGGCTATGGAAACCGCTGGCTTCAACTGTCCTGTACCACTTTATATTCAGTATAACTGGACAAAGAGTAGAGCCACCACGTTTTAGGTGCCAGTCCTATGCATGCTTATCCAAGTGACATGTAATTCAGTGTAGCTTATTAGGATAGAGATTCCCTAATTTAACATCTGATGGGACCTTCCAAAAGCATCAAGTTGTTTGTGCTGATTGGCTTAGTTGCTTCCAAGGCAACTCTTGAATTAAAAGAGCTATGATGTTTAATCTGGGAAGGTCCTATCTCAGCCTTATTCTAAGTCAATACTATTGGCCCATCTCATTATCTCCTCTTCCTCATCTCCCCATTATTTAATATATGCAAATTCTTTCTTTCCAGATGTTGTTGAGATGCAAGTTCCATCAGATCCAGTCAGATGGTGAGAGATGATGGGAGTTGCAACAACATTTGGAAAGAAAACCCTGGCCTCCTTTAGCTGGCTCTCTGGAATTCCCAAAAGGACAGGTATAGCACGAGGTAATGTAAGGAGAGCATCAGGTGTGGCGAGGGCTGTGGTGAACTGGCTCAATGTCCAATAGCAGTATGTGGTCGGAGCAGAGGGAGAACCTCACTTTGCCACTGTGGGATGAGGTGCCCCCAACATTGATCAAGGACCACTAGTGCTAGCTATATGGCATCCTTTCATTTTTTGTACTTTTTAAAACATTGTACAGACAAAGGGCTTATGTTCTTATTTTTACTTCAGGAGTACAGTATTCTTTTCTACAACCAAATGCTGCTTCTACCCAAGTAAATGAGTTTAACATTGGAGTGGTAGAAGCCAACTCCATTTCATTCCTGTAATCATGTTGGTGCCATGATTTATGAGAGTTTAACATGAGAAATCACACATTCTCAGAGAGTGTTTATTTTTGTTATTAAGGCTGGCAAACAGTTGGGTTTTTATTTTGCTCTTAACATGTCAGCAATGTAGAATCAGTTGTGAAGCACTGGCATGTGTGTGTGTCTGTGGGAGGAAATGAAATGTTATTTATGTGTTTCATTAGCAGTGTAATAAACATAGGCTACCTAAATGGCCATTAAGTCTGATGTCTAAAGACCATCAAGTCTCGAGTCTCAAATTACTGAGCTGTGCTGGTGAGACTTTCCCACCCTTGCCTGTGCTGGTGAGACTTTCCCACCCTTTCCCACCCTTGCCAAGAACCACATATGGAGCCTTCCGCATCCAAAGCATGTGTTCTTCCTTTCTGACACTTTGCCACTGACATGCAAAAGTCAATGCTGTGATCACTATGCTGTCTTGTGCTACAGAACAGTATAGAAATGTGTAATATGTGTTGTAAGATTACAAGTTACACTCCCAAATGATATGGGACTACGACATCAATAAATCAATCTGACCTGAAATGGGTAAGATCTGGAATCTCAGCAACATGGACTTAATTAAGTCTTTTGCTCAAATGGGGTTCTTCATTCCTTGGGAAAGTGGTATAAACAGTAAATGTTATCTGTTTCTTTTGCTTGCTTGGCTTGACTTGATTAAAATAGGAGTCACACTTTAGCACCAAGGATGTTTTTATCCTGTGTGAAATGATTCTGAGGGAAACAACCTTACCTTGCCTCCCTCCTCATGTGTTATTTTGTCACTGCCCACCACTTTGTTCATTCTTTCTCTGTCCCACCCATCGCGTTTCCCAATCCCTGTGCATTTACACAAGGTGTTTTGGCATCTCAGCTTGCTGTTTTCTGACTTCTCTTATTTCACTGATCCGCAATGTAAAAATCATAGGGTGTCAATGTGTAACTACCTGTTTGCATCAGCAGAATGACTCTGATTTAGCAGACACAGGAGAATGATGAGACTTTAATTTTGTCTGAACACATCTTCAGTTTGGGAGAGAAGGGAATTGAATTTTCACCTGTGTGTACATGACATAGACAATGTGTGTTTGCTGTACATGGTTTGGTTGAGTCCCAGGTTTTCACTCTCACACTTGGAGAGTAATGTCACAAGTAATAGGTTTCAGGCACTGCAACCACAGGACCTGTGAGGCTATTTCTCTATGCAATATCTGTAAAAGACTGGAAGATCAGCTAGGCCTGGCCACCCATATTTGAGTAGAAAGTGAGCTCTTATTCATGGACAAAGATACTAAGATGTGTTAATATACAAATGAGGTACATATGATTTTAAAAGCTATAAGGTAAGTGGATGCCCAAAAAAAAGTTGCTATGGCACATAACATATGCACACACACAAGCACATATGTACACTCCAACAATAACTTATCGTTATACCTATGCTTTGATTCCAATATCTTTCATATTTGAGGTGTTAATTGGAGGCTGAAGTGAGCAGAAGGGAACTCCTGAACTCCTGACAAAGTCAGAGGATCTCTGCTCTGCTTTCTGCTATAACTCTGGGATAATGAACATACTCACGCACACACACATACACACACACGCACACACAGAGCTAGGAGTCAGAAGCTCAACAGCGAAGAACACGGTCCAGTGTGAAAGACTGGACATATTGTAGGATGCCATCAGAAGTGTACTGACTGGTGCAAGAGCAACTGGACATGCAGGTAAGGGCAGCAAAATGAGTCTCCCTGGAGGGAAAGATCCACACACTTGACCTCACTCGTGTTGTTGCTTAACAAATAGCAGGCTTGTCCAGATGGGCCAATAATTATGGTAAATGTTGAACTACTCTGTTTCTGGATTCTGTGCTTTGTATCACCTCACAGCAATTGTTCCTGCTACTGTGTCCAGTCGTGCCCTAGACACAATGGGGTTTTGTCTGCTTTTCTTCCCTTCCTGCTTGCAGTGTGGTTAGCTGTGGCATGGGCAGGGATTGCTTCCCCCATCATCCCCTCCATGAACTCAACACATCCCGGTCTGCTCCTCCCTCAGTATTACTCTTTCCAGTCTGGCTCATTTATTTATTTTTTAAAAAAATTTTTTAGTAATTGTAGTGTAAAAGTGCCATAGAAGTAAAATGCTATATCACTTTAGCACCATATCTATGAAGAATCAGAGGGATTAAAAAGGAATAAGTCATATTATGAATGCACTCAGTGCAGAGGAGATGTTGAACCTGACAACCATATATGTAATAAGGAAAGGAAGATCACAAGAAAACTTCCATGGCAAAGATTATACCTCCATTCAACAAGGATTGTCAGTGGGACCACCCAGAGGTATAGAAGGTGGTGGTGGTGGTGGTGGTGGTGGTATTGGTGTGCTTTCAAGTAGTTTCTGACTTATAGTGACCCTAAGGCAAGCCCATCATGGGATTTTCTGGGGCTGAGAATATTTGATGCACCCCAGTGGGTTTCCATGGCCAAGCAGAGAATCAAACCCCGCTCTCCGGAGTCATAGTCCAATGCCCAAACCACTACACCAGAGCTTTCCAAACTTTTCATGTTAGTGACACACTTTTTAGACCTGCCTCATTTTGCAACACAGTAATTCAGTTTTACTAGCAAACCAGAGGTTAAACTAACCCCTTGTAAGAGACACAGACACATAAATAAATTGTAATAACGAAATGTATGGGGATACAACATATCTCATGAAAACCTTTCATATATTGTTAAAAATATATGATTTCTAAATAATAACATACATTTCCAAGCTTGTTGTCATTTATGAGTAAAAATATGCAATTTGTGCAAGAATTTAAAAAAATTGAATAAAACCAATAATTATCATTTTAGTGAGATGTATGAGACAGGATGAACTCAGCTTTTCTATATTTGGTAGAATATTAGATGAAGACCCTCATGTTTTGTCATCAAGCATTTTTAAGCTTCCACGTTTCAGCGAGGAAAGACCCCAGTGGGGGTGGCAGTGGCAGGAAAGGCAGACCCCCACCCAATCCTGGCCTGCTCCCATCGCTCTCACCAAGCAAAAACCCCAGCGAGAGCAACGGCAGCAGGAAAGGCAGCCCTTCCACCCGATCCTGGCCCACTGCCATCGCCCTCGTGGAGGAAAGACCCCAGCGAGAGCAGTAGCAACAGGCCAGGCTTGGGGGGGGTCTTTCTCGGCCTGGGGAGATAACACACCAACACACCTCAGGTGACACTCTAATGTGTCACAACACACCATTTGAAAAGCCCTTCTCTACACCATGTTGGCTTCTGTATGGAAGATACTGAGATAATTTATACCGACATGGCAGTTTTCCATTGTCTGTATTGAAAACTTCCTGATTCCAAAATCCCAAAGTCCCTGTTCTGGTTTAAAAGGATTCAACTAGTCCCAAAAATATACAAGAAATAGGTTGGGACAGGAGATCTCTCTCAATCTCTCTCTCTCTCTTTTTTTTTTAAATAACTAATAAGTACAGGTGCAACTTCCACCAAATCCCTAGACGTTTGGCCAGTCTGGATGAGCCCAGAGATGCACACTCCCCCAGTGGCCTGGCATGGGAGGGAGGGTAGGAAGTAGCAACACAGAAAGTGGTTGAGACAGGAAAAACAATGGAGAGACAGGAAACTGGAATCTCACCTCTCACCAAAAAACCCCAGAGTGGCTATAAGATAGAAGGTACCTCTGTCTAGACACATTGCCAAACCTGATGTGTATATGCACACAGCACATAGTCCTGCTGACATTTGTACGTGCCTGCATCTCAGTCTCTGCCTGCTGCTTGATTGTGGCCTCTAGGTATGGAATAGTGAAAACAGAGTCAATGTGAGGCCAAAGGTGGGACCAAGGCTGAGCCTGTGCAGGGCTTGGAGAGAACGCCTACTGCATTATGCATGAGGCCAGAAAAGTTTTTATCTGTGCGGACAAAGACCCATAGCCAGCGAGCTGGGCTTTCTGCTGTACCTGTAGCTTCCTGCTGCTTGCACTTTATCTCCACTCCCAGCTTGTAATTCAGCCCAAATATCAGAGAAGGCTTGGAGATTAATTTTCTCGGTTTGCAAGGCAAAGAGGTAGAGATAGTTTGGGGCGGGGGATAGAAATGCGTTCACTCTAGACACCCAGCTGCTTAATCTGTAGATGGGGTGGGGGTTATAGAGGAGGAAAGCATTAAAAAAAATATCTGTGCCAATGAGAAAAATCAAAAGACAATTTCATGGCCTAGGAGGAATCTATCATGGTAGGTATATGTATTTGAATGCATATGGAGAAAAATGAACTTGAAAAGGGTTCACACCTCAGACAACATGTGTGCTTTTGAAGGCATGTGTGTATATACAATCTTATGCATTTAGGAATGGAAGACAAGTTTTTGCAACTGTAACCTCAGATGGGCAATTGGGCAGCCACAGAGACTGGGAACTCCTCCTGCCATCTTTGCAACAGAGCTCCTGGCTTTTGTTTTTAGGATTGGCACTTGTTCCCATGCCTTTTGAAGCAGCCTTCATCTAAAGACATTTAGCAGGTAATTTCCACTGTAGCTTGGAACATCACTTTTATGAAGGAATATAATGAGATGTTGGAGCCATCCATGACTGAGCAGTGGTAGGATGAGGCTTTAGGAAAATTTCCAGGCTCAGATCTCCATGCTACAACAAAGCCATCGCCAGCTGGTTTCTCCAGATTAAACTGTTAAGTCACCACAGTGAAAGTCATGCTGGTTTGTTTCTTGGCTGGCTGGCAACTTCATTTGGGTTTCCCTGCTTTTCATAGCAAACCTTCCCCAATCCGCTGTGGCATTCACCCTTCTGAAAACACTGTAACCCATGTTTAAACAGGGGTATCTTGTTCCTTCTTCTACCCAGCAACCACTCAGAGCTTCACCTGCAATACATAACCATCCAGAGACATCACATAAATAGGCATTTCTATTCACATGCATACACCCTTCCCCACACACACATAAACATACACCACAGGCTGTCCTTGTTCATTAGTGCTGATTTCAGCGAGTACCACAATCCTACCTTTCCCAGCTGAGCCCGATCTATTTCAGAAACATTCCCAACATCGAAGGCTCCAAGTCATAATTAGTAATTTATGCAGCTTCTAATCAATGTGTAATGTGAATTTTTAATCCTTTCTGGCTCTGTATCAGGAATATACTTCTTCTGCGATGGCTTTCTATGAACAACAACTGCCAAGCCTCAGCAACGGGGCAAGCCACATGGCTTCACGCACCGGGTGCCTGTTGGGGATGTGCTGGCAAAGCCAGGAGTGCACCAGGCTGCTGGCTGGCACATGCAGAAAAAAGTGGCACATGGCTGGGGACCCTGAATACAAGATATGCCAACTGAAGTTGTGCCAGCATTAAGGAGTCATACATAGTTCCTCAAGTCCTTTGAGTATTCTGTTTCATTTCTTTCACGGCAAGGAAGTGGAGCTAATGTATGGCAGCCTGTCTGGGACATTCCTATGTAAAGACATTCAGGGATATGCTTCAGCTGCAAAGAAGCCAAAATCTCTCAAAATCCATCTGAAGCCCAGCTGACCACCCATGACCATTCTGTCTGCTCTTCCGTCTATCTGGGTTTATGTGCACAACTTCAATATTGCTATTCTTGTGACAAAGAAGAACAAGCTTACATTACCTCCATTTTATCTACAAAAATTAACCTGTTACCTGACGACAATAATTTCCAAAGCACAGCAGTGTTGCAGAAGGCTTAGAAGGCACACTTGCTGGAAAGTTAGACAAGAAATTTATCTTCTTTAATAAAGACCATTTCCACATGACACTCTTATAGCACAGTGATTCTGACCCTTCCCAGAACTGCAAACCCCAGGATTCCATAGGAGGTTGAAAGTGGAATCATCACGCTATAAGAGTGTCGTGCGGAAATGTTAAAAAAACAGAAAGCACAATGTTATCTCCTGACTCCACCCACAGCTGTGTCCAGATCCACCTAGTGGCTAAACTATATAATTACACTATCCATGCAGGTAGAGATAGATAGTTTCTTCTTAAACATGACAGAAACATAATAATCAGTTAAATGACTGAAGTGTTTTGCCTGCTGAATGATATTTCCATTATGGAAAATGATGCCAACAAGGGATAAAGCATGGTAGAATATGCTTGTAATGTTTGTGATGAGCCAGAGAAATCAGGTGTGTCATGGATGGCACCAACTGGAGGGTCCATAATTCAAAGCTGGAGCACATGCTTTTGATACAGATGGTCTGGGGTTCTTAGTCCCTGGCATTATATTTAAAAAGGATTTCAGGTACAAAGCCTGGAAAAGACCTGAGACCTTGGCAAACTGCTGACAAAGAGAGGAAACAGTACTGGGAGAAGGGAACCAGTGAACATAGACAGCAACATCTTAAAGGTCAATAATGGTCTGAAGTAGTGAGGCCAGGGCCCATCACTGAAATCTTTCTCAGATGATTTCCTTCATGGTCTCAGTCCCTGGTAGTGGTAATCCAAAGTAGGAACCTTGTGCCATCGTACTTGTGTCTGTGTTGCTCAGAATGCCAAAAGGTAAAGCAAGAGGTTGGGGGGGGGGTAAGGATGTGTCAGGTAGCAGGAAAAGTATAATCGTGGAAATTTGGGAAGAGAGAAAGTAATCCAGTGGCCCTGTAATCCACTATAGAGGGGAGAGGTTTAATATTCACATGTTTTTCACTTGCATGAGTGAAGAAAAGTGGCATTGTTTCCCAGTCTACTTTCCTGGTGGAACAGAGCATGAGATCACTGCAGATGAAGCCAAGATATCACCAGAAATGAGGTCAGCTGTGAGATTGCTACACAATCCCCTTACCTTGAGTGTCTCAAGTAACACTTGCATTTCTTTGCCAGTGAGGAAGCATATTGAGTGGTCAGGGGGGCAGTGCTCCATCTGCCCAAACTGTAGGAATGTCTCTAGTCCTCGCCATTTTGGGTGATTTTATCTATAATGTTCCTAACAATAGATCAGGCTGAGAGTTTGTCCATGAAGCATCAAGGACCCTGAAGTAGCCAATACAGCCTCTACATCACTTTTTAATTTAATTTAATTTAATTTAATTTAATTTAATTTCAGTATTTATATCCCACTGTAGATCCAACGATCTCAGGGTGGTGT
This sequence comes from Ctenosaura bakeri, assembly GCA_948474755.1. Classification (NCBI taxonomy): domain Eukaryota; kingdom Metazoa; phylum Chordata; class Lepidosauria; order Squamata; family Iguanidae; genus Ctenosaura; species Ctenosaura bakeri. The sequence goes on from CAOLHI010000693.1 coordinate 93,925, forward strand.
ACAATAAAATCAATTCAAGATAATAAAATAACAATGGCTGGCATTCTCAGTCAGCTAGTTAGTTATGTAAATATCTTAGTTAGCTAAGAAGTGTCTCCTGACCCAATCCCACCCCCACAAAAAAACTGCCTTACCAGGCAGCAACTGCTGCAAGTAATGGGAGTCTGTTCTCCAAGATGCAGCAGACTGATGTTTCTAGCTCCCTCCCTCCATTGATGTGTAACAGTCAGAAGCAGGATCCCTGTCACAACTCCTCCTCCTTGTACAGGAGATTGCTGGAGGGAGGGAGTCGGAATATCAATCTGCTGTGCCTCCATTAACAGAACAAACTCCCGTCACTCACAGTGGCTGCTGCCTGGTACATCAGGACTGGGAAACATTTATGATCTCTACATATACCCTACAGTAATAAATATATAGGGATCGTGAACATGAATTGCTTATTAATGTGCATCTCTGGGTAATGCATTTGTAACTGCGATCATGAATTCCAGTCAATAGCAATAATTTAGAAGACTAAAGATGTTGTCTGGCATCCTGTTCAGTGTTTATGATGCTGTAAGTTAGACTTATGCCCTCATAAATTTTGGTAATCACATTTACAATCATGGCACCATTGGCATGATGGGAAATGTCTCCTAAACCCACCTGAAAAGCCAGGCAAGTGCAGAGACTAAAAGATTTCTTCACTGAAGGATGATGTGTTCAGCCAGTGAGCTGTGGTGCCAAACAGTTATGACAGTGCCTGTCAGGAGTCCTGCTGCTGCTGATTGTACCACAACTTCCTGGTGGGAGTGGGGTGGCTGTGCTTTTAAGGTACCGATTGGTTTTAGAGGAGTAAGATCAGGAGAAGTGCCCTAATGAGATGTTGTGGCTATGTCTTTCATGCAGGATCTCAGCCATATTAAATCATTTGTTGTGTAAAACCAGATCATCTTACATGTGCCATCGGGAAAAAATATAGCTATGTGTATACAGTGGCCCCTCCACTTTTGTGAGGATTTGGGGCACAGTACCCTCATGAAAGTGGAAAAAAAGTGAATAACTCCCCCTTCCCATTCCCTTCTGGAGCTCTCCTCTTCCCCTTCCCGCCCAAAATGGAAGGGAATGTGGGGAGGGGAAGCCTTGTACGAGCCTTCCTTTCCCCATCCAGAGCTCCCCTTGCCATTCCTATGCATTTTGCCTCAGCACTGAGAACTCTCGCAAGCCTCCCCCCACACCCCCATCCCTACCCCACCCCCACCCTCCATTCCCTTCTGTTTTGCCTCAGCACAAGTTCTCCATGCTGGGGCAAAATGCATGGGAATGAGAGGAGGAGAAGGGGGGTGAAGACACATGCACTCATGAATAATCAAATTCACTAAGTTCAAACTCACAAATGTGGAGGGAGGACTGTATTTGCATGGAGGTCCAAAGGGTTACTTGGAATGTAAGACTGGCTTGGGTAATTCTCGTCTGGAGAGTAGCTGCTTTTTGGCACTGTGTCAACACTCTGACCCAAACAGCTGCTGCCCTGAGACTTTTCTATTAACATTTCCTTCTGATTTCTGCCAAGCTCTTTGTTTTCATCCCACTTCCTGCACCCCCACTAGACTCCCCATGCCACCATAATGGTAGGAGAATCTAAACACCTTGGCTGTACAGGTAAATGAATCAGCACAGCAAGACAACTGGGAACCAGGCCCCAGGGTACCTCTGATAAGCCCAATTGCTAAAGCTTGCTGCAGATGAGAAAGAGCCTTTGATCTCTCTGAAGTTACCTCATCCCTTGCGCAGGCTGTTTGTGTCAGGAGGCAAAGAAGAGATAATAGAAGGGATGCAAATAGACAACAGGGCAGGAGGGACAACCTGTCTTGCATAACTGAAAACTATTGTCAGTTTCTCCATGATCATACCAGGTCAGTGTGTAATCTTGATTATAAACCTAGTCAACCACTGGGTGCAGGTGTGTGTGGTGGAATTGGTCTGAATTGGATTTTCTCAAGAAGGGGACTAAGTCACGCCTGGTGCAAATCAACTTGGTTTGTAATCCTGTTGATCTCTTTCTGATTTTGGATCACTGGGCCAAAACCTCCCATTTTGGTTTGTTTGGGTCAATTTTTTTTTCTTCTGTCTCAGAGCTGCCCCATTGGTATCTGTACATGCAGCACTTGGTCTGCTGGTCCCCTCTATCAGATTGATCAGACTGAATGTTTCTCTCCATTTTGTCTGACTGTACAGAGATGTACAAGTGTCAGGACCAGTGGTAGATGGTGGATCCCATGTAAATGGGACAATAAATCTATTTTGCATTTTACTCTGAACTTTAAGAGAGCTATCCAAGGTGCTGACTCTGTTTTGGGTCAGGACCTTGGGTAGCTCTTTTCAAATTCAGGGTAAAACCCAGAATGGACTTATCACCTCATGGATGGCCACCTGGGCCAAAGAATGTCCTCCTGCACTTTTGCTCCCTTTCCATTCAATCAGTCTGCTGACACCAGAGTTATCTCTGAGCTGGGACACACCAGAAGCCTCAGTTGACCATATTAGTGCCTCTCCTGGTAGAAAGGATCACAGGAAAGGACAGCACAATCTCTGTGTTTTTGGTTGCAACTCTCCCACACACACAAAAGCCAGCTGTGGAGAGACTGACTATGGCAAAAAGTCTCCCTTGTTTATTAGTGGTAGACTAACCAACTATCATGTAAGGCTGCCTTGCATAAAGTCAGAATTCTTGGTCCATTTAGCCCAATACTGCTACTGAGGTCCAGGCCTACCCAGAGATAGCACTTGATATCATTTTAATATCAAACCATTCGGCTCTCCTCTGCCACCCCGTTCCACGTGTTTGCGAGGCCTTCGGACAAGCACATAAATGGGTGTGGCCGATAATTGCTGGACATTCCATTCTCCACCTAGGCAGGCTGGACAGAGCCGGTTCGTCGCTTCAGGAACCTCTCGAGCAAACACCCTTTTGCTTATGCGCGATACTAACAAAGGCGCCCAGCCCCGAGCAGGTAGCCTTACAAAGCTGTACTAAGCACTCCGCATTGGCATACTGGCTACACTGTTGTTAAATCAGCTCTAAGCCAATCATGCTAAATTCTGACCTTTCCAAAGCTTTGTCCCACTCCTAAATCACATTGTTCTCACCAAGTAAGGTATGGCCTGCAGTCACAATTCACCCTATAAAAGCCCCTGATTCCGAGACCATCCTTGGATCGCTCCCAAGTTCCAGACTGCCTTGCTGCCGCTTTGTTCGGTGAGCTCCCCTCAGCGACCTGCGCTGAGCTTCTTCCCTGCACTCCAACGAACTCAATCTTCATACCTCTCCAGGACTACGAGACAGGTGTCGTATCACCCATTTCCCTCCGAAAATCCCTACTTCCAATTCTTTAGTTAGCTGTGTGACTTTGTTGTCTTTGATATTTGTCTGTATTTAATAAAACATCGTTTTTGCTATTTTAAACCATCTGACTGCTTGATTGACCTGACCCCATAGATGCTGGGTTGCAAGATCCTGCTAAGTTACCCTGCCTCTCGCTAGCTTTAGTGAGTGCTCCAGCTAATTTTCCCCAAAGGTTGTGTTTGTTGTTTGGTTATTTATGTGTCCCTCCCGGGACCCCCAGAGATCAGGGAAACAATACCATACATTCCAGGAGTGGAGGAACCTTTGTCCCTCCAGGGGTTTTGGCCTGTGAGGCCTATCAGCCCCACCAAGCATGGCCAATGATGAGGGTTTGTGGGACGTGTCATTTAGAACATCTGGAGGGCAGAAGGTTTCCTATCTTCAGTCTGTTCAAACTGACAGTGGTTCTCCAAGGTCTCAGGGTTCTTTCTCAGCTCCATAACTAGCAGATTTTTTTTTTCAGAGATGAAACTGGGACTTTCTCCATGCAAACCATTTACTCTATTACCACTCCACCCACCTATGAGCTAAATTTGGCTGCTGGGACATCTAATACTTGTCACTTACTCTTATGCCAACTCAAAATTTGATCTTCCTTTATACCAACAATGGCAACGTGTGGCCTGCTGTTTTTATGGCTCAAAATGCTTCACCCCTAGATTCTTCTTTGGGTTTTTCTTCTTTTTTGAGGTAATTTTTTTTTACCACAATCAATCAGCTTTTTCTGTTCCTGGATGTCTCTGGGAGTGGCAATTTTATGTCTAAACAGGGTCCAAGGCCCTGCAACCACTAGCCTCTGGCAACCCCTTCCAAAGTAAATAATAGGGAATGGAAAATTCCAGTTCTTTTTTAAAAAATGTATGCATTTCTGAACTTGGTGTGGCCTGCAGTGTTTCTAGGGTTGGCAGATCTCAGGGCCTGGCCTGGAGTCTCCAGTTTTCATGGGTCCTCTCCCAGCAGGTTTAGTTCTGGACAAGAGGAAAGGGTTCCAGCTTAGCTGGCAGAGCAGCAGCTTGCTATAAATTGCAAGGGTTTCTTGATTTTGTTGCTGCAACATTCAAAGATAGTGGAGAGGCAGGGACAGTCTATGTATTAGTTAGCTTTCTTCCTTCCTGGCAGTTTTGGTGCCAAGACCCACCTTACACATTGCTCTGCATCCACTTTCTGGCTAGAAGTAAATAGGCTAGCTTAAATATTCCTTTTCTCATCTCCCTAAACAGATAAGAAAGAATAAGTCCCTCATTTGATTTGGGGAACAGCCTCTTGAGTTAAGATTTCTGTCTTAATTTTCAAACAGAAACAAGCATACTGTGTGTGTGTGTGTGTGTGCATGTGTGTGTTTGAATGACAAGCTGTGAGCAAATGTGGTTGGTATGTAATGCAAAATGCTTGATGACATCAGCTGGGGCTGTCCCTGGCTCTCAAGTTTTAGTCCAGAAACCTCAGGGCTTGGGACCATTCTCAACTGGCAAACCTAAGTGGGTGCTTGGCACCAAAAATTCCCCCACACCTTACAAACCATTCAGTTACCCACTCCCAGGTTTATAGCATTGCAGCTCAGCTGACTCCAGTGAAGGCCAGGGTCTTAAGAACCTGTCAGTGAGTGAAGGGAAGCCCAAGACGATGACACTTCTGTTTCTCATTTATTTCAGGCTGGTGGAGAATTACCATACCATGTGTTTTAGCATGTGGAGGTGGGAGGGTGTCAGAACAGCATCTGGGACCAACTAATTAGCAAATATAATGGGCAATTTAAGGTGGGGCCAGAGGACAGCCAATCAGGCTTTCTGAGGATAGTGGGGCAAGGCTGGGTAACAAAAACATTTTCTTCAAGAGATAATATTTGATGCTGTAAAGGATAAATATAAACCCTGGCCACCCTGGCAGTGATTTGTTTTTCAAAAAAATCGCTCCCTTTCTCTCTCTCTCTCTCACACACACACACATACACAGAGTAGCATTTAAAAATAAGTTGGATTCAACTACAGCTCATCTGTTCTCTGGTTGGCTAAAGCATGTGATGAAAGACAGATAGTGTCAATGTCTGTTACAATCTGAATTGCACATGGGACACTAGTGATTTAGCTCGCATGGTTGAGAACCAAGTTCAGTGTGAGTAATGTACAAAAGATGCAGGCAAGTCATTGGGGGATTGGCTTGTCAGATTCTGTGGACCAGAAAACAAGAGCGTCTGAAGACTGGAGATGCCACCACTCGCTGTCAGCCCCCTCTCTTTCTTAGCAACCACCCAGAATTTAATACACCTGGCACTCATCACTAACAGTTATAGATCTTGGACTGCAGCTCCCAGCATTCCTGGCCATAGTGGCTGGAGAAGTTTGAAAGTCCAAAGAAGGGAATATTTCCAACCTCTGAAAAATAAAGAGACTGAGTTCCTTGGGCTCTTTGTACTATTTACTCCATGTGTTGCTTTTGCTGGGCTGAAAGGTTTGGAAATGACTGAAAGTCAACACTCTGAGTTGGTTGGCTGAAGGAGGTACTGAATACCTCCTTCTGTAATGCTCCAAAAGTACTTAGAGTGGCTTAACCAGGGTTATGTCAGCAAGAGTGGCTCTGATAAGACACCAGTAGGATTCTGTCCCATATTTCTCAAAAATACCTGATCAATTGTTTGTTTTCCATAATGTGTGCAAATATTTGCATAGTGATTAGAGTGCTGAACTATGGTTCCAGAGACCAGGATTCAAATCCCTTCTCAGCCACAGAAACCAGCTGGGTTATCATGGGCAAGTCGCACTCTCTTAGCCTCAGAGGAAGGCAATGGCAACTGCCTTCTGAACAAATGTTGCACAGAAAACCTCTTGATAGGTCTGCCTTAGAGTCACATAAGTTTGAAAGACTTGAAAGCACACAACAGCAAAGCAACCAATATTTCTATGTATGGATGTGAACACTGGACAATGAAGAAAGTTGACAGGGAAAAAAAACTCATTTGAAATGGAGGAAAATTCTAAGGATACCAAGTGTTGGGAGTGGCGACCTTCATATGCTTAATTAACTGGCTAGTTTGCATGTTTATTGTAGGCATAGAGGGGACTGACTAAACTTCCTGTTATTTGGTCAACACCCACATTCTCTTGCATATTCTCTTCCTCTTCCCTTTTTGTTCTTCTGTTTCCCTGCAAGCACATGCTCTTCAATCCTCTAGCAAGCATGATTCCCTGTAAGCAGGTGAGTTCTTAATTTCTTCTTACTTTCTTCAAGAATTTAAACCTGTGTAAACTATGCACAAGATTATGTGAGTAAATCCTTTTTACATACTTTTAACCAAACTGTTTGTGTTTTATTTTGAGCTAGATTAAGTGTGTCTAAGGTGGAGCGATTGAAGTGGGGCTGGTAATCTGTTCAGCTTCCATTTGTGCATTTACTAAATGCTCTGCTGGTTGGGAGACCTACCAATCTCTCAATTTTAATATTTCTCAACACCAAGGACTTCCAAAAAGACAAATGAATGGGTCCCAGAGTAAATCAGGCCCGAGGTCTCCCTAGAAGCCAAGATGACTAAATTGAGACTGTCATACTATGGAGATATCATGAGACTACATAACTCATTGGGAAGATGATAATACTCAGTAAAGTGAAGTAGGCAAAGAGGAAGATGACATTACAGATGGATTCATTCAGTCAAGGAGTTGGAAGGATCAGAGGAGGGTTGTTGGTGCCTGGGGATCTTGGCAGTCTCTCATTCATAGGGTCGTTATAGGTTGAAATTGTCTTGATAGCAAAACAGTAATAATAAAGTAACCAATATCCAATTTTCTGCAGAATCTGATCTGTATTTTTTTCCCCACTGCTGCCAAATGACTCTAGCAGCCACTGTTAGCTGTAGGCCTTTAGAACAGGAATGAGGAACAAGGCCTCTAGCTGTCCTATCACTTCCTACCATTGGCTGTGCTGTCTAGGGTTGATGGTAGTTGCAATTCAGCAGCATCTGGGGGACACACATCCCTCGTCTGCTCTAGCATTTCCTGTTACAGGGATTTCACACAAGAGAGGCCATCAGTTTGTGATCTATACAGTCGCATAGGGATGGGGGGGATAGGAGCTGTTTGCCCCAGGCGGCAGTGTTTTTGGGGCATCCTGGCTCATAGCCATGCCCCTGTGTGCCGTGGCCCTGCTCCCTCCCCTCCATGCACTCCAAGCTCCACCGCTGGATCTATGTGCTTGAGTATGCAGTCTATGTTTGGCTCACTTAGTTTCTTATATGGATTTCAGAGCTGCCAAGCTGCCAACTCTCTCCATTTGGCAGAGAGACTTCTGATGCTGAGGCAAATATCCTTCCCTTCAGCCTCCACTGTTGCTTCCTAAGCAGTGTTATTAACAATTAGGCTAAATTGCCTCTGAAGCTCAGCTAGGCTTGCTAGATCAAAGAGAGAGAGAGAGACAGAAAAAAGGCCAGCTTCTCCCTTGCAAGCACTCCAGTCTGTGGACATGTGAAGATTCCTAAAAGCTACATGTTTAGGGGAGAAGACCCAACTCAAAGGTAGAGCACATGATTAGCATGCCAAATGTCCTCCTTTCAGTCCCTGCTATCTCCAGTGGAAAGAATGAAATGGCATGTGGTGAAGAACACCCTGGAAAGCAACTGTTGGGCAGACTAGGCAACACTGACTTGTATAACCCAGTGTTCTCTGACACAATATTGTCCTATTTCCCTGTGGTTTTAATTTTTGGATGCTCATACTTAAGAGCTACATAGTTCCTCAGGTTTGGCACAGCTTGGTGACTTGCTGCTCATGTAGCTCTTTTACATTGATAGCAATTTGAGGGCCTTGGTTGGAAGGTTACAGTGCTGAACAGCCTCTTCCCAGATTAGGCATAGTACTGGACTATAACTCCCGTCATGTCGGGCCAGCTCCCCTTCCTCCAAACTGGCTGCTTTGAGATGTGCTGGACCTCAGCAGTCATCATCCCTTGGCCAGACTGCCCCATTGGCCATGTTACTTGGGGATGATGGGATTTGTAATCCAACACACCTGGGTTAGGGCAGGTTGATATAGAAAAATATTTTACCCCAGTGTTCCACTAAGCACTGTGCAGCATTGTTAATGTTCCACTCTTTAAGGCAAAGAGGTTAATTCACTTATAAAATATACACCAAATTAATACTTGCAGGCAGTAAGATATCTCTTCCACGTTCCCAGACCTTTTTCATTTGAGACGTAATGGAAGAGAGGAACCTCCGACTGGAGAGGGAGGCGGTCTGGCTAAAATGTTTGGGCTGGTCCTTGGGAGATACAGAATCAAGCCCTGAAATTCATGGGTGTCCTTGGCCCAGCCACCATCCCTCAACCTGATCTGCCTTACAGCGTTGTTTTAAGTATGGCCCTTTCCACACGCAGAGGAAAAAACGGGTGAAAACACGCTAGGGCAGACCTTACCTGCATTCGGGTAAGTCTGTCGCCGCGTGGAGCAGCGCATTTTCGCCGCTCCACACTCATCGGCGTCCTGTGGTGTCCAAAATGGCAGCTGCCAGCTGGCGGAGGCTCGCCACCAACCAGAGAAGCTCGCCAGCCAGAAAGCCCGCCCCCGGCAGATCTGCAGGCACGCTCTTGTGCGCGTCTGCAAATCTACACCGGCTGCTGCGACGCAGCTGAACGCGGCTGCATGCCCCATGCCTTTTAAAAACCACATGAAAAGTGGTTTTTAAAAAGCACACGGCGCTGCCACTTCCGGTCGCCCTAGTGCAGATTGGGGTGTGGAACTACGCAAAAGTAGTCCGCCCCGATCCATTTTACGATGTAGACAACCTCCGTCAGAGGTCATGCTACACCGTGTTAATACTCCCATGTGGAAAGGGCCTATAAAATGGGGAGAAGGGGAAGCTCTACATGTCACCCTGAGCTTGCTGGACAAACTGTAATAAAATAAATCGGAGCAGAAAGCCAACTCTTCAAAAGGTTTTCAAACTTTAGCAGATACATAGTTGGAACTAATGCTGGGCTGACCATCCTATAAAGGAACTTGAAAATTCTGCCAGCCAGCCAACCTTCCTCTATGATGACTGTTTTTTATTTATTTTTAAAAACCCTACAAGTTCTGTTGCCCAACATGGGGGCCAACACAACACCCCCAACACTGTATTGACTGGTGATGAGCTGTTGCCATGGTGACTGCTGACAGAAACCTGAGCAGGCCAGGAGGCCAATCTTTCCATCTAAGGGGCTGCACAGAGCTCCTTTCCTTTGGGAAAGCAAGGGGATGTGCGAGAGAGAAATAAGAGGTTCCCAGCCCATGGCGGAAAGGGATGGGGGAGAGAAAACAAGCGGCAGTTTTACTCACACTTTGTGGGGCTTTTTGATCTAGCAAGTAACATTTCAGCCTCTTGCTGTTCAGCTTGTTGGAGACGGTGCAGGGCTGCTGCGGGGGCCTCAGGGGGGTGGTGAATCAAATATTCCTTCTCTACTTGGAACACATTATTGCCGATGACAGCAAATGCATTGCTCTAATCTTTTCCCATTTTCCTCATCTGCTACAGGATCTGACCTCCCTTAACAGCTTTGAAGGCTGTGCCAAGCGGAGGCGGTGGTGGCGGCATCAGCAGCAGGGGCAGGCTTGGGAAAAAAGCAAAACGCAAGGACCTGGCAACAGCTGCCCTCGCCCAGGCAAGAGGAAGGACTCTCTCAAAAACAGTATTACAAGCCCCAATGCTGTCCTCAACCGGGTGGCTTTGGGTTTCCCACCAGCTCCTCATTGCCACCACCATTCAGACTCACTGCAGGTTAGGGTGGCCAAAGTGAAAACTCCTGTTCCTTTAGTGGTTATGTAGAAAAGAAAATGTCCACAGGGGTTGAGTGTCATATTGTTACCCTGTATCTCGGGGGTCCTGGGAGGAACACCCAAATATCCAAATATTAACACAAATGGGAAAAATTAACTACAGCACACTTGCTGGCTAACGAGAGGCAGGGTAACTTTAGCGGGGGTCTTTCGCCCAATGTCTACAGAGGCAGGTCAATGAGCCAGGCAGTTTCAGAATAAACCAATTAATGTTTTATTAGAAAATAACAAATAAGACAGGCAGACACAATACTAACTGAGAAATAGGAAAAGGAGCAGAAAAGGAGAGCTTAGGGATAGGCAATAAGACACCTTGATCTTGTAGTCCTGGAAAGCTGGAGAAAAAGGCAGCTCAGCGCTGTTTGCTGAGGGGAACTCACCACACAAACTGACAGCAAGGCAGGATGAGATTCAAAAGCAAGCCTGGAGTTCCAAAGAACTCTCAAAATCAAGGGGTTTATATAGCAGAAATTGTGCCTGAGGGTCATACCATAAACGTTGAGAACAAAGCAAGTTTTGAACTGGACAAAGGCTCGGAAAAGAGTCTAAACTGCCACTACCGGATAAGCGCGAGTAGATCAATAGTGTGGCCAGTGTGCAAATTGGGGAGCACTTAACATGACCTTGTTAATCATTGGCGCAAATCTGGCATCATTGTAAAACAAAATGAATCTGCAAGCCAGGTCCCAGAGCAATCGACCAAGGCTTTTGAAATGCCCGCCTGAGAGGGGAAGTTGGAAATCCCTGTCATTAACAGCTGCTCCTTGTGTATGTGCGTTTTGGGGACCCTTGCAGACACATGAGCCAGGGTGCCAGGGAAAGGTCAAATTATTTGATATCAAAAGAGATATCTAGTGCTATCAATGTCCAGGTCTGAACCACAGTAACAATATAACCAGGTAAGAAAAAAGCTGGTGATAGTCCCTCTTCTATACAGCCATGGAAGCTTCAGGAGATCTCTCCAGTTCTCACTCTGGCAACCTTAGTTGTGAACAGTTTGTTTTTATTTAAATGATGTGACACAAATACAGCCATTTGGCAGCCAGTCCTCTCCACCTGACCCACAAGAAGATTCTGTCTGGCCCACGGCAGCCTGGGGCTTGGACGTAGTCCCCCGTGTTCTGCCATTTCTTCTTCCTGTAGCAACAGCATCTTCCCCAGATCTGGGAGACTAATCTGTTTCTCACTGACTGTAATACCTTTCCACAGTAGTGGAATTATGTGCTCCTTTCTCCTTCCTGTAAGGCAAGAGGCTATGCTGCTGATAGGATCTCCCATGTCAGACAGGCTTTTGCTGAGGAGCCAGACCAGTTGTGTAGGGATGGGGAGCATTGGGGGAGGTTTGTCCTGGGCGGCAATGTTTTTGGGGTATCCCAGCTCATAGTCACCACCCCCCACATGCTGTGGCCGTGCCCCTGCATGCCATGGCCATGGCCATGGCCATGCCCCCATACACCCCATACATGCCCCCGCCCCCATGCACCGTGGCCCTGCCCCACTCACCATGGCCTCCCCACTCCCCCCATGCACTCCAAGCTCCGCTGCTGAACCAGATTAAATGTGCCAAACAGCAACTGGGCAGCAGCAGTAGTGGAGAGTGATACTGATGGAGGATCTCTCAGAAATAACAGCAGTGGCATCATAGCTAATGCTTCTTAGTACTGCGCAGATGGAGGCATGGTAAACCTCTTTTTGAAGATTTTTTGCTATGAAAACAATATGATGAGACAACACAAAATGAAACAAGAGAGAATGCCATAAAATGGCATTCAACATGCTACTGGGGAAGAACAGAGGACAAGTATGATTAGTGCTATGGCTAATGACGCAGCTAGACTCAAGCCAAAAGAATGCTCAGCTGCTAATGTGCTCAGATGTGAAAGTCCAGAGCTGTACACTACAAATTATAGGAAGATGGTATGTGAGAAGCACAAATTGGGGAAGCTAGGCAGTGTAAAGAAACAGAATTTATAAACATTGCAGTACTTGGGATGAGTGAGCTAAAATGGATAGGAATGGACAGTTTGAGTCAGTGTTTTACTCAGGAAATGAAAATCTAAGAAGAAATGGTGTAGCATTAATAATGAGGAGAGATGTAGCAAAAGTAGTCAAAGGATATAATGGAAAGTCTGATCAAATCATATGAATAAACTTTCAGGGAAAACCCATCAACATAACCATAATCCAAATTTATGCTCCAACTGAAGAGGTAGAAGAAGAAGAAACTGAAAATACTACCATACCAAAATAGGATTTGTTGTTAATCATAGGTAGGTGGAATGCAAAAGCAAGAAACAGAACAGAATTCAAGATTGTAGGAAAATTTGGCCTGTGGTCAAGAAATGAAGGAGGAGAGTGACTGAGTGGGGTTTTTTTGTGGGGGGGGCAAGGCCAACACTTTGTTCATCACAACACATTCCTCAAGTGACCAAAGAGGTGACTGTATACATGCACATCACCTCATGACCAATAAAGAAATCAAATAGACTACATAATCGGAAGCAGAATATGGAGAAGTTTCATTCTCTGCAAAAACAAGATCGAAGCAGATTGTAGCACAGCCATAAACTGCTAATATCATATAATAATCAAGGCAGAGAAACAGAAGATGACAACAAAAAATGAAGAATGATAGACTTATTCCACAAAATCTAAGTAGTCAAAGGGAAATTTAAAGCAAGTATGGGGATGCTCTTTGCGCAACTGGTGAACACTTTACACAACTAAGTCCAAATAAAAAGATGATCGAAACACCTCACTGAAGAACTATATAAAGGAGATGAAAGGATGACAGATACATTCAAGGAAAGAACCATCTGAAAATGAACCTACTGTTTTAGAAAGTGAAGTGGAATCTTCAATCTGAGCACTTGGGAGAAATAAATCACCAGGTGAGGATGGGATACTAATAGAGATGCTTTAAGCTACCGAGACAGAATCTATTCTAGTTCTAACTAAAATCTGTCAGGGGCAGGGGCCCAGCTGGGCCTGTCGCTGCCCTGAGGCTGCCGCTGAAGCGGCGGCGGCCGACGGGGCCTACACAGAGGCCACTGCGGCTGACGGGGCCTGCGCGGAGGCCGCCGCGGCCGACAGGACCTGTGCGGGGACCGCTGCGGCTGAGGGGCCTTGCCTGGAGGCCGCCGCAGCCAACGGCTCGGGCCTGGCGGCCGTGGGAGAGGCTGCTGGGCCTGGAGCCACTTACCTAGAGGCTGCAGGCTCGAGTCCCTCGTCGTCGGCCGGCTTGCCGGGGTGGGCGGGTCCCGGGCCTGCTCCCGGGGCTCTGCCCACCCGCGGCCCCAATCTGCGGGAGGCCTGGGAGTCTGCCTGCGGCCCCAATCCGGAGGAGGCTGATGCCTCCGCCTCGCTTCCTCCTTTCCAGCAGCGGCGGCAGGCCAAGGAGGCCGTCCGCCGGTCCCGGCGCCTGCTGGAGAGGAGGCGATGGGCAGAGAGCTCGCAGCTGTGAGGCACAGCACAGCTGCGAGCCCTCAGCCACATGGCCACGCCTGATTGGCCGGCGCCTGGCTTGGAAGGCTATTTGAGGCAGGTGCCGGGCTGGGGAAGGCATGGAGCAACAACTGTCGGTCAACTGTGGTCCTGCTGTCTGTGTCTTGTTCCTGCTCGCGCCTGAGACCAGTCCTCCTGTTCGCCTTGGTGAAGTAACCTGCCTTATGTACTTTAACAGCCTGTGTTTATTTCTGTTAGGACTGAGTGGAAGCCCTGCCTGCATTAAGGACTATTTCTGTTAAGACTGTGTAGAAGCCTGCTTGCTTTGTACTTTTGAGTTTTGACTGCATTAAAGCCCTTCACCTCTAACCTGCTCCCTTGCCGCTGCCTGACCACCGCCTGGCACTGATAAAATCTGTGAACAAATATGGGGGGGGAATGGCCCATAGATAGGAAATGCTCAGGATAAACTACAATCCCCAAGAAAGGGGCCACCAGGAATTGCAGTAACCACAGGAACGTTGCATGAATTTCCCATGCAAGCAAAGTAATGCTCAAAATTCTACAACAAAGACTTTTACCATATATGGACTGAGAAATGTCAGATATCCAAGCTGGGTTCAGGAAAGGAAGAGGCACAAGGGATCATATTGCAAACATATGTTGGATAATGGAGTGCACCAAAGAATCTCGAAAGAAAATCAGCCTTTTTTTAAATAGAATACTAGTGTATATACCTGGTGTTGCCTTGGGTTTTATTTTCTCATAGATGATACTTGTTAGAAAGATGTAAGATCCCATGTATCTAATTCCCCAAACTGTCTTGCCCAGTACCTGTAATTTTCCCCATATTCCCCAATCCAATCTTGTATTCAGAGTTATTAATATACAGACCTTGGGTTCCTCAGGGAATACAGTGCCCTCTTCCTTGCTGCTAGGCCTCATCTCTGTAGCAACCGGCCTATTCAAGACAGATACAGTTAACTGAGGCCCAAGAGCTTTCTGGCTGAGAATTCTAAAGGCCCTTCCCTGAACTGCAAGCCGCAGGATTCTATAAAATCTTCTTAGGCAGCCAATCATATGATTCCATGGAATCTTCTTAGATAGCTAATCATATGAGGTCTTTGCCTGACACAGACAAACTTTGACTTTTATATATTAGAAGATAGCAAAGACTTTGATTGTGTAAATCATGAAACACTGAGGAATGGGTGTGCCACAGCATTTGATTGTCCCATTGTGCAATTTGATTGTCCTGTTGTGTACTCAGGACAAGAGGCTACTGTCAAGACAGAACACAGAGAGATGGAATGGTTTCCAAATGGCAAGGGGATCAGGCAAGTCTGCATTTTATCACTCTGTTTGACTTGTACACTGAATATATCATTTGTAAATCAGGATTAGACTTGGAAAAGGAGATGTGAAAATTAGAGGAAGGAATATCAACAGTTTAAGATATGCAGATGACACCATACTACTAGGAGAAAACAGCAGACTTGGCAAGTTTACTGAAGAAAATCAGGACAGAAAGATTTTCCACACTTTATCTCAGTCATTAATCAGAATGGAGACTGCAGTCAAGAAATCATAAAAAGACCTGTAATTGAAAGGGCAGCTGTGAAGAAGCCAGACAAGATCCTGAAGTGTAAAGATATATCATTGAATACTGCAGTTAGCATTACACATGCCATCACACTTTTGGTTTCCATGTATGGTTGTGAATGCAGGACAGTGAAGAAAGCTGATAGGAAGAAAACAAACTCCTTTGAAATGTGGTGCTGATGAAGAGTTCCATAGATACTGTGGACTGCTAAAAAGACAAATAAATGGGTCCTAGAGCAAATGAAGCCTGAACTCTTCCTAGAAGCCAAGATGACTAAGCTAAGAAGGCATGACTCACTAGAAAAGACAATAATGCTTGGTAAGATAGAAGGCAGCAGGAAAAAGGGAATGCCGCATTACAGATGGATAAAGTCAATCAAGGTAGCTACAGCCCAGAGCGGTTGAGGATAGAGTGACTTGGAGATCTCCCATTCACAGGGTCGCCTTAAGCTGAAGTTGGTGGCATTTAACAGCAACAGTGTCTGCTTACCCACCCACTTCAGAAATAGTTAGACTACAAGCCCAATCAACTCCTTGCCAGAATAGCCAATGGTTTTAAGAGTTGTGATCCAACATCTTGGGGGCCTCATGATTCCTATCCCTAGTCTGAAAGGGGGAAATGATATCCTTGGGATAATGATATAAGCAGGAATGTTAAAGGGCTGAAGATTATGGTCTAGATCAGAGCTTTCCAAACCTTTCTTGTTGGTGACACACTTTTTTTGACATGCATCATTTTGCGACACAGTAGTTCAGTTTTACTAGCAAACCAGAGGTTAAACTAACCCCTTATAAGAGATACAGACACATACATAAATTGCAATAATAAAATGTATGGGGACATAACACATCTCATGAAAACCTTTCATATATTTTTTAAAATATATGATTTATAAATAATAACATACTTTTCCAAGATTGTAGGTGACACACCTACACACTTCAAGCGATACACATGTCGCAGCACACCATTTGGAAAGCCCTGGTCTAGATACTAGCCTCCCCCTGCCCACAACCCATCCCAGGTTTAAAACACTGAACTTTCTTGACTGAATGCATGCAAAGGAATAGTGTATGCAAAGGAACGATAACTGGGACTGTGCAACTCTATCTCTCTCATCCACTCCAAATCATGTGCATTACAAAGTGTTGCATGCAAAATTGCCAGGGTGGTAGGCAGCTGCTTGAAAAAGTAAGCCCATGTGGGTGCAGTGTCATGTGGCGAGTGGGCTTGTTTCCATACGAGCCAGGCATGAAACGCCCTTAATATCTCCAAATGCAGCAGCCATGGCTCCCCTTCCTCCCACTTTCCTCTCCCCTTGTGCATCAGTTCACCTTCATCCCAGAGTAACTGTGGTGAGAGTGTGGTGAGTCAAAAGAAAGAATGGGGAAAGGGAGAGGACCACAGGGGGAAAAACCAGAAGGATCCTCTTATAAAAAGCAAGGAGTCTCAGATTGGAGAGTCTACTCAGGTACTTTCCCTCCTATACCTCAATGTCAGTGTGCAAACAGAAGTTAATAGCTGGATTGAGTGTGTTGCAGTTTCTAACCTTGCAGGGATCAGATGATGGGATTAGAAGCCATCAGACCTTATCAGGTGTGCTGTTTGTCCACCTCCTGAACCAGCATCAGTTCATTTGCAGGCTTCCCCCCTCCCCAAAGTAAACTATGCTCAGGGATTCTTGAGTTCCTGATAGGGAATGATTAGAAAGCCTCAAAATATCTCCTTGCAGTGGCTTCAGTTCATTACTTCTCAAACACATATAAAATAGCTGCATGAATCTTCCATAAAATTAGGGGTGGCAATTGTGTAGTCCTCCAGATATTGTTGGACTGCAAGCCTAGGCCAGCCATAGCCCATGGTGAGGAATGCTGAAAATTCCAGTACAACATCTGGAGAGCTGATTCCCACCTCAGTCCAAAATGTTTGTGGATTAATATCTGAACTTTGTACTACATCAGTTTTATTGATTTACGGGCATAGCCTTGGTCATTACAAAGCAGACTGAGTTTACTCAGTCCTGTGGCCTCACTAGTGAAGGGCCAACTAGAGACATAACCTGTCAAGTTGGCAATGTTAATGTGTTGGACATGAATGCTTCACCCAGAATCTAGGCTGCAAACCAACTGGCACCCATCTACCACATTGCTGTGAAACATGGAAGACTGAGATTCATTGGGCAAGCTTTGTCTGCTTTGCAGTGGTGCAGTCGTACATTTAGAAATGCAGATCCTTGTCATGTCTTAGCCATATCACTAAGAACCCAAAAAGGAAATAGCTGTGTAGATCCATGTCTATTATCCGTATCTTTATCTATATCTATATATTTAGCTATTGAGTGTATGTGTTTGTGCTAGTTTGGCGGGGGCGGGGGGCGGGAGATCAAAGAACAGCAGTACATAGCCTAATTTCCAGTTTATTAGAATGAGTTGCTGCAGAATACAGTGGGATCCCCATATCAGGGGGGACATGTTCCAAAACTGAATGTGGATAATGAAAAATGTAGATAACAAAACACTATATTTTTCAATTAGATGTATGATGTAGGTATCCAGACAAGTATGCAGCTTGGAGAGGAAGCCCTGAAACTTGACAGTACTTTAAAATCTAAGAGAAAGAAGACTTTGCAGCCATTATTGGCATTCCAAAGCCAGTGCACAATTGATAAAAACATTAAAAAAAAAGATGGAACAAAATATTTTCCAACTGCATTTCAGCATGGACAAGTGAAACCACGGCTATTGGTCATGTGGATATGGGGGACCTAGCAAAAGAGAGTGTAGTACTTAGCATGTTGAATTGAGCTGGAGACAGCTGTGTTTGCATTAGAAAAGGAAAGAGAAGGGACACATCACCAGTTCATGATTTTTCAGGAGTTCATTTTGACTGATATCCTGTTGACTAATCCCAACTAAAGTAGCTCCTTCAGTTCAACTGTTGAATAGTGATTTGAATGGTGATCAACTAAGAAAATTGCACTAATTCAATGAGATTACTCTAGACAGAACTAACAATAGGATTTAGGCCTTTATCTCAAAGTCAAAAAAGGACTTCTTGCTATTTTCCTTTGCATGAGAAGCAGGTCTTTTGTAAAGCTGGCAGGTCTTAACTGCTCATTCAAGACCAAGCCATCCAGGACTACTTTGTATTACAGCAGTGATAATGCAATAAAATATAGTTGCTGGGGAATTCCATTCTCACCTTCCAGAGCTTCTGTGAGGACTACATATAAGCTCAGGGGGAAGAAGGAAGTCTGTGGGCAGGGGGAAGGATATTATCCTCCTTACTAATCAGAAAGTCCCAGCACTATTACCCTACTGCATCATTGCTGTTTTGGAAAAAAGAGAGGGAGGAATTAATGAACTTGATTTTTCAGTTTTAGAACAAGGACATATATGTTTTTCCAATAAACAACAAACAAGATAAACTTTGGAGTAATATAAAAATTCCCAGACAAAAGCCAGGAAAGGGATTTTCCTCTAGGGCAGTGGTTCTCAACCTTCCTAATGCCGTGACCCCTTAATACAGTTCCCCATGTTGTGGCGACCCCCAACCATAAAATCATTTTCGTTATTATGTATTTATTTATTATTTAGTTAGTTAGTTATTTCCAACATCGAATAGATTGGAAAACACTGCCCTACATCACTGCTCTGGATAGACTTCTAATGCCTAAAAACTGGTAACCCTCCCCCCCTTTTTTTAAGCACAGAAAGCGTCCATCAATGCCAGAATTAAGGCAGTAGTTCTAGTTCTGAATGTTGGGTTTCCACAGTTCAAAAAGCCAGTCACTCCCAAAGGCGATGCCGAAACAGCTCACATTTTACACAAGGCGCAGGGAGGAAAGGACAGGGAGAGAGGAAAGATGGCGGCGGCATAAGCAGACGCGTTTTGTTTTCCTCCCTCCCTCCCTCCCTCCCTCAAAGGGAGTGCGGATGCTGAACATACAAAAAGCAAGGAATGCAAGACAGTCAGGGCGAAGAACACAACACGTGTGTGTGGCAAGCGCCAAGGGTCCACGCACAACAAAAGCGAGAGGAGAAAGTCATCCTGGCTATTTATGCACTAGACTGTTATAGCGTATGATTCCACTTTCACCATCCTATGGAATCCTGGGGTTTGCAGTTTGAACTGCAAACCCCAGGATTCCATAGGATGGTGAAAGTGGAATCATAGCGCTATAACACTGGAATGTGGAAATGGCCAAAGTCCACAGGACGGATCAGAGCAGCGCTTTCGGGTCAAAAAAAACCAACCGAACAAAAACCAACCAAGGAGCCTCGGGGGCTCTTGCTACACAAACCAAAGCCCTTGGCTGATGCCCCCTGTTCCTTTCCCGACCGAGTTCTCAGTCACAGAGGGACTGATCTCCCCCATCGGATGGCAGATCCACCGCAGGAAAGTTTCCTGCTTTGCCTGCCGGACCAAAGGCGACAGCCACACCGACAACTCCCACGGAGCGGCCTGCCCAGAATGAATGGACTACCGGGCGATCGCCGCTGCTGCAGCCCGGCCACTTTGGGAAGCAAGCGGAGCCCAGCTGCTCGTTCGCCCCAGCAAGCAACTCTGTTGGCCGGCATGAATGAGTGTGAGGCGAAGAGGGTGAGGGGATGGGGTCTTGCCTCCCAGACGTCCCGCTGCAGCACCATAAACCCTGAATGGGAAGCCCCTGTGTGTGTGTGTGTGTGTGTGGTGCGGGCACGAGCGTCCAAGCAGCGCCCGGCTGCTCACTTGCCCCGGCAAGCAACTCTGACTCTGCAAGCCGGCATGAAGGGGAAAGGGAACACTGAAGGGGAAGCCCTCCGTGTGTGTGTGTGTGTGTGGTGCACGCACGAGCGTCCAAGCAGCGCCTGGCTGTGCCCGGTTGCATGCCTCCTCTCCCCTCCCGCCAGCGCAGGGTCTCCTCTCCTCACCTCCGCCTTAACGCTCCAGCTCCAGCTCTCTCCTCTCGGTGTCCTCACCTCCACCTTAACATTCAGGCTCCAGCTCTCTCCTCCCGCTCTCCACACCTCCGGCTCCACCTCAGGCTCCTCCAGTGCTTTCCCACCAGGCAGGGAAAGACGGGGAAACGCCCAGCATGCCTCCTCTCCCCTCCTCCCAGCGCAGGGGTCTCAGAAGCACTGCTCCCATTGGCTGTGAGGCCACCTTCTTTTAAAAGGGGGGCAGGATTGAGGAGCGGCGACCCCTGTGAAATGGTCGTTCGACCCCCAAAGGGGTCCCGACCCCCAGGTTGAGAACCACTGCTCTAGGGACAGATGGGTGAATGGGTTGATTGGAGCACTATGAGAGGTTAGGGAGATTCTTAACAGAAGCAGAAAAATCTTAAAGAGAACAAAAAGCATGCACCTCAGAACGATGACAGGCATAATATTATTCCTGATGAAAGACTTCGGAAACTGCAAGCATATTGGAAGTAGTGGCTGTCAGCTGGACCCATTCTCCATGAGCAAACCTGTTTATATACTTCTTTTTGTCCCTCACATTCCTGTTAAAATAGGTGATCTCTTCCACATCCCAGAAAGCATCAGCAAAACTAATGCGCTGAGTTCAAAACCCCTAGATTAATTCACTAACTATAATCAGCTGGAAACATGCTGGTTGGGGTTGCCAAACATTTTCTGGCAGGGCTTCCCAGGCCCATAACTGCTGCCTAACAAGCACAAAATACAGCAGATGAAGTGTGTTTCCTAATATTTCATCTCATTTCTTGAAAAAACAGTCACCTACTAGGTTTGTGCCTCACAAGCACTTCTGGCTCACCACAAACACTCTTATGATTGAACTGATAGATTACATCTGGTAAATGATCAGCGAGAGTTATCCATCAGAGAGGGTGTCTCTTCAGGCATACAAATTTAAGAGTAAGAAAAGAAGCCTAGTAGTCCATGAAGCAGAGATGGGGAAACCGTGGACCTCTACATTTTGTTGTCATCATCATCATCATTTTTTTATTTATATACCACCATCACGGTACATGGTGCTTTACAATTAAAAGAAGAACAAAACAGTTCCCAGACCTCAGGCTTACAATCTAGTTAAATCATTGAACAAAATGAAAAGGGGATGACAGCATGGGAGGGGACTAAGTCCAGCAGATACTGCCTCTTCTTCTCTCCCTCCAAGACCAGGGCAGTGACACTTGGGATGGAGGGAGACCTTTCATCTGCTTCTGGGCCTAGGCAGGGTAGAACCATGTCCATCTCTTCTTCCCTCCCTCTGAGGCCAGGGCAGTGACAATCAGGATGGAGGGAGGCCTTTCATCTGCCTCTGGGCCTAGGCATGATGGAGCTGTGATGGTCTCTTCTTCTCTCTCTGCTAGGACAGTAGCAGTTGGGATGGAGGGAGTATTGTTGGTCTGCAGCACTTGTGATTGGCCATGCTTGTTAGATTTGATGGGACCTGCAGTCCAGCAACCAGGGGTATAGCTAGCACTGGGCTAAGAAGGACAGTGTCTCCAGCCAATGCAGACCTGTGCTGCTGCCTGTTGCACCCTGAGTCTCTCTTCTGCCAGACAAGATGGTGGTGACAGTCATGATGGAGGGAGGCCATTTTGCATCTTGTCCCGGGGCAGTAAGCACCCTCTGGAGGGCCATATGTTCCTTAGCCCAGAGGTAATGTTATCTGAGGACACAGAATTAACAGATAGTTCATCTCACTGTTGTTTCTCTTGCATAAATCAAACTGGCGACATGTCATGCCATTACTCTGGGTGGCTACCACTGGGGTTCAACCGGCACTAACAACCACTTTCACTTTCATCAGTTCTATGCATGACATAGCCAGTGCCGTATTCTTTCAGAAGAAATCAAATGTATGTTACACTGAGAGAGTTCACTTCCCTGAGAAAATTATAGATAATGAAGAAAAGTCATATTCATTTGTGCACAGCCATCATACCAACCATAACTACCACCTTAGCTCTAGGGCTGACCAGGCACTGTGACTTAGATAAGAGAGCCAGCATGGTGCAGTTGTTTTGAGTGTTGGACTAGGACCATAGGAGCTCAGGGTTCAAATCCCTCACTCAGCCATGGAAACCCACTGGATGACCTTGAGCAAGTTATACTCTCTCCAGCTAATAGGAAGGCAATGGCAAATCTCCTGTGAATAAATCTTCCAAGAAAACCCCATGATAAGTTCACCTTTGTTGTTGTTGTTGTTTGCCTTCAAGTCACTTTTGACTAATGGCACCCCTGCAGGATTTTTGTGGAACGGAGAGTGTTTGATGCTCCCAAGGCCACCCAATGGGTTTCCATAGCTAAGCAGAGAATCAATTGTAGTTCAATGTTCAATGTTCAAACCACTATACCATGTTGGCTCTCAAGTTCATCATAGGGTTGCCATAAGTCAAAACTGTCTTGAAGGCACACAAGAAGAACAACAACAGCAATGACAATGACATAGATGGACTTCATAGAAGGTAAGGCATTCTGATGGATTTCCCTCTGCCTAACGCTATTAAGTAATTTCCTTCCTCTTCTTTCTGAGATAACCATGGTGGAAGAAGGTCAGATAGCACACATGTCAGCCCTGGAAGCCTTCCAACAGGGTTCAGTCACAGGTAGATATGCTGGCTTTGTTAGCAGTTCTCTGATTACTTTCAGTAAGATTGGAAATGATTAATTACTTCCAATTGTCTAGCAATAGAAACAATAAAATAACACACAACACACCCTTGCACACCTGAAGTAGACTTATATGTGGGAAGAGTATGAGACTGGTTGAGTTCTGACACTCAGAACAAAATTGTGGACCCAGAATTCTCTGAAGTGTTTGTCTCTTGACCTTGGCTCTCACTGGTTTGCAGCTCTTGAGGTTCTAACAAAATCACAGTAGATCCTACAAGGCAGAAATCTGCCCAAGCCCTTCGCTAAGATTCATGAAAGTGAGCAATAAGAGCCTGGGAAAATCAAACCCACCAAAAATACAAAAGCCATTTGAAAGGAAGAAAAGAGAATTAAAATAAAATAAAATGTTAATCAAGGAATTGTGGATGCATTTAATAAGGTGTCATCATGCCACATTTCAATAAATTATGGATACAATTTGTATGTGGCTTAAGAGCTATGTTAATCAGCTAGATAATGATCTCCCATTTATACAGTTCCTTTCATGAATAAGGAACCCAAAGTGCTTTACAGAGAGGAGTCTCTTCACCTAGCTGTGACGGAGAAGCAAGTCCCTGTGGGGTGAGATAGAGCAACTATTGTCAAAAGGAAAAATAAAGCATCTCCTTGAATTGGCAGGCAAAGGGGATGGCAAGGCCTGCAGAAAAGAAATTTCTTATGTTGGAATGGGGCCAGGATATTGCTGCTAGCACCCCAGCTTTTTTTGCAGTAAAGTATGGGCCCTGGGTTGTTTAGTGACCCTATGAAATGGGTGTCCTGGTTTGACATTTTGTATTTGAAAGACATTGCCTGTAGTGGCACTCCCAGCCCGCCTCCCCCACCCACTACCACTGTGGGATGTTGGGGCACTGAAGTGACTCTGACACGGAATCATCAGCGTGGCCCCTCAGCACCACTTCCGGGCAGAGTGAGTCAGCAATGAATGAACTGGAAGAGGAGAGCTTCCTACTGAGGGCAGCCTTTTAAGCACACAGTTCACACAACCTATATCTAAGAGACTGTAAATACTACATGTTTAACCTCCAGCTCCCAAAATGCTGGCTAGGGGATTCTGGAAGTTGTAGCCCCCAAAATTAACTTTCTCAAAGCTCAGGTTCACACAGAGCCTGCTTCTACTCCCAGTTTGGCACATTAACATCAGACCAGAGAAGAAGGCCCAGCTACCTCCAGATTGGGTGTGGCATGGTTCATTTCAACCCCATATGTTGGCTTCTGCTCATAATGCAGTCCATGCCACCCATCTTGGCCCACTTTGGCAAAAAGGATAAATCCAGGCCAGCACAAATTCAAAGGAAGGCACATCTAGTATGTGAAAGTGCAGTTGCTGAGTGAGCACACTTGATTTTTAAAAATATCATCAACATGGACATAACATGACACTGTGTGCAAATGTTCTGTTGGATAATATACACTTGTGTTCCAAAAAACAGTACTGTACATGCATTTGACAACTCATATCCATAGCTGGGTTAGGTGGCAATCTTCATAAAGTTGGTTTGTGGGTGGGAGGAAGACATACAACTAAGGGTAGGGTTGAATGAACAAGGGGAAGATGGTCATGGGTGCCTGAACAGCTGCTGAGTTCTGACCAAACTCTGTCCCTGGGGCGGACACAAGACAGACACATCCTTACCAGCTGCTGAAACTCAGCAGAGATCAATTTAAGGTACACCTTATTCATAGGCTAGGTGCTAGACTTCAGCTTTCTCCATTCTAAGCTCTTCATCTGATTCAGCTAACTCAGTGCCCTCCAGATGTGCTGGTTTACAACTCTGACAACACTAGGTGAGGGTTATGGGAGTTGCAGCCCAAGACATCTACGGAGCACCAGCTCGTGAGACAACCAGTGGTTAGGAACAAAATGAGAGTTAAGTCTGAAAGTAAGGTCGCAGGATTCTACCTGGAGGCAGATTAGCCCAATGGGTATCTTAACTGTAAATCAGAACAAGTTCATACAGAAACCGACTTCAGCTGATTTGGGGAGTGGAGGGCAGAGTGCAGAGTTCATTGGATGAATGCTCCAATATGTGTCCAGATTATAAAACACTTTGGGCAGGTGTCACCAGACCAGTCACAGGACTTTCAGGTGCATATACGATTGTATAAATCAGTCCTTAGCCTGCCTAAATACACTAAAGGCACCAGAGTCTGATTTTGGAAGCTAAGCAAAGTCAGTCCAGGTTGGTACTTGTATGGGAGACCATCAATGAATACCAGCTGCTGTGGGCTAGATTTCAGAAGAAGGAACGGGGAAAATCAACTCTGACTATTCCTTGCCTAAAAAGTCTCAATGAAATTCATGGGGTTGCCATAAATTGACAGGTGACTTCAAGCACATGCACACACACAAACCACTCCTGAGACGGGTACACTGAACAGCCTGGTAGGTTATTCATGAGCTGATATTACTGCTATACATTGTGCATGGGGCTGCCTTTACTCAGAAACTACAGCTAGTGCAAATGATAACAACACAGCTACCAGCTGGAATGAGATACATAGAGTATATTGACCCAGTTTGGTTCATGGCACAGTTCAAAGGTTACTCCATGCCATTCCCACCCGAAGCAGCCACTAAAATTGGCCTCTGAAGTTTTGCTTCTTGTTCTCTCCCCATTCGAATGGTGATGGAGCCTCTTCTGTTGTGGTACCCAACTTTGGAGCTCTTTCAGCAGAGATTGACTGATGTCATCCTTGTTTCATTGTAGTCTTAATTTCAATTTTTCTGTGTTTAATCTGACATTTTAAATGACACCAGATCAATTCCTATGCGACTGGGTCAAAATGATGAGCCCTATACTGTAAAAATGAACAAATGAACAACCTCCTCCTTGGTTGTGCAGAGCTTATGTTTTCTGGTGTGGGCTCTGCAAAGCAGTGGTTCCCCAGCTTGGATGCCCAAATATTGTTGGATCTCATCTCCCAGAAGTCTCAGACAGTCACAGAAGCCAATTGTAGAAGATTATGGGAATTATACTCCAACATCTAAGAAGCCACAAATTGAGCTATTGTAGACCATCATTATGTTACTGTAGTTTATAGTCCGGGCCTGTGGCTTATTAAATATAACTTGATATCAAGAAATTGGTCATCACAAATCGTTCCTCTCCACATGCTTGCGAGGTCCCCAGACAAGCCCGCACATGGACACAGCCGAAATAGCTGAACAATACAAGATAAATCCAGGCAGGCCAGTAATTTGCTGGAATGCAGCTTCAGGAGACCTCCAGGCAAGTACACTTTGAAAATATATTACGTATGCAGCAGCGTACAAAAAAATTCCCTGCCCTGAGCAGGCAGCTTGATGGGCCGAATAGCCAACTGTCAAGCACTCCCTATTTGCATACTGTCTGCGCTATTGACAACTCTGTCATAATTCAATCATTCTAAGTACTGACCTTTCGGAGGCTTTGTCTCCAACCCGAAACCCATTGTTTTCCCCAGGAACGGACTAGCCTACAGGCACATTTTCCCCATAAGAACCCCTGATTTTGAGTGCTCTGTTCGCCAAGCTTTCCTCTCAGCTTCCATGTGCTGAGAATCTCCACTCCAACTGACTTTCTTCTGACTACCTGGGCTACAGGATCAGGTGTAGTATTTCCCCTGAAAAATCCCTTTCAAAATCCTCTATCGAAACTCCTACCTTTATCTTCTTAGTTCTGTGTGAGTGATTGCATATGTGCGTGTTGACTGTCTTTTAATAAAGAAAACAATTATTATTTACTTCTGCTTGATTATTGATTTGGCCTGACCCCATAAACATTGGGTTCAAGATCTCGCTAGGTTGCTCTGCCTCTTGCATTGCTATAGCTTGTGCTCTTGCTAATTCTCATTCCCCATTATTTGGAGCACACTGAGGTGTCCCTCACGGGACCCCAGAAATCAGGGTAACAATTGCTTGTTAAGATATCCCTCCCTCCCCACATCCATGAGAGGTCTCTGGTCAAGCTGACTTCATATGTATTGGTTGTGCTGTTTGATGCAAATTGAAAAAAATTAAATTAGCTATGAATAGTTGTGTTCATTTTGGTCTGACTGTTGTGGGCATCTATCACATAGTGCCTATATCAGACCATATTCCATTGTGATACATAATGGCTCACACAGTATCACAGTATGGGACCACAAAGGCCATCTAATCCAGCGGTTCTCAACCTGTGGGTCATGACCCCTTTGGGGGTCGAACAACCCTTTCACAGGGGTCGCCTAAGACCATCAGAAAATACGTATTTCCGATGGTGTTAGGCTCCATTCCCTCCTCGGTGGTGGTGCGCAAGTGCAAACCACACGCTCGCATCCTCCTACTCCCTGTTCAGAAGGGACTGAAATCGCTCCCCTTCTCCGCTACTGGGACCTCCCATCTAACGGGCCAGCTTGGGGGGGGTGGCGGCAGCACGGGGGGCAGGTCCCCTCCTCACCAGGGCCCTTGCCCCACTCACCATGGAGGGGGCACTCCGGAAGGGCCGGGGGGCCGCAAGGTGGTGCTTTTCCGGGGGGTGAGCTGCGCCCAGTGCAAAAGACAAAGGCACTGGGATTCCTCCCCCCCCGGCCAGGGTCGACACTCTGGAAACTTTTCCCACACTGCCCCCCCAGTGGAAATGAGAGCGAAGCAGAAGCAGAACCCCGGGGGGTGGGGTGGGTTCTTGGAGTTTTTTCCTGGCTCCTCTTTCCCTCCCTGCCTGCTCCCCCTGTTCCTGGTCAGCGAGGCAGCCTTTGCTGGGGGAGGGGAGGCATTGTAAATAATAAATAAATAATTTTATGGTTGGGGGTCACCACAACATGAGGAACTGTATTAAAGGGTCGCGGCATTAGGAAGGTTGAGAACCACTGATCTAGTCCAACCATGTAGGAATGCATAACTAAAGCACTACTGAAAGATGGACATTCAATCTCTCTTTAAAAACCTTCAAAGAAGGAAAGTCCATCAATTTCAGATGCAGCCTGTTCCACTGGCAACAACACCTTTAAAGTTCAGACAAAAGCACAGAGTGGATCCACTGCCCTGCTAACATCACAGCAACCAGTTGCCCCAGATATTCTGTCACCTCCATGCCTGGCTTCTGCAGTTTTGGAGTTCTTTTTTTAAAAAAATCTAAATATTATTGATTTTGGTTGCTGAAAGGAAAAAAAGACATAGCACAAATATAATAGTCCCTAGCAGCAGTTATTTGATGTGAGAACATTATTTAAAACTCTTTTTCTCTTTTAAAGCTCTGCTTCTCTTTGGGCCATAAAAAATCTACCTTTCCAGCATTGCAAGGCTCCCCCCCTTTTTTTAAAGTAGCCATAAGGATACCCCCCTTTTTCAGCAAAGCTACTCCTTCCAAACTAAGACTTCCCCTCTCCTTAGTTAGAACAGTATGGTTAACAAAGCACTCAAGTAGGGGCCATTTCATACCACACAGTTATAGCGCTATGGTTCCCCTTCAACTGCCAAGACTGCCTCTTTGGAATCCTAGGACTGGTCAGAGCCACCAGAGCAGCTGTCGGACCAAGAATCCTAAAGGCCCCTCCCTAAACTGCAAATCCCAGGATTTCACAGGATGTTGCTATGGCAGCAAATCTAGAATCATAGTGTTATAACTGTGTAGTGTGAGAGGGCCCCAGAACTGGAGGTAGTGCCACCATGACAC
Organism: Ctenosaura bakeri; assembly: GCA_948474755.1. Taxonomy (NCBI): domain Eukaryota; kingdom Metazoa; phylum Chordata; class Lepidosauria; order Squamata; family Iguanidae; genus Ctenosaura; species Ctenosaura bakeri. Next base: position 122,422 of record CAOLHI010000693.1, read on the forward strand.
AGAAACATCCTCATTGTGAGGCAAGGTGAGACAATTGTGGTAGGTGCCACTTGGGACAGCCCTACATAGTTTGTGGCCTAAAGCCAAGACAGCTTCCCTCCCTCCACCATTAGATGCACAAAGGCCAGTGAGAATGGGAGGTGAATTATTCTTCTACCCTGACAATGGTGCAACACCCACTGCTACACAAGAAAGCAGCAGCCTCACTTGAGGGCACAAAGCTGGCACTGCAGCACACAGCACTCTCTCCCAACCCCTTCCCCCCACCTCCCAGCATTCGCTGCCTGAGGCAACTGCCTCTTCTTGCCTAGCAGAATGCGGCTGCTCCTTGCAAGATGAACTTTTTGGTATCAAAGCACAATCCATGTGAGTTCTGCTGTGCAAGCCCCACTGAAGGAAATGTCTTGCTCCAAAGCCTTGGAAGCCATTGATGATGTTGGGGCTGGCACCGGAGAAAACCCCAGTGGCTAGCAATTGTACTTTGTGCTAATTTGCAGGAAGCAAGTTGCCATTTGAAAATCCCCATCACAGGCAACAAAATGGCTTGCTGTAGCAATAAGAGGACACATTACTCCCATTGCTCCATAAAAATAATCTTTTGTATGTGTTCAGCCTGAGTCAGTGGCAATCTTCTCCAGAGCATCAGCACAACCCTGGGCACTGGGATTTTCAGTATCTTGTATGGAAGATGGCTCCCTGATGATTCTTCTCATATCCTGACAGTGCTTCTCTTTTCCCTGAACATCTTCCCCCTGCAAGCATAGCTGCCTTGCCCACCTTACAAAAGGTAGGCAAAACTCAGGGGCTGCAACTTCTAAATAATTGGAGCGGGGGTGAGAAAGGCCTCCTAATTAAACAGATGAGTTGCAAAAGGATCGTTTTTGTCTCAGATGCTGAGGAAGCCATTGATCCATTCTTAATTTTTATTTTTAAGCCATGCCTGTAAATAAATAACAAGACTCTACAATATTTCTTTGATGCCATATTTGGAACGGAGCAAAGTGTCAGTCAAAAGGGTTGTTTTGAGATCAGTAGGAAAACTCCCATTGTTTTCATCCTGAAAAACCTCTCTTTGCTGATACAGAACCTTGCCTCCCTTTCTTTTGCTCTTCTACTGATAAACCCTTTTGAAATGAGAAGAGGGATTTCATACAGCATACTTTTCTACACTGGATCCTTCACAGAGGGCCTCCAGCAGCTTAACGCAGCTGGAGTGATCCCCACTTCCCAGCTCAGAATAGGGTCCTGAGTTGTTGAAACAAAAATCAAAACTCTCTGCTTGGGTATGGTCGTTTGACGCCGGGCTGGCTGAGACACCGACAAGACACGCTGCAGGGAAAAGTCCCAGCAGAGAGACGAAGCTGCCCTCTCTTCCCAGAAAAACTCTAGGCATGATCCCAAAGGCTGCAGCGCCACCTCATGGAGCGCGGTGGAATGACGGGTACAGAGCTGCAAACGCCACGCTGGTGCGATGGATGCAATCTATATAGGCCATTTCCGCACTCGCCTGTTATAGCGCGATGATTCCACTTTCAACCTCCTCTGGAATCCTGGGGTTTGCAGTTTCCCCTCCCGAAACTGCAAACCCCAGGATTCCAGAGGAGGTTGAAAGTGGAACCATCGCGCTATAACAGGCGAGTGCGGAAATGGCCTATGTAAACTGTAGCGTTTAAGCTCCCACAGCTGAGAACACTCACCAGTATCCTCTTGAAACATTCTTACAATCGTTTTAAACAGATCTCATTTATGCTCAGACACTTTTTCTTACTTCCAGCTCTTAACAACAGTTTTAATGAAGAGGCCACGCAGTCAGCTGTCCTCACTTTTAACATCTTGATCTGTTTTCTTCTAGTTCTCACTTCCTGTAAGAGAGCATCCTCCTCCTTGAACAGACGGACGTACTTTCTAGATGGGACGTCTCTGTGCCGGACACTTTGGTTTTCATCTTCCTGTTGCTGCAAAATTGGTCATAGAAACAATCTATTTGTACATTTGTTTGGATTTTCAATATCAACTGTTTTGTTTCTTTTGTGTGGTTGTGTGCCTTCAGGTCATTTCTACCTTCTGATAGCCCTAAAGCTAACTTATGTGGGGTATTCTTGGCAAGATTTGTCCAGAGAGGGGTTGCCGTGGCCTGCCTCTGAGGCTTAGGGACTGTGGCTTACCCAAGGTCTCCTAGTGGGTTTCCTTGGTGAGCTGGGGTTTGAACTTTGCTCTCCCAGAGTCCTAGTCCAGCACTCATACCACTACATCACGCTTGCTCTCTATTTCTACAAAGAGACATTTTGGGCTTCACGCCTGCCAAATTTCAGAGAAGTAGTGGTGGGGAGAGAGAGAGAGAGAGATGCACATAGCCTTCTCTCTGTAGGCAACCTGGGAGAATTTTTTTCCATTGATAGCATTTGTGCCTTTGGATTTCCACAGGCTCCAGTTAGCAACTTCTACATGGCCAAAGAGATGATGGAGAAAATTCCAAAATTTTCTCTCACCTCACTCTCTTGTTGATAGAGCAATTGGGATTTAGATAGGATGAAATTTCCTGTCTCCTATTTGCTCTTCCTATCTGTTGAAATGCATGGCCATAAATACCTTTTCTGTATCCAAGTAACTAGACCATGTGGCCTGGGAAAATTTCTAGGGTCATCAGTCATATAAAGGCTTCCCTCTTCTCAGTCTCTACTATGCCAGTTCCTACTCCTCTTCCTCTCCTTCCTTCAGCCATGCTTCACTTCTCCATCAGCAAGATGGTGAGTTAAGAATGAAGCTCTTTACTTAATCTTTTCATTACCTGCTGGTAGTTAGGATGTAGGCTTTTCATGCATTTTTGATGTATGCCTTTAAGTAATTTCTGACTTATGGCAACCCTGAGGCAGACTTATCATGGGGATTTCTGGGGCTGAGAGTGTGTGACATGCCCAAGGTCACCCAATGGGTTTTTATGGCTGAGTGGGAAATTGAAGCCTGGTCTTGAGGGGTGCAGTCCAATGCTCAAACCACTATACCACACTGGTTCTTGCATGCATATGTAAATGTAAAAGCCACTGGTAATTTTTTTCTAAGTTCATAACATGAAATTGCCTACCTTGTTTATCCTGAGTCAGTTTCAGTTTAGCAGCTTTGAGAATGAGGCATGCTTATCTGATATTCTGCTAAAAGAAGTCTGGCTCCTAACAGTTTTGGCTTTCATATTTTCCCTTCAAAAGGCCTAATAACTTAGGAAACTCGAATTCCCAACATGTTCTTTTCATTGAGAACATCTGATCCTTTTGGATGCTTTAGACTCCCACAATCTCCAGCTAGCAACTTCTGCACATCACATGGCCAAGAGTAAAAGAGGATGGGAATTTTAATCCAGAACATTTGGAGAGCCAAAGGTTCCCAGATGACACCATAAAGTAAACTATCAAGTGTTATAACCAGCTAGCACTTTGGAGGTGCTAGAAGAGAACACACACACATCTTTATTAGCAGGCATAGGGAGATGATGTGGAAGGCAAAATGAGATTGCCCCAGCACTGTGCAGTCATCTAAAGAATGGTGACTTGCCAGTGGCGTGATACGAAGGTGTGCGGCACTGATGTTGGCACTGTGAGAAAGTGCTATTGACCACTCCACTGTTACACAAGTGCAGGCATCTGCTGATTCAAGGGATGCCTCCTGACGCACCAACAATGACATTTATTTGAAATATTTTTATATATACTGGGGTGGGCAATTGTGGCCCTCGAGATTTGTTTTGGTGTTTAGCTCCTAGCCAACACACCCAATGGTGAGGGGTTGTGGGAGCTGCAATTCAAACATACACACACATCTGGAGGCCCACAGCCACTCACCACTGCTACACAGTACCCTTTGACTCAGCATTTCAGGGCAGTTTGCAATAAACAAACAAACAAACAAACAAACAAACACATACATGGGTTTTCCCTCTCCCTGGGTTGCTCCTTTCCCTTCACCAGCCAGGTTCCCTCAATTAAAGACAAAGACTTTGCTCTATGGAATAATAATCCGTCCTTTTAGGGAAACTGTGCGTGTCAATTTAAAGAAGAAGAGAGCAGGTTGGCTTCTAAATGCATGGCTGCTTGGAAATGTAGGCCTCTTGCAGAAGTGGACATTGTTCTGTGAAGCATGTGCATCACATTTATCAGCACACAAGTATTCCTGTCTTACTTGTTACTTTTTAAAAACAAATTGCCATCTGCCATGGTGGTTTTCATACCAAAATGCCATAGATAGTCTTGTGACTTGGAAGTTTAAAAGAAAATGTACCGAGGGGTGGGGAATAAGCTAAAATCCACTATGCAATGACCCACTTGTGCTTTCAGTCTGCAGAAAGTTTGTACTATTGTGGAGAAGTTGGCATTCCTATGGTGAAATCTCCATCACCATAATTCCACCACCACTCTTTCCCCAAGTGGCTCCTCCCACTCTATCAGCTTCTAATAACCATCTCATAGTCCTAACCATAAGGACCATACAGTTTGCATCAAATGTTTTTGGACTGCATGTCCACCAGTGGAGGCTAGTGGCTTCCATATTAACAGGCCAGTGAAGTCACTCTAGGTGTTCAACTGAATTTCAAAGGAGATTCCCAAAATACTGACCCTATTTGGGAGATAAGGTCCATCTCAAAGTTCAGAGTGGATTCAACTCCCCACTGACATGGAGTGGCACCAGCTACCACTACTGTGTGTTTGGTTCTCTGTGTTTACTGAGGAAGCAATCCCATTTACATTCTGGCCTCAATGTTCATCCAGAAGAAGGCCTTTTCCAAGTGCCTCAGACACATTTAAGATGACAGACAGGGAGAAGAGACTTCTCAGTTGTAGCACTCCATCTATAAGATAACGTTCCTCTAGAGATGCTTAATTGCTTTTGTACCAGCCTTGTTTATCCAAGTGTTTTTTACTGATCAATTTTGCCTGTCTTCTCATTATTTGCTGACACCTGTGTTTTGGGTATGACATGTTCGGGGTCTTTTTACTGTGCTTTTTTTTTTTAGCTTTATTTTTACTTTTTTTCTAAATTTTAGCTTTATTTGTACTCTGCCCTGGTACCTGCAAGCATGAACAAAAGAATGAGTGAATGAATGAATGAGTAGATAAAATCAAGCCAGGTTTATATCTGGACAAAGATACAACATTGACTGAGAAGTAGCAAAAGATGTGTTTGCTTCATTCACCATGATGGGGACACAACAACACAGCAAAGGATTTTCAATCCATTGGTTCTGGTAAGATGTATTAATAAAAGAGCTGTCTTAGCAGGCCTGCTTACATGTGTGCACATGTGCACACATAATCAATACAACACACATCCTAATCCCAAATGAAGCCCACTTCATGCAACTGATACCTGGTAAAAAAACTGAGAACAGTATAAAATCAAGTATAATTCGACATCTAATTACTTGCCATAGCAGCTTGTGTGTGCATGGGTCCTATGGTCACTGAGGTGGTGGATCTACTCTAGGTCCCAATCCAGGCTTTAAGGGAGCTCTCCAATGTGCTGAAACCTACCTCCAAACTAGGTCCAGAACCCTGGATAGCTCCTTGGAAACTAGGAAGTACTGGCACTGATTCCTTACCCCACTGACATAGGAGCCGCCAGCTGAAGCAACATAATGCCCTCTTGTTTCTGCCTCATCATATAGGGAGATTTCATGGGGAAGGTGGAAAGATCAGGAGCAAAGCACAGCATGAAGACTCCGTGGGTTTTCCCTGTGATCAAAAGCACCCACATGCCATAGCCACAGATCTGTGAAGGCACACAAAGCGTGCACATACAGCCCCAGGCTGATACCAAAGCAGCTTGGGTGATGGTTGGTACAAACTGACAATTGGTCCTTAATGTGGCTGCAGAGACGCAGTCGTTTAATTTTTTAAAAAACTCTCTCTATTTTTTTTTAATACGCGGCTTGCAACATACGAGCTAGTCACTCCCTCCGGTAATCGCTGGAATCATCAAATTAGCATAAATTCTATTAACAGTTTCCCAGACGAGACTGTTTCCGAGGCCTGGCCCCCTCGACGCAAACAAAAGAGAAGATAATTGCTTGACAATAAAAGGAACGGGGAAAGCGCCCCCTCCCCACTCGCGTTCTGCGTTGCTTCCCTCCGCCTTTGAAAGTTGGTCGGGCATGAAAGGGCCCTTTCGCAGCCCCTTCTGTGTTTTTGTCGCTGGAAATCAATTGCACCGCCGCTGGCCCTTGGGGAAAAAAAAGGGGAAAGCGGCTGGCTTTGCAGTGTGGTTTTTGCTAGAGCTGAAGCGGGGTGTGATGGAGATGGGAATAGCTAACCAAACTAAGGCCATGCTATTATTCTGCTTTCAACATCCTATGGAATCCTGGGGTTTGCAGTTTAGGGAGGGGCCTTGGAGGTCTCTCAAAAGTTGAAAGTGGAATAATAGCACTGTAACGGTCTAGTGTGGAAATGACCTCACAGGGACCGGAAGACAGGGCAAAGAGAAACCCTGGGTCTATCAGGCAGCCCCATGGAACGCAGTCCAATGATTTTGGACTATATTTCCACTCACAAGCTATGCTGTCTAGGGATGATAGGAGTTATAGTCTACAAAGAGAGAGCCACACTGAGGAAGGATGTGCTTGGGAGGAAAGAAAGAAAGTTAGGGGAGGATATATTTGGTAGGAAACTATCGACAGTGCATTTTCCCCTCTTCCTTGAGATTGCAAGGATGATGGTTGACAATGGATGTTTTTTGCATTTGTTAAGGTGAGAAAAAAAGATTGCGCATCTTGTTCCATGCTAGCCACAGTGGGCTGTTCACTGCTATGACTGGATGGGAACTATGTGACCTTCCATATGTTGTTGGACTGCAGCTCCCAGCATTCCTCACCTTGGATTATGCTGGCTAGGGCTGGTGGGAGTTGCAGTTCAGCAGCCTCAGGAGGGCTACATGATTCCTACCTTTGATCTATGAGGTGACTTTTGCTCTCTACAGAGGGGGAAAAAGGGATAGCAAATGTGCTTTTGAGCCAGTATGGTATAATGATTTGAGTGTTTGACCAATCAGGGCCAGGGGTAAAAGGGGCTTACAATGAGAGAACAGGCTGCCTGTGAGCTCTTCCTTACCCTTGTTTTCAGCACCCAAACTGAATGAAGTTCATGGTCCTCTGCGCAAAATCCGTTCCTGGATTACCTCCAGCTCTTTTCCTTACAAGGGCAGTACACCCCTTGGTGTGTGTGTGTCAGTTGGTTGTTGCTACTGTTAAAGAACTGAGAGTCAAGAAACCTTTGATAAGCTGCTGTGAACCTACTGGATGTATCGGAAAACCATCCAGAGATTTTCCAGAAGATCCAGACCTACTTTATGGCAACCCATGGGAGACCAGAAAGGACTCCACTAAAACCTTGGAGGGGGTTGCTAATACGCCAGAGGACATGATCAAAATTCAAAATGACCTGGATAGATTGGAGAGCTGGGCCAAGGCGAACAAAATGAAACTCAACAGAGAGAAGTGTAAGGTCCTACACTTAGGTAGAAAAAATGGAATACAGAAATATAGGATGGGGGACACGTGGCTGGATAGCAGTACATGTGAGAGGGATCTAGGAGTCTTCATAGACCACAAGCTGAACATGAGTCAGCAGTGTGATGCGGCAGCCAAGAAAGTCAATGCAATTCTCGGCTGCATCAATAGGAGTATGGTGTCTAGATCGAGGGAGGTACTGGTACCATTCTACTCTGCTTTGGTTAGACCTCATCTTGAATACTGTGTCCAGTTCTGGGCACCTCAATTCAAGAAGGACATGGTCAAGCTGGAGCAAGTCCAGAGGAGAGTGACCAAAATGGTGAGAGGCCTGGAAGCCATGCCCTATGAGGATAGACTTAGAGAGCTGGGTATGTTTAGTCTGCAGAAGAGAAGGTTGAGAGGGGACATGAGAGCCATATTTAAATATCTGAAGGGATGCCATGCAGAGGAAGGAGAGGGCTTGTTTTCTGCTGCTCCAGAGACCAGGACAAGGAGCAATGGATTCAAGCTGCAGTAAAGGAGATTCCACCTGAACCTCAGGAAGAACTTCCTGACAGTCAGGGCTGTCCGACAGTGGAATCTGCTGCCTCGGAGTGTAGTGGAGTCTCCTTCCTTGGAGGTTTTTAAGCAGAGGCTAGATGGCCATCTGTTGGGAGTGCTTTGAGGCCCGTGTGGTCTCTTCCAACTCTACATTTCTATGAGTCTATGATTCTATGAAGGCCACACAATTCTTTGTGCACCCCTCAAACTTAGTGCAAAGGGCTTTCTTTGGCATTCTGTCACAAAACTAGCTTTGTGTTTTCGCAGAAAAAGATGCAATCACACAAGCAGAACTCTACCTCTGTCTGCCTGCTATCTGCTTCCATTTCCTTATAACTGGTTACCTTAACATCGCTTTTTTTCACCCACACACAAGAGCAATTTGTAAGCAGGATCATCATTTCAGAATTGTACTGGTGAAACACTTTACTTATGCAGCGACTGAACTGCCTGGAACATTTTCTGGAATGTCATTATGGTAATACCTCAAAGTGCTTTTCAGACATAATGTGAAGAATGCCTAAAATGACTAGCTGTTGTTCTTGAAACACACATTTCCTTTGAAAGGGAAAGTCTTGCTCAAGAACCACTGGCCTGATTTGCCACAGGGACTCTTCCCAGCCATTCCTAGGAAATCACCTGCACCATCAAGTGATGCTTCTTAGCCTTCATTATCCTCTACGCCTTTTTCCAACCTAGGCTTCTTGAGCTGTTGTTCAACCGCAACTCCCATTGGCACAGCCAAGGTGGCAGTTGTAGTCTGAAAGTCCCTGGGGACAACAAGGTGGGAAAGTCTGCATAATTTATGACTGACTAATTAGGATTGCAGTCAGACAGCATGGTGTAGTGCTTTGAGTACTGGACAAGGACTCTGGGAGTCCAAGGTTCAAATCCCCACTCAGTCATGGAAACTCATTGGGTGACCTTGAGCAAGTCACACTCTCTCAGCCTGAGAGGACAGCAAAGGCAAACTCCCTCTAAACAAATCTTGCCAAGAAAACTCCATGATAGGGTCGCTTAGAGTCAGTATAAGTCAGGAAGAACTTGAAGACACACAACAACGCATTTGGATAATTTGTCCTCAGTCAGGGCAACCCAGATATTTTGGCCATAAGTTCTGTCATCCCACCAGTACAGGGGAGAGGGTTGGAGGATGATGCTAGTTGTAGTCCACACTTGGAGGATTCGAGATGGGAGGAGTCAAGATGCACAAATTGAACTCACAAGGGTGGGATTCAGTTTTACCTTTCTTTGCATCTGTCATCATTTTGGGTCTGAAATAGTTTTATCGATGAGCAGCTCAGCTGCTGCAGCCTATCCAAAGAGGAAGGAAGATAAGAGGAAGGTAATGGGCAAACCAGCTGTCAGTATTTGCTGCTTAATAAAACTCTTTGAAATCCATGGGGTCACCATGAGTGGACAGGTAACTTGAATGCATGTGTACACACACACATGCGCATGCAGGCACACGCACACAGAGACGCTCCCATTCCTCTCAGTGCAACTCATGCAGAACAATTCTTCCCTCAATTTTTCAAAAATGCAAATTCCCATTAGGCTGTCTCCTTTCCTGTCAGCAATCCCTTACCAATTTGCTTAACTTTTCTATAAGAAAAAGAAAAATATTGCTGAAGCTTTTGTACTCCCTCTTTTTGGCACTGCAGTGCCCTACTGAGGCCTTAGTCCAATTGTGATCAAAATCAACATGTATGTATATTCCATTATTATTTAATGGGACTACTCCAGTTGGGACTAGGACTTGGATTTAGTTCATAGTATATGGTAATAATTCCATAACAAAAGTATTGATTCATCTGTTATAAGGGAGTAGTACAGGGTAGACAAATTGCAACTGTCCAGATGTTGTTCAGTCCTAGTCAGGACTGTCCTAATTCTCTTCAGCCCTAGTCAGCATAGTCAAAGAGGAGCAATGCTTAGAGTTACAGCCCAGCGACATCTAGAGGGCTACACTTTGTTCACTGCTCATAGAATCATAGAATTGGAAGAGACCCCGGGGCCGTCCAGTCCAACCCTCTGCCATGCAGGAACACACTTCAAAGCATTCCCAACAGATGGCCATCCAGCCTCTGCTTAAAAACCTCCAAGGAAGGAGACTCCACCACACTCCAAGGCAGTAGATTCCACTGCTGGGCAGCCCTGACTGTCGGGAAGTTCCTTCTGAGGTTCAAGTGGAATCTCCTTTCCTGCAGCTTGAATCCATTGCTCTTTGTCCTACTCTCTGGAGCAGTGGAAAACAAGCCCACTCCCTCCTCAACATGACATCCCTTCAGATATGTAAACATGGCTATCATGTCCCTTCTTAATGATATCTTCTGCAGACTAAACATACCCATCTCCGTAAACCGTTCCTCATAGGGTATGGCTTCCAAACTCTTCATCATTTTTGTTGCCCTCCTCTGGACATGCTCAAGTTGAAACAGAGTATCAGGCTATTATTTTTGGATCAGGACTAGCATGTAACTGAGGTCTACCTCAGTTAGCAAAGCCTCTGAGAAAGAAGCTTCTTTTTACAAAGTTTTTAAATGCCGGCCTATCCCACCTTTTCTCCTTATCCTCTGCCTAGTTAGAATTGTTTAAAGCATCATCAGCACTGGGAGGATGATGAAGGAGGGGTTGGAGAAACACAAACCTCAAGTGCTGGGTTGCAGAAGCATGTCTGCAGTGAACAAGGCAATAAAGCTTGAGTGGGGAAAGAGTCCAGCTGAAGCCATGTGTGCCTGCTTACAACAGGCAAGGTAAACAGAAACTGCAGAAAGAAAAGGGAAGAGCAGATAAGCCTCAACATTTCTCCCTCCCCCAGCATGCTAAAAAAGCATAGATCTACAAGTTTCTACAAGATCTACATAGATCTACAAGCCACCAAAATAGAAATTATTGGAAAAGAGGAGGAGAAAAGTGGTAAAAGAAAAAAAAAACATGTCTGGATGCATTTTGCAATAAGGCTTGAAGTGGGTCTCTACAAGATTCCAAATATTCTAGTATATTCATGCAAGGGTTACCTGACCTGGTTGTTTCATTTCATGTGTGCATACTGTTAGTTTTAAATAAAAAGCTGTTCTTCCTTTTTTTGTGGTGTAGGAACCTGTCCCTACTTTTTATGTCTTTTCCGTGTTATTTCTGCCTCTGGTACCAAAGTTTCTGTTAAAGCAGCAATGCCAAGGAACATGTCTACTTCGTTAACAGTGATCTTCCTGTAGTACCAAGGACAGAGGGATTTTTGAAACAACAGGAAAGATTCATACACATCCCATTTGACCAAGGATGGTTAGTTGCTTTCTGCAGCATAGGAAAACTCAGAAAAACCCCTCCCTACAATGGCCTCATCTAAGAACCTCCAGCATGGCAGAACTGCAAAGCTGTGGCCATTGATCTGCTCTGGCTGACATGGGACTTAGTCGTTGGCCCTTTTCGCACTAGGCTTTTTGCGCGAGCGGGGGCGGGCAGCTTGCGGGAAAAGCCTAGTTCGGGAGCCTGCCGGTTCCCCGCTGGTTCCTTCCGCAGCCGAAGGAACCAGCTGGGAAACGGCACCGTCCCGGAGGCGGCGGCGGCTCGCGAGTCCATCCCCCCCGCGCGCGCAAGAAAGGAGCCCGTCGCTCCTGGCGCGCGCGGGGGGCGGGCGCGACTGTCGCTCGCTCCTGGCGCGCGCGGGGGGCTGCTCGCGACAGCCTCCCGATCGCGCGCGCGCGCACGGGGGGCGGGCGCGACTGTCCCTCGCTCCTGGCGCGAGCGACAGTCGCGCCCGCCCCCCGCGTGCGCCAGGAGCAAGCGACAGTCGCGCCCGCCCCCCGCGCGCGCGCGAGCGAGCGGGAGGCTGTCGCGAGCAACCCCCCGCCCGTGCGAAGCAGGATGCTCTCGCATCCGCCGCGCTAGCTCCCCGCCCCGCCCCTTCCTTCCGCACGGGCGGAGGGAAGGAGGCGCGACCCGGCCGCCTCCCCGATGCACCGCACTACAGGTGAGTGCGTGTGGGCGCCGGGAGCGTAGCGCGAGCGCGGGGTGATTTTCGCTTGAAAGCGAAAATCAAAAACCCCGCGCCCGCGCCGCTGCAGCCCTGTGAGAGCGCCGGAAGTGGGAGTGCGTCGTGTGGAGCGACGCTCCCACTCCCGCACGGCTCACGGGGCTATTTCGCCCGGGAAAGCCCGTGCGAAAAGGGCCCTAGATAAGAAAACCTATGAAATTCATGGGGTCACCTTAACTTTACAGGCAACTTGAAGATGTGTGCATGCACACATGTGTGATAATGGGACTTCCCATTATCTAGACTTAGCTAAAAGGGGGACACTTCCCTCTTCAGGTAAACCAAGGGTTAATGAGGTGTTGGGACTAGATTACATCATAGGTCATGTGGGTCAGCATCATAGGTCATGTGGGTCAGCATCCCAGGTCACAGGGTGAGAAGTGACCAATCAAAAGGTAAGAACTGAGCATCTTCAGGATGCTTCCAAGGAGAAGTTATAAAACTTCTTGCGAGGCCATGTGGCAGAGAGATAACAAAAGGGATAACAAAGAAACAACAAAGGAACTGCCAGTAGCAGGCTGAGGCCTCGCCTCGCCTCCTGGCCCCTTTTAGAACATCTAAGCCTGAGAACCATCTGTGAGTACTAGACTAAAGTAGTTAGTCTCATTAGGGACTTTTCTGTTATTTTGGAGGCTGGCTGGTCTAAAGAATGTATCTGTGCTTTTATATCTGTTCTTTTTGTAATTACTTGTAACTAAGCGTGCCTGGGAGGAGGGAGCTTCCCATGTGTGTTAATTTGCCTTGTTCATTTGCATGCCTGTAATAAATACTTTCTGTAAAAACCCTGTTTCTCTCCTTTCCATGCCAACGCTAGATAGACTGGGGGAAAAGGAAGATCCTTAAGCTTAGGGATTGACATGGCAGGACAGAGTCCCATTGTACTGTCCAAGTATTCAGAATTCAATGGGTGGTGGCAGCAAAGATGAATTAACAGCTAAAATTAATCACGTACGGGAATGTACATTTCAGTTTCACATACTGGAATTCTACATTTCAGTATAACAACATGTGTCATTACATAAGATTGCAGCCTAACCATCCTAGTCATTTCTACTCAGAAATAAGCTCTACCGATTCTCATGCAGTTTCATCCCAGGTAATTGGGTATGGGATTGCTGATTGATTGGTTGATTGTACTTCTGTATCACCTTCTAGCTCCCAAGAGCTCCCAAGGTGATCAACAAATAAAAAAAATTAAAACAATACAAAGATTAAAACATTTTCAAAACGTATTAAAATAGTCCTTAAAGACCCCTAAAAGTAGTCTAAAAACAGTCCTACAATCTACAATACAAAACAGCAGTTTCAGACACTGAATTCCGTGTGGAACAGCACTGTTTTGGCTGCCCACCAGTAACTTAAAAGAAATAGACAAGTCTAACTTCCTTGGGTTCCCCAGTTAAGGTGTTGCTACAGAGAAAGCCCTGCTATGTGTACCCACCAACCTTACTTCAGAAGATGTTGGGACTTGCAACAGGGTCTCTTCTGGTGATCTCAAATTTCTGGTAGGTGCAAATGGGAGGAAGCAGTCTTCTAGCTATCCTGGCCCCAAGTTGTTTAGGGCTTTATAAGTCAGCTCCTTGAAGTGAGCTTGGAAGCAAATTGGAAGTCATTGCAGTTCCTGCAAGACTGTTGTTATATGGTATCTAAAATGCACATCTGACACCAGTCTGGCTGCTGCATTTTGCACTAGTTGCAGCTTTTCAAGGGCAGCTGTGTGCAGAGTGCATTACTATAGTCTAATTGGGAGGTAAGTAAGTCATGAACCACTGAGGCCAGATCTACCTTCCTCAAGAAGAGGTGCAGCTGTCATACTGACTAAAGCTGGGCAAAGGTGTTCCTGTCCAGTGCAGCAACCTGGCTTTCCAGGAGCAGCTCTGGGTCCATGAGCACCCCAAGCTATGAACATGATCTTTCAGAGAGAGTGCAATCCCATCCAGAACAGGCTGTGATCCCAGTCCCATAGTGATTTTCCTACTGATCAGCAGCAATTCCATCTGGATTAAACCTCAGCCTTTTCATCTGCTTCCATTCTTTTACTGCATTCAGACAACAATTCAGCACTACCACAGCCTCCTTTGTTACCACGGTTCTGACATGCCCGGTGATAGCACTAGATATCTCTTGATATCAAACTTATTTGGCCTTCACTTGACCTTTCTCTGCCACCCTCTCCACGTGTTTGCAAGAGCCACCGGACAAGCACGTAAACAGACATGGTCGGTAATAGTTGGACATTCCAATCCCCACTTAGGCAGGCAGATTAATGCCACTCCGTTGCTTCAGGGACCATTTTTTGCAGACACACCTTGCTTAAGCGCGACTTTACACAAAGACACATGGCCCTGAGCCGGCACCCTCTCAAAGCCGAGCCATTTGCATACTGGCTGCACTATTGTCATCCAGCGCTAAGCTCATCATGTAAAACCTGACCTTTTCCAGTGCTTTTGTCCCGCTCCAAATTTCCTTTGTTCTCACTGAGCATGGCATGGCCTGTAGGCACAATCCACCCTATAAAAACTCCCCGATTCCGAGCTCACCTCGGATCACCCTGGACTTCCATCTAGCCTTGCTGCCACTCTGTCCAGTGAAGTTGTCCCCAATAACTGAGTCCTCCTCCCTCCTCAGAACACTCCAGACTGCTATCCCGCCTTGCTGTCGGTTTGTCCAGCAAGTTGCCCCCTCAGCGAACCACGCTGAGCTTTCTTCCCTGCAATCCTCCGCTTTTCTCCAGGACTATGAGATAAGGTGTGGTATCAGCCATTTCCCCTGAAAACTCTCATCTCTAATTTCTAGTTAGCTGTGTGCTTGTGGTGTCTTTTTCTGTTGTTTGTCCTTTAATAAAGCTATCATTTTTACTATTTTAAAAACTATCTGACTGCTCTTCTGACCTGACACTGTATACATAGGGTTGCAAGATCCCTGCTAAGTTACCCTGCCTCTTGTTAGCTTAAGAGTGCTGGAGTTAATTTCTCCATCTTGTGTTTTTATTTGGTTATTTGGACGCCCCTCCCGGGACCCCCACAATACAGGGTAACACCTTGGCATTAGTTGTAAAGGAGAAACAGAGCTAGATATCAACAACATACTGATGACACCCAATCTTAAAACTCCAGATGACCTCTCCCAGTGGCTTCATGTAGATGTTAAAAAGCATAATGGACAGTATTGTACACTAGGAACACTATACGCTAATGGGCCAAAGGCTGAACAGGAGTGCCCTCTGGGAATGTTCAGCCAAGAAAGACTGGAAGCTCTGCAAAGTAATGCCTTGAAACCCCATATCAGCCAAAGAGCCCAGAAGAACACCTTGGCCAAAGGCCCCTGAAAGATCCAAGCAGACCAACAGGGATTGTTACTGCGGTCTAGGCCTACCCGGAGATAGCACTCGATATCACTTTGATATCAAACAGTTCAGCTTTCCTCTGTCAGCTTTCCTCTCCATGTGTTTGTGAGGCCACCGGACAAACACGTAAACAGGCACGGCCAGTAATTGCTGGACATTCCATTCTCCACCCAGGCAGGCCAGATACTGCCGGTTCGTCGCTTCAGGGACCTCTCCGGCAAACACTTCATTGCATATGCACGATACTAACAAAGGCTCCCTGCCCCAAGCTGGCAACCCAACAAAGCACTCCGCATTTGCATACTGGCTACTCTATTGTTAATTCTAATTCAATCATGCTAAATTCTGACCTTTCCAAAGCTTTGTCCTGTGCCTAAAACGCATTGTTCTCACCGAGTAAGGTATGGCCTGCAGTCACAATTCACCCTATAAAAACCCCTGATTCCGAGACCTTCCTCGGATCGCTCCGGACTTCCATCCAGCCTTGCTGCTGCTTTGTTTGGCAAGCCGTCCCCTCAGTCCCACATACTGAGACTCCATACCAACGAACTCAATCTTCAGACCTCTCCAGGCTTCAGGACAGATGTCATATCACCCATTTCCCTCTGAAAATCCCAACTCCTAAGTCAATCTCTGACTCCTTAGTTATCTGTGTGACTGTGGTGTCTTTAATATCTGTGTGTACTCAATAAACATCATTTTTATTATTTTAAACTGTCTGACTGCTTGACTGACCTGACCCCATAAATGCTGGGTTGCAAGATCCTGCTAAGTTACCCTGCCTCTCGCTAGCTTTAGTGAGTGCTCCAGCTAATTTCTCCCAAAGTAGTGTTGTTGTCGTTGTTTGGTTATTTAGGTGTCCCTCCCGGCACCCCCAGAAATCAGGGTAACAGGATGCATTCCCTCTGTTCAGCTCCCAGTGTAGGTCATCCACCAAGGCTATTTCTGTCCCATAACCAGGCCTGAACTCAGATTAGAATGGATCCGGGTAATCCATTTCATCCAAGAAAGCCTGGAGTTGTCTTGTCATTACTTGCTGTAGGATCTTACTTAGAAAGGGGAGATCAGAGACTGCCTGAGGATTACCTGAGGGTAGGTGGGGTTCAATGAAAGTTTTTTCAACAAAGGTTCTACAGTTGCTTCATTTAGAGAAGTTGGAACAAAGCCCTTTTTCAAAGCAGCATTGGCAACCTCCAATGTTAGGCTGCAGTCCTATCTTCCCGTACGTGAGAAAGAGCCCTACTGGTTCTCAGTAAACATCCATGGGAACATGCTGCCAGTTGTTTCAAGCTCTCAGCTCCATTTTATAGTTGCCACCAGTGCTATTCCTTCAATTACCCATAGTTGTATCCCAGATTTTAATAGATTAATACACTTCCCTTTTTTACGGTTATGTGAGCCTTCCCCGAGTGTTTATTTGAATGTGTGTTTTTATTTCAACGTTTTGCTCATTATTAAATTTCTCAGCCAGGAACTACCAGCCAGAGAGAAAAATGAGCACAACAGAATTGCTGTTTTGGAATGGAATGGAAGCCATCTCATTTATTAACAATCCTTTTGGCCCAAGCCAAAAAGTGGGTGCAGGAAAAGAGGGAGTGACACAGGAAGTCTCAGGATGGGGTAGAGGGAATCATTCCACGTCTTCAGAGCTGAGGATCTTGAATAAACAGTTTCATTTGTGTGCTAAAGGGCTCCAAGGGAGCAGTTTTATTGAGTAAATGAAATAACAGTATCTAGAGATGGAAGATAACGTTCTCAGAGATTCTCCAGCTGTTTGTGCTCTCTGTCTTTCCCACCCTAACCCTTTCTATCTAAAAGCAAAAGCCCCCGAAGCATTGAGCTTCTGTGCCTTAATTGCTGAGTTACTCTGCATTCCTTCTAATTCATTTTCTCCCCATGAAGGTTTTTTTAAAAAATATCAAAGACACAAAATACATCTATAAAACAAACCCATAAACTAATCAAGCTGTTTTCCCGGGAACTACAAGGGGGGGTGGGGGTAAGGGAACACATTTGCATTTTTATTTCTGTTTTAAATGCTAGTAGGATAGGGAAGGGAGACACACACCCCAGCAGTGTTTCCGTGTTGCTGTTGCTATGGTCCAATACATAGATCGACTAATCAACTTTCTGCAAATGGCTGTGTTTATATTCCATGGGGTCACCATAAGTCAGCAGAGGACTTAAAGGCACACAAACACACATATCTCCTGACTGTCCCTGCTCCCACCTGCAACACTGAGATCATTTCTGTATGAGACCAGCCAGCCCCTCCCTAAGCTGCAAACCCAGGATTCCGTAGCATGTTGAAAGTGGAATCATAGCGCTATAACAGTCTTGTGTGGAAATGAATCTACTCCACTCTAATCTAAATGTCTGTCTAATTTCGTCTTTTTAAATCTAGAGTCATCCATCAGTTTTGCTGTGCTATTTGGGTCCGTAGGCACTGGCACTGTTCTGCCCAATTAATGATCAGGGATGTTCAGGTTTAAACTTATTTTGACACCCTTCAAAAATGAAAGAATAGTAGAATGGGGCCTTTGTGGGGGTGGGGAGATACATTTTTAAAAACACAGAGTGACTGAGCTCAGTTACTTATTTACAATAGGGGAGGATCAGAGAAGTGAATTAAGAAGCTTCAGAAACCATTTTTTAAAAATATCAAGCTCTCTTAAAAAGCATACAGAGTTTGAGGAAATATATTTTAATGAGGCATTTGCAGCTGTATTGTGAAGCTCAGCTGCTAACAGTGGGCAGGAGGAAGCAGCTTGCCTCAGGAGAACATGAAATTGTCAATTATGTAGTTCATTATTACATTTTTACCACAGAGTGTGGAGCAGGGGGCACCATTTGGCTCTTCTGCTTTAGGCACCAAGGTTCCTTAGTCTGTCTCTTGAGTTTTGGGTTCAGTTTTTGTCACCTTAGAAAGACAATTTAGAAAAAATCCAGAGCAGAGCAACATACATCGAGATGCATTAAGGAGATGGGGAATTAATTTCACAGCTTTTGTGCACTTCCTTTTAGTTACTGATCTGTCTATGGTTTACGCACAGAGCAAGAGTGAGAACTAGGTGGCCCTCCAGATTGCCTTGGACTGCAAATCCCATCAGCCCTAGCCAGCATAGCTAATGTCAAAAACGCTGGAAGTTGCAGCCCAACATATCTTCTTCTTGTTGTGTGTCTTCAAGTCCCTTCCCACATACATGACCTTAAGAGAAACCCATCATGGGGTTTTCTTGGCCAGGTTTGTTCAGAAGTGGTTTGCCCTTGCCTTTCTGTGAGGCTGAGACAGTGAGACTTGCTCGAGTTCACCATCTTCTCAATCACACTCTCTGCCTCACTCACATACTCAAATGTTGCTAATTAACATGTAGAAATGTACAAATATCTGCTAAATATCCAACTTACATCCTTCCTGTCTCAGCAGGTCACCAGTTTTCATTTTTTATCTGATCAGCCTCTTTTATCAACAAATCCTTGTATCTTAACTAGTTATTATTAAAAGTTATTTCTCTTTTAAACAAGGCTACAAGCCTTCAGCGTTTTTGTGAGTTAGCAAATGACAGTCAATCCTAAGATTTATCATGGAAGTTTAAGATCACTGACAAACTGGAAGAAATCAGAAGCAGGAAAGAATAATAATGAAACATACATTCTTTAAATAACATAAGGTGCTGGCAGGCACCTTGCTGTTCTGCAAATGACCAGCCTCGCTCATGAAATTTTCCATTTGTAAACTTCTACTATTTCTCCCACACATTTCCCAGAAAAATATTCATTAAGAAGGAACAGATGTAATAGTTGCACAATGACTTTTGACTGCCAGTGCCAAGAGATCTCTATTTTGTACCAGTTATCTTACAGATTATACTTATCTAAGACCTGAAGTGAGAATCATACTACCCTCAAGATATAGCTGGATTCCAGCCCCAGAAGCCCTAGCCAGCATAGCCAATGGTGAAGAATGCTGGGAGTTACAGTTCAATACATCTGGCTTCAAGATTCTCATCCTTGGGTCTAAGGTCAGGACTGACAAAGTCTCTAAGATAACTTGCAACTTGCTTTCCTCTGGCCTAGGAACTACCTTGCTACTTCATAGTTTAGGAGTCTATGGCTGAATCCTGTTGGTTAGTTTGCAAGGACCGCCAAAACAAGAGTACCAGGGACATTTACTATTTTTTCCTACTCTCTAGAGTAGTTTTGCCCAGTGCCAAAAGGAAGAATTAGAACAGGACAGAGCTTAAACAATCTTCATAAGCCTTCTTCTCTGAAGTTGTGAGAGATGGATTCACAACCCATGATGTGGGTATTTTATTTAATGTCGATATGCCTTATTTAATTGGGAAACATCCTTATTGGAGTTTTCTTAACTGCCTATAGCTTATTGCTATAAACATGTAAAAAAAATTAAAGATAATTGCCAAAAATGCTCCCATATTGTTATGGTGTTGAATCTTGCATAATTTGTACTGAATACTTTTGGTCAAATAACTGGTTCTAGCGCTCCTCGCCTCCAGTGACAGAACAAATTAATTTCTAGGTCTAATGCAGATTCTGGTTACAGGTATACGGCAGTAAGTAAAGTAGATATGTTCCTTGAACAGAAACTTTGGTGCCAGAGGCAGAAATAACATGGAAAGGGTAGAGACAGGTTCCTACACCACAAAAAAAACAAGAGCAGTTTGAACATGTTTCAGCAGACGTTTTATTCAGATTTGCACATATCTGATGACACAACCAGGACATGTAAGCCTTTCACGAGTAAACAAATACATTTGGAATCTTCTAGAGACTGCTTCAAGGTTTTTTCCAAAATGCATTCAGAAATGGTTTTCTTTTCTTTTTCTTTCTTTCACCAGCCTCCTTTCTTCTAATAATTTCCATTTTGGTGGCCAAACTTATAGGTCTATGCTTTTTTAAACATGCTGGGGGAGGTGGTGGGACTTAGCTGCTTTCCCGTTTTCTCTCTGTTTTGCTCTTCTCACCTCCTCAGTAAGAGATTCCAAAGGCAGATGCTGTTGTAGGAAGGTACCATGGCTACAGTTGGGTCAGCTAGAGCAGAATCTTGCCCTTTCCCTGCTCAAGCTTCATTGTATTGTTTACTACAGACATGCTCTTCAACCCAAAACCAAAATTGGTGTTTTTCCAGCTCTCCTTCATCATCTCCCTAACGCTGATGTGGAAGGAAAGAAAAAAAAAACCACCTAGCTGGACAGAGTGCAAGGAAGAATCGGGAGGCTGAGGAGGCATAAAAAGATTTTGCAAAAAGATGCTTCTTTCTGAGAGGCATTATTAACTGAAGTACTTTGTCCCAGTTCTGGATACCAGAACCCCATAACTTCCAAATGACCACCCTACCTTTGACAAGATCATAGCTGTGTAAAATATTAAAACTTTTTTTTTAAACAGAGTTACTATGTCTTGTGATTTTTAAAATATAGGGGTGATTCAATTTCTTCACAGTAACTCATCTCAGAGGTTATGCCACAAAATGCTGGAAAGCTGCTTCTGTTGAATTAGAAATAATGAGACAATGTCATTTCACTCTGGCTCTCTCCTTCCTCCACTACCAGCCATAGTGAACAATTTAATGTACTTTACTGTGCTAGGCTACAGAAAGATGAACGGGCTGCCTAACTATGTTCGCTATGCTTCCCAACCAAAACATATTCTGTTTAACATCACTGTTAATCATGTCATACATGGCTTCATAACATTTGAGCATCAATTAGCATCCTTGACTCTATCTAGGCAGAATGGTCGTAGGGCCTTTCTGCACTACAGTATAGTGCAGTTTAGGGAGGAGCATTTAGACTTCTCAGCCAGAGAGCTCTTTGGCCTCAGTAAACTACAAACCCCAGAATTCCACAAGAGGTTGAAAGTGGAATAACAGCAGTATAACAGTGGCCATTTCTGCACTAGCTTGTTATAGTGCTGCTATTGCACTTTCAACATCCTATGGAATCCTGAAACCCCTGGGATTCCATAGGATGTTGAAAGTGCAATAATGGCTAGTGTGGAAATAGCCAGTGTAGTGCAGAGAGGCCTTTAGAGAGGTAACTGGACTGATACTCATTTGAAATACCAGTTTTCTCTTTTTTTCAGTTACAACCTCTGTCTCTCAGTGGTAACATGACGCTCTCCTTGTATGATGTCCAGGGCAACTTCCCGCTTGAGAAAAAGGACCTGTGTACAGGTAATACTTTGGGATGCACTCCTTCCACTCCCCACTCTCAGTACATTGCTGCAAAGCCCATTCAGGACATCAGCAGAGTTTTGCTGAGTTCTTCTGTTTCCAGCGTAACCAGGCAGGTACTTGTGAGAAACCCACAAACAGGACACGAAGGCAACTGTCATCTGCTCCCCAGCAACTGGCACTGAGAGGCAGCCAGCCAGTGACACTGTAAGTAATAACTAGCTATCATGACTAGCAGCAATGGTTAATGTAATACCCTATGAATGTTTACAAGAAGGTCATACAAGTTGATGGCCATTGCTGTATCTTCTGGTAGCAAATTCCATAGTTTAACATGGGGCTGCGCTTTATGCATTCATGCCCAGTTTGGTAGGGGCAGTCCCAAGTAATTGTCTGTCATTCCATTTTTTTTCCTGCTGTTTTTAAAGTGTCTCAGTTTCTCTCTCCTCTTTCCACTTTCCTCCTTTGTCCTCAACTTACCTCAGTTGCTGCAAATTGAGTTCAAATGCAAGAGTACGGGGCACTCCATTAACTTAACAGGAGAGAGAGGAAGGGCAAAAGGGCAAAATCTTGCCCTTCCCAGAACACTCAGGCAAAAGTAAACTGCTACAGCTTCTCCTAGCTTGTGTGTTCTTCCTTATTAACAACATTTGCTCTTGTGACCACATTCTGAGGTTGCTTGGTCATACTCGTCCTGGGTTTCATCTGTGAAATGCTGGAAAGTATGCTATCATGAATTTCCTACCATTCAATTTCAATGAATGATCCCACGTTCTACAATTTCCTCCTCCACATACACGATTCATTCTTACATATGCAAGGTCAGATAATTTGGAAACATGCACATGTTTGGGTATATGTGGCCAAAACAAAAAAGCCTTGCATACCGTAGATAGAACTACCTGGAAAGGTTAGAAATTTCATCAGATTAAGAAATGAATGAAAGCAGATGGGCAGAACAAAAAATAAAATCGAAGCAGGCAGTTGTTGCAGACATTAACATTACTGAGCAGTAGGATTATGATTAGTTCATTACTGTGAGCAGTAGGGAGTAGTAAGAGGCTGTCAAAATTACTTTTCTCTCAAGAAGGTCCCTGCGTCTTTTTAAAAATCATGGATATATGGATGAGGGAACATAAGAATAGTGCTGTGTGACAGCACATTTTATTAAATGCCAACAGTGGTCTATAGAATTGATGTTAGGCCCCATGGCTTCCACACTAACCCTTTTCCTTTAATTTCCTTTAATTCCTTCCTTCACTCATGTTCTAGTGTGCTATCACTGTTTGTCCTTCCACATTTTAATGGCCCCCTGCTCCCTTGTCAGTTGCTGTTCCAACAGGACAAGAGAGTTATCATATTTGCCAGCATATAAGATGCACCCCTGTGTAAGATGCACCCCATTTTTACACTAGCAAATGCTATTTGCTGGCAGATAAGACACACCAGCATATAAGACACACTCCATTTTCAAACAATATTCTTTGGGGGAAAAGTGAGTCTTATACGCCAGCAAATACAGTAAATTATTGATTCTCTCTCATAGTTTTTTTCTTCTTTTCATTTGATACAGAGAAACAGTTTGCAACATGGGTGTCAGTGGGGGAAAAAATAAAGGAGATGAGTTATATATCCATTTTCCTTCTTTGTAGGAGTAGAAATGGGCACTAAGAGGTAATTGAAATAATCTACTCAGGAGGCAGTTAGAAAGCTTCTGAATTATCATGCCCTCAGCTGTCCTGAACAGGAAGCAATGAAAGAAACAGAACTGGTAAAAAGGAAACATTTAACTAACATTGGACATAACCTTCCTTGAATAGAACTTATTTGTCCCAAGCGAAGGATACTGCTGAAAAATACCAATAGTATGTACAGGTGCCTGGATCTTCTAATTTAATTCTTCTTGCAGTGGATTGTGGAAAAGCAATGCCTTAGCAGCACTAAAGGGCTCTTATGTGGAAGGAACAGGTTTAGCTCTGAGTAGCTCTCATGAAGCAAAGAAGCTTAACAAAAGTGCTGACGCCCTTACGATGTTATACGTTCCCCGTCAGGATTGGTGATGTAAGAGAAAGGTGCACAGGGTTTTCTTTGAGAAAGAATGGATCCACTGGGAAAGATATTATTATAGTTGTTATTATTATTATTATTAGGGGTTGGGGGATAATAGCCAGCCAGTTTCTTTTTGATGTTGATGTTCTTATTGAACATATCTGAAGCTAAAGAGCTGAAGCCAGCTGAGAGACTTCATTGTTTTGTGCTTTTAAGTTGTTTCCAATTTATGGCAACTCTAAGGAGACCCTATCATGGCGGTGTTTCTTGGCAAAATTTGTTCAGAGGGAGTTTGCTGTTGCTTCCTCCTGAAGCTGAGAAAGTATGACTTGCTCAGGGTCACCCAGTAAGTTTCCATGGCCAAGCAGGGATTTGGACCCTGGTCTTCCAGTGTCCGAGTCCAATGTTCAAGCCACTACATCATACTGACTCTCACCAACCAGAAGACTACTTTTGGAAAAATGCAAGAGACTGAATAAACTACTTGGAGACTTCTCAGCCATTCACACATTTATTTATTTATATTTATTATTATATAAATCTGGATTCCTTAAGACTTTTAGCTGAATCTGAATGTATACGCTGAAGAAGCTGAACTGGTAACACAGAGTTAGAGGAGCAAGATGTGTAAGAAGGGTATGGAAGTTCATGGAGGAAGAGACTGCATGAGTTATCAGAATTCTAAAAGAAACAACTAGGAGCATTAATATTTAATATAAAACTAATTCCTGTTTGACTGTGGAAATGCACCAAGTGTCCTTGAGCAAGTCGTACTTTCTCAGCCTGAAAGGAAGGCAATGGCACACTTCCTTTAGATAAATCTTGCCAAGAAAACCTCATTATAATTTTGTCTTAGAGTAGACTTAAAGGCACATAACCAATAACCATTTGTAGAATAGATATAAATGCATGGGTTGTAAGCATATGAATTTTTTTAAATGTCTGCATTGGTCTGAAGTCCTTGAAGAATGGGGGAAATTATTAAACACCATCATTTGCATTCACCATGTACAAAAGGATACAATGCTGCCTGAAAAATTCTGGCTTCCCCTCAATGTCATTCATTTTACTGCTCTTAAGTACAATGTGATTAAAGTTGTCAATTGTTACACGACAGCCCCCACCACCCACCCGAACCGCCAAAGAAAGTGTTGCTTAGGTATATAGCAATTCCATTAACCTCATGACAGCTGAGAAGCATTTGAGTCATTCACACCAGAGGAAGACAAGGCCAAAGCAAAGCAGAACCAAGGAGAGCTTGGGCTATACTTTTTTTTTTTTTTTTTGGTCTCTTTCTGCAACCTCTTTTCTTTCCTGCTTCTCCCTTTCCTTTCCTACTAGCCCAAACTTATATCCATTGCAAGGTTGCCTGACAAATTCTGATTTCCACTCAACATCATTCATTTTATTGCTCTTAAGTGCTACATGATTAGAGTTGTCAACTGTCACATGATAGCCTTCTACATACATACACACACATATATACCGATATATACATACACATACACACACACACACACCAAAGATGGTGTTGCTTAGGTATATAGCAATTACATTAACCTCATGACAGCTGAGAAGCATCTAAGTAATTCACCACCAAGGAAAAGAGGGCCAAAGCCAAGCAGGAGGAGGCCCAAGGACAGCAATGAACTACACATTTTTTGTCTCTTTCTGCACCATCTTCTCTCCCTGCTTCTCTCTTTCCTCCCTTGCCAGCCCAAAATTATACCCATGCAGAAATTAGCCTTAGAAAAGAGGTTTTGATTCACACCAACAGGAGCTTTTTTGTTTTTCTACTAGAGGAGAAAAGCTGTGCACTACTTTTATGCGCTGTGGGACAGTGGCTTCTTACCACTGTTCTAGTTTAAAACACATTGAAATAAAACC
Organism: Ctenosaura bakeri; assembly: GCA_948474755.1. Taxonomy (NCBI): domain Eukaryota; kingdom Metazoa; phylum Chordata; class Lepidosauria; order Squamata; family Iguanidae; genus Ctenosaura; species Ctenosaura bakeri. The sequence goes on from CAOLHI010000693.1 coordinate 147,968, forward strand.
AGACCAAGACCACAGTCCTATTCTCACTTGCTTGCAAGTAAGCATCATTGCAGTTGGTGAGACTTCCCCCTGAAGAAACATACAGTTGTCTCTCCACATTCACAGATTTGACCTTCACGAATTTGATTATTTGTGAGGCACACACATGCCTCCCCCACTATTCTCCTCCTCTCATTCCCTTGTGTTTTGCCAGGCACAGAGAAGGAAAGCAAGCACCTGGACAAAAGACAAGGAAATGGGGAAGGATGGGGAGAGGCATGCATGCGCCTTCCTTCTCTGATCTGGATCTCCCCCTCCCATTCTCTTGCCTCTGACCCCCGGGTGCAAAAAGGAAGGAAATGGGAGGGGGATTGCAGGACAGGGGGAATTATTCACTGTTTCTCCACTTTCACAAGGGTTCTGCTTCTCAAACTTCCATGAAAGTGGAGGAGCCACTATTATTAAAATTGTGTTACAAGAATATATTTTCTATTGCACAACCCTAGAACTCCAGCTCTCATTTTCTGCAATTCCCATCAGTACTAGCCAGTGGTAAGAGATTATGGACATCTGCAGGTGCAGAGCTACCCATCTCTGGCTTTAAGAGTCTTTCTTGGGCTTAAAGATGTATTGAAGGGGAATGACTAAGGGTAGGTTAGCAACTAAGAATGATCCTATGCAGGAGCTTGACTTTTTCCCTTCTCACAAAATGACTGGCCTCAGCAAAGACTAGGCCACAAACAGATTCCAAGACCTTATGAGTGCCACCTCATTTAGGCCAGCAACAGATACATTGGCACCAGTCGCGTAGGGATGAGGGGGCAGTTCACTCCGGGCAACAATGTTTCTGGGGCATCCCAGCCTGTAGCCATGCCCCTGTGTGCCTTGGCCATGCCCCTGTGCACTTCAGCCATGCTGTAGTTCCGCTCCCTCCTGTCCCTCCTCCCCACACTCCATGCTCCGCCACTGATTGGCACAGGTCAAGTGCAGCTCTTCAGATGTTCTTTGATTTTAACTTCCAGAGATCTCAAGCCAGCACAACCAATGGAAAATAATGTTGTGCGTTGCAGTCCAGCACTGAAGAGTTGCATGATTTCCACCCTGGGAACATGATCCAAAACAGGCACAAGGCTAGTGCTTATATACCAACCAAGTGTATCCAAGGGAACACCCCAAGGCCCAAAGCCTATGTGGAGTAACAGCTGAACTGTGGGTCTGGGATTAGGTGATATTCTAGCATTCATGGAACTGCAAAAATCATTGGGTAGTCCATCACATTCTCTCAGCCTGACATCAAGGGATTGTTGTAAGGATGATGTGTGGTGGTGGAGGTCCACGTATACAATCTTGAGATCACTAAAGGAAAAGCAGGAGATAACTGCAACTAAAAATAAATAAATACTTCTGCCATGACCACATACCCAAGATGATACAATTAAGGAGCAAGTTCTGAGACTGGGACTTTAGCCTTGAGGGTAAGGATTGGCTTTGGAGTCAGCTAACCATGTCCCAGCAGGAGACTTAATGCAACTTTAAATGCCAGCATTGATGTAGGAGCTCTGTCTGCCAGGCTTGGGTGAAAACAGGGGTTTGTGACACTGAATGTAGAAGGACCTATGCATTGGGAGCCCACGATTTGGGAGGTCAACAAATATAATTGATTTTGCCAAGAGAACATCCCACCTCCTCTGCAAAGAAGCCAGAAAGGAAATCTCAAGCACGCTGGGTGAGTCTCAGAAACTGAGGGCCTTTCTGCACTACCCACTGTTATAGTGCTCTTATTCCACTTTCAATGTCCTGTGGAATCCTGGGGTTTGCAGTTTAGGGAGGGACATTTAGAATCCTCAGCCAGAGAGCTCTTTGGCCTCAGTAAACTACAAACCCCAGAATTCCACAGGATGTTGAAAGTAGAATAACTGCACTATAAAAGTGCAGTGCGTAAAGGCCCTGAGTTTTGACTGGGATGCAATAAACAAGGAACAAATCTCCAATGTTTGGCATGACACAGATGAAAGCTAGAACACATGTGACCAAGGAATATCGGAGTGTGGTCTGGATGGGAAGAGTTATTAATGAGGAAGAATGTACAGGGTATAGAAGAGGATCACAGCAGTTTGCTTTTGCCCAAGCCTATGGAGAAAGGTAAGATTTTACCCCTTTCTCTCTTTCCTCCCCTGCTGACTTAAAGGAGTGCAAACTGCTTTTGTACCTTGAATCCAGTTGGCAGCAGCTGATGTCAACAGTGTGATGCAGCAGCCAAGAAAGTCAACGCAATTCTTGGTTGCATCAATAGGAGTATGGTGTCTAGATCAAGGGAGGTAATGGTACCATTCTATTCTGCATTGGTTAGGCCTCATTTGGAATACTGTGTCTACTTCTGGGACCCTCAATTCAAGAAGGATATCGACAAGCTGGAACATGTCCAGAGGAGGGTGACCAGAATGGTGAAGGGTCTGGAAGCCATGCCCTTTGAGGATGGCTTAGGGAGCTGGATATGTTTAGTCTGCAGAAGAGAAGATTAAGAGAGGACATGATAGCCATATTTGAAGGATGTCATGTCGTGGAGGGAGCGGGCTTGATTTCTGCTGCTCCAGAGACTAGGACAAGGAGCAATGGATTCAAGCTGCAGGAAAGGAGATTCCACTTGAACATCAGGAAGAACTTCCTGATGGCCAGAGCTGTCCAGTGTGGAGTGTGGTGGAGTCTCCTTGTTTGGAGGTTCTTAAGCAGAGGCTGGATGGCCGTCTGTTGGGAATGCTTTTATGTGTGTTCCTGCATGGCAGGAGGTTGGACTTGACAACCCTGGGTCTCTTCCAACTCTATGATTCTATGTAAGCTGAGGACAAAGGGGAAAAGTATGAGGAGGTGAGAATAAAAATTGGAGTTCAGAGGAGTAATTGGGGCCATTCCTTCCAAATCGTGACAGTTGGAGAGTATGGCATCCTCCAAGCACAAAGGGAAGTATCAAGCAGCCTGAGGTTCCTAGAAATACAAAGATATCTTTTAGAGCAGCGGTTCTCAACCTGAGGGTCGGGAACCCTTTGGGGGTCGAACGACCATTTCACAGGGGTCACCGCTCCTTAATCCTGACCCCCCTTTTAAAAGAAGGTGGCCTCACAGCCAATGGGAGCAGTGCTTCTGAGACCCCTGCGCTGGGAGGAGGGGAGAGGAGGCGTGCTGGGCATTTCCCCGTCTTTCCCTGCCTGGTGGGAAAGCACTGGAAAAGCCTGAGCTGGAGCCAGAGGTGCGGAGAGCAGGAGGAGAGAGCTGGAGCCTGAATGTTAAGGCGGAGGTAAGGAGACCGAGGGGAGAGAGTTGGAGCCAGAGCATTAAGGCAGAGGTGAGGAGAGGAGACCCCGCGCTGGCGGGAGGGGAGAGGAGGCGTGCAGCCGGGCGCAGCCCGGCGCTGCTTGAACGCTCGTGCCTGCATCACACACACACACACACACACATGGAGGGCTTCCCCTTCAGTGTTCCTTTCCCCTTCATGCCGGCTTGCAGAGTCAGAGTTGCTTGCCGGGGTGAGTCAGCAGCCGAGTGCTGCTTGGACGCTCGTGCTTGCACCGCGCACGCGCGTGCACGCGTGCACGCACACACACAGAGGGTTTCCCATTCAGGGTTTATGGCGCTGCAGCGGAACGTCTGGGAGGTAAGCCCCAGTCCCCTCACCCTCTTCGCTTCACGCTCATTCATGGCGGTGAACAGAGTTGCTTGCCGGGGCGAGTGAGCAGCTGGGCTCCACTTGCTTCCCAAAGTGGCGGGGCTGCTGCAGCAGCGATCGCCCGGTCGCCCATTCATTCTGGGCACACCGCTCCATGGGAGTTGTCGGTGTGGCTGTCGCCTTTGGTCCGGCAGGCAAAGGGGGAAACTTTCCTGCGGCGGATCTGCCATCCGACGGGGGAGATCAGTCCCTCCGAGACCGAGAACTCAGTCGGGAAAGGAGCAGGGGGCATCAGCCAAGGGCTTCGGTTTGTGTAGCAAGAGCCCCCAAGGCTCATTGGTTGGTTTTTTGGGGGTTTTTTTTGGTTTTTTGACCCGAAAGCGCTGCTCTGATCTGTCCTGTGGACTTTGGCCATTTCCACATTCCAGTGTTATAGCGCTATGATTCCACTTTCACCATCCTATGGAATCCTGGGGTTTGCAGTTCAAACTGCAAACCCCAGGATTCCATAGGATGGTGAAAGTGGAATAATAGCGCTACAACAGTCTAGTGCAGAAATAGCCAGGATGACTTTCTCCTCTTGCTTTTGTTGTGCGTGGACCCTTGGCGCTTGCCACACGCACGTGTTGTGTTCTTCGCCCTGACTGCCTTGCATTCCTCGCTTTTTGTATGTTCAGCGTCCGCACTCCCTTTAAGGGAGGGAAGGAGGGAGGGAGGGAGGGAGTGAAACAAAACACGTCTGCTTATGCCGCCGCCATCTTTCCTCTCTCTGTGTCCTTTCCTCCCTGCGCCTCGTGTAAAATGTGGGCTGTTTCAGTGTTGCCTTTGGGAGTGACTGGCTTTTTGAACTGTGGAAACTGAACATTCAGAACTAGAACTACTGCCTTAGTTCTGGCATTGATGGACGCTTTCTGTGCTAAAAAAAGGGGGAGGGTTACCAGTTTTTAGGCATTAGAAGTCTATCCAGAGCAGTGATTTAGGGCAGTGTTTCCAATCTATTTGATGTTGGAAATAACTAACTAACTAACTAAATAATTAATAAATAAATAAATAAATAAATAAATAAATACATACATACATACATACATACATACATACATACGAAAGTGATTTTATGGTTGGGGGTCACCACAACATGAGGAACTGTATTAAGGTTGAGAACCACTGTTTTAGAGGAAACGGTAACCATGTCTGGAGGTAATCTGAAAACAGGTTTTTAGCAGTAAAAGAGTGCAGACAAAATGGACAGTATTTGCCATCTTTTGCCCTGGTTTACTCTGCAGGGCTGTTAGGAGATTCAGTGCCTTAGACAGTTTAATTCACAGAGGGTATTGCCTGCTTAAATGTCTAAACTAAAGAAACTCTCTCTTTGTCTTAAGTCCTCCATTTTGAATTCTAGTCAGCTTTAAAGTTCCTGTCATTAGCCCTTGTGCTACTTAAAATTATGCTGACATTACTTGGCACATGCCTGAGTTCTCAGCCTGGGTTCCCAATACTCATTGTAACTAGGGATGGGACAAATCCAGAATTTTCCAGATCCGAATCCCTGGAAGGTTCTGGGAATCCATGAATCTCAAATCTTTCGAATCCATTTTTTAAAAAGAGTTTAAAAAGCAAGGGAAAGAAGGATAATCTTGGGCAAGACACACTCTCTCAGCCTTAGCAAAAGCCTAGGCAAAGGCAAACCTCCCTCTGAAGAGATCTGGCCAGGACAATTGTCATAATTTTGCCTCAGGATCTCCCCAGATTGAAAATGACATGAAGGCCCTTTGTACACAGGCAGGAAAATGTGGATCAATCCCACATTTTCCTGCCTGTGTAAGCAGGGCCACATATTACAGTAGAGAGATAATCCAGGTCAAAACTGGCTTTTCTTTGCATGGCTCCTTCTGGCATCCTGGGGTTTGTAGTTTGATGATGCACCAGCAGACTTTGGCAGAGAAGTCTGTGACCTCTTGTAAAACTCCAAACCCCAGAATTGTGTCTGAAAGAGGTTTGCAGGGGAGCTATGCAAAGGACTGTTTCAGCTGTCCTTGAAATCTCAAGCCTATAGCTTCCAGTCAAGTACTGAACTTAAACCTTAAATGTTCAATTTAAACATCTTAGAACACAAGCCCAGATGTAATTTGTGAAATTGTTAGCAAGGGTCATTATTACTCCAAGGGAAAACCTCATCTACTTACTATCTTCCCTTGTATGTCTGTTCTCCCAGTTTTCAGACATCCTGGTCTCCCAGGTTTTCAGGTGTCCCGGTCTCCAACAATCTGTTTAGTTGGTGGATTTGAAAGATTCTGTTTGCCTATTTTGGGAATCTTGAATCCTTACCCAGGATTCAAGGATTCGGTTGGCCAATCCCTAATTGTAACAAATATTTCTTACACCTCACTGCTGAGCAAATGCGCGTGTGATACAGGGTTCATTGCTCATGGTTAACCAGGAGTTACTATATTGTCAACCATGTATCAGAATTCTAGTCCTGGGAAACAAATATTCTTAATATTTTTGCACATGCACTGTATGCTTTATGAGATCATTGTCATTCCAAACCTATTTAACTCTTCCTTTCTTTCAATAAACTGGTCTTCCCTTTGCTCATGTGAGAGGGAGTTTGGACTGCTTTCTTGCTGAGGGAGGGGAGTCCCTTTGGCCAAAGTTGGGGATCTTTCCAGGCTGATTCAGAGCTCACCTGCAATTGCACAGACTGCCCAAGGTAATCTGTGCAGACCTAATAGTTCAGGTCTGGCCCTCTGTGTTGTTTTTCTAACAGTTTCTAACGGTTTTCAGGGTTGGTGCTCTGTTTTTCTAGGTTGTTGCCCAAACAGTTTTCAGGGTTGGTGCCCTGACAGTTTTCCCTCATGGTTCTCAGGGTTAGTGTCCTGATAATTTTCTGGGTTGTCACCCAGTCTTCAGGGTTGGTTCCCTGGCAGTGTTAAGGGCTGGTGCCTTGACATTTTTCCAGAGTTTTACTGCCAATGTTAGCAGTAAAAGAGTACAGACCAAATGGACAGTGTTTCCCATCTTTTTCCCTGGTCTACTCTGCAGGGCTGTTAGGAAATTCAGTGCCCTGAACAGTTTAATTCACTGAGCGTATTGCCTGCTTAAATGTCTAAGCTAAAGAAACTCTCTCTTTGTCTTTTTGTCTTTGCTTAACTAAAGTCCCTCCATTTTGAATTTTGGTCAACTTTAAAGTTCCTGTTGTTAGCCCCGTGTCCTACTTAAAAATATGCTGACATTATGTGGTAAATGCCTAGGTTCTCGGCATCGGTTCCCAGCATGCTTTCTGTAACAATATTGCTATACTTCATTGCTGAATGAATACATGTGTGTATCAAGGTTCATTGTTGATGGTTAACCAGAAGTTACTGTGTTGTCAACCATGTATCAGAATTCCAGTCCTGGGGAAGTGAATATTCTTAATATTCTTGCACATGTGCTGTATGCTTTATGAGATCATTGTCATCCCAAACCTATTTAACCCTTCCCTTCCTTCAATAAACGGTCCTTCCTTTGCTCATGTAACAGATAGTTTGGACTGCTTTCTTGCAGACAGGAGGAAGTCCCTTTGGCCAAAGTTGGGGATCTTTCCAGGCTGATTCAGAGCTCACCTGCAATTGCATAGACCACCCAAGGTAGTCCATGTGGACCTAATATTTTAGGTCTGGCCCTATGTGGGGGTTTTTTCCCCTAACAGTTGTAACAGTTGGCAGGGTTGGTGCCCAGACCATTTTTCTGGGGCTGTTGCCCAAACAGTTTTCAGGGTTGGTGCCCTGACAGTTTTCCCACATGGTTGTCAGAGTTGGTGCCCGGACTGTTTTCTGGGTTGTTCCCCAACGTTTTTCAGGGTTGATGCCCTGATCACTTTCTGGGTTGTCACCCAGTCTTCAGGGTTGGTGCCCTGACAGTGTTAAGGGTTGGTGCCCTAACATTTTCATCAGTTTATTGCCAACACCAACAGGTTCATAATGACTGTACATAACCAGCAACCACAGAATGTTGAGTGATTATGGGAAAACAAAAAATCTGTTCAGAGGAGAGATGGATTAACATGGAAGAGGGCATGGCTGGCTGACTGAAACACCGAACAGGTTAAGGGGAACGTTCTGCCATTGTTTTGCAGAAGCTTTTTCTAGTGTGATAACAACACAATACATTCAGTCTGAAAGCTGTGGCTAAGTACGGACATGGTGGTTTCAGTACCAGAAACTTGTCTTGTCTTCCTTTTCCTTGATGTCATGCAATCTTATAATATATTTTATGGAATCTTCGCTATTTTTTGTTTGTTTGTTATGTGCCTTCAAGTCATTTCCAGTTGTGGAGGCCCTAAGGCGAATCTATCAGGCGGTATTCTGGGGCTGAGAGTGTGTGACACCCCCAAGGTCACCCAGTGGACAAGCAGGGAATCTAAATCCAGATCTCCAGGATTGTAGTCCAACCTTCAGACCACCACACCGCACTGGGGCCATTTTCGCACTAGCCTGTTATAGTGTGATGATTCCACTTTGACATCCTCTGGAATCCTGGGGTTTGCAGTTTCGGGAGGGGCCGACGGCCCCTCCCGAAACTGCAAACCCCAGGATTCCAGAGGATGTTCAAAGTGGAATCATCACGCTATAACAGGCTAGTGTGGAAATGGCCTGGCTCTCCTTGCTTTGTCCTAATAAAGTTATTGCACAACCCTAAATTTCAAACCCTGTATGAGTCACACATGCAGGTGTGACAAAACTTATGCAAATGTGCTGCTATGTAGAATTCTCCTTTTTTGGTTCATTCCCATCCCCAGTTCTGTCCCCGAAGTAGCAGTAGCACTCTCTCCTATATTTATTTTCCATTCATGAAATATTTCGAAATCTGATTGAAACAAACCTATGCAACGCTATGGAATAATAATAACGAATAATCAGCTTGTTTCAATTTGAAAATAGTTCTTTGGCGTTTGCAATGCCTGCCCACAACCCGCCCCTCCTTCCGTAACGGCTTTCATTCTTCACTTATGAATGAGAATCCGCCGAAACGGGGCGTGAGATAAGATGACTCAAACAGGACACAGCCCGTACGTTGGCGGGTGTGTGTGTGTGAAGGCAAAGAGAGAAGTAAGGGCAACCTTGCCCTTGAAAAAGAAGGCTCCCACAGCGTCCCACTCCGAAGTTGAAGGCGTCTAATCCTTTCTTTCGCTACAGAGAGAGTGTCGTCACGGCTTGCTTCTGCCGGTACAGCGCAGCCAATCAGAATAACAGGAGGCGTTCGGCTGTGAGGATTCAAACGGGAAGGCGGGTCTTCGAAGCCGTTTCTGCCGGAGTCGCCGTTGTGAGCCGAGGCGGCGCGCGCCGGTGAGGGAAGAGAGAGAGAGAGAGGGGGAGGGGGCGAGCTTCGCCGCTTGCGCCGACCCAGGTAAGTAACACGCGGGGGGAGGGGGTGTTTTTTCGGGTGGTCACCCAAGCTTTTAGGGACTAGTTGTAGCTACTATCCGAAATTGGAGTTATTATGGTTACCTCTGACTACGAGGCTGGAGAAAGCCAACCCCAGATAACGAAATTCCGAGAAAGTGAGCACTAATATATACACATACACATATATATGCCTTACCGTTAAATAGGTTTGCCTTTTTTAAAAGCAGAGTTGGGTAATTGGTGCGCCAGTAGATGATGAACTCGTAACTCGTGGTCATCCCATATCATTGCCAATGTTGGCTGTGGTTGATGGAAGTTGCAGTCCAACAACACCCGATAGGAAGTCTACACCTTCCTACCCCTGGTATAAATCCCATTAAAAAGGTCTTTCAGTAGTGGAGAAAAGAGTGGGCGCGCGTATATATATATATTGCTGGGCTTTAGGAAGCCAGTTTTGAAAAGGATGCTTTTGGCGTAGATTCCCCAACTCAGCCATGCAACCCACACTCCGCCTGGACAGCAGGCTGGGATTTCCAGATCAGTGACAATCTGCCATATTAAAAAAAAAAAAAAAAAGGATGGGGGGGGTTCTGTTGGCACTTCTAAAGCGAACAGATTTATTTTAGCACGAGTTCACGGGTTATAATCCACTCCCGCTGGTGCAGACTCACACGGCTTCCTCCATGCATTTCGCCTTGTGTGTATGAGACCTACTAACAGGGTAGGGTGGCAGAGATATGAAATAATAACCAGTTATTATTTATATCATGCCAGCAAGCGTGGCTGTTGCTTCTCTAACTTTCGGAGCTGGGGGAAATGAGGATCAACAGAAGTGTTGGGGAATATGTATGCCTTCAGTTTAGGTTTATGCTCAGTAGTGAATGAAATCTCAAAGACAATACCACAGGCTTTACAAAAGGGATTGGTTTCAAAGTTGTTCAGAGAAGGGACACTTTGCAGGTGATCTGAGAAGGTAAAGGGGGCAACAAAGGGGGAAAGGATGAAGTCATTTTTTTTTTAATTTGTATCCCACCTCTCCATATGGATCGAGGCGGCGAACAACTTACAAGTAGCATGTATTTCGAAACATTTCTATGCATGCCCCCAACAAGCTGGGTACTCATTTTACCAACCTGCAAAAGGATGGAAGGCTGGATCGAACAGGATCGAACTCACAACCTTGTGGCTTACAGTACTGGCATTTAACCACTGCACCACCATGGCTCCATGGTGGTAAAGGAGCAGGATAGTGAAACTGGAAGAGCAAAAGTCATGGGCAAGAATATATTGCAAGGTGGGATGATAAGGAGGGCAGGACTGCAGAGGGCTTTGACAATAAAGGCAAGATTGTATTTCATTTCATTTTATTTGTTGCTGGTTACAAGAGTAAACAGGAGGCCAGTGTGCAGATTTGATAGGTACTGTGACCAGAACTGCAAGGGGATGCATGGTTTCCCCTTGGAATAGAACTGAAAGGTCTGAAATGTGACAATGGAAAAGTAAAGCGGAAAATATTAGTCACAGATATCAGTGTCACAGCTTTTGGTGAGGGAGAGAGAAGGAGGCCTTTACTTTTGCAGGATTGTCCATGGAGAAGTGACTTGATAGCAGCCCACGGGTGTGGGGCAGAGGGAACTAAGCTAAAGCCAAGTCTTTGTGCTTATTCAGCAGGTTCAATTTTTGTGATTTCAGCTGATACCAAGCGTATCTGAATAAAGGAAAGCCTGGTAAACAAGACAAAAAGCTTGGCTTAGATAGATTAGCAATCTGACATAATCAGAGAAATACCAGAGGGATAACTGGAAATGCAGGACTGAATGCAGGGAGAAAGGCTTGGGGGAGAGTTGGGTGCCATTAATTTGGGGTGGTAATGAATGATTTCATGTGTTAGGAACTCATCCATGGATTAAGGGGGAGGAAGAATAGGAAAGAGTTGAGTCCCGAGGGAACCGAGAAGAAAAACTTTCCTTAGAAAAGTTGACTAAGCAATTAGACAAGTAAAGGAGAAAATTCATAAATCTAGAACAGGAGGGAGAATCAAGCAAGAGAGTTCAGCTAAGTGTCTGAAAGGCATTGTCGCAGTCAAAGACATGTAGGGATTTTTGTATTTGGCAGTAAAGTGATCATTAGTCATTCTGGTGAAGGCAGTTTCAAGGAAGCAAAGAAGGCTGAAGCTAGATTTTGTAGGGTGAGGGAACTGGAAGAGGCTTGTGACAAGTGGTACATTTGAGGAATTCAGACACAGAGCAGAAGGGACATGGAAGTGTGGGAAGGATGGATAACAGGAGCGTTTTTTTTCTTTGTATCTTATTTTCGAAGAATAGAGAAAATGGTAGCATGTCTGAAGACAATAGAAAAGGATCCTGTTGAGAGTAATAAGATTGATTATATAGTGGAGATAAATGATTGTGGCAACCAGAAAATGCGCTGGAAGGGAGTACATGAAGGTGTTAGGTGACAAAAACAGTGTAGCTATATGGTGAGATGCCTGGAAATTTTTCCTCTTGTACAATTGCAATGCCTCTTTTATTTAGCCCTCATACCATACTCTTTGCCTGAGGACAGCTGTCCTGCTTGCCTCAATTCCTTTCATGAACTGCTAACACCTCCTCCTTTTCTGTGTCCTTAGGAGATTCATTCTTTAAGGCCTTATCTTACTGTTGTCTGAACCTCCAGGGCTGCAGGAAACTAAGAACTGGAAATCAAGTTGCCTCTGAACAGATGCCTTTTTGCATGGTTGTGAAGTTTTGAGACACTAGAATGTTAACTCATAATGATATTCAAAGCTGCATTAGTATAATTTAGGAAACATGAAGGTCAGCAATGAGGAGTATTTGGGAAAGCTTACACTGCCCTAAATCAAGTGTGATCTGATTTAGCATACTTATTTGTCATATAGAGTAAACAAATCTAAGCAAGTATCTCAGGTTAATTTTATGCCCAATAGCTATAAATAAGTATGTGAACTGAAATATTTGGTTAGGGGAAAAAACTTCAGGAAAGGAGGAGCTTTTTGATATGATGGATTTCCCACTCTGCCCATGGAGATCTTCTCTGGACAGTGTGGGAAGGTTCTATTGTCATCACTGTTTCATTGTTATTGCTTTCATCAGGCCACACTTTCACTCGTACACCCTCAAGAAGTGTCAAAAAAGCACAGGTAAGGTCTAGTTTGTTCTTAGCTTTAGACTCTGGTTTGTTGAAGGAAGTCAAGACTGAATTCTAGTTTGCATATCATATTAATCATGGATCAAAGATCTTATTTATTTGTTGCCACCTCCAGCAAGAACAATTAGTGGTTTTTGTAAACAAAAGGCCAGGGTTCCCTCATGGTCCTCCCTGGCTTGTTGTGATGCGTGAACTGGGTCTGGGTGTCTGGATGTATTTTTCAAAAGATGTTCTGTGATTGAGTCTTTCTTAAGAAAGCTAAGAAATGTCAGGCATCTGTTAATCAAGTGCCTATACATTAGATGCTGCTACAGCAATGTTTAATATTTTTTGTTATTAATGCAGAAAGCCACTTATTAAATATGTAAACCTAGCACATAAAATTTAATCATGGTAGTTTGGAATCAGAAATATTGCATGCTTGTTCTTCAATTTATTGTAACTATGGAGTTGACATCCCTCTGACTACACGGGAGTTTCCTGTAGAGTTAGGGCTACTCAAAGTGGTGGTCCCTGGACCAGTGCTAGTCTATGTGCCATCAGCTGCTGGCTGCAGTTTCTAGACAAGAAAAAAAAGAAAGTTGTAGCCAGTGGGCATATATTAAAGTGCTAGTACTGCCCTGGCATATATGGAAAACAAAAATATGTTTGCTCCACATCAGGTAGCTTGAGAAGCACAGGTGTAGATGAATAATTATTTGTTGGAATATGGTTTTAAGCAATGTATAATTTTCTATCAATTTTCCTCTGCCTAATCCCTCCAGATAGATGGCATTACAACTCCTGTAATGCCAGCCAGAATAACACATGCGTCATTCTGTCTGGAGATTATGGAGGCATGGTATAACACATTGGGAGGGCAAGTATGGGAGTTTTAGTCTAAATTATTGAGGACACAGTAGTTTGGAGAAGCCTCTTCAGTACAAGGCTCTTTTGCTTTTGGTAGTCTAAATTAAAATGTTCAAATGAGATGAATTATTATGCCCCCACACTTGGGTAGTATGAAATAATCCCTCCACATTTGCTAGGGTTAGGGGCACAGGATCCCTGTGAAAGTGGAAAAACCGTGAATAATTCTAGGCCCTCCCAAACCATATTTAACATACAAAAAAGTATGAACAGCATATTCAACCCACCATGGATTCCTTTGCGGCATCAGGGTTCTTTCACAAGGCAGAAGTAGGTGGCTGGTGGAGCTTACTGCCACCTCCACTGCTGTCCCACACCATTTTTTTAACAGGGACTTACAAGCCGTGTTCACAGTTTCTCAGTCTCACGAGGCTTGCAGTGCCTATTAAAAATGGCATAGGGAGGCAGCAGCGGTGACAGCAAATCATCCATGAATAATCAAATCCGCAAAAGTGAGACCTGAAAATGTGGAGAGCTAACTGAATTCCATGTGCCCAATTTGATATTCCAACTGTCTTCCTTCACTGTGCAAGTAGCATTAGCAGTTAGTACAACATCCACCCAGACTATAACACTGTATGCTAACAATGTGTGAACATATGAGGCATTAAATGCTAATTAATTGTGTGGAATTTTTCCCCTTGTACATGACCGGAGTCTACTTTAACTTCAGGAATGGTTTATGACTTCACAGAGGAATAGAACATCTGAATCTGCGCATTCTTGTAGTAGCTCAACTGGAGTTAGCCTCTGCGAGGTCTTGATAATTCATTTAAATATTGTCATTGCCTACAAGTCTGTGCAAGATTGAGAAAGTAATGGTAACCTTAGGAAGGGGGAAACTTTTGATCAAGCAGCTAGTTTTCTTGCCTTATCTGTGACCTTTTGGTCTCTTAACTTTTTCATTCTGCAAGTCCATAAAAACCTTGTAAATGCCATGCTTTCAGGAGAATGGTATTTTATTAAGTAACTATCTCAGAAGAGTACACATGTTAACTTTCAAGAATGACATTCCATTGCCAAGTCAGAATGATTCTCTGAGGTTTTTTTCTGTTTCTAAATACAGTTATTCCTTCATTACAATTCTGCTTTTTAAAACAATCTAAAAGGAGGTATGTCTTTTTGAAGAATGCTGGAATAACACATACCGCTGGTGTGGATTTAAACTATTTATCTGGGCTGCAACACTCTTCTCTCTTACATATGAGTAAGCCCTACTGAACTCAGCTGCTGTTATTTTAGACTATAGGTGTACAGGATTGTGCTGTTAGTTAATTCTGTATTACAAAGCTTTAACCTACTTAAGGATGTGTTGTCTTGATAATGGTTTTTAGGAGAAATACAAGTGTTGTTGTTTTTTAACTTCCTCAGTTGTTAATAAGGTCATTCACCCTTGTGTAGAGTGTTTCTTGTACAGGGACATGGTGGTGCTGTGATAACTGGTGTAGTTGTATGCCTTCAAATCATTTCCAAGTTACAACAACCCTAAAGCGAACCTGTTACAGGGTTTTTTTGGGGCTGAGAGTGTGTGATGCAGGCAAGGTCTCCCAGTGGGTTTCCATGGCTAAGTGGGGAATTGGACCCTGGTCTTCAGGGTTGTAGTTTAATGCTCGAACCATTGCACCATGCTGGCTATTGCTGTGATATCTACTTGTACATAAGTTTGCATGAATGTATGCAAGTATTATAAAGGATGGAACACACACATATGATTAATTTAGTTGTTCAAGATACTTCCATTCATTCTGAAGAAACAGCTGTGTCTCCTTGTCAGCCTGTGGCAAAAATTCAAAATTCAGCCTATATTTCTAGCTGCTGGTAATTCTCTCCAGCCTGCACTTGAGCTGGTAGCATGTATGCAGTATCTAATAGCCATCAAATACCATCAATGCTCCTTTTAAGCAAAACTATTTAATCATCAGTGCCCATTAAATGAACATCTTTAGCTATTAGCTATATAAAAGCCTAGCGCAAAGGTGATTTACGTCCCTGTTGCACTGGGAACTATTTATTATTTCTGTTCTGTAATGTGGAAAGGCTGTAAGCATTTAGAGAAATATAATTGATCTGCTTGGTCCACATTTATAGCTGGGAGGAAATGGCCAAAACAGGCTTTCTGGTCTGGTTCTTTGGGGGTATTTGGTTCCTTATCAACGTTCCTTGCGAGACTTGCTGTAATACACAGCAGGGTGGTGCAAGTGTGGTATGCAAGCCACATACTTTCTAGCAGGCATGGGGGAAATTTCACAGGCCTTTTGGCCTTCTCTTCTTAAGCTGGTTTTTGGGCCCATCCTGAGCCAGGAAAATCCTTATAACCAGGGAACAAATCAGAAGTTATTTCCATTCTGCTTCCTGGTTCAGAAAAAAAAAGCCTGTCCTGGGGCTAAACCAGCCTGGAACACTCCAAAAGATGACAGAATTGTACTCCAACACTCTAGAGAGTGCAGAGGGACCATGTCAGTATTGTTTTGTTTTGTTTTTAGTTTTAAAATCACAGTGTCAGTTGTAGGTGTGGGGAAGATGTCTAAGGTCAAATGAAGCATCTCTTTGGCCTCAGCTGATGATTTTTTCTGTAGCGGCAATGATGGAAGTGGGAGAGGAATGTCTGAGGTGGTGAAAACATAACAGTCACTCTTGTAATTAAAGTATCCTAAAATGGTTGAAAGAGCCAGTGTGGTGTTATGGTTTGAGTGTTGAACTATGACCCTGGAGACCAGGATTCAGTTCCTTGCTCAGCCATGGAAACCCACTGGGTGACTTTGGTCACATCACACACTCTCAGCGTCAGAAAACCCCAATATAAGACATTAGTGTTGCCATAATTCAGAAATGACTTAAAGGTACCTAACAATAATGCATGGAGGGCCTACATCCTAACTGGGTAATAAAAAGATTAAGAGCTTCATTCTTAACTTACCGTCTTGTTGATGGAAAAGCAAAGCATGGCTGAAAGAGAGGAGAAGAAGAGTAGAAACTGGAAGTGGAATTGGAATGGCAGAGATGGAGAAGAGGGGGGTCTTTGGGTGACTTTGGGTGCATCACATACTCTCAGTCCCAAAAAACTGTATTCAAAGTATAGGCATATTGGTACTGTATTCAAAGGCATAAATTATGAGTTAAGATTTTCTCTTGTATAATCTGTTACATGGGAGTGAGTAGAGACTTAGCACTCACCTATCATGTGGAAATATAACTGCAATTTTGTTTGAGTGGGGTAGAGAGGAAATTCTTTCAAAAATCTGCTTTCCCTGCAGAGATGAAAACAGTGTCGCTTCCTGTTTCCCTCTTGTGTTTCCCATGATTATTTATATTTGAACTCCTGGTAAAATTTGTTAAGACGCAAATGCTCATGATCCTGACAAAGTAGTTTGGCTTTGTTGTTTGTAGCCTAACCTCTCTTGATGGTTCAGGAGGCTGAAGCGGACTGTTTTAGGTGATTGAGAGATTGTAGTGTTGCAGTCCAAACAGATTTCTAAACTTTTCCCCACCAACAGCTATAAGAAGGCCTGGATCAGATTCATAAGTGCTAAAATTTCTCTTGCAGAACAGTTGCAACTACAGCAAAACAGCAGTCTACAGCACTTCTTGGGCAAACAAATGATCAGTAAAATATAGGCTATAAACTCAAGCATTACTGTCAGAAGGCTATAAGCGTCTTTCAACTCTTCCATAATTTGCTCCAAGGCCATTTTGTTGTTTGGAAGAGTCCTGGGTTGTTGTTGGTAAATACAGAAAACTTGTAGTTTGAAGGTGATCCTTTGTTTTGTCTTTTATGTTTTAATTAGGGGGGGGGAAACGGTATCTCTCACAGCGGATGTTGCCTTAGATTTTGAATTTCATGCAGAAGGGAAGAAATTTAGGTAAAGTATTATGCTTATTAAAAATATCAATATATGATTGGCTGTCCATATCCGCAAATTCTGTATCATGGATTCAACCAACAGTGGCTTGAAAGTATCATCCCCCCAAAAAAATCCAAACAGCAAACTTTGATTTTTCTCTTCCATATAAGGAACACCATTTTACTACACTGTTGTATATAATGTGACTTGAGCATCCATGGATTTTGGTACCTACGGGGGTAGGGAGGGTGTTGGAACCAAACCCTAGTAGTTGTTGAGAGCCCACTGTATACACACACAAATATACTTAACAACCTACTGCTGTGCTGTTGCTTGTGTCATAGTGAGTAAAACTTAAGGGAAATGAGGCAGAACTACCTAGCTGTGCCCTATTTTGCTTCATGAACTTGCACAGTGCCCCTTCCACATTACTAAAGATCATGTGCAAGCGCAAAGATAAGGATTGTAAGTGTTGAAGGTGCTTTTATGTGGCCAATTGCTGGTCCTGCTTTTCTTCAGGGGCCTCACTCTTCACTAAAGTTGAGATGCAATTGTAATAAGGACTGCAAGGTCCCTGCTATACTTGCTTAATGAATGCATTACATTTTTTGTGCTGTTCTCTTTGTTTTAAACAAAAATGTAATTTTTTTTTGTTGCAAAAACTTTTTTCAACATTATCACAAAACTATTTGGGTCTTCTGTTGCCCTGAAAAATCAGTTCTTTAATCTGGACAAGGATGGAGAAGATATTTAGCTTGTACATCTTCAGTACATTGTTAAAAAATTCCCAAGTGCAACCAGTATTTTAATGTACTGTATTTGCCAGCATATGAGACTCCCTTTTTTCCCTGAAAAATACTGTTTGAAAATGGGGTGCGTCTTATATACCAGCAAATACAATATTTGTTGCATTTATCCTTTGCCCTTTTTACAGGAAGGTGAGGGCAGCATACATGAGTCTCTCTGTTCCCCTTTAGCCTTGCAACTTCCCTGCACAGTAGGTCATCTTGAGAAGGTTATGATTCAACCCAGATCACCCTGTGAACTTCAAGACTGAGATTATGATTTCCCCAGTTCTGTTCCAACACTAACCACTGTTCCATGTTGCCTTTTAAAAATAGCATTCTGGAGTTGCTTGTCAGAAATGAAAACTTGTTCTTCAGCCACCCCAAGAGTGGGCTACTACACATATGTTAAATTCAGTAAATAGTTTTCTCAAATAGTACTGTGGCTAAAGTGTGAGGCTTGAAAATGGAGGAGAAAAACACTCAGAAATTTCAGTAGAAACCTCATTCAGTAGAGCTTTTTGGAATATCTGAAATTTTCCAGGCAGAATAGATGCTAAAGCCTGCTTGCTCAATGTGCTTTTTTGATTATATACTTTAAACATTTTTGTGGCCTTCAAGCTGTGGATATGGTATGTTGTCTGCAATAGATGCCAGGAAGGTGATACAATCAGCCTCTGCTTGGTAGTAATTTATTAGCCATAGTTCCATACACATTTCCAGCAGCTACATGAACTGAAGAAGCAATTTCTGCACTGCTGAACTAGCAATTTTTCCCTTAATCACCACCATGATGTCACCAGCTCTTGCTGCTTGGAAAATGTGCTGACCATGTCATGGGTTTTTGAAAGCCCCATCAATAGGAACAGTAGCTTCAAAAATAAACTTTAATGCCGACGTAAGTCCAAAGATCCTCCAAAAATATACCTTCTTACATTTTGTGTTGAATATTAGGCTTGGCTTTAGACTTTTGCCAAAAAAAGAAATCATGTTTCAAATCCTAGTTCTTGGTGGATTGATTTGGATCAGAGTGATTTAAACAATTAAGAAAGAGTGTCAGTGTTCAAATCACTGGTTTGAAGTTTCCCATTTTCTAATTCACATTTTTTTGAATAAGCATATCACTGACTCATTGCCTGAATAATTAAAACTTTAGTGAGTCTTAGTCAATAATGGAATACAGCAGACAGGAAAAAGCTAAGTGTTGTTTGTAGAAAGCAGGCCAGAAACACATAAACCTGTGCTCTTTTCAAAGCTTTGAAAAACTACTTTTTAAAAGCATACCTCCCAGAATTCACCAGCTAGCAACTTTTCTGAGCTCTGGTCTTTTGCGGGGGCAGGGGTCACCAAAACCTCTCAGTCTTAGACTCTGCCTTTTTCAGAAGCAGAAGATTCAGTTAGCACTCACAGGATGAATCTGAGAGAAGTTTTGTAATATTCTTGTCTATTTTTTCCTGGGCAGGAACCATCAAGCTTGTAGATTCCAGACTTAAGGGACTCCTTTGACCTGTTCTCTATATATGCCCATCATCTCATTTTAAAGATTTTTTTTTTAGAGGATCTCTTGAGCCTTGGGAAACAGATATTTGAATTGAGTGGTTGCCAGATATTGCCCTTTCAGCAGTGGTACATCCTGGCAGAGAAGGGAATGCTCTTCAACTGATCACCTTGGTTTCCTCATGCTTCCTAACTCTTGATTGTACAGTATTCTAGGAAAGTTAGGTGGCTACAGCCAGCCCTTGCACCATCTTCTCCTTGTCTGCACACTTAAAATAGAGTCCTGTTTTATGCTTCAGTGAGTGTTCTTTGTGCAGCTCGGCCATCATGCTTCCAGAGATGGCATTGTTCCCATCAGTTCTGGCTATTCTAAGGGGGTGGTGAGTGGAGGGATGAAATGTGTCCAGGCAATCCTCAAAACTGTCTTCCAGCCAAACTTGCTTAAATGGTTGAATCAAGTGGTAATATGAGAAACAGGGACTGTTCTTGCAAAGCATTTGGTATGAGCAGAGGAATAAAGACTTGTTCACTTCAGTCAATTCATCTGCCTTGACCTTTTCCTCATTTTGCTCTAGACTAGTGCTATTTAGGGGTTGATGCTGGTTCAAGTGAGCTAGTGGCTGCTGGTCAATGGAGAGTTTTCAGGAAAGAAAGAAAGAAAGAATCAATGAGCATAAATATGGTACCAGTCCCTGATACTTCAGAGAGAAATACAGTCCCTCACTTCATACAGAGTGAGAAGCACTGCTCTAGAGTTTAAACACTGAAGTTAAGAAATACAGATGCTACATTCTGTCCTAGCACAGTTGATCATTGTGGGTGGGGAGCAGGATCTGTTTCTCTCTGTTACCTAAACAGCTGATTTCCAGTCAAGACTTTTGCTGGCCTCATGCTCAATCTAGCAAGGGAGAGTTGATCCATTTGTGACAGACCAAAATATGTCAGTTCTTCACAAGAAAACATTTAACCAAGGCAGAAGAAGCACTGGTGTTTTGTTAGGCCATTTCCACACGGGAGTAAAACTCCGCGTCCAGACAATCGGAGACGGAGGTCGTTCACACCGCGGGGCAATCTAGTGCGGTTGGAAAAGGTGAGGCTCCACACCTCCAACCGCTCTAGTGCAGCCGCAAGGGTGGCGCTGCGAGTTTTTTGAAAACCACCTTCCCAGGTGGTTTTTATGAAACTCACCTGCACTAATCCGCGGCTGCTCCCGGTGTGAATCTGCAGAGACGCATTAGTGCGTCTCTGCAGATCTGCCCGGGGGCGGGCTTCCGGCTGGCGCGCTGCCCTGATTGGCGGAGCGCCGCCGGAAGCCGCCAGCCGCCATTTTGGGCGCCACAAAACGCCGCCGAAATTCGGCGGTGTGTGGAGCGGCGGAACCGCGCTCCCCGCAGTGACATAGCAGGGACGGAGTAAAACACACGCAGGTAATCTCTGCCCCTATGTGCGCCGCCCCGTTTCGGCTCCCCACGTGTGAAAAGGGCATTAATCCGCTGGCCTCTATCTGTTCTATATGCTTCCCCCCCCCTTTCCCTTGTGAAGGCACTGTTCAAGTTCAGAGCACAGACTGCAGATAGTAGTCCAGGAAACCTTTGTGGGTTGCTTCTAGAGAATTCTTGAGCCATTTGGGCACACTTTTGCCAGGTCTGGTTTTTCAGCAAGATTTTATGTGTTTGGAAGCTGAACAAAAGGACTGTCTGTGTTCAGGGCTCTTACCAGGGATGTTTCACATCATGTGAGCCTCATGTTGAACTTCAGCTAACCATCTATGAAGGATGGTGGAAAGTTAGAAAGCATGAACCAGTAGTTAGTTGTGGACTTAGCTGTGGCTGTTTTCCTCAGTACCTGGTTAGTTTGAGTTGCTGGTCTTTGCTTGCCTTGAATTCACTGTTGTACTGTTACTACTACAATTTTTGTTTCTTAAGGCTAGCTCTGTGACTTAGGAAGCTCCTTCTCCCACAGAAAGACGCAGGTTTCTTCTCATTTTGACCTATCTTCTATAGAGGAGAACATTACTCTTTCCTGCTTGCTATAGCTGCTTAAAGAGTAATGTTCTCCTCTATAGAAGATAGGGCCAAAATGAGAAGAAACCTGCATCTTTCTGTGGGAGAAGGAGCTTCCTAAGTCACAGAGCTAGCCTTAAGAAACAAAAATTGTAGTAGTAACAGTCTGTTTGTTTCCTCCTGGAAGTATGCAAGGGTGTGAAGTAAACCAATCATTTGAGGCCTAAATGCAAGTTCTGGGAATCATGAAACTTGTTCCATGAGCTTAAGAAGGTTTATAGGTTGTGGCTTACTGCTACAACAGTTCCCTGCACTCCTGCTGCTCTTTGCAAACGGTTTTTGGAAACTGAACTGAATTTCCAAAGCAGTTATATTACTTGAAAGTGAGCTGGTCAAAGAAAACAATTCACATGTCTAGTATAACCTCCCACTCTTAGACTAGGTCTTTCCTTCCTGGCCTTAGCACCCAGAACTCTGCAGAGGCAAAGACAGTGTTTTCTTCATGCTGTGAGGAATAAATTTCTATGTTGTCAGCATTTGTAATACTAATAAATATTCATAACTTTCCATAATAAACCTGTTGGCATTTATAATGCTTATCCAGGTCATGTATTTTCACCTTAGTTTGGGCTTAATCAAATCTATTCTTTCATGTGATTCTTTGAGGATTGTAAAATCAGTTGTAAGAGACTAAGTTATACTTTTAGCAGGTTTCTATTGAGTTTTCATTTTAAACAGAGATGCTTGATAGATTTTCATTTTTGTTTTTTAACAGACTTCTAAGGAATCCAATTTGTGTGTGTGTGTGTATTTATTTCTGCTCTGATTCTAAATTGTCCCTTCATATCTTTCATCTAGATGTGTATTTGCTTGAGGCTTTTGGCGTAATTCTTTAAGGATCATTTCCAACTTTAACAATTTAAATATTAGAATCTTTGTTTATAAAATTGGTAAAAGCAAGCTGTATGCTGATCATGCTTTAAAAATGGGGAAAAACATTGCAATATGTCTAACATTGGCTAGCAGTTATATGAGGATAGCAATAGGCATTTTTTTTTGTTTTGATCACACAAATTTAGTCATTTTTTTATGAATGGAATGTACAAATTAATACAATAACTACAAAGTTCAGATTTCAGTTTGCCTGCAGATAGTCACATCTATAATGATGGGAATGATTCTAGAATTTCAGGTGTAATCTTGCTGACAGGAATTGCTGTGTTGGGCAGTAGAAATCCAGTGGACAAAACACTGACCTCTGAAATTATTTCAGTTTCTTGTCACAGTGATGGAGACAGCAATGCTGAATTTACGGAACCTCTTTGACCAACTGATGCGTCAAGCAGAAATTCTGAATGAAGGCAATGAAAACAGTAAGTTGTCACTTTCTGTGGACACGTGGTGGTAACTGATGCTAGAGAAACAAGAAGCTGTAAACTATTTGAAGGCTATTTCTTGCTGTGTGATTCAAAGAATCTCTTGAATAGTTTGGTGAGAGTGAGTTTTTCCATATCTTAGACCAGCCAATTAATATATGCTAACTGATTTTGGAAGCTTGATCCTTGGGACAGATGCTTTTATTCTTTGGGAAACTGATTTACGTATCAGCTAGCAGGTTTTGTACAAAGTGGTTTCTAGGCAACAGTACAGAGTATGTGGTTAAAACATTATGGTACTTTGTTCTATCTGTTGCCTCAAGGATATGATGTTTTATTGCCATGTACCATGGCAGGTCTCAAAGAGCCCAAGGGAGGTTTGTGCTATGTTATAGAATAACGACATCTGTAAATAATAGGGTGTGTGGGAATACTGGCTCGAGGCAAGTTTGTCCAATCTTCTGTGGAGGTAGTTTTGCAGGATGGAACACTTACATTCCCTTTAGGCAGTGTTAAATAGCTAAAAGGAAATTGGCTTTTTCCTTTCAAATCAATATTTGTATAATTATCTAGCTGAATACAGTTGCTGGCCCAGACATCTATAATACTAATCTGCATCTACTGAAGCACATTACAGCAGTTACATTTAAATTCAACTGCTGAACATCTTTCTAGTGTGCTAATCTGTGACCGTCAAGTAATCTGTTCTCAAGTTAATTATAGTTGCAGTTCTATTCCTGAGCATGACAATTGTCAGCAAATTTATATTTTTATTTAAATTGCCTTATCTTCTAATATGTAATATTACTGGACATTAATCAAACTGAGAAGCCAGACAAAAATCCTGGATGTGAAAAATCCCGATTCATGATTGTAACTCTCCTGCAACACAATCTGGTGCGTGTTTACTCAGAAGTAAGGTCCACTTTACTTTGCTATCTTTGTTGTGTGCTTTCAAGTCAAATCCATCTTATGGTGACCCTATCATAGATTTATTCAGAGGAGGCTTGACATTACCTTTCTCTTAAGAAACCATGACTTGTCCAAAGTCACCCAGCGGGTTTCCATGGCTGAGCATGGATTCGAATCCCAGTCTTCTAGAGTTCTAGTCCAATAATGAAACCACGACAGAAGTGCTGGCTCTCTCCACTATCTTTAGTTGGACTTATTTTCAGATAAGCTTCCATAGGATTACACCCACACTCTTGATTCCAAGCTACCTTTATGGATGGTATTCTAAATCAAGAGTGGGCAATGTTGGCTGGCCTGGCCACTGATTTCTCCTCCCAACCCACCATAAGATGCATCCCCTCTAAATTTTCTAAACATTTTTTTTAAAAATATGAGAGTTAAGCAAAAGTTCACTTCCACCTTTTTATAAAAAACACTATGTTTTACTTAAGCAAGATTGAATTTCTAGCTTTAGACCATTTCTGTAGGCTTTAGTTTTCCTTGTTTTGACCCTTCCCAATGTTTTTCAGCAGGGGAGGTTGCATTTGGGCCAGATGTTGTCAGGTCCTAAATAATTAGGTTTGTCAATACCCTGTATTGAGATGACATTGGAAGGAGGCAGTGAAGCAGTGATTTTAAATGGGCTTTATAAAGTGTATATATATTATTTCCAGAGTTTATCCAACTGGCCAAGAACTTTGAAGAATTCAGGAAAAAGTGGCAAAAAATGGATCGTGAGGTGGCCAGATACAAAGATCTTCTAATGAAAACAGAAACTGAGCGTAGTGCTCTTGATGTGAAGCTGAAACATGCCCGAAACCAAGTTGATGTAGAGATCAAGCGAAGACAGCGAGCTGAAGCTGACTGCGAAAAGCTGGTGTGTATACCATCATTTCAGCATATCCTAACAAAGTAGAATGGCAGCCTTACATAAAATCTCCTATGAACTCCATTCTGCCAGCCTGACATTGGGTGCCAACTTTTGCTTCCAGGGTGCTGCGTTTTTTCTTCAGCATCCTGGTACAATGTATTATTATTATGAAAATGAAAATTTGCCTGCAGTGCCATTTCAAGTAATAGGATGTGATTGCTTGACTGCTTATGGGCAGTTGTCATGTAATATTTCTGACATCAGTGATCTAATGACAATGATGCAATCTCTTTCTCCCGATTCATCTCACTTTTTGACCTTAGTGCTCAGGCTGTAAAGAATGGATTTCTGTTGAAGCAGGCATGTGGCTGGCCTGAAGGTAAAGCAGAAAAGCAACTTGCCAGCTTAACGATGAGCAAGTGAGTCTTCAGAGCTTGAACTGAAACTTCAGATTAACTTCCTTCTGAATTTCCCTTCCCTTCCATAAAGTCTGGATTGCAATCTTTGAATTGAGACTTGTGAGACTCTCCTGTAAAGCCAAATAAATGTTAAGGGAGACAGACAAATAAAGTTAGAGGTGGTCACCTAGACTGTGCTGCTGCTTTATCTGTATCCTGTCTATATTTTTCTGTACTCCCACTTCCCTCTTTGCTCTGTGTTCATAGCCCTGTGTATATTTGTCTGAAAACTGCTTCTGTTAAACAACACTTGATTAAGTGCTGAGTGCTGCCTAAGTGCATGCAAGTTTCATTTGGTGACATCTGGTGACTTCCATGTCACTGGGGTTGGGGAATCTGCTTCAGTTTTTATTCTGATAGGGATTAGCACCTTGGATAGCTCTTTTAACATTCAAAGTAAAGCCAGAATAGATTCACTACCTCACTGATGCAGAAGCCACCAACCATCATTGGCCTTGTGTGCTCCAAGCCTTGATGTTTGGGAGGTGGGAACTAGGCAGTGGTCGCTTATGAGAGGTAAGGAAAAAGAAATATGTCCCTGCTTTGACATATACTGGCTGGATTTGCCTGCTGGTCTTACTCCCTGAGAAATAAATGCAAAGTATGAAGGGAGGCATCATTCCAGATGGAGAGCAATGGCTTCCAAATCTGAAAGGAGGAAAGAGAGCCTTTCCTGCTGTTGCCATATTGCTGTCTGTGTTTTTGTAGGAGTGCTAAATAATGCACAATGACCTCTATCACCCTTTTAACCTGTCAGCAGCTTTTTGTGGCTAGAAGGAAAAATATCAAAGTAGGAAAGGATGAGTAGCTTAACCAGATGTTGCCATACCCTTTATCCTTGTGGTGAAGTACTATATAAAAGATTCAGCTATCACCAGACTGGATTTTGGAAATGGACTTATCTCAATAGAAATGTCATGACTTTGTTTTTCAGGTCCCATTTCCACCTCTGCAACAGAATTGGTTTTGATACCATGTAGATCAGGATAAGGGATCAAACTGAATCCAGATCTATGGGAGAATTGTTACTATAAGATACCTGTGCAGTGAAGGAGCTGCAGAGTTGACTCATACCCCTGTAGCTGCAGGTGAAGATAGGGAGCCCTGGGAAAAGTTCAAGGAGAAAAAATGTTTTTCCCCCCATTTTTATCCATTTTTCTCAAGAAGAATCAGAAAATGCAGGGGAAAAATTATTTTAGAATACAGTGGGCCCCCAGTATCTGCAAAGGATTGTTTCCAAGACCTCCTGTGGATACCAGAGTCCCTTATATAATGGCGCTTTATATAAAGATACTCAATTGGCACAGATTCAACAATCTTTTCCATCACCCCCATATGCACCCCAAAGGCAACTGCTGTGCACATGAGCCCCAGCCACCCATTGCCAACAACCAACTCCCTCTCTTCCTCTTCCTCGCTTTGTCTCTCACTTCACCTCTGTGGCTTCTTCATCTTCAGAGAAGCACTGTAGAGCAGCTTCTGCCATGGTCCTCTCATGAGGTCCCTGGGTAGGACAGGGTAGAGTTGAGATGTTCCACACTGCTTTTAAAAAAATATTTCTTTAAATACTGTATTTTTTTAAATA
Organism: Ctenosaura bakeri; assembly: GCA_948474755.1. NCBI lineage: Eukaryota > Metazoa > Chordata > Lepidosauria > Squamata > Iguanidae > Ctenosaura > Ctenosaura bakeri. The sequence goes on from CAOLHI010000693.1 coordinate 174,440, forward strand.
TTTGGTTTTTTAAATTACTTTTGATCCACAGTGGTTTGAATTCACAGGTAGTAAGCTCCTGTGTTCCTAGCCCTAGCAAATGTGGAAGGATGACTGTATTTGTAACATAAAGTTAAAATAAAATTTTAATAGTAAATTAAATTTGTATTTTCTGAATCAACTGTACTTTTAGTATATCAAACATGATAATTTAATGCTGTATCAGGTTATGAACAATGCATTTTATATTTTTAACATAACAAAGTGAACATCAGTTTGTAAAGGGTGCTCTTCTTCGTGGTCTCTGTGCATCTCACACTGGGAGTTTTCGTGCATACACGGTAACGTTTGGAAGATTCTAGAGCTAAGCAGCTTGGCGGGAACCCCTCCCCCATGCCCATACTGAGCATGCTCAGCCCGCCAAGCCAACGGTCTCTCCTCAGTTCTTTTTTGTCCGCCCTAGTGAACAGAAGGTTCTTTGCTTCGCAGTGTCTTTGGCTTGTATTGATTTTCGGCTTGGACTTGGATTTTTGGACATTGGTTATTGGATTTTGGATTGGATTTGGTATTTTTGGCTTCTTCGAACCCCAATTCCTTTGTGTTTTTCTTCATTCTTCGATCTTCTTCGTCCATCTTCTCCGTGAGTGTCCCCCTCTGGACTTTCGCTCTTCTTCTTGACTTCTTTCTATGTCTGCGCTCTTCAAGCGTTGTGTTTCTTGTGGTTGTAAGGTCGCTTTCTCCGATGGACACTTGGAGTGTCTTTTTTGCCTTGGAGAGACCCACAACGTGAGGGCCTGCTCCATTTGCCAGGAGTTCTCAGCCCAAACTTTGCGAAACAGGTCATCTCGCCTGAAGTCCCATTTTTGGGAGGAGTCTCTGAGGGCAAGGGAGCAAGTTCAAGAAGGATCCACCATGTCTTCACACCCCTCCTCATCGGCATGACCTGTGACCATGCCCTCTTCGGTACCGGTGGCTGCCGTACCGACGACAACGACGGTACCGGGCTCGGTACTATCCTCTCGGCCTCCAATATCGGCCCTACCGCGCATCCCAAAACTCTCCTCGAGTGTGTCGACTTCTAAGGAAGTTCCTGTGAAGTTGTCCAAGCCGCTAACTGCCGCTCAGCGCAAGCGGCCTCCTTCTCTCGATACATCTAAAGAGAAGGAAAAGAAAAAGAGGAAGAAGGAGAAGCGGGGTTCGCCCTCTAAGAGGGCCTGCCCTCCAACACCTTCTCTAACTCAACATCTTGAGGAGGTCGTTGAGGAGATTGGGCCACTGGAGATAATCGATGTGTCTGACGAGGCCCCGACCACTGGCTCTGCGGCATTTTCTGGCCCGCCCGTTCTATCTGCTGCGGTAGCTCCCCTCGGTCACCCAGAGGGAATGGACCGCCCGGAGCCTGTTCTGACTACACCTCGGGCCCCGTCTCGTCAGCAGGCCACTTCGCGGGACTGTGCCAGGAGGAGTGAGTCTCGCTCCCCAGACTGTCGGGAGAGGCATTGATCTCCTTGCTGACGGGAGACTTATCTGGAGTGGGCCTTGTCTCTTCCCCCTTTTGACTCACCCTTCTTATCCGCCTCTCATAGGGAGGTACGCCCGCGAACACCTCTGGCGTGAATATCCGGGTTCGTATCGGTCCTATTCTCCAGCGTATAGGGACCAGTACCACCCGGATGTGAGGCACTGGTCGCAGTATCGTAGGTCACGATCTCCATCCCGTGGCAGGTACCATCCACAACACCGGTGTTCACCCTCACGCTCGCCCTCTAAGTCTCCGTATTCTGAGAGGTCACGAGAAGGTTCACCACATTACTGGGCTGTGTCACCACCGCCCAGAGTCACCATGATGGTGTCTCGCCTGGTTTTGGAGGCCCTACCGACACAGCCCTCGGCTCGGGCTTTGACCTCCACCCAGGCCATCCAACACCCAGGGCCTATGGTGCTGCCGATCGTCTCTGCCGCAGTTTCCCAGCCGCTGGCCGCTCCACCAGTACCGCCCGCTGTACCAATGACGGCAACCGCACCTACAGTTATCTTGTTCTTGCCGGTTCAACAGCCGTCGGCAGAGAGGTCTCCTTCTCGTTCCTCTCAATCCTACGAGACGGAGTTTCAGTATGAGGAATCGACGCCGGGTTCCCATGAATCTCTGCCCTTGGCTTTTGGTGACCCCGCACTGGATTCGGCACCGGAAGACATAAAACAGTTCTCAGACATCCTCCTCTGGATGGCGTCTGTGCTTGGGCTGGAGGTGTCGGACCCGGATCCATCTGTCCAGGACCCGGTGTTCTCCTACGTTGACACTCACCCACCATCTACAGTACCGCTGCCATTTTTACCAGCATTGCAGCAGGTCATGAAACACCCTTGGGCCCAGCCGGCATCAGCACAGCCCATCCTGCATCGCTTGGAACACCTCTACTGAACGCAATGGAAGGATGTCGAGTATCTATTTAACCACCCGGTGCCGAACTCCATTGTTGTGGAGTCCTCCCAGACTAAGGGTGGTAGGAGACTGCATGCCACCCCGCCAGACCGAGAGGGCTGCCGTTTGGACACCTTTGGCAGGCAGTTCTACTCCACTTCGTCACTCATTGCCAGGGTTTCCAACACTCAAACCTGCCTCACCGCCTACCAGAAGAACCTCCTCGACAGGTTCTCTCCTCTCTTGGCGCACCTCCCTGAAGATCACCGGGCGAGTGCTATGCAATTATTTAATAAATCAGTGGCGCTCACCAACCAACAGATCTTGTTGCCTAGGCACTCGACGGAGGTGGCAGCTCGAGTAATGGTAGGCTCCGTGGCTCTCCGATGCTTTGTGTGGCTCAGGTCGGCAGGCTTACAGGAAGACAACCGCAAGTGAATTGAGGATCTTCCCTTTGACGGCCAGGGGCTGTTCCACGCCACTTCCGACAAGGCTATGGATCACCTGGTCAAGGCCCGCTTAACAGTGAAGAAGATGGGGATCCATCAGCCTACTCAACCTTGTCGTAGCTTTGGCTTCCGCTCGTCATGGCGCCAATCCTCGTTGTCCACGTACCAGCCCCACTCGGCACCATTGCGGCTATTGACTTCGTCATCGGTATGGAGACCTCGTCGGGGACGCGGCTCTTCTTCAAAGAAGTCTTCATCCGGGATGAAGTCCCGGTTTTGACTGCCTTCGCGGGTCACCACCACAGCCATTCTTCAGCCTGCCTGCTGCCTTCGAAGATCAACCGAGCCTGGCCCAACATCTCACCGAATGACGCCACATCACGATGGACTCCATTGTCCATCTTGGCTATTCCACCGCAAGGCGTCTAGTATTCCACCCTGGCCAGCTTGGCTCTGCTGGGGCCATTGAAGAACTGCTGACCTTGGCCAGTGCCACCGGCTTCTTCTCCCGGTACTTCACGGTACCGAAATCAGATGGTACCCTGCAGCCAATCCTGGACCTCAGAGGGGTAAACTCTTACATCTGCCTCAAGAGGTTCAAGATGGTCACGCTATCTTCGATCCTGCCCTTCCTTCGACGATGGGACTGGTTCACCTCTATCGATCTTCAAGACGCCTATTTCCACATCGCCATTCGCCCGCAGCACAGATGGTATCTACAGTTCGCGGTCGACGGTACCTGTTAGTAATACAGGGTGCTACCGTTCGTCCTCCCCACTGCTCCCAGGGTCTTTACCAAATGCATGGCCCCTGTGGTATCGTACCTGCGGACGAAGGGCGTTATGATCTACCGTTACTTGGATGACTGGCTATTAGTGGCATCCTGCAGGGAAAAGCTATACAGCAGCGGTTCTCAACCTGTGGGTTGCGACCCCTTTGGGTGTCGAACAACCCTTTCACAGGGGTCACCTAAGACCATCGGAAAATACGTAGTTCTGATGGTCTTAGGCTCCATTCCCGCCTCGGTGGTGGTGCGCAAGCGCGAGCCACATGCTTGCGTCCTCCTGCCTCCTGTTCAGAAGGGACTGAAATCGCTCCCCTTCTCTGCTACCGGGAGAACCTCCTGTCTGATGGGCCAGCTTGGGGGGGGGCAGCAGCACAGGGGGCAGGCCCCCTTCTTGCCATGGCCCCTGCCCCACTTGCCACAGAGGGGGGCGCTGCGGAAGGGCCGGGGGGCCGCAAGGCGGCGCTTTTCTGGGGGGGCGAGCTGTGCCTGGCAGAAAAGACATAGGCGCTGGAATTCCTCCCCCCGCCCCCAGCCAGGGTCGACACTCTGGAAACTTTTCCCACAGTACCCCCCAGCGGAAACGAGAGTGAAGCAGAAGCAGAGCCTAGGGGGGGCTTGGAGTTTTTTCCAGAGGGATACGCGCGGCTCCTCTTTCCCTCCCTGCCCCCCCCCGTTTCTGGCTGGCGAGGCGGCCTTTGCCAGGGGGGAGACATTGTAAATAATAAATAAATAATTTTACGGTTGGGGGTCACCACAACATGAGGAACTGTATTAAAGGTTTGTGGCATTAGGAAGGTTGAGAACCACTGCTATAGAGGGACATTCTTCATACTCTCACTCTTCTGTCCCACCTTGGCCTCTGGGTCAACCTGAAGAAGTCGCACCTCGAGCCAGCGAGGGTTCTCGACTTCATCGGAGCGACCTTGGACTCGGTATCCGCCAGGGCATACCTTTCATTAGAGTGGGCACGCGCTCTCCGTCGGGCCGCATCCGCTGCTCTCGATGCCTCGGTGATGTCGGTGAAAAGAATCGAACAACTTCTCGGGTACATGGCTTCGACCATGGCGGTCACTTACCTCTCTCACCTTCATGCCCGCCCCCTCCAACACTGGTTTGTCAGGGCCTTCAACCCGCTCCTGGATGACCAGAGGTGCCTCCTCTGAATGCCTCGGCAGGTGCGTCACTCTCTGCTCTGGTGGCTATCCTACTGTCATCTGATGTCAGGGATGCTGTTTCGGGAACCGACTCCTTGGCTCACTGTGACGACGGACGCCTCCCTCTTTGGATGGGGAGAGCACTGCGGCGACCTCAGAGTTCAAGGGCGCTGGATCGACGACAAGACCCACTTGCACATCAATGCCCTCGAGCGCCTTGCCATCTGGAAGGCTCTGAGGGCGTTCTGCAACTTGATCGTCAGCTGCACGGTGCAGATCCTGTCAGACAACACAACAGCGGTCTGCTACGTCAACAGGCGGGGGGGGACCCAGTCCACCACCCTCCTCAACATAGCCCTACAGCTCTGGAACTGGTGCAGGCTGCTCTGAGTCCACCCAGTTGCGGTGCACCTGGCCGGCCAGGAGAACACCATGGCAGACGCCCTGAGCAGGGATACCTCGTGCTATCACAAGTGGTCCCTCTCCGATGCGGCTTTGCAGCTGATACTAGACCAATGGGGCAAACCGATGATCAATCTGTTCACCAGCAGCCTGAAGAGGAAGTCTCCCCGGTACTGCTGGAGAGCCGGCCTGGGCCGGGGCTCTCTCGGCGACGCCTTCCAGTTCGAGTGGACCTACGGGCTCCTCTACGCATTCCCGCCGTTCCCTCTCCTGGTTGAGTGGTCACCAAGATCCTCTCGGACCAAGCTGACGTTGTCCTCGCAGCCCCATATTGGCCGAGACAGCACTAGTTCGGGCCTCTGTTCCAGGCTGCTCGTGGTCGACTCCTCAAGTTCCCGACAGCATCAGATCTCCTGTCACACTCCAACGGTCTCGTTCTCCACCCGGACCTGCCACTCCTGGCCCTCCATGTGTGGAGGATAATGCCTTAGAGGACCCGACCATCCAGGATGTCCTCACTACGTCCAGGAAGGAGTCAATATGCCGCAACTACCACTATAAGTGGCAGAAATTCATCACCTTTGCGGAGGCATGTCGTGAGCTGGTATCACCTGTTAACTTGCCCACCGTGCCCCATTTTCTCCTCCACCTTTGGCAGCAGGGCTCACATTTCCATCCTTGAAGGTCTACCTCGCCGAGGGTCCCCCTCGGCAGCTCTCTTCAAGGATGCTACCCTCAAGCAGTTTATGAAGGGCCTGCAACACCTTTATCCACCGGTGTTGCCGCCACTACTGCCTTGGTCGCTATCCTTGGTTCTATCGCAGTTGACGCGACCGCCCTTCGAGCCCATGGCGACTGCTGATGACAGGCTCCTGACCATCAAGACTGCTTTCCTGGCAGCTGTCACCCTAGCTAGGCGGGCGAGTGAGCTGACAGCACTGCGATCCGATGAGCCTTTCCTCGTCTTCCACTGAGACAAATTAGTCCTTCGCCCTGACATTTTCTTCCTGCCCAAGGTGGTATCATACTTCCACCTTAGCCAGGACATCATCTTACCTGCCTTTTACCCGGACCCAACTACACCTCTGGAGCACTCCCTTCACTCCCTTGATGTTCGTCGAGCGTTGGCTTTCTACACGCACCAGACTGCACCCTTCCGTCAGACACCCCACCTGTTCGTGTGCTACAGTGGGTCAAAAAGGCCAGAAGGTGTCCACCCAGAGGTTTTCCAAATGGGTGGCCCAGACCATTCTGCTGGTGTACGAATTGGCCAAGCAGCCTCCACCAGCTTTGTTGTGTGCTCATTCCACCAGAGCCGTGGCTTCTTCAGCAGCTCTCCTTCGAGGAGTGGACCTGCAAGAACTGTGCTGTGTGGCGACCTTGTCTCAACCCTCGACCTTCGTGTGCCACTACAGACTGGACTGCCAGTCCCAGAGAGATGCCTGGTTTGGACATGCCGTGTTGCCTTCCGTTCTCTAGGACCTGACCCACCGTCCAACTGGTAAGCTACAAAATCTCACAGTGTGTGAGGCACAGAGACCACGAAGAACAGGTTGCTTACCTGTAACTGTGGTTCTTCAAGTGGTCATCTGTGCCCTCACACACACCTGCCCAGCCGTCCCCTCTTTCAGGTCCCTGATTGGCGGACTCCAGAACTGAGGAGAGACCGTTGGCTTGGCGGGCTGAGCATGCTCAGTACGGGCATGGGGGAGGGGTTCCTGCCAAGCTGCTTAGCTCTAGAATCTTCTGAACGTTACCGCGCATGCACAAAAACTCCCAGTGTATGAGGGCACAGATGACCACCCGAAGAACCAGTTACAGGTAAGCAACCTGTTCTTATTATTTTTCAGTTTTTCCTAAAACTTCCATGACTTCAAAATTTCTGGAAATTTTACATCTTTAACTGCAGGAAAACTAGGACTTCTTTGCAATGAGTCCTTCTCTGTGTTGGCAGAAACAAGTCTGCTGAGCATCTCCAAGAAGCTTACAGTAGATATTTCAGTTTTCTTGTTATGTGTTAGGAAACCATATTCTTTGCCTCTATCAAAGCAGATTTTGATCCAGATATACTTTAAAGAGATTTAGGGTGCTCAGTGCAACATAGGTAGAGATTCAGACATTGCTTTTTGAATCTGCTCTGGGATAGGTTGCTCTTAAACGTTCCTTGGTTAATTTATGTTCTCTTCAAAATCAGTATAGCAACCAGATTCATCTGTTTTACCTGCCTTGGTTAGGATTCAGATCATGAGCTTCTTGTCTCCTGGGCCATTCACTTTTGAGATGTAATCTCAGTTCAGCCAGATGTCTGTTGTCCTCTTTCCTTTTCTGATTCCTCTGTTTCATTGACTGTTCTCCAAACCTTCATTCCACACTGAGGCCATTTCTGCACTAGACTGTTATAGCGTTATCATTCCACTTTCAACATCCTATGGAATCCTGGGGTTTGCAGTTCAGGGAGGGGCCAGCCGGCCCCTCCATGAACTGCAAACCCCAGGATTCCATAGGGTGTTGAAAGTGGAATGATAGCGCTATAATAGTCTAGTGCAGAAATGGCCTGAATCTCCTCTCTTTTGAACTGTACAGTTACAGAAATATGTGACAAGACATCACAACATCATGCATTTCTTCACCCTGTTCCACTTGACTGAGGTAGACACATTTCAATAACAAAAGCAAAACAGCACAATAAAAAAAGGGAAACTCAGTACAGTGATTGATATATCTACTTTCACTCTTACTGACAAACAGTTCAGGCTGTTCTCATGAATGAGTAGAGGAAGAGGGGGGAAAATTTCTATATAAAGTAAGGTGCAAAGTCAGTGTAGGATCATAGAATCAGAAGGGACCTCATGGGCCATCAAGTAAACCTCTGCTCCATGGAGGATCTCCAGCTAGAGCTTCTCCAGCAAGTAGCTGTCCAGTCTCTTTTTAAAGATGTCAAGAGAAAGAGACCCCACCATCTCATTAGGCAACTAGTTCTGTTGCCAAAGCACTCTTACTGTCAAGGAGTTTCTTCTTTGAAATCTACTTTGTTGTAACTTAGACCTGGTTCTGCCCTCTGGGGCAGCAGAGAACAAGCTTGCCCTTTCCTCCTTGTGACAGCCCTTGAGGTATCTAAAGAGTCACCCCTCAGTCTTCTCTTCAAGATTAAATGCCCGGCTCCTTCAACTATTCCTCATATTTGTTTTCCATCTTTTTTATAATCCTTATTGCCCTACTGTTAACCCACTCTACCTTGCTTATATCCTTCTTAAAATGAGGTGCCCAGAACTGAATGCAGTACTCCAGCTGAGGCCTGACCAGTGTAGTATATAGGTAGATTATTACTTCCCTTGACTTGGAAAATATGCTTCTGTCAATGAAAGCTAAAATAGCATTCATCTGCTTTGCTGAAACATCACACTTAATATATAAGCCTGACTATTTAATTTTATCTGAGATCAAACTATTATGTAGCCTGCAGCTGAGCTCAGTTTTTTTAGAGGGTGGGGGTAATGCTTGTTATATCACCTCTCTGTGTTCTGTTTACTTTAGAGGTGACACAGTGTGATAATGGGCTCTCCAATTATCTGGACAACACAGCTTGAGGGTTATAGTATTTTCTCAAGGTAAATAAAGGGTTAATGATGTGATGGTTTGGGTTATACTGGGGTACAGAATTATGTAGGAACAACAGTGATCACCAGAGACAATTGCCCAATGAGGATAACCAGTTTGAGAGAAGTGTGGGAGCTCTGAGATACTTCTAAGATGAGAGTTCCATGAGGCACGAGAGAGACTTCAGAACTGTGGGAACACGATGGAGAAATGGTGAGGTGCTGCTTGCCTTACTGTCCCTGTGGAAGTTTGGTCAAAGACTGGACAAAGATGTTCAGGCTCCCAGCTTTCCATGACATCCAAAGACCCAGAACACCATTCTATATTGTGAATAGAGTAGGAATGTTCGGCTAGTTGTGTTAGGGCTCAGGTGAATATGACTTAAACTGTTTTTGTAACTTTGTAACTACTCTAGTAAGACCTGAAGGAAGGTGCTGTCATGTACTAAATATCCTTTTGCTAATGTAAGGTTGCTTGCTTAGAATAAAAGCTTTGCTTGGTGTGTGCACACGTGTGTATAGGATTCTCATCTTCCCCAGGAGGAGGGAGGAGTAAGCTCTGCAAAGTCAGCAGTGGGGAAAAAGTGCAAGTTAAAACCTTTTAGTAACTTCCCACTAAGATACTGAGACATATGGGATGAATTAGTGGGTCGTGACAGCTAGATACAATTCAGAGGTTCCCATCCTACTCAAGAATAGGAGATAAGGCTGGAGCCCATTATATCCAGCTATCCTCGTTTTGAACAATTGCATCATTTGTGTCAAGGTGTAGAAAATACTCTTGCTGGGAAATGGTGGAAGGTTCTACTTTCTAGGAAGTGAAGTTTAAATCATGTCTCCTATCACTTAAAGGAGACCTTGCTGGTGTTTACTGGCCCTTTTCCTTGGAGCCAAAAAGAAAGTTAAAGAATTAGCTGCTAAACTCATTTGTGCACAGTAGCCATTCATGGAATCCATCCTGGTGCATTTGGGAATTGAGGAAGATACTTTGCTATATCTCTTGGCAGATGGGAACTGTTCCATTTTCTTTTGGGCAGTCTAATGGTAGAAACCATTGTGACTTGCAAACAGAATTGATAACATATGAGAAAATTGCTTTATGGCTCAAAGAAATTTATTTGGAGTACCTTATCCTTTTGATGCTGGGTAGCAATTTGATCCTGCAAAATCTCCTTGCTGCTGCTTTAAAGTAACTTGATGCTATCACTTGAGAGACTGGTGTTCATCTCTTTATAGACATTAATATGCTGGTGGTGTTTTTCAGAAGGCTGTGTGTATTATGGGCTGTCTGTCTCATAAGTGCAAAGTGAGACTACTTTTGATGTTTTCTAACTTGTAGGAGCGACAGATCCAGCTGATCAGAGAGCTGCTTATGTGTGATTCATCAGGCAGCATTCAACTGAGTGAAGAACAGAAATCAGCACTGGCCTTCCTAAACAGACCTCAAACTTCCCTTGGTGGAAACAAAAGGTAGACTAAATCAGATGTTACCTTGATGCAGGCTGTTGTTACCCTGATTTCTGGGGGTCCCATGAGGGACACCTAAGTGCGCTCCAAATTATACAAGTTGGGGAAATTAGCAAAGAGCACAAGCTAGCACTATGAGAGGCAGGGCAATGAAGTGAGATCTTTTACCCAATGTCTACGGGGTCAGGCCGAGTCAAGGAGCAAACAGAGTGAAATAATAATTGTTGTTTTTATTAAAAATACAGCTAAACAAGTGTATGCAACACACTCACACAGATAACTATAGAAATAAAGGTTGGAGTTGGATAGAGGGATTTTAAGAGGAGGTTTTTGGTATGGGTAATACTACACCTGTCCTGAAGCTCGGGAAGTCTGAAGATGGAGTTCGTAGATATGGAGTTTCTTAGTACGTGGGACTGAGGGGAAGGCTCGCCAAGCAAAGCGGCAGCAAGGCGGGATGGAAGTCGGGAGCGATCTGACGAAGCTCTCAAAGTCAGGGGTTTTTATAGGGGAAAATGTGGCCATAGGTTAGTCCGTATTTGGGGAAAACAACGAGTTTTGGGCTGGAGATAGCCTCCGAAAGGTCAGAATTTTACATGATTGAGTTAAGTCCAAATTGTCAATAGAGTAGCCAGTATGCAAATGCAGAGTGCTTGACAGTTGAGAATCCAGCTTGTCAAGTTGCCTGCTCAGGGCAGAGAGTTCTTTGTAAGTAGCGTGCATACATAATGTGGTACTTGCCTTGAGGTCTCCTGAAGTGGCGGGTTGGCTATTTCTGGCCTGCCTGTATTTGTGTGGAATATTACAGCGATTAGTGGCCGTGCCTGTCTGCGAGCTTGTCCGGGGGCCCCATAAGCACATGGAGAACAGAGGGGTATAGTAGGCCAAATTATTGATATCAAAATGATATCTAATATCCCACAAGTCCAGGCTAGAAACTACAGTAACACTATCTTTAGGTGGGTTACCTTGATGCAGGATGCTTTCTGGGGATCTTACTCTGAGTCAGAAAGTTAAAGACTAACGGGAGTTTAATATGTCACTCATGACAGCTGTAATAGATAGGCCAGAATCCTGCTGAGATGGCAGCTAGTAATGGCAACCTATGTAAATATATCCCAGCATGTGTTGCGAATGGCAAGAGGTAGTGTATTGTGCCTGGATGTCAGGCAGAAGGGGTGCCACCTGTTCTGGCGTTGGAGAACTACTAGTGTACAGAAAAACGTGGATACAGTTGGTCCCCCACATTCGCTAACATTTGGGGAAAAAATCAAAATGTGTGTCTGGGGAAGGGGGCCTTGAGGTATGATGGGGATAGCGGGCACCCAGTGTCCAAACCAGGTCAAGGATAGGAGAAGAAAAGGGTGTGGATTGGCACAGTGGCCCTATACTGCCTCTCTTACAGCCATCTCCTTGCTTGGGTTGGGGTGGGCATCAGGAGAGGGTTTGTGATGCTGAGAAATCAGACTGCAATCCATCCTTACCTGACCAGACAGTGGCTGGTGGAAGATGAGGAGGAGGAACACCAGAGGCGTCTTTTTAAAGTGACGAGTGGCCTGATCAGAGCCACTGAGAGGAAGGTGCCCCTGGAAAAGAAGTGCTTGAAGTGGTTGGAGAAATTAGCAAATAATCAAATCAGTGAAAGTGAAACTTACAAATGTGGAGGGCTGACTGTACTTCCATATGTGAGCCTAGGCAAAGTGCAACTACCAGGGTAATCATGAATTGGGCTACGGTAACATTTCAAGAGAATTTTGACCACAATGTGTGTTGTTTAGCAGATTAATTTTATTTAAAATGTAGTCTTTTTTTCTTTTTTCTTTTTTTTGAGACAGAGAGAGAGAGAGAGCGCTAAACAATTATGGGACATGGTTTGGCAGTGGGTTCCTTAAGCTTGACAGATTTGTCAAGTCCAAGGCCTTGACAGTTCCAGGATACAGACATCTCAATACTTATCCAATGCTGAGAAGCCAGTTTTCAGAACACCAGGGCTCTGTGAATTGCCTGGTATGGCTGTAAGAAAGAGCTGAAAAACATTGGTTGCTTTGTTTAGACCATCTTTTTGCTTGTAGAATTTTCTTAATATTATATCTAATTGTTATAAAATATTTTTCCCTCTGATGTGCAAATTCTACCCTGGATGTCAATAACATTGCCTCTGCATCAGTAATAAACTGAAAGGTGGGCACAATACTTCTATAATACCATTTTTAGCAAATGACCTAGTTCCAGACAGCTATCGTATTTCTTGTCTGGCAAAAGGTTCTTTGATCCGACTCCAGCTTTAGTGGATATTGTACTGTTAAGCATAGATTTCTTTTCTGTTCATCACTAGTCAATTTAACACACAGGAATTGCACTGAATCATTGAGGAAGACTTATGACAGCATTTCAATCAATATTTACACATTATATAGAATATAAAATCGAATTGTCTCTCTAGGGATTCTGTATTCAGTTGCAATCAGAGAGGACACTCATAAGTGAACAGCAATAGAAGATTTGGGAAGAGATTGTGTATAGAGAGAGAGAGGATCTTAGAAGAGCTTCCATTAATGATGGAGTGATGAAATAATGCAATGTAAATTGAACATTCCTCATTATGCAGACCCAAATTATGATCAAGGAGATTAGAAAAAGTCATGCTGAATTTTTTGTACTTGTACTAAGTGTTTGATGTCCCTATTCATATATAGCAGTGAAGGAGAATGCATGAAGTCATTCCCCATGTGCAAAGCTTTCCCTGCATTTTCTAAGAAGAAAGTGTACATTTCTGATCAGAATAATTATGTCTCTAAGAGTCAAATTTTAAGCAACTTGTTCTTTTGGACAAGTGTTGGATTCACGGAGGTCAAAAAAAGAAATGATGAGGAAAGGGAGGCAAAAACATGGAATATGGCTAAGTAAGAGGAGTAAGTCAGCCATTAACTACAATATTTAAACATAACTTCTGAACTGAAAACTTGTTTCTGTGCTAATTTGAGACCGTGAGTTTGACCTATTATTTTTAACTGAAAATTGGGATTCTAAGAATCAAAGTTCTGCACCAGTACCATCAATTTCACATATGAACAGAAGACACTGAGCTCTGTGTGGAGCCAAGTATTATGTGCACATATGCTACACCAAAAGGACCCATTGACTGATCACACCTCATGCTACATAACAGTTCCCTTCTACAAGCATTTTTTGGTTTTCTGGATTTTTTTTTAAGGAAGGATTAGGGGAATAGAAGCAAGAAAAGATTTGGCAGTATGTTAAGTACATCCAAATCCCACCAATTTAACAGTATGATTAAGTTCTACCCATTAGAACCAGAAGGATTTAAAAGTACTTAACTAGCTATTAATACCTGTGTTGCTCATAAAAATGAGCCAGGCATCAAATCTCATCTCATCTTTGTGTGACAAGGTTGAAAAAAAGTAAAGCGTTTACAATTCTGCATATGCTGTAACATTGTACCTAATACGTTCTGCCTAAGTAATTGGATTAGTAATCATAAAGTCTCGATTAAACATGAAGGTTTGAATTTTGAAAGTTATATGTTTACATACGAATGTAAGCATTGTTTTTATTTTTAGATTGTCAACGATAGACGAATCCGGTTCAATTTTATCTGACATCAGTTTTGACAAGACTGATGAGTCACTGGTAATGTAACCCTGATCTGTTTTCATTTCTTGTACTGTTTTAGAATGAAGTAAAAATATGACCCTTATAAGGAGATAATGTGCTGTTTGTGTGAAATGTCCTTTAACTGATTGTATTTCTGTATTAACCTTTTGTTCTATAATTCTGTTGGATGCTATACATATAATACCAAATATGTAGTCTACAAGGTCATAACATTCATTGTTTTAATAATGGAGCATAAAAGAATGGAACAAACAGCACATACATATTTGCTGTCTGTATAGTACTAAGAAAATTATTTTGTCATTTCCAGGATTGGGATTCCACAGTAGTAAAGACTGTTAGACTGAAGAAAAGAGAGAAAAGGGTATGTACTTTCTTTTTCCCTCCATCTGATGTAAAGTTAAATTCCATGTTAGCTTCTATATGCGTATTTCAGAGTATTACCCTTAAGTCCTATGGTATCAAGAGGACTATAGCTGCAGAAGTTCAGACTAGCAAATATCATCGTTCACATTTAACAATTTCTTTTTCTTTGCTGGAGATAGATTTCTTTGTCTGAAACTTGTGCTATCTTTGTGTCAACAAGACAAGTACTCTATCAAGTTAGCGTTATTGAAGGAGCCACTTAGATTTCAAGATGTGTTCTATCTAAACTGCTTCTTCCAAACCTGGAATTATGTTCAGACATATAATGCCCTTCATGAAGTCCTTGAGATTAAATAGGGCAGTTTTGATTAGTCAGTTTCATGACATCCAAGATGGAAGGTATAACTTTCACCTTATTTTGGCTTATAACTGAATATAGCTGAAACTTTCAATTCTTTTTCACAAATATTAAGGAAAGAGAGGGAGGGAGTTCTTTTCTCTTCCTGTACCATTTAATTTTCATCATCATGTGGTTAAGACATGCAAAAAGTATATCTTCTCGGCACATTCCAGCAAGAAATGGCATATTAAAAGAAGCATTTACTGCAAATTCTTCCTAGACTTTGAGAGCACCACAGCTCTTGTAAATAGAAACATGTGGCAGAATTTCATACCTAGCCAGTCCAACAAAATTTTCTTCACTTTTCCTAGAAATACTGTAACAAATTGACCAAAACAGATTATTACTTTCTTTTTTAACAGCGGTCATCCAGGCAATTTATAGAAGGTCCTCCGGGTCCTCTAAAGAAAACCCGTTCCATTGGCTCTACAGCAGATCAGGTGTGTGGTTTTGCAAAGATTAAACTAGTCTCATATGAAAGAAGTATCTGACAGTTTGTACCACATAGATGAGAGGTGTTTGTGTGAGTGATGTTCAGTAACATGTACTGCATAGAGCTGGTTGGCACATTAACACTTACTGCCCAGAGGACACTGTTAATGACTGTCACTTCATTTCCAAGTTGCAAAGCATAGAAATTTTGTTTTGTTTTTCTGTAACTATATGCCAGCTTCCATCTTGGTGCTAAAGTAGAAGTTCACTGTATGATGAGGATGATCAACACATAGTGTTTCTGCATTTTTGTATAATGCATGGCAAGTTTTTTTAATGGAGCAGTATGTCTTATGAACTCTTGAGTTCTTCTTCGTGGTCTCTGTGCCTCATACATTGGGAACTTTCGTGCCTGTGCGGTAGGGTTCGGAAGATTCCAGAACTCGTTAGCTTGGCAGGAACTCCTCTCCCACACCAGTACTGCGCATGCTCATCCCGCCGGGTAACGGTCTCTCCTCAGTTCTGGTCCGCTGAAGAGGATGGGACCTGAAAAAGAGGGGAAGGCAGGGCGGGCATGTATGAGGGCACAGATGACCACTCGAAGAACCACAGTTACAGGTAAGCAACCTGTTCTTCTTCTTCGTGGTCTCTGTGCTTCGTACATTAGGAGACTGTGTAGCTTTATCGCGTTATTGGGAGATGCGCCTGAAGAGCGTACTCTCCGGCGAGAGAGCCTACTCCCCAGCCTACCTGGGAAGGTACACCCAGGAGCAGGGGTGGCACAAACCACCTGGTTCTTATTATTCTTATTCGCCGTCGTACAGAGACCGCTACCATCCAGATCCGCGGTACTGGTCACCACGACGCCGATCTCGCAGGAATCCCATTACTCCCGCTACGAACGGTCACTGCTGCGTCGATCTCCGAGCCACCGAAGGTCCCAGGAGCCCTCACCCCGCTACAGGGCTGTCTCTCCACCCCTGCGGACTACGGCCACAGCGACTCGTCCAGTCTCACACTCCACCGTGGCCCAAATGACGGTGGCCGGCACGACTACAATGCAGGCGGTGCACCGCCCTCAACCCTCGGTGGTACCCCTGCAGGTGACCTCAGCACTGGCCATAACATCGGCTGCACCCACATCGATGCAGCCCGCAGCTCCAGCGGCCACCCTGGCTGAGCCGGCCCATAAGCCAGCTGAAGAGAAGGAAGGGGAGCGATCGCCAACCCCATGCAGCGGCTCCTACGCTTCGGACTCAGATTCTGCGGAGTCCACTCCCTTGTCTCATGAGTCACCACCGCTGGTTTTCGGGAAACCAGGTCCAGAGTCTGTGCCAGAGGACGTGTGCCAGTTCTCCGCCATCCTCCTGAGAATGGCCACGGCCCTCGGCCTGAAGGTGACCGAACCTGCTTCGCAAGCCCAGGATTCGGTCTTCCAGTACTTGGAGACCCGCCCACCGTCGACTGCACCGCTGCCCTTCTTGCCTACTCTGGTAGAGGCAATGAAGCAGCCGTGGGCAAAGCCGGCATCAGCACAGCCTATCCCTCATAGGCTGGAGCACTCGTACAGGATGCAGAAAGAGAATGTGGAGTTCCTCTTCAGCCACCCTGTACCAAACTCCATAGTTGTCGAGTCAGCCCAGATGAAAGGAGGCAATCGGACGCACACCACCCCTCCGTGAAGGCTGGAAGCTCGATACCTTCGGTCGCCGTTTTTATTCGGCGGTGTCCTTGGTGACCAGAACAGTGAACACGATGGCATGCCTTGTGGCCTACCATCGCAACCTCTTCAACCGACTTGCGCCGCTCTTAGCTGACCTACCGGAGGAGTCGCGCGCCTCAGCCACCCAGATCTTCGGCGAGGCTGTTGCTGTGGCTACTCAACAGATCGCCACCTTGAGGCACGCCATGGAGGCCACCTCGAGGGTGATGGTCGGTGCCGTAGCCCTCCGACATCATGCGTGGCTCTGGTCCAGGAAGTCAGCCATCGGTGGATTGAAGACCTTCCGTTCGACGGCGAAGGCCTCTTCCATACCTCCACCGATGAGGCCATGGATCACCTCGTCAAGGCCCCGGCTGACAGCAAAGAAGATGGGCTTAAACCAGCCTGCCCAATCCCGCCGCACCTTCCAGCCAAGATAATCCTGGTGAAGGTCCTCCTCATCTTCGGCGTATCACCCGCGCTCTCCTCGATCGACCGCTTCGAGGCCATCCATGTCTTCGGCCTCACGAAGGCTTCCCAGACAGTGCTCATCTTCGTCATTGAAGAAATCTTCCTCTGCGGCGAAGACCCGATTTTGATGGTCTTCGCAGGACACCACCCATGCCATCCTTCGCTCCTCCAGCAGACTTGATCCATCATCCGAGCCTGGCCAGGCACCTCGACCAATGGCGGGACATCACTGCGGACTCCTGGGTACTTACCATCCTCCTCCTGGGATATGCCATCGAGTTCCAGGATATTCTGCCACAGGGCGTCTACTACTCCACTCCAGCCAGCTCGGCTCTGCTGGAAGAGATCCAGTCCCTCCTTGAAAAGAGAGTGATTGAGACACTACCACCTTCAGCCAAAACCACCAGCTTCTACTCGATGTACTTCACTGTACTGAAGGCGGACGGATCCCTGCGGCCCATCCTGGACCTCCGAGGAGTGAACGAGTACATCCGCCCCAAGAGGTTCAAGATGGTCACGCTGCCGTCGATCCTCTACTTCCTCCGGCGAGGGGACTGGTTTGCGTCCATAGACCTCAAAGACGCCTATTTCCACATCTCAATTCGCCTGCAGCACAGACGATACCTACACTTCGCGGTCGATGGCACCAGCTACCAGTATTGGGTGCTGCCGTTCGGCCTCTCCACCGGGCCCCGAGTATTCACGAAGTGCATGGCCCCCATCATCTCCTTCCTGCGGACGAAAAGCGTCTCTGTCTACCCCTATCTGGACAATTGGCTACTGGTGGCGTCCTACAAACAAAAACTTTACAAAGACATTTACCAGACTTTGACATTGCTCACTCGGCTCGGACTCAGGATCAACCTCCAAGAGTCCCATCTCGAACCCACCTGGGTCCTCGACTTCATCGTAGCGACCCTCGACGCGGTATCAGCGAGAGCCTACCTACTGGACGAGAGGGTGCGGACACTTTGTCAGGCAGCGTCTGCCGCCTTCCGGGCTCCGACGACATCAGCCAGGACGATACAGCAGCTCCTCGGCTACATGGCCTTGACCACCACTGTCACCTACCTCTCCAGGTTACGCGCACGACCGCTCCAACACTGGTTTGTCAGGGCCTTCGATCCACGCTAGGACAGCCAGTCTTGTCGATACTGCCTGCCGCAACAGGTACAGCGATCGCTCCTGTGGTGGCAGTCATACAGGAATCTCCTGTCAGGCATGCCGTTCTGCGAACCCAAGCCATCGGTCATGGTGACAATGGATGCCTCGCTCTTCGGCTGGGGAGCGCACACCGGCGACCTCCAAGTCCAAGGCAGGTGGGTGGATGATGAGACGTCCCTCCATATCAACGCCCTTGAGCTACTGGCGATCCACAAAGCACTGAGAGCGTTCCGACACCTTGTCGCGGGCCGCTTGGTGTTGATCCTCACCGACAACACGACGGTGGTCTGCTACATGAACAGACAAGGAGGGACGCACTCCACCACGCTTCTGGCCATCGTGCTCTCCCTCTGGAACTGGTGCGTCTCGCTGCAGATACACCCGGTGGCGGTTCACCTGGCGGGGCAGGAGAACTCCACAGTGGATGCCCTCAGCAGGGACACCTCTTCCCACCACGAGTGGTCCCTGTCAGACGACACCTTCCAGATGGTTCTGGACCTATGGGGCAAGCCGACTGTCGACCTCTTTGCAACCAGCCAGAACGCGAAGTGCTGCCGTTTCTGCTCAAGAGCCAGCCACGATCGCCACTCCATCGGTGACGCGTTCCAGTTCCCGTGGGACGAGGGACTTCTCTATGCCTTCCCTCCGTTCCCGCTCCTGGGCCGCGTGATATTGAAGATCATTGCAGATGGAGCAGACGCGATCCTCATGGCACCATACTGGCCGAGGCAGCACTGGTTCGGGCCCCTGATTGAGGCCACCTGGGGGAGGATTCTCAGGTTTCTGACAGCGCCGGACATGCTGTCCCACTCCGATGGTCTCGTCCTGCACCCGGACCTGCCGGTATTGGCCCTCCATGCCTGGAGGATATCGCTGTAGACGACCCCATCATCGGCAATGTCTTAACCGCGGCCAGAAAAGAATCTACACGGAGGAACTACCACTACAAGTGGCTGCGCTTCGTGGCCTTCGCCGAGGAACGTCAAGAGCCTGTATCGCCAGTCGACCTGCGTACCGTGCTCCACTTCCTCTTCCACCTATGAGAACAAGGCCTGGCCTTCCCGTCGCTCAAGGTCTACCTTGCTGCGATCGTGGCATACCAGCCACCACGAACCCCGTCGGCCGCGCTCTTCAGAGACACCACAGTCAAGCAGTTCCTGAAGGGCCTACAGCACCTCTACCCGCTGGTATCGCTGCCGCTCCCACCGTGGTCGCTATCATTGGTACTGTCGCAGCTGACGAGGCCACCCTTCGAGCCGATGGCAACAACAGATGACAGGCTGCTCGCGACAAAGACCGCATTCCTAGTGGCCATCACCTCCGTCAGACGGGCGGGAGAGTTGACAGCGTTATGGTGCGACGAGCCATACCTTGTCTTCCATCGTGACACGGTGGTCCTCTGGCCTGACATCTCCTTCTTGCCGAAGGTGGTGTCCAGCTTCCATCTGGGCCAGGACATCATCCTTCCAGCCTTCCACCCAGAACCAACTACACCTCTGGAGCGATCCCTTCACTCCCTTGATGTGCGTAGGGTCTTGGCCTTTTACAAGGACAGGACTGCGGCCTATCGGCAGACACCGCACCTTTTTGTCTGCCATGGCAAGCACCGGAGGGGCCACAAGGTATCCACCCAACTCTTCTCTAAATGGGTGGCACAGACCATACACCTGGCATACGAACTTGCTAAGAAGCCTCCGCCAGACCTCCTGCGGGCTCACTCCACCAGATGGCGACATCTGCTGCCCTCCTGCGAGGCGTCGACCTGCCGGAGCTGTGCCATGTGGCAACCTGGTCCCAACCATTGACCTTCGTTCGCCACTACAGACTCGACTGCCGATCCAGGAGAGATGCTTGATTTGGCCGTGCTGTGCTAGCCTCTGTTCTCTAGGGTCTGGGACCTGACCCACCATCCTACCGGTAAGCTACACAGTCTCCTAATGTATGAGGCACAGAGACCACGAAGAAGAAGAACAGGTTGCTTACTTGTAACTGTGGTTCTTCGAGTGGTCATCTGTGCCCTCATACATGCCCGCCCTGCCTTCCCCTCTTTTTCAGATCCCATCCTCTTTGGCGGACCAGAACTGAGGAGAGACCGTTACCCAGCGGGATGAGCACATGCAGTACTGGCATGGGGGAGGGGTTCCCGCCAAGCTAACGAGCTCTGGAATCTTCCGAACGCTACCGCGCAGGCGCGAAAGCTCCTAATGTATGAGGGCACAGATGATCACTTGAAGAACCACAGTTACAGGTAAGCAACCTGTTCTTCAAGCTTTCTATAAAAAGCTCTTGAAAGGCAAATACTTTTTCTCGAAGTGATCCTGTAGCAATTTAGATTATGATTTATCAAATCTTATCCTTTTTTTTCCTGTAGAAAACCTTTGTGCATCTCCCTGTGGCTTCCCGTCCAGATATACCCATCAGCTTGAGTTGAGCTTCAGGAGAGTTGCTTGTGCAGGGACAGATCATATGTTTGAGTCATTCATACATTTGCATGCTTTCATCTTTTTTGTCTGGTTGGAAGATTATATATGAACACAGAGAAGCACTAGGATGTAATAGGAGAGTTTCCTCAGTTTCAATAAGGCTGTCCTAATTTTGAAGCCAAGATTTTTATGTTGCACATTGTGCTGAGTACATACTTGAAGCTATATGAATTTAAAATGGATTGAAGTTAAAATGGATTGCAGGTGCCCCAGAAAGAGTCATCCTCTTTTATATGTCCTTTAGCTGCATCTTGCAGCTGCTAATCTCTTGGATGTCTCATTTCAGGGCAATGAATCAATAATTGCAAGAACAACCCTCACAGTACCCAATGATGGAGGCCCAATTGAAGCAATCTCCACTATTGAGACTGTACCTTGCTATGTTGGAAACCACAGAAAGGCAGGTATGTGTTTGCTTTCAGATGATTACTTAGGCTTTAAACGTAAATTTGTGACATCCTTCTAGCCACAGTCTTTAATGAGTGTCTGTCTATAGCCATACAAATGCTAATACAAATGAATTATTTCCTGTGATTAAGAATTCCAGAGGAGGCTCTTAGCTATCAAAGTGGAAAATAGCAGCACACATCTGAATTATGTTCGGAATTTCCTTTTGACTAAATAAAGAGCAGACTTTTCTTTGCCAGTTTTATACCACGTAGACCAATTCATTTGCAGTCTCTTGGCTCTGTGTCTGTTTTATTTTGTAATATGAAGAAGGGAAGAACACATTCTGAAACATTTTGTCTGTCCTGCTTAAATCCATCCTACACATCTGTTTCTATTTCTACTTTAATAAGGATTAAGGAGGTGTCCTGAAAACTGACTGCTAAATATCCTTCCCAAGTCTGAGCTTCTTTGCTGGCAAAACGATCTAAAACTAACCTTTTACAGTGAAGCCTTCATTATTTTAGTACTAAAAATAGGCAAGAGAGATAAAATTGAATATTCTGAAACTCCTCTTCCTAGCTGTATTTACCTGCTACTGCAAATAAGAGTTTTAACATGTGCAGAGAAATAGCATTTGCATTAGTTTAAATTGTGGGTCCTTAGTGTAAATTTGATAGAGGACTCAAAGATGGAATCTGTAAAATGAATGTCTCTTCTCCACCCAAGCTGTTCTACAGCCTTGGAACAGCGACTCAAGCCTTGGGAGCAGGAAGCTGGAAAGCAAATCTGAAACAGATGGAACCAGCACTCCTGGGAGCACTGGGATGAGACTTCATGAATTTGTATCAAAAACGGTGAGCGAGCAGGCAATGATCAGCCTGTCCAGATTCCTTTTTGTTCTTCTTGGGCAGGTTTGTTAGTCTGAAGCAAACAGTCCAAATTCAGAATACTAGGTCTGATCCTTTTTTAAAGCTCTAACCATTTTAGGCTCTGGGTAATGAATGCCTTCTCTATATGGGCCTCTTCCCCTTGCAGGACTTCAGCTGACGCTTTGTTCTTAGTACCATGATCTTTGGAATCAAAATATGTAGAGTAGGGCAGTTTTTATGGGTACTGTCCTTCACACATGTTTAATCACTGTTTTAAACTTAATTAAGATATTAAACCTGTAGTGAGACCATAGCTAAGCATGTTGAGTCTAACCCATAAGATCATATGCAGAGAGGCATCAGCATATTCTGTTTGATGGCTTTCCAAGCAGAACTATTGCAAGAGGCAAAGAAATTACTTTAACGAGGGACTGGTGTCTCGTTAGTAACATGCACAGGTATCAGTGCAATTTTCACCTGCATATGCCTTTTCTTGGCTGTTGCGGAGGGAGGAATTCACTAATTCCCTCATGGAAAAATCCCCCCCTCCCCTAAACTCACCATTTTCTTGAGCTCCCCCTCCATCTTGGCCACACAGTAGCTGTGGTGGGGGCAGCTGACGATCACCCATCTGTGTTTTCATAGTTAGACATACAATAATGCAGTGTTTCTTCAGGACCTCTTGGCAGTCCTGCAGATGTTTTGGAGGCTAACACCAACATGCACACAGTTCTCAGAACATAGCTGGATGATCTTTAGTCACCCACCTGCCCTGCCTCTACATGGCTTTGTTGAGGAAGGCAATTCAGGGTAGTGCAGTGTCTCGGGATGGGAGAGGGAAGACATGGTGTAGTTCTGTGTGGCAGAACTTTACACTGTGCCTTCTCAGTCATAGTTTGCTCCATATAGATGCTTAAGCACAATTTGCAAACTCACTTTTCCATCTTAGTTTGCAGCTAGTCTTAAACATGTTTTATGTTCTCAGCTATGCTTAAGGAGAAACAAGCCTTGTTAAATATTACATTTTGCAGAGGGCCTAAATGTAACTTTCTTCCCACAGAGCTTGTACTTGACACTAGATTGGTATGTAGTGCAAAGCCGTGTAAGCTGCTGCAGTTGTGCCCAGAGAGGCTCCTGTGGCAAGCTCATAGAGGAGGAAGCTGGTTAAAACTATTCTGTTCATGAAAATACTTGTCTGGCTAAGGTTGCTGGGTTAGGTTTTGTTTTTGGTTTTTTGCCTTTTTAATTTTTATTTAAGTTTAATATGTATTTTAATTTGGTGGTTAGCTGTTTTGAGAGCCTCTCTAAGTTGATGGTGTGTTCAAAATCATCAAAAGAAATCAACTACTGATGATACCTGTTTTTGCTTGGACTTTGTATATTTCACTGCTTATTTCAGATCAAGCTGGTTCCTGACTCATATGCTGTCTCCCCAGGTTATTAAGCCAGAGTCATGTGTTCCGTGTGGCAAACGGATAAAGTTCGGGAAACTGTCCCTGAAGTGCCGAGACTGTCGGGTGGTGACACACCCAGAATGTCGAGACCGCTGCCCCCTACCCTGCATCCCTACTTTAATAGGAACTCCAGTCAGAATTGGAGAGGTATGTTTCTGAGATACCATCAGTGGGATGCTGTTATGAAATTTTCTGTTGGATTCAAGGAATGAAAAGACTGAGGTGTGTATGAGGTGAAACATAGTATATAGCACAACTGGGAAGATACCTTAGTATGCTTTACTAAATGTAGCAGCAATCTCCAGAGGAAATTTTGAGTCTGCTTCTTCAGCTAATTAAACCTTTCAGTAATTATGTGTGTAAATAAAATTCTTAAAATCCATTTTCACCTGGAGTTTTTGAGTTAACATCTAGTTAGTGATGTACAGAAAATTTATACAGTAATGGCTCCTCTTAAGCTTTCTGCTTTGGGCTTTCCCTTGGGTATGAACATTTTCCGGTTGCCTGTCCCTAAGTCATGCTTGTATATAGCTAGACGGAGAGTAAAGGGTGAACAGAACAAAATCAGACAGTAACACTACTTGACAGTTTTCTGGGGGAAAAAGGTGGCTGTAACAGTTTGGTTGGATTTTGCCATTTGCTATGCATTGTCTAGGTTACTTTTTTTTTCCTCAGAAAGATTTGGGGATATTTGCAGATTCTACCACAAGAAGAAATGTAAACTGTGCTGTCTCTGTGTTTCAAAGGCATAGTCTTTCTTGTTATGCTTGTCTTAGGAATGTACACATCTTTTTACACTGGCCAGATAATACATAAACTTCCTTCAAGCACTCCCAGTGCCTCTCATGTTGATTTGCTGAGTGGTTAATGTTATGGTCATATCTGGATTATGGTTCATAATAAAGCTCAATAGTACATTATTAGATGAGATTTTGAATGAGGTGTTTGGGCACAAAGTTTGATTAAATGTACCTCTTTTCTTCCTGTGTTTTTGAGTGCAATTACATGGTGTCTTTTTCACCAGTGACTCTGGATAGCTTATTATCAGATTCTGAAATGTGTTATGTTTCTCCATAGAATCTGTGAACTTTTGTGCAAAAGCAGATGCAGGTAGAAAATCACTGTCCTGTTTTGTTTTGTTTTAGGGAGCCCTTGTAGATTTTGTATCTCTGACACCACCAATGATTCCCTCCATTGTAGTTCACTGTGTAAACGAGATTGAACAACGAGGGCTGCATGAGGTAAGGGGCGAACTTGAGGGGTGTAGATCTTCTGTATGAAGTTGTTTAGAACAGGGGTAAGCAATGCACAGGCTGCATGCAGGTCTTACTTCTACCATGCTGCTGAAATTCCCCCTCCCTGTTCCTGCACACAGACAATAAACAGGGTGTGCAGAAACCATGTTTCTTCTTCATGGTCTCTGTGCCTCACACATTAGGAGCTTTCGCGCCTGCGCGGTAGCATTCAGAAACTTCTAGAGCTTGTTAGCTTGGCGGGAACCCCTCCCCCACGCCGGTACTGCGCATGCTCCTCCCGCCAAGCAACGGTCTCTCCTCAGTTCTTTTTCGTCCGCCATCGCGTACGGAAGGTTCTTTGGCTTGTTCCTCGATTCGTTTGCTTGGCTGTTCGTTCTTCTCGGTTTTTTGGACTATTTCGGACTGTTTTTCGACCTCTCTCTTGGATTTACCCTCGGACTTGGTGATTTCGGACTTTTCTATGCTTCTTCCTTCCATTTGCGTCGTCTTATGTCCGCGCTGTTCAAAAACTGCGTGTCGTGTGGGCGTAAGGTCGCTCTTTCCGACGGCCATAAGGAGTGTCTCTTCTGTTTGGGCGGGTCCCACAACACTCGGACTTGCGCCATTTGCCGTGAGTTTACTTCTCAAACTCTCCGCAACAGATCTTCGAGACTCAAATTGTTTTGTTGGGAGCAGTCTTTGAAGGAGATTGAGGAGACCTCCCAGTCCAAGATGGCCGACAAGAAGACGACCACACCATCAATGGTATCGGCGGCTGCCGTTCCGTCTACTTCGTCGGCATTGGGCTCGGTGCCGGCGTCGAGAACGCCCATCGCGGCGCTACCGAGGATCCCGAAGCTGTCGGCGGCTGCCAAGGAAGCTAAGGTTCTTCGACGACTAGGAAGGCTGAGGCTCCGGCCAAAGACACGCCTCAGAAAAAGCGCCCTGCTCCGGACGGAGACAAGGGAAAGGAGAAGGACAAGAAGAAGAAGAGAAAGGAGAAGAAGCGCTCCCCAGCTGGGGACGCTCATCCTCCCACCCCTCCTCCGACTCTTGAGCCTTCAAAAGGGCAAAGCGAGCCGCCCGATCTCTCGGATGATGAGATCGAGGACGCGCCACAGGGGCGCCCGGACTCGCCGGTGGAAGAACCTCCAACCCTGGTGGAGGAACAACACCACCGCCCTTCGAGCCGCCACAGGTCGGCTGACCTGCAGCAAAGGTCATTCCGGCAAATCTCTGCTTCCCCAGAACGGCGCTCGATATCGGCTAGATCTCGGTCACGCTCCTCGGAGCTGCCGCAAAGATCGCCACCTCCTCAGGAAACCCATGAGGAACAGCCTCGCTCGTCTGTCTCCAGATACACCTCGGCGTCCTACATGGCCAGGTACGCCAGGGAATCTGAGTGGAGAGAGCGCCCGGAGTCCTACCGGTCACATTCTCCATCGTACCGGGATCGGTACCACCGTGACCCGAGGCGCTGGGAGATCTTCCGGAGGTCCCAGTCACCTCAACGAGAACGCCGCTGGTCTCGCTCCCGCTCCCAAGAGAGAGAGGAACGTCGGTATCGAAGATACCGAAGCTGCTCACCGGCAGACCACCGCCGCGCTGACCGCTCCCTCAGTCGCTCTCCTTCGCCTCGATACTACAGGGCGAGGGAGCCTTCGCCTCGGTACGGAGCGGTATCGCCGCCGCCCAGGGTTACCTCTACTGCGACATGCCCTACGGAGTCTGTGGTGACCAAGCAGGCCATGTCTACAACAGCCTGCCAGACAACACCAGTCACCACCAAGAAGGTGAAGTCAGTGGTCGCTCCGCCTAAACGGGACGCCTCCACGGTCCCCGTTTCTACTGCGAACAAGCCGAAAAAGATACAGTTGGCGACCGTGACGAAAGAGCCAGAGCGGGAGCAGCGAGACGACTCACCCAGCTCCGAGTCCTACGACTCCAGTGCCGAGTCCGACGTCTCGGAGGCAGCCTCGCAGGAGTCCCCTCCTCTGGGATTCGGGGAACCGGTTCCCGATTCAGCTCCGGAGGACGTGCAACAGTTCTCCGTGATGCTGCTTCGGATGGCCACTACCCTAGGCCTCAAGATTGCGGACGCGGAACCAGAAGATGACGACCCGGTCTTCTCGATGGTTGAAGGAAGGCAACCCGCCACCGCCCCGTTGCCTCTTCTCCCTCGCATCGCGAAGGTCATCAAGTCCGCGTGGGACAAGCCGGCGTCGGCGCAGCCGATACCGCAGAGGTTAGAACACCTGTACAGGGTGCAGAAGGATAACGCCAGTTATCTCTTCAACCACCCTGTGCCAAACTCTGTGGTCGTCGAGTCTGCTCAGACTAAGGGCTGCGGCAGACAGCACACCACCCCACCAGACAAGGAAGGCCGAAAGTTGGACGCCTATGCCAGGAGGTTCTACTCCGCTGCCTCACTGCACATATGGCTGTCCAACACGCAGGCTTGCCTCGTGGTGTACCTGCGCAAGGTCCTCGATCGTCTCTCCCCGGCCATAGAATCGGTGCCGGAGGACATCCGCCAGGCTACTGCCATGATTTTCAACGAGGCGGTATCGATCTCCCGCCAGCAGATTGTCTCCTCTCGACACGCAGTGGAGATTGCATCGAGGGTCATGGCAGGATCCATCGGCTTGCGCCGCTACACCTGGTTACGACCGGCGGACATTCAGGAGGACACTCGACGAAGAATCGAGGACCTTCCTTTTGATGGCGAGGGTCTGTTCAACGCGTCAACCGATGAATCGTTGGACAACCTCGTCAAGGCGAGACTGACGGCCAAAAAGATCGGCCTTTACACCTCCGTGCAGACCCGCAGGCCCCCTGCTTTCCGGCAGCCGTGGAGAAGATCGTCGACCTCGTCCTTCCAGAGGTCGGCCCAGTCTGGTCCCTCGAGACCTTCTTCAGGGTCGTCTGCTAAGCGGTCCTTCCGACGATGCCCGGCCTCGTCTAAGCAGTCCTCCTCTGACAAGAAGTCCCGATTTTGACCTGTTCAGCGGGCCGCCTCACCAACAACCACTCTTCAGCCTCCCACGAGCCCTCGGAGACCAGCCGACTCTAGCTTGACACCTGTCGGAGTGGCGACATGTCACTACGGACTCTTGGGTGCTTTCCATCGTCCGTCTTGGCTACGCCATCGAGTTTCAAGATATTCCGCCTCGAGGCGTTTACTACTCCACTCCGTCAAGCTCAGTTCTCCTGGAAGAGATCCAGTCCCTCCTCCAAAAAGGAGCGATCGAACGGCTCCCATCGAAAGCCAGTTCTACCGGCTTCTTCTCCCGGTACTTCACGGTACCGAAGCCCGACAGTTCCCTTCGACCGATCCTCGACCTCAGAGGGGTCAACAACTACATCCGCACCAAGAGGTTCAAGATGGTCACGCTACTGTTGATCTTGCCGTTTCTCCATCGAGGGGACTGGTTCGCCTCCATCGATCTCCAAGATGCTTATTTCCATATCGCCATTCGCCCGCAACACAGACGATACCTCCGCTTCGCAGTCGACGGCATCTGTTACCAGTACAAGGTACTGCCGTTCGGACTCTCGACTGCCCCCAGGGTCTTCACAAAATGCATGGCCCCGGTGGTATCATTCCTGCGGACGAAGGGCGTCTCCGTCTACCCTTACCTGGACGATTGGCTGTTGGTGGCGTCCTGCAAACAAAGACTTTACCACGACGTCCACATGACGTTGACACTCCTTACCCGTCTGGGGCTACAGGTCAACCCGAAGAAGTCTCACCTCGAGCTGGCGAGGAGATTGGACTTCATCGGTGCCACTCTGGACTCCCATGTCCGCCAGAGTGTACCTACCAGAGACTCGGGCACAGACCTTGATTCAAGCCGCCATTCACGCATACGCGACTTCCACTCTGTCCACGAGGAGAATCCAGCAACTGCTGGGCTACATGGCCTCGACGACCGCGGTCACTTTCAAGGCTGAGGGCAAGGCCTCTTCAGCACTGGTTCGTCCGCATATTCGATCCCCTGCGAGACGAACAGAGCATTCAACTGCAGTTGCCGGAGGAAGTCTGCACATCCCTCCTATGATGGCACTCACAAGACAACCTGCTGTCGGGGATGCCTTTCCGACAGCCGACACCGAAGGTGACGGTAACGACCGACGCCTCTCTCTACGGATGGGGTGCCCACTGCAGCGACATCAAAGTCCGCGACAGATGGAGCGGCGACGAGACAGCTCTCCACATCAACGCCCTCGAGCTGCTGGCCATCTCGAAAGCACTATGGGCGTTCCGTCACGTTGTCGCCGGCCGCACAGTCCTGATCCTAACAGACAACACCACTGCCGTCTGTTACGTCAACAGACAAGGAGGGACTCATTCCACAACTCTGCTGAACATCGCCCTCGATCTGTGGGACTGGTGCATTCGCCTACAAATACATCCCGTAGCTGTTCACCTGGCCGGGCAGGAGAACACTACAGCAGACGCCCTCAGCAGGGACACCTCATCCCATCACGAATGGTCTCTCTCAGGAGAGGCGTTCAGACTGATTCGAGACCACTGGGACAAGCCATCGATCGACCTCTTCGCGACCAGGGAAAACGCGAAGTGCAGCCGATTCTGTTTGAGAGCAGGCCACGATCGCTCCTCCATCGGGGATGCCTTCCAGTTTCCATGGACCGGGGAACTCCTATACGCGTTCCCGCCGTTCCCGCTGCTCGGCCGGACGATATCAAAGATCTTCACCGACCGAGCCGACGCGATCCTGGTAGCCCTGTATTGGCCGAGGCAGCACCGGTTCACACCCCTGATACGAGCCGCGCGAGGCGACCTCCTTCGGCTACCACCGACACCGGGCCTCCTCTCCCACTCCAGCGGCCGTGTCCTCCATCCGGACCTGCCATGCCTGGCCCTTCATGCCTGGAGGATATTGCCCTAGACGATCCCGTGCTCAGTAACGTCCTCCTCGCGGCCAGGAAAGAATCCACCCTTCGCAACTACGAATACAAGTGGCGACGGTTCCTGACCTTCGCTGAAGAGAGGCGTGAGCCGGTATCGCCCGCTGGGCTCCCTACCGTCCTCCACTTCCTCCTTCACCTCCGACAGCAGGGCCTAGCCTTTCCATCCCTCAGGGTGTACCTCTCCACGATCGTGGCATACCAACCGCCACGATCCTCGGCATCGGCCTTCTTCAGAGACGATACCGTTAAGCGGTTCCTGAAGGGATTACAACATCTCTACCCACCGGTATCGCCGCCGCTACCGCCATGGTCCCTGTCGCTGGTGCTATCGCAGCTTACGAAGCCGCCCTTTGAACCTGTGGCTACCTCGGATGACAGGCTGCTCACCTTAAAGACTGCTTTTCTTGTGGCTGTTATCTCGGCACGAAGAGCAGGTGAGATAACAGCTCTTCGAGTAGACGAGCCCTTCCTCGTCTTTCACAGAGACAAGGTGGTCCTTAGACCTGACATCTCGTTCCTGCCTAAGGTGGTGTCCAGCTTCCATCTCAACCAGGACATCATCCTGCCTGCCTTCTTCCTGGACCTGACGACACCGTTGGAGCGGTCCCTTCACTCCCTAGACGTGCGTCGGGCCCTTGCCTTTTACAAAGACAGGACTGATCCCTTCCGACAGATGCCGCATCTCTTCATCTGCTACGGACGGCATCGGAAGAGCCACAAGGTCTCCACCCAGCGCTTTTCCAAGTGGGTGGTACAGACTATACAGCTGGCGTACGAGCTTGCGCGGAAGTCTCCGCCAGCCCTTCTTCGAGCCCACTCCACCAGAGCTGTGGCAACTTCTGCGGCCCTCCTGCGAGGAGTCGACCTGCATGAACTCTGCCGTGTGGCGACCTGGTCCCAGCCATCGACCTTCGTTCGCCACTACAGGCTCGACTGCCGGTCGCGCAGAGATGCTCAGTTTGGACGTGAGGTGCTGGCTTCCGTACTCTAGGACCTGACCCACCATCCAACCGGTAAGCTACACAGTCTCCTAATGTGTGAGGCACAGAGACCACGAAGAAGAAGAAGAAGTTGCTTACCTATAACTGTGGTTCTTCGAGTGGTCATCTGTGCCCTCACACATACCCGCCCTTCCTTCCCCTCTTCTCAGGTTCCTGTAGGTTCTACGGCGGACGACAGAACTGAGGAGAGACCGTTGCTCGGCGGGAGGAGCATGCGCAGTACCAGCGTGGGGGAGGGGTTCCCGCCAAGCTAACAAGCTCTAGAAGTTTCCGAACGCTACCGCGCAGGCACGAAAGCTCCTAATGTATGAAGGCACAGATGACCACTCGAAGAACCACAGTTACAGGTAAGCAACCTGTTCATCTTGCTTGGAAGATGGACTGCACTCCCAAAAGCATTGATTACAGATTTTTAAAAATGGATTGGTTTTTGGAACTGTGTCACTGGCCTTCTAGAGGATTTATCCAGCAATTATAAGTTTCAGCCCCGCAAACAACATCAGATAGCAAAGAACAGAATCCCTCTGCAGTCTCAGGAGCCACTGGGATTCAGGGAGCTGCTCCCCTAGAGCTCCGAAATTAGAAAAGGATTAGACCCCTTCCCCACCAGCAAGGAAAGAAACCACTGAAGATATTAGGTATCTTATTGCAGAACTGGGAGTAGTTTCAGACCTATCCAAGGGTTCTCTGGGTGCCAGACGCTGATACATATTATTGCTACCGCATAAGCTTTATGGGTGGTAAATAATGCAGCAAAGAAGCATTCCAGCACTTTTGCTAATAGGATCCAGCATCCCTTCACAGTCAATTGTAGAACTGGGCGCCCAAACAAATCCAACCCAGACTTATCCCTTGGCCAGTGATTGAATTGCCCATTGCTGGAATATATAGAGGGCCCTTGGGCTGAGGTGCACTCCCCCTACAAGGTGGGGCCAGTGGGAGATGGAGTCCAAGGGTTCTACAGTGCAGAAACAAAAGAAAACCAACGTGTTAGCAACATAATAATAATAAAAAAACAACAACCCACATACCTGTTTTCAGACTCCATATATTTTCCTAGCCTCCAACTGCAAAGGGAATGCAAAAAATATCCAATGTGATCAGTAATAAAAGTTAATAAGCTGTTAGCATTTGACCACGATGCTAACAAGAACTCTAGAATTCATCTAATGGGGGGCACAGGACTAACTCACTAAACCAACTGAAAAGAAACTCAGCTTAAGGCTACTAGGTGAAGTGTTCTGCTACAAGGCAGGATTCCTAGATGTAAAAAATAGTGAAATACCTGCAGCCAGCCATTTGGTGCCTAGCAGCTCTGCAGTATAAGACTTAAGACTTGTAAGACTGCTGGAAGCCATGCTTCTCCTGAATCCAGACTTTGTTGGTTATTCCTGCCTTTCTTGCATATCATGCCTCCTGACTGCACATCTGGTGGCTGATCCTGGGCTGTGTCTTATTTTTGCTGTGGAACTCTCTTTGCTTAAAATCAGTTTTGCCATAGTTGTCATTTTACTTTGGACTGCTTGACCTTGTGTCTGTATTTATTGTTGAGTGACTTATTCTAGTAAAACTATGGCCTTGGGACAGTTCCCTGACTCTGCTCCCAGATTCTTCTTGCCTGGCTGGCCTGTTGGTGGTATAGTCACTTACTGGCATTTGACCTTGGACTCTTGACTGTGTATAATAGGCTTGATGCACTCAGCCAATACAGGATGCTGCCACTTTTAGGATGGAAGTGGTGATTTCTGACTCCACTGCCATGACAGTGAAAACAGACAGCATGACAGGGATAGAGTGTGTTCTCTGGAGTATTCTGGGGAGCTCAAATGTGCTGGTCCCCAGACAGTTGCCTTCTCCTGCTTTAGAAAGTAAAAAATTGCATTATTGCTATGTTGGCAAGGTGGCTGTCAGACCCTCTTGTCAAAGGTGCCTTTGCAATGATTATGGATACAATCCTAAGCACTTGGACGTGGGTTTCACTTGAACCCAGAGTGATTTCTGAGTAAATGTGCATTGGATCTTCCTTTCAAGAAAACTGTTTCCACAGACAGGTCTCTACCGAATTTCTGGCTGTGACCGCACAGTGAAAGACCTGAAGGAGAAATTCCTTCGAGGGAAAACCATGCCCCTGCTTAGCAAAGTGGAAGACATCCATGCTGTATGTGGCCTCCTCAAAGATTTCCTTCGCAACCTCAAGGAACCTCTTCTCACCTTTCGTCTCAACAAGGCCTTTATGGAGGCAGCAGGTAGACATGAAGCAGGACTGTCTCAAGCATTCTAGGATGTGTTGAGGAAAAGTTTATAAGACACTGGTTGTCAGTTTTTCATTGTGTGGAATCTTCTCTTATGAAATGGTTGAAATAACAGTTTGATCTTCTGCCATTGTGTCAGAGACAGACAAAATATAGATTCTACCTGATATTGATGACTGGGTCATAGAACATCTAGCACTGGCTCCGTAAGAGTCAATGACACACAGAAAGGAATAATTTGCTCAAATTTATTCACATATGGAATGCTACTCTGGTGTGATTTAATTGCAATATTTTGTACTCTTGACTCTTTGCCCACCAACAAACGAACTTACTTCACCTCTTCCTTTTCTTACATTGCCTTCTGTCTTACTCTTATCTTACTACTTGTTTGATTGAAAATCCAGTCTTTTATTTTCTATAATACTGCAGAAACCCAAGACTGTAATGATAAGGACATAATTACATTATTAGAAGCCTCTTTTCTTCTCAATATTTTTGTATCACCCAAAGGAACGATGTCTATTTTTCAAAGGACTTTCTCCTCCTCCTAACTGTGATGCTTAATTTTTTTCTGTTTCTATCTTTTTTCACCATTATAAAGGCCAACAGAAAATCTTAGTACATCACTAACTGGGGAGAAAAATTGATTGTGTAACTGGGAGCACACATATCCTTGACCTAGTAGAAACTGCTTTGAAAAATCCCTAGCAAGTACAAGCCCACAAAAATATAGATGGCTAGCACAAAAAGGGCAAGGCAGTTGTTTGGCCCTTCTCAGCAATTGTTCATTTGTTCTGTATTGTGAACTACTCTACCGTTGGACTTTGCAATTTACTTTACAGATCATTTTTTCTGTATTGGTGAAATCCCAAAGAAGTTACTTGTTGAAATTAACTTTGTCTTTTTTAACATTAATACTAGCGATTCCATTGGCTTAGTATCCTAGGATCTTAAGTCATAGCAACTCCCTATTTTACAGCTTAAGAGTGGAGCTTTGTGTTAATATATACTGTGAACACATGGGGGAAAGCACAGTTATTTCCCTCTCTCTTAATGAAGTCTATTGGTATCCTGAAAGCAGTCATAGAAGCATGAGTTTTGTGTTTTTGTTTGAAGAAATCTTGGATGAGGACAATAGTGTGGCAGCCATGTATCAGACTGTTGGGGAACTCCCTCAGGCTAACAGGGACACTCTGGCTTTCCTCATGCTACATCTCCAAAGGTGAGTGCAGTTGGTTTGTATTTTTTCAAAGAACCAATTTAAAAAGAATGCTATAATTCTTTTCATCAGGCTCTGGTGTGTGTTGGAAGGAGGATAATGCAACAATGAACAGCTCATCAGACTGATCATTTTGAACAAGTTTCTGAGTGCACAAAACACTCTGCCTCAAATGTCTCTCTCTCTTGTCTAGAGTGGCTCAAAGTCCAGATACCAAAATGGACATTTCCAACCTGGCCAAAGTTTTTGGGCCTACACTTGTTGGTCATGCGGTGCCAGATCCTGATCCCATGACACTTCTCCAAGACACAAAGAGGCAACCTAAGGTAAACCTGTGGTATAACTAACCTGGTAGAAATGTCAGTGTATTGCATTCCAAAATGTGTGACAGCATGACATCCATTTGTGTTTGATGTTGATGGTGCCATTTTAAGTCACATATTAACATGATTCTCTAGGTTGTAGAACGGCTAATCTGCTTGCCCATGGAGTACTGGAGTCAGTTCATGATGGTAGAACAAGAAAACATTGAACCAGCACACATCATTGAAAACTCAAATGCCTACTCCACACCGTGCAGATCAGATGTTAAAGGTAACCATCCCCTTTATCAAACTGCTAGCCTTGATCTAACAAGTGTGCTAGCTGACAGTTGCTTCTTTCATCAAACTGCCTTGCTTTTTCACACCGGTTTTTCAATGCAAAGATGCTGGTTCTAATCGTAATTCAGGCTGTTGCACTTTAGCACATGTCACTTTTAATCTACTTCATTACTGCTTAGCAGCCCCTTTTCTACACTTTCTTCTTGGTCATCTGTTTGGTGCTAGAAGTTGAGATTGCACCATCCCACATGCTTATCCTGGGAACAAAACAGCTACAGAATGTGAATGGATGTGCCATAAAACATGGGGCTGCTGCCAAACAAAGGCAACCCGAGGTCGGATTCAGCCACCACAGTAATGGAAACAAACAGCTGCATCCTTTTGGTTTTTTCCTTGCCCACTGGCAACTAGTGAAGTAGACTCTATTTCCATCATATTGTACATTTGCTTTCTGACATATTATAGAGAGGGAAAGGATTTGACAGGGTTGTTATTTCCTTCATGTCAAGTTCCTATGTTTTTTCAGAGAACTGGTTGTAAAACTTGAACATAAACAGTTTCCTTGTTGCAGGGTTTAAAATTTCCTGGCAGAAAATTTGCATGGCGATACTAGTAATTGAGAATCCAATAGTAAATCTGAATACTAGGATGGGTGTGTACTGGGATATATTCTTTTTGAGTAAGAGGAGGGTGGCTTCACTGCCTCAGCAGTTTGGAAATAGGACTTCAAGTGATAAATCTCAAGTCATATTTTCTGTATTTTTTTGTTGTTGTTAACTGCCATCAAGTCAACTTTGACTTATGATGATACTATGAATTCAAGACTTCCAGGTCAGCCTATTATCAACAGCTCTGCTCAGGTCTTGCAGACTCAGGGCCGTGGCTTCCTTGATTGAGTCTGTCTATCCATAATGCAGCCATCCTCTTTTCCTATTGCCCTCTACTTTACCAAGCATTGCCTTTTTGACTGAGTAATGCTTGCTTGTGATATTTCCAAAGTACTGCAATCTGAGTTTAATCATCTTGGCTTCTAGGGAGAGTCCAGGCTTAGTTTGCTCTAGCACCCATTTGTTTTTTAACAGTCCATGGTAACCACAGAACTCTTTTCTTATACATGGCCAATAAAAAGTTAATTGCTCCTTTAGACTTCTTGTAATTATGTAATGTTGGATCTGCTTGATAACTGTGGGCTTGGAATCCTAATGGAAATGTGATGCCTGTGTTGTCTTCTTACAAAGTGAGTATGTTGGGACCAATCACCACTCCAGAGCAGCAACTGGTGAAGACTCCTTCAAGCAGCTCACTCTCACAGAAAGTCAAGTCTACCTTCAGCAGAACTACACCCAAGTAAGTCAAGCAGCTGCTTCCCAGGGTTTAGTGAACAAAACATTTCCAGGCTGGCTGAAGGAGCAATCTACAACAAGTGAATTATTCTCTCACACCAGCAAACTGAAGCAGGAAAACCAAAGTTCTAAATCCTTTTGGGCCATTTACTCGCATACCTTCCTCGTTTTTAATTTTCCTGCCTTGCCAGCCAGTAGCCTTTTCACTTTCCTCACCTTTTTCATTTTCTAAAATCTACAAACCCTACCTAAAATCTTTCAAAGCCTTCCTCTAAAGATAATGTAACTATGGCTATAGATTTTTTTTAAAGAAGAAAAGAGAGAGAGAGAACAAGATAGTGATGGTGAGAGGGAGGAGTCTTCACCTTTTGAGAAAAAGAAAATCAAATGGAGGAGGAAGTGATTTCAAAAATCTCCCATGAGGCCACAGATATACAGGTCGACAAGGGTAAGGAAAACGTCCTGAGCTCTGGAAAGGTTTAGTTGGTTATTGGGAAGCAAGCCTCTGAACCCGTGGCAGAAATGGCACTAAATACAATTTTTATTTCTTCTAGCGACAGTGAGTTGGAAGGACATGCGTTGAGTCAGCTGCTGTGTCCCAAGGGAAGCAACTTAGATAAATGCAGTAAACCTAAAAAGTAAAAGTAAAGGATAAAATTAAGTCAAAGGACCTACCTGAGAAGTCTTTGAAAGCAGTGAAGGGACACACAAAAGTTTTCACATTTGTGACTCCGGGGCACCATCTTGATTTGGCTGATTCTAAGCGAAGAGGCTGAGGCAAGACAACCTATGACCCAATCGTAGGAAGCCACTCGGTCGAACATGCAGTTGCACATACTGATTGACACACAGGGAACTCAGTCAGACATATTCCTTTTCAGGGGAAAAAAGAAGCATTTTAAATTCAAGCAGCAAAAAGAGGTCCAAAATGAGCAATTTCTGCACTATTTCACCTCAGTGCTTACTGAAGCTCAGTCACAGGTACAAGGAAGTTCAGTCATGTTGTGACTTATTCAGCAGCACAAACTTCACAATCCAATCTTTCAGCGATAACATCTACAGTGAATGACATAGTAAATGTGGAGCTTCAGGCAAGAATGCAATGATCATTTAACAATCAAAGCAATTTTAATCCAATGAACTTGAATAACTTGATTAATCCATTAAATTATCTTAGTTAACGTGATTTAGCAATTAATTCAAATGTAAATGATAAAAGTCTGGAAATCATCTCAGTTATATAATGCAGAACCAATGAATTCAGGGGGAATACAGGAAATAAATTAGCATCAAGTAAATAATTCTCAGCCATGAAACAAAGACATGTCAGTTTCTTCAAAGCTAGGAAAGTCTAGGAAATGTACACAAAAACCTAAACATGCAATTAATTTGGTAAATATGAGGAATAAAACTTTCTTAGCAACAGATGATATGTCAAATTCAGGTTCTGAGGATGAAGAAGACTCAGTAGTCTTAGACTGGCACAGAGCTGAGTCTTCAGACTTAGACACTATGAAATTAGGGGGGAAAAGGTTATATAGAGCAGAGCATTTTTAAAGTCTTCCTTAAAAGATATTGCTGAGCATAAGTTTAGGCAAGGATCAAAATTTAAGGAGGAAAACAAAAACTCACAAAGAAATAGTAAGGTATTAGAAGAATATGCCATCTCAAACAGTTCAGCTACCAATGCCAGAAATGCTTAAGGATTTAAGTGAATCTGAATGGGTGATATCTCTAAACTCTAAAAGATTCATTGGTTACAGTCAAAAATTATATGAAAAGGACTTGATGGAGCAAGTTATCTGTTTCACTGCTAGATGGTTCGGTATATGTTTTAATTTCTCATGCTGTTCTTCTTCAGGGAGACATAGCATTTGAAGGATGTAGATGAACAAAGAATAGGTGCTACACTTAGAAAAACACATGAGGTGCACCATTATCCATCAGAACATCAATATTTGCAAAAGCAGGAATGCTGTGGGTATAGGAGGTATTAGAGTCAGGGACTTACAAAGTCTAGGTCCAATTTGTTAAACACTCGTTTCAAAGGAAAACTTCTATTTGCTGAGAAGATATTTTAGAAATGAGAACTATTCCTTTCAGCAGAAACTATAGACCACAGTGGAATACATCAAGGTGCCAGTTCAGAAATCAAGGACAGCAGCATGCAAGAAGAGGAGCTGGACACCCCGTAGGAGTGAAAAAGCTTGATTCTGATGAAAAGGAAACACTGGTGGGAGGAAGATTATTTCTTTTTGGTCATGTGTGGAAGTTAACAACACACAAATGGGTTCCTGAGATAGTTTAAAAGTGTATAATGTTCAGTTTTCAAAAATACTGAAAGGGGTATATCTTCATCTCCAGTTCCAAAAAATATAATAAAAAGAGAAGTGGTCCAACAGGAAATAAAACATTTGCTATAGATGGGAGCCATAGAACATGTGCTTCACAGTCAGAAGTACCAGGGCATTCAGTTTTTTTCATGGTACCCAAACATAATGGGGGTTACAGACCAGTTCTGGATCTGAAATTCCTCAAAGGATTTGTTTGGTACTGCAAATTCAGGATGGAGACCTTGTAGCCTATATTGAAGAATTTAAGTTAAGAGACTTTCTCCTTTCAAGTAGATTATAAAAGGCTTATTTGCATATTTTAATGAATCCAGTTTGCAGGAAATACCTGTGATGCAATTTCAGCCATAAACATTACCGCATACTATCATTTCAAGGCACTGCCATTCACGTTAGCTTCTGCTCCAAGAGTCTTCACCAAAGTGTTGGTGCCACTAGTAACTTTTCTAAGACAGCAAGGAATAAGTTTCTTCCATTGCTGCACAACGTGTTGGTGAATGCTGAAAGTAGAAGGAAAGCTGAATCAGATCTCAAGACAACATTGAAATATCTACCAAATCATGGATTTCTAAAAAACTTCAAAAAGAGCCACCTTCAAGCATCAAGAACATTGACACACTTGGGACAGAGATAAACACAGAAAAAGGCTGTGTATTTCTTTCAAAAGAGAAAATTAAAATTGCAGTGACAGAATTGCTACACTCAGTGGCAAAAGATTTAATGTTTTTGGCAGAGAAATTAGAGCTGTTAGTATCAGTGGTTCAAATAGTCTTGGGCAACAGTTTCATATCAGGGTGTTATAACTGTTCCTAAGACCTAGTTAGAGATACGTAATAAGGAAACGTCATTACAGTCCGGCTTTACCAAGCGAAATAAAGAAAGATTTGAAACAGTAGATATCCAAAAAAGCATTGGGCAAAGGCCATTTTCTGTATCACAGAGAAAGGTTACAACAGGTGCAATGCATTTGGATGGGGGCTCACAGCTGTGGCCAGGCTATCCAGGGGCAATGGTGGGATTCAGAGAAGGA
This sequence comes from Ctenosaura bakeri, assembly GCA_948474755.1. NCBI lineage: Eukaryota > Metazoa > Chordata > Lepidosauria > Squamata > Iguanidae > Ctenosaura > Ctenosaura bakeri. Next base: position 214,034 of record CAOLHI010000693.1, read on the forward strand.
GCTCAGCTTCAGTCTTCTGGAAATGAGAGCAGTGAAACTAGTTCTGCTTCACTTTGCACCAGTTACAACATCACAATGTTCAAATCAGCACAGACAACATGACAGTGAAAGTATAGCTTTCAAATCAAGGAGGATTCTTGCAGTTTGTATCAACTGATAAAAGAATCAACAGATATATGAAAGTGGACTGTGAAATGTTTGAATTAACAACTGTTTATTTAAAAGGATCTTTAAATTGGAAAGCAGATTTCCTAAGCAGGCACAAAATCTTGCTTGGAGAATGGAGTCTGAATCAACAGATTTTGGATTGGCTGCAGAATCATTATGGGAAGCTTTCAGTACATTTGCCTCTGGAGACAAAATTGTAATTTTTTCCCCCAAAAGATGGAGATGTAAGAGCAGAAAGACACAGTGCTAGCCGTGAAATGTCCAAAAGTTCTGTTGTATCCTTTTCCTCCTTTGTCAATAATATAGAAAGTCCCGACCAAAATAAGACTTCAGGGAACTCAGGTTGTATTATTGACTATGCATTGGTCTTGCAAACATGGTTCCCTTTCCTGAAAAGCATCCTGGTAAAGAAATCATGTTGTCTACCTAAAAGATTAGATCTGCTGCTACAGGGACCAGTTTGCCAGCCCAGTTCCTAATGGTTACAGCTGACTGCTTGAAAGTTGAGCAGAGAGACTGCAATGAGGATATTTAGAGTTGTGACTAAGCAGTTTTAGAGTCCAGGAGACAGGCAACTCAGTGCGTTTATGAGACCAGATGGGACACTCACAGAGTTCAGTTACAGCTGATGATGCAAAATAAGAGAGATACTAGCATTTCTTTAAGATGGCATATCAAAAGGTCTAAGACTGAATACACTGGAAAGGTAAATACCAGCCCCATTGTTAGTATTAACAAGAAAAGGAAGGCCTATTTCAATTCATCCACATGTTAAAGAGTTTTTAAGAAGTGCAACTTTACAAGCTTACACCTATAGTTCACAGTTTTCCAACTTGGGATCTGAATTTGGTATTAAATATGTTGACAAAATCACCCTTTGAACCTCTTGAGGAGGTTTGCTTCAGACTGCTGTCTTTCAAAGTGGTGCACTATAACTTCAACTAGAAGGGTTTTTAATTAGCATCATTATCAATCAATCCAGCTTTCTTTAAGTTTGAGAAGGATAAATCGTCACTAACAATTGATCCTTCTTTTGTTCCTAAGTCTTTGGCTGAGAAATCTGGGCATCACTCTGTAGAATTATCTGCATTCTGCCTGAATCCAGTTCATCCTCTGAAGAAGAGGGCATTATCTAGATGTGAGAAAATGGGTAAAGGTTTACTTGCAGAGATCAAAAGCTGTACATTGGATTGAGGCACTTTCACCTGAGGACACTGGATTATAAGATATCGCAAATGCTGTCTAGGTAGATTAAAAGCTGCATATTATGACTGTGCAAAAATCCAAGGTCTCAGCAGGTTTGTGTGCACTCCATAGGATCTGTCGTAATGATGGCAGTGTTCAGAGTGTTACCATCATTAGAGAAGGTGTGTAAAGTTGCAGGATGGAAAGAGCCATTTATTTTCATTAAACTCTGTAAGACAGACAAATTTAAATCAGGCAAGCAGCACTTGGAAGACCTGTTGTGCAGGCAGTAACACAAGGGGAAAACAACTGTTCCTGTCCTTGAAGTAGAGTTTGGGTATATCTCACCTGTTGTGGATTGCTCTTCAGCCAGCCTGAGATTTAGTGGTGCACACTTACTGTGAATAATCATTCCAGGAGAGCCGAAGCAGTCCACTCTCACTCAGGGGCTGCCAAAAAAACAAAACCCTACTCCTGCTTTTTCTTCTATCTGTACTTTGCCTCTACACTATTTTCTAATGGCATCCAAGGCTATGTAATTAAAGAAGAAAGAAGACTAAATGGCCTGAATGGATTTATAACTTTGCATCTCCTACTCCAACCTTCTGGCACAAGGGAATAACCCACTTGTGGATTGCTCCTTCAGTCCTCCTAGAATGATCATTCAGGGTAAATGTCAACCTCTCATTTTCCTTTCCTTTTGATAGAGTTCTGGAGGTCCCTGGCAAATCAGTTTAGGGGGCAATAAGGGTGAGCTAGAGTTGTTACTGAGAGATTTTGTGACTTTTTTCAAACTATATGATGGGGGAGAGTGTATTTTAAAATCTAATGGAACAATCTAGGTGGATGTGCAACAAACAATAGTTGATCCTTGCCTAAAAGCTGAAAGTTCCAAAAAGCAAATGGGTGAATCTTAATTAAATTGAAATATCTGCCCCGCTTCTTGATGCTTCTGTTTTGTCAGTTTTCTCTTTAAACATGGGCCCTTCTCAGGGGAGCAATGATATTACAGTTCTTGGTGTAAGCCTAAACCAATGCTGAGTACTTACAGCTCTTTTTGTCTGCATGCATTCCTTTAGCCAATTTTACTGGAGCTAAGAGGAAGTGAAGTATTACAGTTGCTAGGCAACTACAGTGCACAGTCCTATATAGTCCATTCTCAAAGTGGATGGACCAAGTGTAAATGTGGCTACTCAAGACTGCCACACACCAGTAGCATGCAAACATCAAGCAGGTAGGGTTGGTGTGAATAAGATGCTACATGGAAGGATCACAAGCTTATCTGTATTAACCTTGATGTTTTGAGCTGCATCTGTCTACTCTACTCAGCTTTGTAGACTTTTCAACTGACATTTGCCAGCTCAATGGTATATGAACAGTCCATTGGTCAACAATAACAAAAAAAAGTCAAAGACTGGGCTAAGGGTAGATACTTATTACAGATGTGCAGATTGATTGAGGATGTTCTCCCCTATCAAATAAATACCGAGACATATGCCACAAAAGATTACTTGCTAAGCCTTTCCATTTCTTTCCTAGATTTGGAAATAAAAGCAAGTCTGCAACCAGTCTTGGACACCAGGGCAACTTTTTTAATTCTCCAGTGCTGAAATGAAGTGTGCTCCTATTCCCGAACATCTACTTATTGTCCTATTATGAAATCTACAATAAAACGCTTGAGTTGCTTTCACTATTCTCAACAGCACTGTGTACCAAGATCAATTGTGTATGTTTGTTTTCTGTTTAACTGCAACTTATTTGGATGTTAATGTGCAATGTAAAATTATCTAGTGCTGTATCACATATATTGTAGGGTTATAACTGGCAGGATCAACTCAGCATATTTATAGAGAAACTGCAAGAAGTGGGGTGTTTTTGAAAGAGTTTTCCATAGCTACGAAGCTGCTACCATCTGTTCAAAACACCCCATTATTGTTTCATTTGTATATTGTGGTTGTAAAGAAGGGAACACATTTTGCACCAGCAGTAATCCTGCTTGTTTCAAAGAACAGCTATCCTTGGGTGGAAAGGAGTGTTGATCCACTGTACTGGAAAACTGTGCATGTTGAAACTATACTTGTATTCTTCTGGTTAGTTTATTTTTAGTGAAACCAATGACTTTAAAAGCATGTGCATTCAGAACCTGGTCATGTGAAAAATTGAAATCAACTGTTCCATTAGCGTGCACACATATTCCTGTTTGAGGTTCTCTGTTGTGCAGTAGGGAACACCACCAACTAAGCATCATTTTGAACTGAGCATCTTAACTGTATAGCTATTTTCAACTTACTCCTTCAGAAATCTTGTCTAGATTATTTTAATTATCTTGATAGCAGGTAAAAGCACATATTGAGCACTGCAGGTAATCTTAACTTTGTAGCCATAGCAATCTCATTGTATACTCTTGTATTTGTACCTCCTCTAAGCCCTTCTGCTAGTTAGATTTTTAATAGGACCTGCAGTGGGTAGAAGTAGAATATGCCATTTGTTGAGATGCAGTTGAGACTCATTTTTCCCACAGATCTCTTTACCACTTTTTTTTCCAAAGTGCTTTCCATTTGTATTTTATATTGTAGTATGTCTTGTCAAAAGTAAATCTTATCTTCTACATTCATGCTAATTTGTGGACTATTAAGCTGCGGCAATCAGACGAAAATATGCACATTTTTATTTTATCTCAAAATCTTCATGTGTCAGCAGTCTGAAATTGAAGAGTTTTGTATTTTGCTCTTGACACCAGCTAGCCCCTTCTCTTGTAGTTAATGAAGGTCACCAAAAACGTTTGTGTGGTATATGCACAAAAAAGGTATATTCTTTATAGTGTAGGATGTGAATAAATGAGAGGGGAAAGAGACCGTGCTTCCCTAATCTCAGCCAAAAGGTTCAAGTAAGAAAATGCAATCTCTTCAGTGTACACTTTGATGCTCCACTGAAGCTTTCTTGCTGGCTGTCAACATCAGCATTAAAACCTGACTTTCTCAGTAACCTCTTTAATGATGGCCATAAACTGAAAAAAAAAAATCTTATAGGTCCTCTTGCTTTCCTTTTTCTTGAATGACATGTTGAACTGAGGTTAATTTAGAAGCTATGTGCCCTATTTTTACCTTCTGTGAAGTACTTCCTACCTTTGCAGGAGATGGATACTGTACCTCTTAGAGTGCTAATCAAGGTAAAATCTTCCACTTATGGGCCTTCGAGATTAATCAAAAGCTTATTCTGATGGCCCTATTTGAGTCACCATTCTGGGATAATGGCAGGATAGAAATCAAATAAATGGATTGGTTTTTCTCAATGGACAGAAATAAACAGCCATCTGTGGACATGTTGGGATTATGATTTGTTCAAACACTCAGTTTGGGGGGTAAAGTATCTACATTTTCTGATAATTCCAAATTAGATTTGAAGAATACCAATGCAAGGTCTGTGGACAACTGACAAAGTGCAAAGTTTGTTCTTAGACTACTCATGCAAATAAGGTCAAAAACTAATGCACTGTGGGAGTTAAAAAAAAGTAATAGCCAAATGACAGAAGCTAAGACAAATATGACACTGCACCCCACCCCACTCATTGGCAGTTTAAAAGTGCATCTAAGATGATCTGTAAATTAGGGCCTCTTTCCTGTTAAGGAAAATGAAATTAAGATGGAATGCTTTGCATATGAATGAGATTAAGAAAGTGATCAGTGCTTTCAGAGATGAGTCTGTCACCATTTCAATGGGCTTGAGGAAGAGTAGGTTTAGGTCATAGCTGAGTACTTCATCAAATTAACATGAAATCCATTAGTACTACTGTTTCTAATGCCACCTTGTGTACAGTAAGAACAAATGTGTTATCCCTTTGGAAGGTTTTTTGTTTGTTTTTTTACAAAGAAGCAAGAATCACATGTGAAAAAAACAAAAGCATCCACTTGAGCTTCATAAATTATTTTCCTGTGCGGAGATTTCTTTTGGTTGACTTTCATTGCGCTATACTTAAGAGGCATTTGTACAAAAACTTAGCTTGACTTAACCTAGCAGGGTTGAGTGAGCAGAAGTCTAACCACACTACAGTATAGTATCTTAAAATTACTTATGACGGATTCCCCTTCTACGAGTATGCTGTGCTTGTCAGTATACAGATTTAAGTGGGCACTGCATTCATAGCTGGTGAAGCAACACTAATTAAGAAGGCTTTATCAACACTGGAGGATTTACAAGCTTGGCTTTACATAAATAGACAAAAGGGAATAGTGACTCTCGCACAAAGTTGGAGGCAGCCACAGTACGTCTTGTTACAGCTGGTGTGTTATCTGCTACTAACCCTGCTTCAGTGGGTTACATTCTTGCTTCTTTCTACAAAAGGTGAACTTATTGCCTATGATCTCCTCTTTTCTCAGAGCACTGGATTACTGGGATTAACGCTTCAGGGAGCTAGGCAAGGGGCACCCACTTACCCAGAAAAGAGCAAAGCCTTCCAGCTACTTTATGTAATTGAAGCTAAAAAAGACCAGCACGGCCTTCTAATCTCAGATTAGTGTTTTATACCAGACGTGTTTTTGTTCCAGGACACAGAGGGAAGTACTATGGATACTGTGATGGTAGAAAGACCATGCTGGAATTTGTTCATTGAGGAATGGTGCATGTGAGATGGCTGCCTCATGGCATAAGTTGCACTCTGGCTGCTTTCATGATCAACTCCAGATGGCAAGCCAATTGTGCAGTTTATGGATAGCCACCACACACTTGGGCTAGGCTGATCCAGGGATATGAACAGCTGGCTGACTCAACACATGTATTTTGCTGGGGGAGGTACAATGTAAGATGATCTTCATGCTGGGATTCTCTTGTAGCCAATGCTTTTTAGAGGCAAACCCAGAGAGCAAGGTGTGACTGTTGTCTGCTACTATCTGAAGCTGATAGGCCACAGTGTGGGAGTCCTCTGCAAATAGGCTTGAAAAGCTGCCTCCTTCCCCCATCTCTTCATGGCTGCTTTCTCCAGAAGTGGAATCCCACTGACGTAGTTAAGCAGGTACCACACCAGCAGTGGTGAAATGATGCTGATGTATTGCCATCCATATAGCACTGATGTGGCTGACACAAAAAGTCCTGTCCACAACAAGATCTCCCCTAGGTAGTTTGGGTGACGACTATATGCCCATAGGCCACTCTGGATAAACTTCCCCTGGGGAAAGAAAAAAGCAAAAGGTTTATGAAATGATTACACAATGATAATACATAGGGACCAAATGCAAAACTAGCTTCTGTTGGCTGGATTGTTAGTCTCATTGCTGATGTTCAGCTGGCTAGGGTTCCCAAAACAACATTGTGCCTACCAAATTGGCCCTTGGAAATAAATGAAACTTCCTTATTAGACATCCTTACTGAGAAACCAACTGATACAGAAATAGGGAATGTGTGTCATTTGGCTATAGCTACTATCCACTGGTTTGATGGGCCTGGGCCTGATTGCCATTGCAAATCAACATCATCTGGAGGGCTACAGTAGACTGCCTCAGCAACATACAACAAAAACAGCAATGTTACAATTTTATTTACTTTTTGATTTATTTTGCAAAATATCTGTTTTACTGGTGTCTATGCCTCTTCCTTTTTTGAGGAGGCTGATATAAACCTACCAGAGCAAACATCGAGACACTAAGTAATGTTGCCAGCCTGAAAAATAGGTACTGCCTAAGGCTGGAATCTCCACAGCTACAGTGAATGTTGCACCCACTGACAGACGTTTAGTGTAGCTATCCCTGGGTAAGAGGGATGGCTTGAGGGGGAAGGAGCCATTTAAGTTGTCTCTCTTACTCTGTAAATAACCCTAGGACAAAGGTGCGAGGGATGGAGGCCATTTATCACTAGTGCAACACACTGCTCCTTCACAGTGCCACTTCCATTCACCATTTTCAACAAACTGTTGTGTCTGTGTGCAGTTTTGGTACCTTTGTGGTAGAGTTCAGACAAAAAAGCCTGCAAATCACACAAACACACAATTTGGCCCACAGGCCCCACTTTATCCATCCCAACCTAGAGGAATTTCCTCCAAGCCACAAGATTTTCCAAGTACTCTTCACTATAGAGCAGACATATGATAGTAGTAACCCATCTTATAAGATACTTGTGGCCTCTATGTTTTATCCTCAGTATGACACTTAATGAGGTATCTGGCTACTTGCAATACCTCAGTGGACAAGGAACCACAGTATTTGGTATTTGATCACATAGTCTGCAGAAGAGGAACAAAGCCAGGGAGGGAATCCAAGCCCTGCTTGATTCGAAATGATAAGGGCTTCCTTCAGGGTAGCCCCAAACCCACAATCTCCTCAAAACTTAGAGGAGATGGTCTTGTCTTTGCAGGGCAGATTAGCTACACTGCACTTAAGCTTTCAGCAAAAGCCCCAAAGGATCCACTGACAGGAAGTTACTCCATTTGTTAGGCAGTACACAGACTTTTCAGCTATCAAAGGGGTAGAATTTCTGTGAATGACTCCATAACTACAACTGCAAAGCAAAGAACTTCCCAGCAATGACTCACTGCATTATCAGGGTTGCTTCTGAAGTGCCACTTCTGTTGGTCAGCTACAGCCTCTATAATGAAGCCCACAGCCCAAGTGCTCCATCCAAGATAGTCCCAGTATCCCAGAGGTTTTTCATGTTTCTCCAGGTTTAGCAGCAGAGTGGGGAGAACTGTTATAAACACCCAGAAACCTGCAGAAAAATTACAGCAGAGAGAGAGAATGTTATCCTAATAGGGACACTTGCCCAGAAGTACGTTCCACTGAATTCAATCAGACATCTTGAGTAAACCTGCATAGAATTGCACTATTAAATAGGTACTTGACCAGCTACACTAGGAAATTGCATTCTCTGCCTCAGAATGTATAATTAGCTCCCAGCTTGGAGGCCAAAGTCCCATGATGTCCACTTGCTGTGTGTGTGTCTTCTGTGCCTTCAAAAAATATTCTGTCATTCTCAACCACGTAGCCAAGGAGATCTGTAACCTGAAAAGCTGCTGCTTATTTTACCCTGACTTTGGTTTCCATTGCCCATATACATGCACTCAATTTCTGGTAAAAGCTCCACTACCTTCTGTGGTTTCTCAAAACCTAACTCTCGCATTTTCAAGCGTAGCTTCTCAGCCATTTCTAGCCACTTGCATTTTGCTTTTAAAAGGAAGTGAAAATACTAGTTCTTCTTCGTGGTCTCTGTGCCTCATACATTAGGAGCTTTTGCGCCTGCGCGGTAGCGTACGGAAAATTCTAGAGCTTAGTAGCTTGGCGGGAACCCCTCCCCCATGCTGGTACTGTGCATGCTCAGCCCGCCAAGCAACGGTCACTCCTCAGTTCTTTCTTGTCCGCTGTTGCGTACAGAAGGTTCTTTTAGTGGCTTGTGCTTTTCGTCAAAATTCTTCTGGTTTTTCAACTTCGGCTTGTTTCTCGGACTAACGGTTGGATTTCGGACTGCCTCTGGTATTTGGACCCCTTTTTCTCTCACTCTCGTCTTCGCTTCTTCTCCACCTCGACCTTCCTGTCTATCTTCTCCGTCCCGGACACTTGTCTATGTCGGCCCTCTTCAAAAAGTGCGTCTCCTGTGGCTGCAAGATCGCCCAATCCGACAAACATCGTCAGTGTCTCTTTTGTTTGGGTGAGACCCACAACGTTCAAGCCTGCCCGGTTTGTTGGGAGTTCACCCATCAAACCCTCCAGAACCGCTCGGCGAGGCTTAAATCCCACTGTTGGGAGGAATCCCTGAGAGTAAAGGACCATGTCGGATAAGACAAAATCGGCAGCTACTCCATCTTCGGCGTCGGTGGCTGCCGCACCGTCGACCTCATCGGTACCGGGCTCGGTACCAATCTGAAGCTGCTGAAGATACCGAAGCTGTCTGCTCAGGCTCGGGAGTCGCCTTCGGGCTCGCAAGCCTCATCCTTTTCCAAGCCTCTAACAGCGGCTCAGAGAAAATGTCCACCTTCTAAGGACATAAAAGAGAAGAAGAAGGAAAAGAAGAAAAAGAGGAAGGAGAAGAGACGTTCCTCTACTGAAGAGGCTTGACCTCTCACACCTCCACCGACCCTGCCCACCAAGGAACCTGCGGAGCAATCAGATGTGCAGGAGGTTCTTGAGGTGTCGGATGAGGAGCCGGTCGAGGAGACCGTGCACCCTGAACCGACCGAACAAGAGGTGGAGAGACCCCGGTTGGCTCACCGCGAGTCGGCAGACTGCTGGGAAGAGGCTGTGACCAGACATCGGCCCTTGACTAGCCAGCACCCAGCCTCTCGGAGGAGCCTCTTCTGCTTCCGGTCCCGCTCTCGCTCCCACTCTCCTGAACGGAGAGTTAGGCCTCCATCTCCTCGCCATCGGGAGATGCACCCAGAGAGAACCCACTCTCGGGACTTGGTATACACCTCTGCCTCCTATCTTGGCAGGTACGGTCGTGAACACCTCTGGCGTGAGTACCCGGGGTTCTACCACTCCTACTCCCCGTCTTATAGGGATAGGTACTATGTGGACCCATGGTACTGGTCGCCTCTCAGGCGTTCTCGATCTCCGCCTCGCAGGCGATCCCGCTCACCCTCGCAAGAGGCACGCTGACTGTACAAAAGGCTGCCAGAGAGGTCTCCCTCTCCGCGATACCAGAGGTCCAGAGAGCCTTCCCCTCGCTACAGGGCAGTGTTACCGCCCCTGAGGGTAACAGCGACCGCGACGCATCCCGTGGAGGAAGTCACTACGGCATGGGCGGGAGATACATCCACGAGGACAACGCAGGCTGAATCATCTGCGAGGACCACGCAGGCTGAGCACTCTCGCCCCTCAGCTACGCCTGCTAAACTGGCACTAACTAGCACCGCTGCCACACAAACTAAGAAGGCGGCGACGACGAAGATGGCATCGCCGACCCTGGCCATGGAGAAAAGGGCAGAATGGTCCACGTCGACTGCAGCCGTGGAGAAAAGGGCAGAACAGTCCTTGTCCTCCTCGTCATCTGAGTCGTACAAGTCCGATTCGGGAGAGGCGACACCATCCTCCCATCAATTGCCGCCACTCAAGTTTGGAGAACCGGCTCCGGACACCGCTCCAGAAGACATCCGTCAGTTCTCCGCTATTCTTCTGCGAATGGCAACAGCGTTGGGCTTGAAAGTGACAGATCCAGCCCCGGCAGCGCAGGACCCCGTTTTCCAGTACCTGGAGACGCGTCCGCCATCCACTGCGCCGCTGCCTTTCTTGCCCATGCTCCTGGATGCCCTCAAACAGCCATGGGAGAAACCAGCTTCAGCTCAACCTATACCACATAGGTTAGAGCACTTGTATAGGACCCAAAAGGAGAACGCGGAGTTCCTGTTTACTCACCTGGCCCCCAATTCCATAATGGTAGAGTCGGCCCAGACCAAAGGCGGTACCAGACCGCATACGACACCGCCAGACCGGGAGGGCCAGAAACTTGATAACTTCAGCCAACGGTTTTACTCTGCGTCTTCTCTGGTGGCCCGGGTCCTGAACACCATGGCTTGCATCGCCGCGTACCACAGAAACATCCTGGACCGACTCGCCCCTCTCCTGGAGAACCTTCCTGACGACTCTCGGGCATTTGCTATCCAGCTGCACAACGAGGCCGTCGCATTGGTGACTCAACAACTCGCCTCCTCATGCCAAGCTGTGGAAGCAACCTTGAGTGATGGCCGGGTCAGTTGCTCTTCGGCGACATGCGTGGCTGAGGTTGTCAGGGCTTCAGGAGGACAGCCGTAGGAGGATTGAAGATCTCCCTTTCGATGGCCAGGGACTTTTTCATTCCTCCACGGATGAGGCCATGGACCAAGTCATCAAGGCCCGACTGACGGCCAAGAAGATGGGCATCAACCAGCCACAACCTCGCCGCAGCTTCGGTTCACGTCACTCCTGGCGTAGGTCTTCTGCCTCTTCCTACCAAGAGTCGGTGCATTCTGCGGCCTCCCGGCCCTCTACTTCATCCGCGACGCGCAGACCTCTTTGGAGGCGCCCATTCTCATCCTCCAAGCAGTCTTCGTCGGGCATGAAGGCAAGGTTTTGACCGCCGTCGCAGGTCGCCATCGATACCGTCCTTCCACTTCTTGACATCCCTGGAAGATCCACCGAGCCTGGCCAGACACCTCGCAGATTGGACGGCAGTCACCACGGACTCTTGGGTACTTACCATCGTCCTTCTTGGCTATGCCATAGAATTCCAAAGTATACCACCGCAAGGTGTCTATTAATCCACCCTGGCCAGCTTGGTCCTGCTGGAAGAGATCCAGTCCCTTCTGCAAAAAGGGGCGATCGAGCAGCTCCCGTCCTCAGCCAGAAACACCGGCTTCTTTTCCCGGTACTTCACGGTACCAAAGGCGGACGGGATTCTACGACCCATTTTGGACCTCAGAGGAGTGAACGAATTCATCTGCCCCAAGAGGTTCAAGATGCTCACACTGCCCTCGATCACGCCCTTCCTCTGTCGAGGAGACTGGTTCACCTCCATCGATCTTCGAGATGCTTACTTCCACATCGCCATCCGTCCGCATCACCGTCAGTACCTCTGATTCGCAGTTGACGACACCTGCTACCAGTACAGGGTGTTGCCCTTTGGACTATCCACCGTGCCCAGGGTCTTCACCAAGTGCATGGCCCCGGTGGTATCGTACCTCCGCACAGAAGGCGTCTCTGTCTACCCCTACCTGGACGATTGGCTCTTGGTGGCGTCCTGCAAACAGAGACTATACAAAGATATACACCGGACATTGACTCTTCTCAATCGCCTAGGGCTTCAGATCAATCCAAAGAAGTCCCACCTCGAAACCTCCAGGGTTCTCGATTTCATAGGGGCGACCCTGGATTCGACATTGGCGAGGGCATATCTACCACTGGACCGGGCAAAAATGCTCCGTCTCGCGGCGTCGAGTGTTTCCCAGGCCTCAACAGTGACAGTGAGGAGGATCCAACAACTCCTCGGTTACATGTCCTCCACGACGGCCTTGACTTACCTCTCCAGGCTGCGCACATGACCACTTCAGCACTGGTTTGTAAGAGCATTCAACCCGCTCCTCGACGACCAGGGCTGTCTACTTCGCCTTCCACAGGACGTATGCCAGTCCCTCCTTTGGTGGCAATCCTACTGCAATCTTCTCACGGGCATGCCATTTTGGGAGGAGAGTCCAGCACTGACAGTAACGACAGATGCCTCCCTCTTCGGGTGGGGAGCACACTGCGACGACCACAGAGTCCGCGGCCAATGGGTCAATCACGAGACCGCTCTCCACATAAACGCCCTCGAGCTCCTAGCCATCTGGAAGGCTCTGAGGGTCTTCCTACACCTCGTTACTGGCTGTACGGTACTGATCCTCACGGACAATACGATGGTGGTCTGTTATGTCAGTAGACAAGGAGGGACTCATTCGTCGACTCTCCTCAACATAGCCCTCGACCTCTGGAACTGGTGCATCTCTCTCAAGGTCCACCCAGTGGCGGTTCACCTGGCTGGGCAAGAGAACACCACGGCAGATGCACTCAGCAGGGATACCTCATCCCACCACGAGTGGTCCCTTTCCAGTGAGGCCTTTCAGATGCTTCAGGACCGATGGGGTGACCCCGAGATCGACCTTTTCACTTCTGGCGAGAACGTGAAGTGCCATCGGTACTGTTCAAGGGTCGGACGGGATCGCCATTCCATCGGCGATGCCTTCCAGTTTGAGTGGAACGAGGGTCTACTCTACGCGTTCCCTCCATTCCCGCTCCTGGGCCAGGTGATATCGAAGATCCTCGCAGACCAAGCCAATATCATCCTCGTCGTCCCGTACTGGCCAAGACAGCACTGGTTCGCCCCCCCCGCTCCAGGCCTCTCGGGGACAGATTCTCTGGTTCCCGGCAGTACCGGACCTCCTCTCACATTCCAACGGCCATGTGCTCCACCCGGACCTGCCACTCCTGGCCCTCCATGCTTGGAGGATATCGCGGTAGAGGACCCTGTCATCGGTACCGTCCTGACCGCAGCCAGGAAGGAATCAACGCGCCGCAACTACTACTACAAGTGGCGCCACTATGTTACCTTTGCGGAGTCCTGGAGGGAGCCAGTCTCGCCAGTTAACCTACCAACGGTACTCCACTTCCTTCTGCATCTCCGCGAGCAAGGTTTAGCCTTCTCCTCCCTGAAGGTCTACCTCGCTGCCATCGTGGCCTACCAACCTCCACGATCACCATCAGCGGCCTTTTTCTGCGACGGTACCGTGCGACGGTTCCTAAAGGGACTCCCAACACCTTTATCCACCGGTATCGCCACCGCTACCACCATGGTCTCTATCTCTTGTGCTGTCACAGCTAATGAGGCCACCCTTTGAACCCATGGCAGTGGCAGATGACAGACTGCTTTTTATGAAAACGGCCTTCTTGGTTGCTGTCACCTTTGCCAGATGAGCCGGGGAGTTGACGGCACTTCGGGGTGACGAGCCTTACCTGGTGTTCCACAGGGACAAGGTAGTTCTTCGGCCTGACATTTCTTTCCTGCCGAAGGTGGTGTCCAGCTTCCATCTAGGACAGGACATAATATTGCCGACCTTCTACCCTGGCCCGACAACTGCACTAGAAAGGTCTCTTCACTCTCTCAATGTTCGTAGGGCATTGGCCTTCTACACAGACAGGACCTCCTCCTTCAGACAGACTCCACACCTTTTTGTCTGTTATGGCAGGCGTTGGAGAAGTCAAAAGGTGTCCACCCAGCGCTTTTCCAAGTGGGTGGTACAAACTATACAGCTGGCATACGAGCTTGCAAAACAGCCTCCTCCAGCCTTCCTTCAAGCTTACTCTACGAGAGCTGTCGCAACATCTGCAGCCCTCCTGCAAGGAGTTGACCTACCTGAACTTTGCCGTGTGGCGACCTGGTCCCAGCCATCGACTTTCGTGCGCCACTACAGGCTCGATTGCCAGTCTTGTCGAGATGCTCGCTTTGGACGTGCTGTGCTGGCTTCTGTACTCTAGGACCTGACCCACTGTCCTACCGGTAAGCTGCACAGTCTCCTAATGTATGAGGCACAGAGGCCACGAAGAAGAAGAAGAACAGGTTGCTTACCTGTAACTGTAGTTCTTCGAGTGGTCATCTGTGCCCTCATACATGCCCGCCCTTCCTTCCCCTCTTTTTCAGGTCCCTGTATCTCTACGGCGGACCACAGAACTGAGGAGTGACCGTTGCTTGGCGGGCTGAGCATGCGCAGTACTGGCATGGGGGAGGGGTTCCTGCCAAGCTACTAAACTCTAGAATTTTCCATACGCTACCGCGCAGGCGCGAAAGCTCCTAATGTATGAGGGCACAGATGACCACTCGAAGAACTACAGTTACAGGTAAGCAACCTGTTCTTTCTGTGCCTGAGGACATAATCTGATGACTGGAGGAGGAAAAGGAGAATGGGGTTAGACCCACAATCTCCTTTTTGTGGATGAAAGCAGCCTCCACGTAATTTCCCACCCATCTCTCTATACTACACTCTACTCCATTCAGCAGGGACCTCCAACTTGTTAGGTAGAATTTTTGAAGCACTGAAGGAATGATGAAAACTGCTTGACTAAGCTGCCCTGCATACACTCCAATCTGGATCCAACCCAATTGGGATACTATACTCACCATCCCTATCACCAACAAATATGTTACTGTTGTACCCAGATCGGCTTACAGCATGTAATGCAATACAATACATTCATAAAATGAAAATTATTAAACTTTATGGAAAATGGTAAACAGCATCACCAAAGGAAACCCAAAAGAAATTCAGCCAAGAAATTCCATGCCAAATATTAATACAAGTAAAACTGAAAGATGTTGCACATTAAAATCCCACTGGAAACAAAATGCCCAATTTCTGAAGAAGAAAACACATACATATACACGGACCCAAATGGATCATGGTGAAGATAGCATGCCAGAAGTGTGGAACTGCTACACAAAAAAACCTGCCTCTCACACTCAGCTGGTGAGTATCTTGAAATGGTATGAAGAGCAAGGTGCCTAGAGTGGATCTTAATTCCCAGGCAGGCCTAGATGGAAGCAAACAGCTCCTTAGGTTACCTGATCCTAACCTGTTTAGGGCAACTATTTGGAATGCAACTTGATGGCAGGTTGCTGGCCAAAAGGAGTAGTACCTTAAGAATGCAACTCAGCACAGTGGTGTGTGTGGGAGGGGCTTATGGATGGGAAGAATTATATTTAGGCAGAGATTCCATTTGTAAAACTCCTTCAGTGAGATCTTGGCCAGAGTATGGCTGGGTTGTGTTTAAGCTGCTGAGAAAAAGACACAGAGAACTGATGTCTAAGGCTAGGAGTTATCGGCATAGGCTGTCAGAAGTTGATCTGTTTAATGTAATAACACTGTAATTTACATGAATCTTGACAAAATACTTTATTTCTAATGCTACTACAATAAAGGATAGTTTGTTTTTATAACTGAGTCAGCCTGAGTTATCTAAAGTCACTAATAACAAAGAAGAACACACTACTTTAAATAAACTATTTGGTTCTGAGGCAATGTTTAAGACCCTAGATTTTTTTTGACACAAGGTTGTGTTTAAGGGGTGGAATTAGGGATAAGTGTTAAGTGTCAGGGTGCTTTATTAGGTTGGAACTACAAAATCTAGTGAGAAATAATGGCCTGTCACACTAGTGTGCTCCAGATTTTTCAAACTTCAACTTGCATGATCTTTTGCCACTGGAAATATTAGCTGCCATTGATGGGAACTGCAGTTCACAACATCTGTAGATTAGAGATTGCTGGTTTAGCATTTCAAAGACTAGAATGTGGGTAGTCAACATGTGGTCTTTTGGACTGCAATTCCTATGAGTCCTCAACAGCATAGCCATTGGTAAAACCAGACGGTAACTGCAATCTAAAAACATCTGGAGACCACCAGGCCTATGAACTGAACCCAGAAGCAAATGGCATGCGCATAGACCCGTGTGAGTCATACACAGAGGGTGGAAGAGAATGTGTTCACTTCTTCTAGTCAAGCCCTTTCTCCCAAACTGATCATCTGACCTTCTCACCTTGCATTGTCCAATAAACAAAAAAAGTGCCTGGGTGGTCTCTTACACCATGGAATCGCCTGTCATGCCCCTCCTTCAAGATCCGTAGGAAGAGGAAAAGCCCCAGCCTGAAAACAGTAGAGACAAGTGAACATACTGAGAAGGAGGGGTGTTGTTAGGTCAGCTTCAATCAGCATTTAACAGAGACTGCAGCTTTAGAGGCACACTTAGGTAGTGTGTCACCACCTTTTTTGGTGGCTCTGTTTTTGTGACAGAAAAAGCTGCTTCTGATGTGATGACAAGCCACATGTGCACTTACGAGTCAAAACCCTGCACTAAAGAAAAGAAGAGTATGTATGGCAATCTGTATAAATTAAGCAAATTTTTCTCATTGTGCACAATTTATTCTGTATTTTTTTAAAGATTATGAATAATGCATTGCTTCTGCTAATGACTAGGAAGGATAAGGAAATATGCGATATACTCATGTCCTGCCTCTGACGCTACAAACCTTGCTGAACCACTGATCCGGTTTTCAATAGGCATTGTCTGCACATGATCAAAGATGCCGGTGCAAATATAAAGACTAGGAGTTTGTTTCTGAAAAGACCTGAGATCAGAGATCAGGGAGACATAATGTAAAGTTCCACCAAGTGGAACTATGTTACATGTTTTTTCCCATCACCCCAAAAGCCATGTTTTTCCTCCTGTAGCCCCCTTGTCTAACATGCCATTTACTGGCCAGTGGAAAGCGGTGAGAGTGGGGAGCAGCAGAGCAGAGTCCAGTTATGTTCCCATAGCTGGACACACAGTGACAGACACCCTCTGGGATCTCCAGAATCTGGAGATCAAAGAAGATGTCATTGCTCTGAGTTCAGCTAAAGAGACACAGCCAGGAGATGTGCTGCTGCTACCTTCCACCAGCCAGCAAAGGGCCACGCTGGGCAGCGGCTGCTGCACCTTAAAAGGTGTGTTTTGGGGGAGATTTCGATCATTGCACAGTTGACAGATAATTCCAACTTCTGTAATACCAAAACAGTGAATTGGACTTAATGCCTTTGTAAGTCACTAAGAAAATGCCAGCCAAAAACAAACATGAAAGCTAAGAGTTGAAGGAAGCTTAGTACCACACTGTGTGTTTTTCTTCTGTGCTTATGTGGAATTAGGGCATTAAAGACAGCCTTCCCCTTCCTGGGACCATAACTGGAGTTGTAGCCATTGCCCCAGAGAAGAAATAGATCTGTTAGAAATGACTGAAGTGGAAGGATTTACTGTATATACTAATGTACAAGTCAGCCTCATGTAAAAGTCAAGGGTAGGTTTTGGGCCAAAACTATGGATTTTGATATGATCCATGGATAAGTTGAGGGTCATTCTGCAGAGAGAGGAGAAAGTGCCAGCACTGCTTTAGGGGGCCAGCTGCCCCATTTTCCTGCCCAGGCATTCAGAAAGACCTTTTGCCACTCTTCTCTGAAAAAGGGAATGATTCCTTTTTAAATAAAAGTGAAGGTACATTAGTAACTCTTGCTAAAAAAAACAAAAACAAAAAATTATCCCCTTCTCTGAGTAGAATGGTAAATGGTAAGAGCTTAGCTTATCCCAGGAGAACCTAAAAGAAGCAGACCCCCTCTATTCTTGGTACTCCTTTGAGGGGAAGTGCCATTTTTCCACCCAGGCATTCAAAAAGGCCACAGAGGATGCCAGTGCACAGAGATTAAAAGGGGGTTGGTGCTTCATTAAGGTTCTCCCAGGATGGACTAAGCTTTTGCCTTTTGCCACCCAGGGAAGGGGATGGTTCCTTTGATGATGATGAGACCAAACAATAACGAAAATAATAATAAATAATAATTTTATTTATTACCCACTTCTCCCCAAGGCTCAAGGTGGGGTACAGAACAGATGGCATTAAAAGCCATAGTTAAAATACACATGAAATAATTGATACAAATATACTATAATTAAAATATATCACAGTTAAAAGTACAAGTAAAATACAGTTTATATATATCGAGAGAGAGAGTGTAAAGGTTTTCTGGGGTCAATTTTTTTGACTAAAATTTTTAGACTTATACATGAATGTATACAGTACTCACAGGGATCAGTTTAAAGATGGTGCTTTGGCTGGACGTCAGTGACGTTAACCAGCTCCCAGAATGTTCTCCAGAAGTTCCAAATAACTCATTCTCTCCTGGGTTGTCAATATTCGTAACATTCTTCTATGAACTGGAATGACTGTTCAAGGGATTAAGTGGAAAGTCAAAGTAAATTCCTACCTTCCTCTGAAAGAAAAGCTCACCAGAAACTTACCTGAGACCCCAGATAGTCACTAGTCCTGTTTGGACTTGCTGCCGAGGATGCTGGGTGTTGCCCCAGCTGAGGCTCAGGTGTGTCAGTAAGATGAATGTCCCACTTCCTGGGGGAGGGAAGGGAAGGGATGAGGAGATAGAGAGAGATCTACCTCAGACATTAAAAGAAGGGCACAGTAATGCCAGCAGTGCTTTGCAGCTCTCCTTGGCAAGGGATAGGCCTCCCAGGAGCACTCATAAGCATAATCCTTCCATAAAGGAAGCTATGCATTCAATTAGCTGTGACTGAATGGCAGCGCTTCACATTCTACTACACTTGATTTTCAGCATGTAGTGCTACATAACTTGCATGACCTCTGTAAGTGCATTCCATTCATCCTGCAAACCTTTCATTCCTTTTTGTTTCTGGGTCTATATATTCTAACACCAGCTGACCTGTTAGCAGTAATAGTTGTATGCCTTCAAGCTGTTCCCCATGTATAGTGAACCTGAGGCAAACCGATCATGGGGTTTTCTGGGGCTGAGAGTGTGTGACATGATCAACATCACCCAGTGGATTTCCATGGCCTCCAGGGTGGTACTGTAAAGCTCACACCAACTACATTACACTGCCTCTGCTCCTTTTTCAAACACTGAGGTCAAAATTTAAAATAGTTTGGTTCCTTACGCCAGCGTATCAGTCTGCTACAAGGACATAAGGCACTTTTGGAAAGTGTGTAGGGGTAGGGGGTATGTCAGAGCAGGGTGAGGACAGAGAAACTTGTCCTCCTGGCTCCTGAGCAGCTCAGGAATCAGAAGGGCCTCGGTAGCTTTCCTTACCACACACAAACAATCCAACATTGCACAACCCATGGCTATTTTTACCCCTGTGCCTGCCATCTACATCAGTGGGGTTACATCAGCCAAGACTGCAGTCTCATACATCATCTGTCCATCTCTAGAAGACCGCAAAGTAGCTTAACAACAACATTTCGGAGAGGATTGCAGAGGATGTGGACACCTAATCTCCCTGTTGCCTGCAATTTTTTGACTCAAGACTGGCCCTACCACTGTGCAGTGTGAAGGAGAGGCTTCAGAAATAAGGTTGCCAGAGTGAAAACAGGAGATGGTTCCTGTTCCTTTTTTTTTAATGAATATTTTTATTAGAATTTCTAAAAAAGATATAAAATGGGAACATTCCTTCTAAAATGGAATTTCAGCAGGTCACACAAGCAGGTAAAAAGCAACACCTGCTGAAATTCCCTCTTCTGCGTCTGCATAGCCATTAAAGGTACAGGGGCCACCTCCACTTTTGCCTCTGGCAGCCCAACTCTGAAGGAATATGTGAAAACAGTGACAACAACTCTGTTCCTGTCTGCTGAAGGACAGAAGTGTATTTCAGGCTTATTTGTACTCTCTGCAAAGTGGCTGCCCTCAGTTTTGAAGAATGCTGTACCACCACAAATAAGATTCGGCTGTCTGTGTGGTCTATGATGAAAGAGAGGCATCTTCTCCTTCACCACAAGCAGTAAAATATCTTAGGCCAGATGCAGTATCATCTGGCCTAAGCTGTCATGGGTCTGAAATAGGGCTGAAAACACAACATTTTGAAATAAGATTACAGCCCATAGGCCAATGTGGGATAGCTCCACAGAGCAGCTGGTGAGCTGTTTGTATATTAAACTGTATGCTAGCTTATGCCTGTTAAGTTATGGGTGGAGGACCTCTTTTAGCTCTGGGCAAATTTAGTTTCACAGAGCCAGTGTGATGTAGTAGTTCGAGCATTGGACTGTGATTCTGGAGACTAGCATTTGATTCTCTGCTCAGCCATGAATCCCACTGAGTGACTTTGGGCAAGTCACACATTCTCAGCCTCAGAGGCAGGCAAGGGCAAACCCTCTCTGAACAAATCTTTCCAAGAAAATCCTGGGATAGGTTCATCTTAGGGTCACTGGAAAGCACACAGCAAGAGCAACCCAGGTGCCAATGTTGGGCAGGGTCAAAGTCAAAAGGGTGAAATCTAATACCAGCACAAAAGCCTTTTACATGGAAAAGCTCCTACAAAAGCTAGGAAACCACCAGATAGCCAAGCCAGGGAAGTGGCCAGGTGGGGACCCTGCAGGCCAAATTTGGCCTCTGAGCCTGAGGCTCCCCATGCCTGATTTAACTGGTGGCAAATCAGTTCCCATACTTGCAGTTACTGTACGGCTGTGGTGCACACACACATTTCAGCAAAAAAGGGAGAGTCTCTTCCCAGGCATCTCTTGCCAAGATGTGTACTGCATGTACTCTAAATATATTAAGACAGCAAAACGGTTAAATGTCGGTTGGCTATTAATTCGCATTGGTCTTACACAGCTTGTAGTGTAGAAGCACTCATGGGATGGTGTGGCTGTGGGGGCCAGGAGGAGAGATCTCAGCACTAGTTTCAATATTTTCCAGATCACTCTACAGATTAGTGTAATTTTTCAAACTTAACAAGACTGCCACTTCTTTAAATAACTGTTACCAAAGCAGAGGTTATTTAATCAGTCCTGAGCCACACACCAGTGGAGTTATCAAAATCCTTCAAGGGTTTCCTCTGGGGGAAGGGTGATGACGGGGGGGGGAATCACAAGCAAACTGGAGTGCTGCATTCCTCCTCTGCAGCAGAAGCTTCCTTTTGTAATGGAAAAGGTGGAATGCAGGGGGAAACGGTGAGCAAATAGAGGCTCTGTCTGTGCTCTAGCTAGAATCATAGGGCCTTTCTGCACTATACTGTTATAGTGCTACGATTCCACTTTCAACATCCTGTGGAATCCTGGGGCTTGCAGTTTAGGGAAGAGTATTTAGAATTCGCAGCCAGAGAGCTCTTTGGCCTCAGCAAACTACAAACCCCAGAATTCCACAGGATCTTGAAGGTGGAATAAGAGCATTATAACAGTCTAGTGGAAAGGCCCATAGAGTTGGAAGGAAACCACAAATTAGCATATGCCAAATAATAATTTTAAAAGCATGTGCTGGATAATAAATAATAAACCTAAACATGCCATGAAGCTTATTTTTCATGTACTTCGTCAGAGACATACAGGCCAAATACAGAAAAAGAAACACTTGGAAACTCGCTCTTTTAACGCGTTGCATCATTTCCCACAGCAATGCTATGTCCGCCGTAGGATCAAAGTCCACTGGCTGATGGATTCTGGGACACTTGAAATCCGAAAAAAATAACTTTGTAGGACTCATAATGCTAAAAAAAAAAAAGGAGGAACTTTTCTAAGCTCTGAATGAGCCGGGATGTCACACCAATTTGAAAAGCTGGGAGCGTTTTGCAAGTAGGAGCTGTAACCAAGGCCATTTCCTCACTACACTGTTATAGTGCTATTATTCCACTTTTCAACATCTTGTGGAATTCTGGGGCTGGTAGTTTACTGAGGCCCAAGAGCTCTCTGGCTGAGAAGTCTAAATGCTCCTCCCGAAACTGCAAACCCCAGGATTCCACAAGCGGTTGAAAGTGGAATAATAGCACTATAACAGTGTAGTGAGGAAATGGCCCAAGGCCATTTCCGCACTGGACTGTTCTAGCGCTGTGATTCCACTTTCAACATCCTATGGAATCCTGGGGTTTGCAGTTTAGGGAGGGGGCGGTGGCTGGTGAACCCCAGGGTTCCATGGGATGTTGAAAGTGGAATCACAGCGCTAGAACAGTCCAGTGCGGAAACGGGGAAGCCCCGGCGGGGCTTTTCAATGGGGCCGCTCCGCACACAAACGCCCTGATCGGAACCGCCCGCCCACCGGGCCCTGAAGGGTCTCCCCTCACCCGCCAGGTCGAAGAACTTCTCGGTGCGCAGCGCGGCCGCCACCGCCCAGAGCCCCCACTGCAGCGCCAAGTCCACGGCCGCCAGCAGGAGGAGGGGCGCCAGCAGCCCCATGGCGACCCCCGCGGGACGCCCCAACACCCGCCACGACTCCTCGGAACTCGCCGGAGCCAACCCGAAGCGGCGGCTCCCTCGGGTTACCAATCAGGAAGCAGACGCAGCCCACATCGGGTGGGGCGTCCCGGGGGCGGGGCTGTGGCTGAATGCGCCCCGGTAGGGCTGCCCTTCCTGCTCGCCTTTCCCCTCGGCAGTCAGGGCGAGTGGGGCGGGGTTGGAGGAGGCCTTCTCCTTGCCGCTCACGGGGTTTAGTTTTTAGGGGAGGGGGCGTTGCCAGCGATCCCGCTGCGCCAGGGCGGATCGTTCTTGCTTTGCATGGAGGCGGATGAGCTCTCCAGACAGTGGCCGTGTTGATCTGCGTTGAAGCAGAACGAGCGAGGAGGTCCGCCTTCGACTATTGAAGTTTAAAGGTGCTGAAGTCAGCCCCCTCCCCAAAGTGGGGTAATTGCCTTGATTTAAAGTTCGGACTAAAACCCAGAACAGATTCCCACCTCCACTGATAAGGGTGTGCCCAACTCCCCTAGGACTCTTGTTATGAGCCAGAGGCGGGGGCGTATTAAATGTCTTCAAGGCAGGACAAGACTTGTGTTGTTTCTTGGGTGTGCGGCTGTGTTTGGGCGTTGGTGCATCGCTCAGCCCACAGTGGTCATGCTTCCTTTGAAAGACTAGCTGAACATAGTATCCCAGAGCAAGCTGGAGCAGTAGCTATTTCAGCTTCCCTGGCTCTGCTTACCAAATGAGTGGACCCCAATCCTTATGGTACCCACTTGGCACCTGAAGTAGAGACCCTAAATATGATTATAAAATATACTTATAGAATCTTATAAGAAGAATCTTCTTAAAGTGTGTCACAAGTCAAGTGGTCTCCACGTGCTGCATTAGCAAAGATAGCCAAAGTTCCTGTTGTTGAACACAGAGTAGCCGTCACAGTGTGCTGAACTGCTCCAGTGTTCTGTAAAGCATCTCCTGCAATGTAAACATCTGAGGGTGAAACTATCAGAGAATATTGCAAGTATTGCAATCCCTCAGAGGGGCGGGCAAGAGGGAATGTCTTTGTATTATCTTGCAAACTGAGCTCTGGGCTCTTGGCTCTCTTTTGGAAGTGATTCCAGCCTTGCAGCCTGCACATAACTTACAATAAACTCTTTTTCTTTTATTCTGTGGTCTCTCTGTCTCTGAATTCCTGCAACACACCTAGAATCCTATAGATGGCTCATGCTGAGATAATCCCCAGTGTGAGTACCTTAAAAAAAACCTGGAAGGAGGTATTACCTACCTCCGTTTCAACATCTTTATGTTGGATCTGCTGGGGCAGCCAAAGGCTGCTGGGTCCAGCTCTGTCCTTCCCCAAATTCTTGCTGCAGGTGTGTGCCCAGCAGTTGGGCAGCTGCCTTTGAATTCCCATGGGAGAGGAGGAGCAGCTGTTGCCCCCAGACAAAGTCAAAGTTGTATGTCCATTCCTGGATGCACACGAATGGTTGGGTGGCTCCCAGGCACTCGCTGGCAGCCAGTCAGTGTCTGTTAAGTTGTCATCAATCAGATCACCAGTGTAGTTGTTCTGGCAGCAATTTGCACTCTACTGGTGTAACTCGCTATTGGATCTCAGCTAGAATCCACACATTCAGGGAGTGCTGGGGTTGAAGGGAACCTGGGTAATTGAGTGTCAAGTTATGGGGATGTGGTTGGAAGAGAACTGGATTCAAATCCCCTTTCTGTGTAAAAAAGTTCGCTAGATGATTTTGGGCCAGCCACTAATGTTCAGCAGAACATACCTCACAGGGTTGTCACGAAGAGTAAAGTTGCAAGGGAGTAGGAATAGCCACGTACCCTGTCTTGAATTCCTGACTGGGGTGAGCAATTTCCTTCGGGCTACATTTGCATCCCTGGAACCCATCAGAAACAGCACCATTGCCATAGTTGTTTCTGCCATGTCACCACCATTTCAGCTGCAAATGCCAAAATCATTGAGATTCCATGGGGAAACATGGTGCATGGAGAATGTGTAGCTTCTTTCTCAGCAGTATTGTACTCCCAACAGTGAAGGCTAAGCAACATTGGGATCAAAAATGAAACAAAATAAGATAAATACAGCTCAGCCACCACTTAAACAGAAATTACCGTATTCTTCCAGGAAAAAGAAACAGGGACTTTGGGCAGAGATGGATAAGACAGCATTGTGTGGGCGATCTGTCTGGTGGCTGGAAGCAATAATACAACTGTGCAGCTTGGCTCCATAGTCTCAGCCTTCAGCACTCCCTTACATTTAGGGAAATGTAAATGCGGGGAGCTTGGCCTTCATCTGAGGCAATGCCCTTATTACAAGCATGACCTTGAAAAACAAGCCCGTCTTCAGCACTTTGCAGCTGCAGAGTTTCACATGGTGAGAGATGCTGGTACAATCCCTCTTTCATAGCTGAATTCTTTCAGACCCAATAACCAGCTATGGTGATTCAGGGAGACAAAAAAAGAAAAGAAAGATGTTCTCTGCATATGGTAAGGGACTCGGTTGTTCTTCTGTGATCACACCCCTTTTGCACAGGGGTTGAGTCTCAGTGGGTTCTGGGATAAAGACTTGGGCTCAAAAGCCCTGGAATCCATCAAGTCTGGAAGCTTTGCCATCAGCAGCGTACCTTTCTTTGTAATAATTGCCTCAACAATCTCTCTCTAATCTCTGCAGCTCATCCATCAGTGCAATCAGATTTGGGATTGGGGAAGTATATGCATCACCAAATCCAAGCCATTCATAATAAACCTTCTGCTTGCCCTCCAGACTGGCATACATAAATCCCTGTGGATTTTTGTGGTGGTGGTTGTGTGTTTTAAAATCCTGCAAATACACACACATACACACATACACGCACAGAGCAATGGCAAATATCATCCTTTTAATAAAATCTTGCCCATTAGAGCCCTGAACAGGAAAGATTTTTTTGCCATCTGTTGAGCACCAGACACAAAGATTGACAGGGTTATTATTGGTGAGACAGAAACGTTCGCTTTTTGTCCTTATCTCTTTTTTTGTATCTTCTTGCCAAGGGAAAGGGGAAAAAAATTACAAGGGGATCTGTTATTGCTGAAATACATCTTATTTAATGCTCCTTGCCTCAGATTGGCAGCAATTGTGAGAAATTGCAAGGTCAGGGAGAGTGGAAGCGAGATGAAAAGCAGGTTTTTTTGGCAAGAGTGAATTGTATTGTAAAGGCAGGAGAGCAGATTGTTTTGGTGTGAAGTTTATGAACAGCATCCAGCAGCAGCACACCCACACGCACATACAAAAGGGAACAGGTTTCTCCTGTCTAGAAGAATCAAGCCTCAAAGGCTCAAGCAATTTTGGCTGCTGTGGGTCATTTATGCACTTTTAAACCCCCAACAAGATCAACAAGAAAGAAAAGGAAATTATACACAGGAAACAGAAGAAGGCAATGGGAGGAAAAGGGAAAGGAATGCGGAGGCTGGCTGACGATCATTAGCACTTGGAGGAGCTTTCCCTATGCAAATGTTATTAGCACCATTAATGAGTTTGAACAGAATGCCTAAAGAGTAAAACAATAGGAGGCAAATGAGAATTGCAAGGCAGTAGTGAAACTGTGCACATGTCTCCATTTGTGAATGACCAGGAAGTTGAGTCAGAGAGCAACATTTTGATTAGCTGGGAGATTACTCTGACAGTATTCAGAGCAGGAAGGCGGGGGGGGGCGGAGGCAACTAGATTTTAGTGACACCCTCCAGTGGCTGCTGGGAGTGGTGGCGGGGGAGACAAATACCTTATGGCTGCACTCTGCACTGCAGTGTTCAAGGGGATGAGTAGAGACTATCTAGAGGATACTCAGTATGATGGGGAAGCAAAACTGACCCTTCAGATGCTTTGGACTATAATTCTCTTACCCACCCATCCACCCTGCCACCAGGGACCATGCTATCTGGGGCTTCTGGGAATTGCATTCCAAGGCATCTGGAGAGCTAAATGTCCCCATTCCAGGACTACATACTTAAATGGCTGATTGTTTCTTTTTTGCATGGAATCTCAGAAATTGCAGCATGTGGAAGCTATTGATTTCTGACAGAGCAGCATCTGTAATATGTAGTTACCCTGGTGTTTTCCTCATGCTTTGAACTTCGATTCTGATCAGTCTTAGCCAAAATCACCAGTGCTCAGGACCTAAGAGGACTATGGTTAAATCTGTTTGTCTACCTGCCTGCCTGCCTGCCTGTCTCTGGAGGACACCAGATTGCTTACACCTGCTCCATGTCATCACCAAACTAATCTTCAGACAAGCCGTTCTCAACTTTTGATCTTCTAGCTGTTCAGGACTTCATCTTCCAGAATCCATCATTATTGACCAGGCAGTAGAGGCTTCAGGGAGTTGAAGTCCAGAACAGCTGATAGATGAAAGGTCATCCAATAGGCTCCCATGGCTGAGTGGGGATTTGACCTATGGTCTCCGGAGTCCCAGATCAATGTTCAAATAACTATATCACACTGGCTCTTGGAATATGATACATGTGTTAAAAGACAAGTGGTTTCATAGCATTTGGAATGGGGCTGGTCTTCTGTGTATTCAAGTGCTCTTCCTGATGTTTTCTGCATAAGACCCACAAAATGTCTTTTATCTGAGCCAGGAAACTGAATCCTGAAGCCTTTGATGCTGGGAATTTGCTGGGATCCACATAGGAACCAGTAAGCTAAAGGTAGGGAAAGGGGTTTAAGGAGATGAGATAAGAAGGGAGAGAGAATTGGAAAGCAAAATAAGATACTAGAAGGGAAGCAAAAGAACAGTTTTGGTGGGCTGGATTTTAGAAATATTCAAGAATCCATGCAGCTGTTTTCTCCTCCTCCAGGCTCAAAAGAGGAAGCAAAAAAACAGGGGGGAGGCAAAATGATGTGTGGAATTTCTTAGCTTCATTCTGATAAGACTTTTATTGCAGGCATTCCACTTAAATTTAAATGGCAATTTTACATAAACCTAATAGCCAATTTTACATTCTAGTGTAAATGAAATTGACTCATTTTAGCTTATTAACTATTAACTAAACAGACTACAGTACTTGTCTGCTAACTTTCCCATTTCTGGGTATAGGACTCCCCCTTGAAATTAGATCAGTGCAAACTAGCAACAGCATTCTGGCTTTTGGCCAGTCACTTTTTCCTAGCCTGTCCTCCCTCAGAGATTCATGCATGCTGCCTTGAGTTGTTTGTAGGCAAGGGCAGATATAAATGCAACAAACAAAGCAATTTCAAGTTTGGATAGACTGAATTTCAATCATTGCACCAGCAGGCATGAAAGATAAGCCAAAAGATTATGATGGTCATTGTTATCATCATCCCCACCCCCATATTACCAAATGGAGGACTTGTGGCTTGAGCCACTAAGACAGGGCTTTCCAAACAGTGTGCCGTGACATGTAAGTGTTTCACCTGAAGTGTGTAGGTATGTCACCTACAATCTTGGAAATGTGTTTTATTATTTATAAATCATATATTTTTTAAAATATATGAAAGGTTTTCATGAGATAGGTTGTGTCCCCATACATTTTGTTATTACAATTCATATATATGTCCATATCTTTTATAAGAGATTAGTTTAACCTCATGTTTGCAACTGTGTCATGAAATGATGCATGTCTAAAAGGTGTGTCACCAACAAAGTTTGGAAAGCTCTGCACTAAGAGAATGGTGACTCACCTAAGGTCACCTGTTAAATTCCAGTCTGAAGTGTCCCTTGAACTGAGGTATCGAGGAGGAAGAGGAGGAGGAGGAGGAGGAGGAGGAGGAGGAGGAACAATTTATTACCATTTAAAATGCACCAGTTTGAATGTCACAATTAAAAATTGACTAGGTAGTCCTGCAAGAAAAGATAGCCTTTAGTACTTTTTAAAATTCAGACAGCATGTTTAGCTGTTGTATCTCTTCCGGCAGGTTATTCCATGGTCTAGGGGTAGCCAAGGAAAAGGTCCTGGGGGTGACCATTGCCAGTCTAGTCCTGGCTGGTTTAAGTAAATGGCTCATGACTCACACACTCTTGTGCACAATGAGGTAGCATAGATTTGGCTGCTGGCAGTTGAGCCTTTAATCTTCCTTCCTGTTCAACAATGTCCCCCAGTAGCACCCAACATCCCATGGGCCTTATTAGAAGAGTACTCATTGAGTAGAGTAGTAACAACCATGGCTCCAAGCCTTTGGCCAAGGATATAGAAAATGGTTGTCCAGAGGAAGATGTAGAAGCCCAACACAAATGCTACTATCACTGCTGGGTTTAAGTGGGCACCACTGAAATGGTCCAAGGCCTGAACTTGGTGCCAAGCTGAAGGCAAGGGCAACTGCCAGGATAGTGAAGGAATCAGTGATGTATTTAAGTCTTTCACTCCAAGTCTCAAGTCAAGTCTCAACTCTCTACCTTCAAGTCTCAAGTCAAGTCTCAAGTCCTTGCAAGATACTTTCAAGTCAAGTTTCAAGTCTGGGAGCCAACTTTATACCTCAACCTGTATTCCAGAATTTCTGGACAGAGTCAAATAAAGACAGTTTTAACAATTTAAGTAGAGTCGGCCCTCCACATTTGTGTGTTTGCCATCTGCAGCTTTGGAAGTAGGGAATAGGATCTTCTTATTCCCCTTTCCTGAAGCTGGAGGCTTTTGTGGCATAAAAGAATCTGTGGCTTTGGAAGCAGGGAATAGGATCCTTATTTCCTATTTCCAAAGCTGGAGGCTTTTTCAGAAGTGGGGAATAGGATTCTATCTTATTCTCCATTACTGAAGCTTCATAAACTTTAGATGGAAGGATCCTTCCTCCTCAAGCCCATTGCCTTGTTGCAGAAAAATAGAGATCGAGACCCATGGAAAGGAAATTCAAAGTTTATTCATCCGGCTGGGCTCGGTGGAATAGCTTCCAAAGACCGAGAGCCCCCCCCCTTCATCAATTCACAGCGCTTTATACATCTTTTGCACAGTGTTATCTTTAGTACAGTGTCATCATGTCTGTACATGGCACCAGTTCAAGCTACAAGCTACATACTACAATAGACAATAGACCATTCTGTGGCTGTGCATTCTTTAATGTTGCAAGTAGAAATCTACTCTATTCTGGGGTTTGTAGTTTAGGGAGGGCACTTCAAATTCTCAGCCAAAGAGCTCTTTGGTCTCAGTAAACTACAAATCCCAGAATTCCACAGAACATTGAAAGTGGAATAGCAGCAGTTTAACACTGTAGTGCGGAAATGGCCTATTTGTCATGTGACCGGTAGGGAAAAAGAGATGGAAGCCTTGTTCAAATTTGCAAGGTTTCTGGATGAATGTGTTATGTTACTGAAACAAGGGCAGCAAGCTGGTCACTAAAAATATACAAGTCATGAGTCGAGTCGAGTCACTGAGGTGACTTAAGTCTGACTTGAGTCAAAATCAATCAACTCAAGTCTACACCACTGGAAGGAATGTGAGGGCCATAGGAGGGCAGAGCCCAGGCCCAGTCAGACAAAGTGGGCTGTGCTAATGAATTCAGTCAGGAAAGCCCAGGTCAAGGTTTTGAAGCACAGTTCTTGCTTCGTGGTTGGAGGATATGCAAGAAGGGTGGCTGGTCGTAGGAACAGACACACAGCACTTTCGGTCCTCTTAGCCTGGTAGACAGGCCACAACTATGTCTCTGTGGGAAAGTTTTTGTTTATTTTGTCCTTCTTAGGCAAAGCATGTCTACTTCATAGAGCTGCTGGATCTTTAAAGTGGGAAAGCATTCCAAGAGAGCCACCTGCAGCCCCAGCATGCAAGGAACTGAGAGAGTCAGGTGGTCCAAGGCTGCTAGTGTTCTCCCCACCCCACCCCACTCGCCACCAGGAATTTCTGAAGACCATCCGTCTGCTTCTGAAGTGATGCTCCTTGGGGAAGGAGCCACCCAGGAACAAAAGCCCCTTCGCGGAGAGGAGCTAACCACAACTGAGACCCACTATAAAAAGAAAGGGAAGAGGAAGAGGAGGAGGAGGAGGTACTTTTGAAATGACTTTATCTTTTACATCTATTTTCGTTATATTTGCTATAACGGTCACTCAGCCCTAGAAACCCACTGGGTGATCTTGAGCCATTCTGCACTAGACTGTTATAGCGCTATGATTCCACTTTCAACATCCAATGGAATCCTGGGGTTTGCAGTTTGGCCCCTCCCAAAACTGCAAACCCCAGGATTCCATTGGATGTTGAAAGTGGAATCATAGCGCTATAACAGTCTAGTGCGGAAATGGCCTTGGACAAGTCACCTTCTTTCAGCTTCAAAGAAAGGCAAAGGCAAACCCCTCTGAACAACTGTGGCCAAGAAGACCTCGTGATAGCCTTGCCTTAGGGTTGGTGGAAGTAGGAAACAACTTGAAAGTACACACAACAACAACAGCAGCATTTGTTATCTCTATACCTTACCTATCCTCCGAGGAGTGCCAGATGGTGTATATGGTTATTGTCCTTCTCAATTTTATCTTCACAACAATCCTGTGAGGTAGGTCAGGAGGAGAGAGTGACTGGCCCCAGTTTATGCAGTTAGTTGTATGGCAGTGTGGATTTGAACCGATGTTTTCTGAGACATAACCCAACTCTCTTCTGTGCAGTGCTTACTGCCCATTCATCCTCAAGTAAACTCAGAACAGCATAAACAGAGGTATCCTAATTTTTTTTTTAAATCATAACAAGTTTATGAAATTAAGTTAAGTTAGTGGAAACACAGAGATTGAGCATTCCAACTTCATGACTGAGCGCCATTGCTCAGGCCACAATCTTTAGTGCACTTAAATAGAAGTAAGCTCTGTTAGAAATAATGGGGCTTGCTACTGAGTAAATATACCACAGGTCTGCTCTGTCTGTTCCAGTCCACAGTGTCACACATGGTATTGACTTCTGTTTTGAGTATGAAGATCAAACTGAAGGTGATGCTTAAATGTGGCTTTCTGTTTAACACTTACACTGTTATTTTTTAAAAAAAGATATATAGCATCAACTTGAAGAGGGATGATAGTAATCAGGATTATAGCAGCAGTGTGTGTAATGGGGGAGTTTAACTCTTTCCATCCCCTGCTGTGATCCTGGAAAAAAAAAATCTCTAAAGCTGCTGTTTTGCACCAGGAGCAAATCCTCCACTGCTGCCAAGTTCCAGGCTCGGCAGTGGCTATTTATAACCAGTTCCTATCAGATGCCTCTTTCATACCTCTAGAGAACAGCAGCCAGGATTGTCAATAACTAATGAAAGACAATAGCCTGATGGCATAGCCTAAAGCCGTTAAAGCCTGAAGCTGGCACATGAAAAGTTCTCCTGTATGTGTGGGTGAGGCGCTGTCCTCCCAACCCTCACCCAGTACTCCTTCTGAGAGGGCTGCAAGGGGTGCTTGGACCATACAAAGGAGATGGTTGAACAGCAAAGTAGATGTGGTTGGACCTGCCTGTGGTGACCCTTAGCTTCGGTGGCCCTGCTCCTACAACCCCAGTGGGCATCAACTGTACTGGGCCTGAATGAGTTCTGCCTTTAGAATACTTGGGGCTAAATCCTAGGGATCTTCAACATTTTCTGCTGTTTTATAAACCCTCCTGCCCTCACAGACAAACAAACAAACAAACAAGACAACACAACAAAATCCACAAATGCTTGTTTTTTAAAAAAAATTCCCCAAACCACAGTATTTCTTTGAGATGGAATTAAGTAAAGCACCACCTACTGACATAAATCATGCAACATTTGGTTGTTTCTACTGCTACTGCTGCTACGGCTGTTGTGGTTGTGTGTCTTCAACTCATTTCTGACTTGTGGCAACCCTAAAGCAAATCTATCATAGGTTTTCTTGGCAGAATTTGTTTTTGAGGAGGGGATTGTCATTGCTTTCCTCTGAAGCTGAGAGAGTGTGACTTTTCCCAAGGTCATTCAGTGTGTTTCTATGACCAAGCAGGGATCTGAACCCTAGCCTCAAGAGTCAAACTCCAGCATCAAACCACTACACCACACTGGTTCTTTCTCTACATTTACAAAGGGAAATTCATCCACAGAGAAGCAACACATACTGTATGTGACAGAGAAAATAATCTCTAATCAGATCTCCCAGTGTGGTTTTTTTTCCCTTTCTTTTAAAGAAGACTTTTTCCCCCTGGTGAGCATTTATTTTGAGCAGAATGAAAAGCTGTTGGAGAGGGGAAGTGTTTATCTATTGCCATCCACTAAGCATTTCTCAGTGCTAACCCTCAGCATTGCTACTAGTGCTCTTGATGGCAGTGTGGGATACAAATGCCAGTATTGGTTCTATATTTTGCTCCAGTTGGGTAAACAGCAGCTGGTAGGGAGGCACACTTTAGATCAAGCAAACAACAAGGGGAAGGAGTTTATCCCACACTCCACACCAGCACTGGGTGCATTTCCGCACTAGACTGTTATAGCGCTATGATTCCACTTTCAACATTCTATGGAATCCTGGGGTTGGCAGTTCCAGGAGGGGCCAGCCGGCCCCTCCTGGAGTTGCAAACCCCAGGATTCCATAGGATGTTGAAAGTGGAATCATAGCGCTATAACAATCTAGTGTGGGAATGGCTCATGACTCAAATAATAATCACCTCTTTCATGGTAACCTTATATTCTGAAAAGTCAGGCAATCTCTCTCATGCCTGTTTTGTCTTAGAGCTATTGGGGAACCTAAGAACACAGCTGTAATATAATCCTTTCAGTCTGTATAACATGTTTTCAGACTCAGTCCGGGCTTTATGGTCATGCCTCTTCTTACCACCTCTGTCTGGGCTGTATGGTCATGCCTCTTCTTACAACCTCAAGAAATTTTGGCCAGTGTGGTGCTGCCAGAACAGGACTTTGGGATAAAGGTCAAGGCTCCAATCAGAAAGAAGAGTGGGAGATTCCCAGAAACACAGCAATGTTGATTCAGCCTGTTTTGGTGGCAATGGAATAATATACATTACCATCCAGGAGATGCATGTGTGTGTGTCTGTGAATAAACAAATAAATAAAGCATGTAAATAAATAATAAATAAGAAACTTGACAAAGAAACCTCCTTAGTGGTAAGATAATTCCGTTGGGATTCTTGTTCTTTTGTATATTCATTCCAATATATGTGTACGTGGCCATCTGTCTGTCTGTATGGGTGTGTGTATTTTCTTGGTGCTTCACCTCTTCTCTTGGCATTAAGGGATGGATTCTAAATGACATCCTAATACTGAGTTGGGTCCAGGTTTACTTATGTTTAGATTAGACCTACTTAACTCAAAGGGACATAGTAGTCATGACTCACCTAAGTCACACTGATGTCAGTTGGTCTCCACCTGGACTCAACCCAGAAAGCATGAGTTACACATTTGGAAAACAACAACAATGCAGAAATCAGCTTCCTTTGCTCTAGATCTACCATCCAGGATTACCTAAGGAAGGACTCTCAAGCTTGTGTTTGTGGAATGCTTTCATTAGGCCAACAGAAATCTGGACAGTTGTAGAGCTCTCTAGATCTCTTTTTCTGGGCAAGAAGTGAGAAAAAGCAGGTGATGGCAGCATGGAAATGACTTAATTTTAAAGTCATGTTGTCTCGGTAGTGACCTGAGACATGATAGAGACATGGTGCTTCTTTCTTTGCTTTTTGAGTTGTGACTTGGTCCCTTCTCAGCCATGGAGAGTTCCTGGTTGTCCCTCATTTTTGTTAGAAGGGGGATGAAACCACGCTTGCATTAAGAAGGACTATACACTTACAGTCGTGGAGATCTACAGCTATGTAATGGTAAAGACCTATAGTATCAGGAAATGAGCAGATGTCAACTTCCTGTTTTGTTTTGTTTTAAAAAACATGGCATCTCCTGGGCCTAAATTGGCCCTGGGGAAGGAAAAAAATGGCAAAAATGTCCCTATGGCCCCTAGAGGGCATTTGGAGGCAAAAAATTTCCAATTATTTCTATTGTTGGAGTGCAGGAGAGGCACAAAAATGGGCCACACTTTGTCCCCCCACCACTAAGCTGAGGTCACCAAGTGGTTCTGGGGGCTCCCATGTTAATTGGATTGTGAATCCATCCTGAATTTTAGTCCAATTTTAGTTAAAAGATCAGCCTTTTTGTGGAGCCAGGGTATCTTCTTTATAGTTAGGACTCAAAACAGAGCAGATTCACTACCCTGCTGAAATGGGGGCCACTCACTGCTATTATTAAAGGATAAACTTTCCCACTCTTTCTTCTGTACCCACTCCAGGGATTTGATTTTTATATTGCTTAAACTGTGACATTGCTATTTTAAATTCAGAGCTTGGAAGGAATTTGCCACTCTTTATTTTGCAAAAGAAGCATGTTGACCTTATTCATTATTAAAGGAGTGATGTATTAATTAACATGTTGCTTTGGAGGTGCTTCGAAAATTAAAAAACATAATTAAAAATACAACAAATGGCAAAAATTCACTGAAAAAAACCCCCACCAAGAGCAACCTTTCAGGGTTAATGAAACAATGCTGTTCATTGCAGTAAAAACTATAATGATGCTACCAGTCTTTATATTAATTTGCAAAAGGAACTTGGTTATGAGATCACTACCTGCCAAAAGTAACATGTTGCTGGTAAAATTGTTATTTCCACTCATTATTTCCAAGTACTGTTCAAACTTGTGAACTGTGGTGTGTTGCTTGGATATTGCATTTACAAGTCACACTGGGGCCTTTTGTGGATGACAGATGGTGTAGAAATGAATGGTAACACTGTCACATCACATACACATTCCCTACCCAATTCCACTTTTAAAATGATGCCTGCTACAATCTGTACACAAATAATCTAAAAGTTCTATTTTTCTTTTCTTTTCCTCAGAAGTTTTTTCTTGCTTGAAAGAAGAGGAGTGCTACTTCCAAGATAGTGGCAGCTACATCCAAATTTTGTTAAGCCTTTTATTACATTTACTATTTACAAACCAAAGCAGGATCTGCTACTAATTTAGAATACTTTTTTTCCTATCAGTCCATTTTTTTAAAAAAATGTATAACTCTAATTGACTAATTAACTCAACGTTGCAAGCTTACTGTATGCAGCCATGAATCTGTCAGACACATTGACCATTATCTGTTTATTTGTGTCCACAAATCTCTTCCACAAAGGGGAACTTAATAGCTAGCATTCCTCTTCAGCAGCAGGGTGGTTGTGGCACTGAAGCCTTTGAGGCATCCACTGGAGGGCAGTAGCACTAAAGTAGCAAAGGAAGTGTGGGAAGATGCAGAAGAAAGAGCTTAGCGTTCTCAGAGAGTTCAAGCTGTGCACTGCCTCTACAAGCATTGTGGGTGCAGATGGTCAAACAGGGAGCAGATATGGTGGAATATACAAAGGGATAGGTGGATGGACTACTGAGTAGAGGAGCAAGGGGCAGGAGTCATAAGCTTTCTAGATCCAAGAGAATATGGATGTGACCCAGGGCCAGATGAAGATATGCTTAAGGTAGAACAACACATGTTAGGTGGATGGACTATTGATAGGTGGATTGACTATTGTGTAGGGGAGCAGGGGGTGAGGGTCATAGGTTTTCTACATCCAAGAGGATGTGTATTTGGCCCAGGGCCATATCAAGAGAGGCTTGAAGTGGAAGAACACATGTTCCTTTCCATCCACCTTCTATGAAGGTACCTAGTACCTGAAACTAGTGTGGGAAAAGGGTAGTGGTGCCTTCCATGTCAGTAGGGTAGTGAATCCACTCTGGGGTTTAGTTTAAATTTTGAATGCACTATCCAAGGTGCATGGCTAGATCTTTCAAGTTCAGAGTAAAATCCGGATCTCAGTTTTGTTCCAGGGACATGGAAGCCACCAGTTGTCACTGCTTAAAGCCCAATAAATTATTTTGGCACATGGAGAAGAAGATTCTACATGAACCTCTCTCAGTCCCTGGAAGTAAATAGCAACAACAATGCAAAGAACTAACCTTTTGCTGCCCTGATACCCCAAATCTTCCTAATCATGGTAGGGCCACCTCCTAATTTGATCCTGGATCAACAGCCCCTCCACGTGTGTCCTCAGAAGACTATTAGACCAGATCATATCTCAGTTCCAGGACCCTTCCTGAGTCTAGATGCATCACTGTGTGAACTAGTCCTCTCCTCCCTTGGCCTTTGCTTTCCAGAGCTCACCCCAGGGAGGAACTGTAATTTCTGGAGTTCCAAATTGTGACTCATGGCCTGTTGTATTATCCCTCCAGCCTAGCCTCTGCACATGTTTAATTGCTCAGGAGTGGAAGAAATAGGAGTGAACTGGCTGCTGTCCACTTTCCAGCTGCTCCAGTGCACAGCAGAAGGCGTGCAGGATACACAGGTGGAGCTGTGTCTGCATGTGTGTGGTACTTCCAGACAAATGGTACAGATTGTGATCACATACAGATCTATGTGATCACTGATCTCTGGCATCCACAAGTACACCCAGTACTTTTAGGCAAGCCAGCTGCCACGACAGCATCTAGGCAAACTGCTAGTTTCAGCTGAGTCATTTTGGGGTCCCTTCCTGTCTCCCAACCCTCTCAGGAGTTCTTACAGCATAGCTTTCTCAAGAAATGATGGGCTTGGAGGGAATCTTCTTTTTCCAGTTCCTCCTCAAACCTGACACTTGCCCCTGGAGCATTGCTTTCATAGCATGGACCTGTTCAAGCAGAGGGTCTCCAGAGCTATGGTTGTGAGCTGCAACTCCCAGACTTCCCCAGAGAACAGCTGCAGTCTACAAAAGGAACTTTTTCCAAGCTCTGGCCAACCAGAAGCCCTGGAAATAAATCTGGTTCCTCAACCAATTTTAATTGGTCCCTGGTGGCTTTTTAAATTTAAAGCAAGGCATGGTGAAAAAGTTGGCTTCTGAAATTGTTTTCCCCTATAGGTTCTAAGGCAGAGATATTCTTACTGCTGAATAAAGAAGTAACTGCCAATCTAACTGGATTTTTTTTACATAGAATGGAAGAGAACATTACCTTGTTCACCTCAGGCCAGCCCTGAGACTGAGGATTTTTTGGCTAGTTGACTTTTCAGTCATTTCTGGAGTTCTAAACAGCCTTTCACAAATCTAGTGTTTGGCCATCTCTGGGTTAGGCAGCCAAAGGAAACATACCCTGGCCTGAAACTACTGCTCCCTTCATTCTACAAATATACTAATTGCTTCTGGGGATGTAAAGGGTTTCAGAAGTTCACTCCTTGCTGGGTGAGATTATAAGAGTTTCCACAACAACCATTATTCTCATTTGAGGTCTGCTTTGCAAAAAATTACCTGAGGAGAAAAATATGCTTTTGTTCAGAAAGAGTGTTTTTGCATAGAAAACTGGGTCTTTTCACAACATACATGGTTTTCTAATGAAAGAAGCCTCTTTTTTGTGCAAAACCTAAAGTGTATTATGTTGTATTTTGTTTCTTGAATAAATGAATTATTTTGCAGAGGCACTCTGAAATTACAGCGAAAAAATATGGTTGACCATTTGCTTGATGTGAGGTCTTGTTGTGTAAACACACCCTTTACTATTGAGGAAGAGAAAATTTGTCCGTGTTTTTCTTTCCATCCCTAATCACTTCAGTCACTGCCTAAGTAATAGACTGGGGAAGGAAGAGAAGTTCTCTATTTATGAAGTCAAAAGTCTGGACTAGGTCTTCCCCCTGCCTGAATGAAAACTGCAGCACCTACATATACACCCATACTTTCTGCTACCGGTACTTTGTTTATTGTAATCAGCTTCTGTTATTTATGTTATTCCTGTGATCATATTAGTTTTATCTTACTTTATGACTGCCTTTATCTGAGTTCTGCTAAATTACCTCAAAGCACCCAATGGCAGAGGGGTGATTTAGAAATATATCATACAAATGTAAAATAAAAATATTTCCCAGTATCAAAATACAGTGTAAAGATGTGATTTTTTTTTTTTGAAAAAAGCTACCATTCCTGAGACTGTAATCAGAAGTTTGATGTGCAAGCCTTAGCAAGTGATCATTCTCATTATTTCAGTGCCCTGGAAGGTGTCATCAGATGATTTCTGCATACAAAATAACTGTTAATTTAGCACATTTGTGTCCTATCTTTTATCACTGACTTCAAGATAGCCTCTCTCCATCACCCTGATTTATCCTCCCCTAGGCCTTGTGAGGTAGGTCAGCCTGCGTGTGTATGACTGACCCAAGGTTACTGGATTTCAAGCTCAGTGGGATCTTTAACATGGATGTCCCAAAGCCCAGTTCAGTGTCCTGAGTACGACACCCCACCATTTCTGTGTTAAAGCCACAGAGTAGGCCAGCATGTGGTTCTCCCTCTCTGTTGGTCAGTCACTTCTCTCTGTATACCGCTATCTTACTGGAGAACAAAATGTCAATCCCTTCTCTCAGAGAAAAAAGGCTTTTTTTGCACCAAAGAAGAAGTCTCAAATCTGAAGCAATAAATTGGAGTCAGGGTACAGTTTCATAGCAGTTTGTGACAACAAACTTTTACTCTCATACCTTCTGGCCACAATCCAGCACAGAGCAAAGCAGATTTAACACCACCAATAATTTCAGCATTCTTGCTCTTTGTTACTCAGGGTTTATCCAGTCCCTGGAAGTA
This sequence comes from Ctenosaura bakeri, assembly GCA_948474755.1. Classification (NCBI taxonomy): domain Eukaryota; kingdom Metazoa; phylum Chordata; class Lepidosauria; order Squamata; family Iguanidae; genus Ctenosaura; species Ctenosaura bakeri. The sequence goes on from CAOLHI010000693.1 coordinate 253,101, forward strand.
CTGTATTGAGACTTTCCAGGGTTTTTTTTAAAAAAAATTATTTTTATTTTTTATTGCTTTATTTTGCTTTGTATTTTACCTGCACATTCATGGTTCTGGAGCCAAACTCTTTCCTGAAATATCCATGGTTTCCCTCACTCCACTCTCCCTTGTGTTCTTCCTTCTCCCTTTCCCACTGATTATATGTCACATCTAGACTCGGGCAACATTTTAGAAATTGCCTTTCTGAGACCTTTTAAATTATTATTCAGTAATTATAGTCAAAGTGTTAAAGTGCTATAGCAGGATTACACTAGTCAGCCATAGGGATCATTTTCTTTTATTGGGAGCATTCCTCTTTCTCTCACTTGATCTCTGTTGAATCTGCTTTCCTGGGGGCAGTTGCTAAATTTCTTGGCAGTGGCCATCATAGTTGCCTTGGGATAACATAAACAGGCAACCATAGAGAGGTACTGTTTATTTCAGGAAATAGTGTGTTAATTTAACCTGACCTGGGAAAGTCCTTGATAATGCCTAGAGTCCCCAGGAAATGCCTCAGGATGGGCGAAAGTGATGTGTAGAACTCCAAAATAAAATCAGTTTGTATAGAAGCAAAACCTGGGACTTTCAGGGATTTTTTCCCCCTTGCCTGGAGAAGCTCTCAGGGGGATAAGGTAACTTTTCACAGTGTTCCAACCTAGCAGTCACTTCCAAATGACTCCCTGATTTAAAACAGTCCAAGGTGTTGCTTCAAAGTGAGCCCCAAAACATGGCAAAGTTGGCCATCCTGTCCTTTAGAAGATATTTGAAGTCTTTTTTTTTTTTTATTTTAAAAAACTGTTTTTGAACACTGAGGGATCCTGGTGGTCAAAAATAGCCCTGGTGGGCTGCATGAGACTGGTGGGATGTGCTTTGCACACAGATGTGCACAAGCCTACTGGTGTAGGAATGGGGGGAGATGAAGGCAGTGCGCCCCTGGTGGCAGTTTTTTGAGGGTGTGGCCACTCCTTGCCTGCCCTCCCCCATGTGCTATAGCCCCACCCCTGCCCTCCCTCCGTGTACTCCAAAATTTGCCACTGCATGAGCCACAAAATGAAGATAGGCTTTGCTTCATTGTTGTGTGCTCAGGTATGAATTATTTTTCAAGCCAGATACCACATAGACATAAGGAGACCAAGGTGAGACACCCCAAAACTAAGAGAGGAGATGAAGTAGTCTAGCCAATTATTGACCAGGGGAGGTGGACCAGAGGTTTTGCAAGGGGACAAAGAAGAAAGGCATTTTGGCAATGTTATAAACTGAGGCCACATTTATTTATTTAATTTATTCCCCACGTTTTTCCCTGACAAGGGACTCAAAACAGCTTACAAGAAAAAATGTAAAACATAGTAAAGCCAAAATAGTATTTACAAAAGTTTAAAAACAACTGAAGAACTCTGTTTTTAAACACACATTGTTGAAACAGATAGCATGTCTACTGTCCTTTCTTTCTCATTTCCCTATGCTTCCTCTGAGAAAACCTGGCTAATGCCATCTTATTAATTCAAATCCTTCCTCAAAACTCTCCTTTTGTACAAACACTTTGGCACTTTCCCTTAGGTCCTGTGCCCTACTGTAACTACGTCATTAATTGAGCCTAACACATGTCCCTTCCCTGTTTAGCTTGCTCCACTCCCTTCTCCTTTCTTTGCCAAGTTTACTCTGTAAGCGGAACGGGGGCAGGCACTTGCCCTCTTGTAAGTCTGTAAAGTACCATGCAGATATCTTCTGGGGGAAAAGAAGAGGTCTTGCTCCTGAAACATACGTAGAAACAGCATTAATAGCTAACCTCATATTGGCTACCCTCTCACTGTGGCCTTGTCACAAAATCTGGACTGAGTGAGAAAAATGAAACTATGCAGCTGGAATACGGCATGTGGAATCCATATAATTATGGCTACATTGCTGTGTTATGCAATATTTTTAAAATATCCCATGGGACAGAGTGACAGACCCATGATCAGATCTTCCAAGGTTTGGGTTTCCCCAACATCTCTCTCTCTCTCTACACACACACACACACACACACACACACACTTTAAAGCATCTCTGAGAACTTCAGTATTGATTGGAGCACCAAGTCAGAACCTAACCCTTTCTACTTCCACTGTTTCCAAGATCAAAATCCTTACGGACCTCCCTCAAAGCAGCCACTGAGTGGAAGAGAAGGTACAGGTGCCTGCACAATACTTATGTTCCCCCCACCACCTATGGGCTAATTACAGTGTTGAATTGGATGAAAGTTTTAAAAGTGGGCCATGAATAAGGTATTAGACATACGAATACCCTATGCTGCTGCTGTAATCAAAACCAAACCCCTTGGATATTTTAACTTTTTTGTTGTTCAAAGTCACATTTAAAGAAATCCAGCCAGAGATTTGCCACATCACTGGTACCCGTGGGCCCTGTGATTGTGATGGAAAATGTTTAGGAAGCAGCAGAATCATGAGAAGGCCAGGTGTGAATTGAAGATGGTTTGATAAGGGGTAAGTTAGAACAGAACTCTAAGACAGGAACATAAACTGGTTAGGAAACTTCTCCCAGATTGTCAGGACTACTTGAACCTTGCGGAGGCGGGGGAGAATCACGCCCGCACGTGCACAAACATAAACACACACATACCCTTATTCTATCATATTATATCCCGTCATTTGTCCAGAAGCCTCATTTGCAAATTGTCACAATTGCTGTCACCAAACAAATACTTAATTTTTTCACAGCCCTAGAATCCCAAGAAAAGCTTTCTCTTGGTATGTTATGGATTCAGTGTGCTCTTAACTCAGGCAGTATTTATGGGCATATATAGGAATTATGCCTCAATAATGTACCTGTGCCTTTCTTTTGGGCAGCTGCTTTGTCACTTATTTCCACATTCCATGACATTAAGAAGCATACACAAAGCAGCAAAAAATCATGGAAATTTGACAGCTGTAATGCTGAAGCGTGCTCAGTTCAATTTCAAGGTTTACAGAGGTATCATGCATTCTTAACAAAAGTTTTATTGTGGAGTGAGAGATATAAAAAGAATGAAAGAACTAGAGGGTGATACATAAACACAATATTGCACCCGTAAGAATCTACTGCTTAGCTAGAGCTTGGAAAACTTACTTTTATGGATTACAGCTTCCAAAATCTCCCAATCAGTATGGCCAATAAAGTTCAGTTCCCTCCCCCCAAAAAAGCAATTTTCTCATGTTCTGAATTATTATCTGCAATCTTCAGTATTCTCATAATCTTGCCATGTCCTTAAAAGGGTTGCTGTGGTCTAGCATGCTTTCCTTCATCTTGGAAACATTGATGAAAACTTGCTAATGAGTAGCTGTGGGGGTCTGCATGAAGTCTCTTTGGCAAATGGGAGCAGAAATGGACACATCCAACCAGGTTTGGGGTTCTGGAGGAGCCTGGATTTCACTTGTGGCAACTATTAGTCTCTCCGTCAGTCAGCTGGTGAATCCACTCTGGGTGCTAATCTAGATTTTAAAGGAGCTCTCCAAAGTGTTGAACACTTATTCCCAAAACAGGTCCAACACCTAGGATAGCTGAACTCTTATTCCCTAAATAGGTTAGCACCATGGATAGCTGATCCCTAGGTTCCCAAATAGATTCAACATCTTGGCTAGTTCCTTTAAGATTGGGACTAAAACCCAGAGTGGTTTCAGCACCATGGGGGTTGTAGGAGGAGCGCCAGATTGGGGAAGTTTGCATTTTACTCCTATAGCACCTAGATACTCAGCAGTCACCAAAGGAAGAAAAGAGAAAGAATCCAAATTAAGTCCCAACAATACCCGAGTCACAGGTCTTTTCTGTTTTTGTTTTGTTTTCATACTGGTGGTCTCTGTGCTTTTCTTCATTATCAGTTAAAACACAATTGGGAGTGGAAGGGGAGGGTAAGTAGGAGAGAGGGTGCAGAACTATTTTGATCTCTGATGCTTTTATAAGGTCAGCGTAGATGTTCATAAAGCACTTTGGAGATTATCTGCCAGAGAGACCCTCCTGCTGCGAGAACAAGTGGGAAGGCTCTGCCTTTCCTCTGATAGCAATCTCTATCATGCCACATGGATTCTCAAAGGAGGGCAGCCGTGGGATATCACAAGCCTGCTATCCAGGGTAGCTTTCTAGCCTCCTTATCTCCCGCTATGCCAGATGGTTGCTGCCACTTCTTTTGTCATGAATCCTTGCAATTAACACCAATGGCCTTGTAATGTGCAGTTTAGCCCACTTTAAGCTTTAGTGCTGAACAATGACTTCTTTGGTAATTACCCCTTTGAAAGAATTACAATAATTAAAAAATATGAATGTAATGAGAGGAACAAGCTGTGATGAGAAGGGAAGGCCAGGAGGGGAGAATGGTTGGAGAACTTTGTGAAATGAGAATATTTCCCTGGTGGGTGCTGTGAAGAGTGAGATACATGGGTTATGATAGTCACTACAACCATATAGCAATTTATCCTCTTGTGTAGAGACTGTCCTGTTTGTCCAGTGTAGGTCACGGAGGGGCATTGCTGGCATAGGATGGCACATAGCACATTGAAGGAAGATCAAATAAACGTACCTCTGATATATGCCATCCTATGCCAACAATGCCCTTCTGTATCCTACATTGCACAAACAGGACAGTCTTTGCACAAAAGGATAAATGGACACAAATCTGACATTAGAAATGGCAATACCCAAATATGAGTTGCAGGGCATTTCAACCTTCCGGAACATATGGTAAGAGATTTACAGGTCACAGTCCTTGAACAAGGAAATTACAAAGGGAGACTGGAAAGAGAAACAGCTGAACTGAATTATATTCACAAATACCAGTTCAGTGGCAGAAGTATGAACAAAGGCAATGGCTTCATGACACACTACATATATTAATACATGAGTCCTTGCTACTACTGCACATATAACAGGAACTCACCATTGTAAAAATCTGAAAGACCTGCATCACTTCACCCAGCCCTTTCAAAATTTAGGGCAGCGGACATGATTTGCATCTTTCTGATTCCTATTACATTCTATTCCACTCCCAGCATCGTGTAAATATGCTTTATTACCTGAGGCCTTAATATCACTTTGTATTGAATTGTATTGAATTAAAAGAAGTGGGTTTATATGCACAAATGCTCATGCTAAAATAGAAACCAGTGAGTCTTAAAGGTACTGCCACATTCTTCTTTTCCTCCTTCCCCTCCCTTCCTCCTTTTTATGCTGCAAGATAACTGACTACTTCTTTGAAAACTCCTATAATGAGTAGTTGAAAAAGTAGCATAGCTATGTTACAAGCCTGCACACACACCCAGGTTTGATATGGTTTAATTGGCAAAATATGAATTAATTGGCAAAATACATTAATTGGTGTTGATATACAAAATGGAACCTGAGGTGATTGGGAGGTCAAGCTGAGTAGAAGAAAACTATTGACTGAACATGTGTACTACAAAGTAGGTCAGCTGATCCCCTGTAGGCATGGCCAAACTTATTGCCAAGCAGATTACCTGGCAGCCCCAGAGATAATAGGCTTAAGCTGAAACACGGACATCTCTGACAGCATACAGCGGTCAAAGGAATTTCTTACAAAAACACTGGTTGTTTCAACCCTGTTCCTGCACACCTGGACCTTTCCCTGCCTGGTCCCAGTGCCTCTTCAAAATTACAGAGCTATTACAACAGCCACTAACTCTTTGTCACCTAAGACCAGTAACTCCATCTGGACCCCATTGTCCTGTGGCAGCCTCCATTGTTTTCACAGCCAGAGAGCCGTTCATACTCATGCCCTCAAGGCAGATTTTGGATATATAAGCCCTCCATTTTGAGTACTTTGATGCAATACTCCCCTTGCTAGTTACCATGCTGTTGCTCTGATTCCCAATTGAGTACTATCCTTAGGCACAAGTCTAAGCCACATTACTGCTCTCTTTGCTGCTCTCTGGACTGGTTCTTATCACTCGAGCCCTAAAACCCCTCTATCAACAAACTTGCTCCCTTTATCCTTCACTCTATCCACACTCTTCTCTGAGTGTGTGAGTGTTTGGGTCTTTTGTGTGTGAGACTGAACCTTCAATAACACACATTTTAATTTATTTTGGTATTTCTGGCTGGTTCTTTCCTGCAAGACCCTGTAAACATTGGTGGAAAGATCTTGTTAGTTTGCCCCTCTCTCAGAAGCCTCCTAATTTGAACTATTACTTTCTCACTTTTGAACAGAGGTACTGGCATCATGGATGGACCCCTGCATCACCCATGTTTTGGGGTAACAGCTAAGCTGTACCCACCATTGTCTCTTCATCTCCATATGCATTGTTGGGTTTAATCAGGCACTCATATCCCTTCCAGTGCCTTACTCTGTCTGCAATCTCCATTTTAGAGCTGAATTCAGACCTCAGGGACAGAATATCTGGCCTAATTTTTGGATTTGCCTTTTTCTTCCTCACTCCCTACTTTTTTTTTCCTTTTGGACTACCTATTCGAATGAAGACTTCTTTGTTGTTATGTGTCTTCAAGTCATTTCTGATTTATCAGTACCGTAAGGTGAATGTATCATAGGGTATTCAGGGAAATATTTGTTCAAAGGGAGTTTGTCATTGCTTTTCTTTGAAACTGAAAATATGACTTGCCCAAGGTCACTCAGAGTGTTTCTATGGCTGAGTATGGGATTTGAAACCTGGCTCCCCAAAGCTGTATGCCCACACTCATAGCACTATACCACACTGGCTCTCAATGATGAGTTCTGTAGAACTGTGGAACTCAAAAGCTGGTGTCATGCCTTGCTTCCAGAGCATGGATTCTGACTCAGAGTCTGAAGCAGAGGGCATGCCAGAGGCTGAAACAGAAGGCATGCCAGGGCCTGCTTTACAGAGAGAGGTTACAGTTCTGGAAACAGAACAGGAGATGGTGCCAGCTCCAACAGAGAGTCCTACCTCTTCAGACACAGAGGAACACTTACCTAGACCCAGTTTCACACAGCACGGGCAGCAAAGAGAGACTAAGTGTTGCTCTCTCAGAATTTATAATCGGCAACAATTAATCAAGGCACAGCTGTGCTAGGCTTTGGGTCTATTTAGCTGGTGTCCTTCCCCTCCAGGAGCAGTTAAAGCTTATCTGTCTGCTACCTTGCTGAATGCCTTGACAAATGCTCGGATTGACCTTGGACACTCCCTTGCCATGAAACACTGCTGGACTTTGTTTATGACTCTTTGCTTACTGCCTGGAAGTAAGTAACAAGAGGGGAGATATTCAGTTTGGTTTTTTTATTTATTTATCAGCTATGCAGGACTGAGATAGGACAGCTAGGGCATTTGGCATTTTCATTAATTGGTCCTAATAAAGGTATAGTGGGTCCTTAGTATTCACCAGGGTTTGGTTCCAGGACCCCCTGTGAATATCAAAATTTGTGGATACTCAAGTCTCATTATGTACAAAGGTGTAGTAAAATGGCATCCCTTATATTAAAATGGCAAAATAAAAGTTTGCTTTTATGGATTTTTAAAAATGTTCTCAAGTTATGGTTGGTTGAATCTGTTGGATACAGAATCTGCAGGTATGGAGGGCCAACTGTATTGCCCAAACTGTGGACTTGGCTTTGTTATTTTCCTTAGGGACCAACGCTGCTACCTTCCCCCATCTCACCCCTGCTTTTGAAACTGCAGTTTAGGTTGTTTGTGCGTACCAAACTGTTTTAACATGCTTACCAAAGCTGCCCTTTCCACTCAGTCCAGAATGAGTAAATCATAGTCCTGTGCAAACAACCCCTTTCTCCTTGCCTTGGGTTCAGCTGCCATTTAAGGAGGGAGAGGAGTGCGGTAGCAGCTGGTGGTGGCTTCCATGACCATGAGGATGGTGAATCTCTTCTGGATTTTAGCCAAAATTGTTCAGGAGCTATCCAGGACTCTTTCTGGAGGATAGAGTTCAGCACCTTGAATAGCTCCTTAAAGTCTGGGTTAAAACCTAAAGTGGATTCATTACACCAGTGACATGGGGCATACTAGCTGCCACTGAGGGGTTATGGGGCAGAAGTATAGAGCATCTACCCCTCCCCCAATTCTGCAAAAAAGGGGAAAATGGACATGTCTGGTATCTAAAATTAAGAAAGTAGGGAAAGCTGACCACGCAATAGTGTGGTTTTGATCTGCACAAGGGAGGCAAAACTAATAGGAGCTCTCTCTTTTCTTGGAATTCTTGCACCAAGGATTCAAGGAGGCCACACTAACACAGAGAAAAGAGAGAGGTAAAACAAACAAGCAAACAACCCCAAAGGAAAAAGAAACACTCAGTACCTACCGTTCAGGGGTTTGAAGATCCCACTGCCCTGTCTGCATATGAACACACATCATGCAGTTGTTATCTCTGTTGGGGCAATTTTTGTAGCTGTGTAGGCAGCATATACTATTTTATATGTTGAATTTATGACCATTGAGCCTCATTAGTATCAGTTTTAATCTTTTTGTTGTTTTTGTTGTATTACTGCCTGGAAACCATGCCCTATGGGGATAGACTTAGAGAGCTGGGGATGTTTAGTTTGCAGAAGAGAAGGTTGAGAGGGGACATAATAGCCATGTTTAAATATTTGAAGGGATGCCATGTAGAGGAAGGAGAGGGCTTGTTTTCTGCTGCTCCAGAGACCAGGATAAGGAGCAATGGATACAAGCTGCAGGAAAGGAGATTCCACCTGAACCTCAGGAAGAACTTCCTGACAGTCAGGGCTGTCCGGCAGTGGAATCTGCTGCCTCAGAGTGTAGTGGAGTCTCCTTCCTTGGAGGTTTTTAAGCAGAGGCTTGATGGTCATCTGTCGGGAGTGCTTTGAGGGTGTTCCTGCGTGGCAGGGGGTTGGACTGGATGGCCCCTGTGGTCTCTTCCAACTCTACATTTCTATGATTCTATGATTCTATGAATGAATAAATAACACCAATAAAAAATATTCCAGATCCAGAGCTGAAATGAGCATGAAGCAGCTGCACTTGGCCTAACTCAGTTTGTGCTTCACACCCATTTCTCACCATCTCTGCTTCCTAGTTTATATTTTCTTTTACAGGCTTCCCCTACTTATCTGACAGGTTAGGTACTCAAGCACTGTCAGAAAACGGAATTGGTTGAAAAGCAGAACCCATGTCCTGTACTGTAGGGAGCATGAAGGACTTAAAGAGGTTCACTTGTGACTGATTCCACATATACTGCTCGCAAAGTCTCTCAGTTGCCTTTATTACCCCAAAATGTAGGTGCTACAAGGGCCACCCTGTGATACCAGCACCTTTTTGCAAAAGTGGAGAATTAATTAGCTCAAAGAGGAGGCTTGCAAGAGGAGGATAACTTAACAAGATCTTTCTACCAGTGTTTATGGGCACACACAGGAAAAGAACCAGCCAAAGATTCAAAAGTAAGCTAAAAATGTGTTCTGTTGAGGGGAATTTACCCATGCATGCACACAAAATACAAACAGTCAAACATTCACTCAAGAGCTAACTGAAGGAGAAAGAGAAGGAAAAAAAATTATGGATAGAGAGGCTGAGGGTTTTTGGGGGGTTTATAATTACCAGTCCAGAAGAGTAGTGAAGAGCTGAAGTGTGGATTGGCTTAGGTAGGACCTAAGGACAGTTCTTGTTCAGGAACCAGATAGACACAGTGATGCGTAGACCTTCAAGAGACTGCACTGGGCATCCTGAAATCAGGGATATTTGTACCCAAAAAATATCCTGTGGCAGTGGAAGATATGAGTAGTTCCAGATGTGGAACAATGGGAGTTGCAGCACAGATAATGGACTATTGACTCACTAATGTTTGCAGTATTTGGATGACAAAGACATAATGTGTGTTGTAATAGCTGTCTATTGTGGGTGCCACAAGGCAAGAGGAAGGAGTCTAGGTGCACAGGGGATGGGTATCTGCCAATCAGTGTTCTGGTGGGCTTCTCACAATTGTGTTCCCTGGGAAATTCCAGCTTCTACTTAAGCCTGTTATTCCCAGGAACAGCATCTATTTGCCTGACAAATGGCCCAGTCGTACCTGGAAGGTGTCTTAGGCTGACCAGCCTTTCTTTCTCACATTTGCAATCAGATCTCTTCCCTCACTTGGTTTGACCTCTCAGTCAACTCTCAGAGTCGAATTTGATATTAGAGCCAATTGAACACATGCTGCCAATCCAACATGATGCCATTTGAGTATGGTGCCAATCCAAACCATACTGATATCAGGGACCCCCAAAGCGGGGCCATACAGCTTAGTGCTCCTCCCAGTTTACTCTGCAAGCAGCATGCATGTGCAAGCAGTTCCAAGAGACCCTCCACAGGAAAGGAGAGAGGAACCTGTGGAATTCATGGAACTTCTCCTTAATTTGGAAGCATCAAAAGAAGTGAATTGTCAGACAATGGGGTGCCAAAAGGTGGGGGCTTTCTTTATCAAATTTAACCTGTAAGATCACCATAGCAGAGACTTATCTTAGCTATATTTAAAACAATCATCACCATCATTTTGAACTGGAGTGTTCTGGAGACACTACTTAACAGCTAAGTAAACAAACAAAAAAGGATTAGATTTTTTTAAAAAAAGATCACCTAGGCCAATGAAAAACTCCAAAGAACTTAAAGGCTTGCACACTCTCATGGATTTCACATTGGTCCTAATGAAGGCATTATCCACTTATGCATTTTATTTCTAGTGTAGTTTAGTTGTACTTGTAGCCCTATACTGTATGTATCTCCTCAGAAGTCCAGAGGGCTTATGCATGTGCAAGTGGGAACTGGATTTAAGCCTTGATTTAATATTAGCTAGAGAGCCACTGTCTCCCAACTTCGCTAATGGGCCAACATTTTTCTTCAGAGGACTCTTCATAATTATCTTTGCACTTATGTAAGACTGTGAGCAACTCTTACATAAAGCAGCCTTTTGAATGTCAAAGCAGCTCTTTGGGGTGCGGAGGGGAGGAGGAAAAGATGTAGAAAAATTATCATGGGGAAAAAAAATTACATTCTCTCCCTCTCTCTCTCTTTTTGACAAAAGAAAAGAATGTTCTGGCTCTGTGTCTGACGACTGCTCCCAAATCCAGGCTTGATAGAGATCTCATTGCAGCCAAGCCCTTTTTAAAAAAGATGCCAAGTTTTGTTTAAAAACCCGAGGGAGTCCTACAATTTGTACAGGCTGCTTTGGTAGAGAAGAAAATGAAACTCATACAGAGGCGCCCAGGCTCTTCTGGGGCGCCTGATCAATGCTGGCCTGGAATTGAAATGCCAATAGCATTTATTAACGGGAAGGCTTTCCGATACTTCCGCCTCTCCCTTGTCATCCTCTAGCTCATGCCCGGCACCAGCCTCAATTAGTTAACAAGCACAGGCCTGATCTCTGGTGATCTCTGGTGATCATCTGAGACGACTCAAAATGTTGAGGGGTCGTGCAATTTGGGGGATTCGTGGCAGGGAGAAGGTTCTCTTTAAGGGCCTCCAACCAGTCCTGTTGGAGGGAGGCAGAGGAAAGGAGAGATTATAAATGAGAGGAAAGGGTGATTATTTGCATAGGCAGAACAAATATGCCAACTTAAAAAAAATCACCCTTGACTTGTATTGATCATGGAAAGAATGTCTCTGGGAAGCTCAAGAACCAAGCCAGGGAACCTTTTTTTTATGGGCCCCAAAGGGAGCTGCTTTTGCAAAGAAACTCTTTTTGCTAGAGCTTTTTCTCAAGCTTTCACACTACATAGTTATAGGATTATGGTTCCCCTTCAACTGCCTCAGCCCTGAGGGATTTTCAGCTTGGCCAGAAGCACCAGAGAAGCTCCCTGGCTGAGGATTCTAAAGGCCTCTCCCTCAACAGCCAATCCCAGGATTTCATAGGATGTTGCCACTGTAGTTAAAGTGGAATCATAGTGCTATAATGGTGCAGTGTGGAAGAGCAAGTAACCGCTCCTCACCCTGCCATGATGGCTCACATTGGCCACTGAGAGAGAATTCAAACTGTAAACTACTAAGCAGTCTTTTGGTCTCTTGGTTAAAGGAGAAGAATGGAAAGGAAAAAAGAGGGTGGGAACAAAGAAGGACTGTAGCAGCTCCTTTAAGACTGCTTTATTTCAGCACAAACTTACTTGGATTTCAGTCCATTCTTCAGATGCGGTGATGGAGTATGGCTGAAAGCCCCAGAGATTCATGAACAACCATATAGTAGGTGTGAGCATCAGTTGTTTGAATGTTAGACTAGGACTCTGGGAAACCAGGGTTCAAATCCCCACTTGGCCATGGAAACTCACAGGGTGACCTTGGGCAAGTCACACTCTCCCAGCCCCAAATGAGGGCACTGACAAACTCCTCTGAACAAATCTTGCTGAGAAAACTCTGTGATAGGTTCATATTAGGGTCTCTATGAGTTTGAAATGACTTGAAGGAACACAATAACGACAACAACAACAACAACGTATAGTGGGTGAGATGGAATCAGAACGTAATTAAAGGAAGCATTGAAGAAAGAGCTAAGAAGGATATGTAAGTTTGTTGAGTTCAAATTGTGCCTCAAAAAACACTTCCTGCATGATTTGTACAGCAACTTCCATCATCCCCATCAGCGTCGTCATGCTGCATAGAAATTATAGGGGTCGTACAATAAAATACATCTGGAATATGTGGATGAGAGAAGATAGTACTATCCATTCATCTTCAGTGCTGTCCTACCCTAAGTACCTCACCATCCTCAAAAAACTTGTAAAAATCTCCTACTCTTGCTGCTGGTGCTGTTGAGAGATTCTTCAGTCAGTTTTTAGGGTTCATTGTTTTTGATGAACTACTCCTATTTTGGGAGCTTTGTCCGTAATTCTATTCATTGCTGTTGCTCCTTCCAGTGTATCTTATAAGAAATGATATCTCAATGGATAACAGAAACATATCCTGAATGATGCATTCACTTATTATTTTCACCCATGATCACTTTGATAATGATAGTGATGATGATAGAAACTCAATATGTTGTCTGCAATTTACATTTCCACTGATCTCCTGTCATTTGCTGCAATGATACCTGATAGGGGAAATTCCCTTTCTGTGTAAAGGATGAAAATAATGAAAGGCATATATTTAGAAGTCCAGGCTTCTGTTTATTGAGACTATGACATAACCCAGCATGATGATGTGGTCTTGTGGAGATGCCCCACAGTCATGTTGGGGACGTGCTTTTCTCCTGACAAACCATGTTAACTAGAGGTAGTATCTCTGTTTTTCCCACTGACCCTACAAAAATGGATGACCCATAGGCTGCAGAATAAGAAGTGGCAGCTAGGGTCCAGGCAAGATTAATACGGGTGCTAGAGAAATCTGCAACACACGTGTCCTTTTTGCTGTGATCCATCCATCCATCCATCCATCCATCCATCCATCCATCCATCCATCCGTCCATCCATCCTTCCAGTCTTCCTTCCTTCCTTTTTGAATAATGGTCAAGAAAAATGTTTGGTTTTTAAAAATTGGAAGACTTGGTACTATTTACAGTCCTCCCTACACATTTGTAGACTTGACCTTTGTGAATCTGATTATTCACGAGCGTGCATGACTTCCCCACAATTCTCCTCCTCCCATTGCCATACATTTTGCTTCTGAGTGGAGAACTTGCACCAAGTCAAAATGGAAGGGAATGGGAGATGGGAAGCCTTGCACAAGCCTTCTTTCCCTTTCTGGGGCTCCCTGTTTCCCCTTCTCATGGAAAACAGAAGAGAATGCGGAGTGGGGGAAGGCCTGTGTATGCTCTCCACACGGGCAAAATGCATAGGAATAAGAGGAGGAATTCTGCAGGGGGAAAGAAAGACTCACACAAGGCTTCCCCTACCTCCCATTCCCTTCCATTTTGCATGGGAATGGGAAGGGGGTGCCCTGGAAGGGAATGGGAGGGGGAGTTATTTGTGTTTTTTCCCAGTATTGCAAAGATTCTGTGCCCTGGATTGTCATGAAAATGGAGAGGCCACTGTAGTTTCTTCTAGTTTTCTAGTTTTTACTTCCTTGAGTTCTTGGCTGCCCACTTCTGTATTTGTATCTGGCTATGGCAGCATGATATGTAGATGTACATTAATTATGCACAAGTGACAGATGCCCTTTGGACACTGTTTCCCTATCCATAAGATCTGTGCTGAGGGCCTAATTTATTTGCTCACAGATCTTTTGGGGCCTGTAAATCATAAGCAGTACTGGCTCCCACTGTTCCTGGGATCTCAATGTCACTGATTTTTATCATACTTGCCCATCCTCCTTGCTGTCACTCCACTGCCACACCCTCTTGTCTTCTCCTGCCCAGGAAACAGAAAATGCCAGCAAACATTACAGACCTCTGGGCTTTGAGAGACCAGAGAGGATGGCACATTTTGTTTCCTATGTAAACTTGGAGCATTTGTTGCATTCTAATATAGCTTCTGATTGGTTCTAGAACCACCCACAAAATGATGTAAAATACATATATCATAAGTAGGCCAGACCAGTCCTGAAATAAAGGAGAAAATGATGAATGCTCCTGCTTCTGCCCTGATTTCATGTCCAAAAGCTAACTCAGCTGGCAGTTGGATTATCCACTGGTAACAGGACAGTATTCCCCACCATAACTGAGAACACAGGCTAACTGGAGGAGGATCAGATATGTGGTACATGCAGCTGCCCCTAAATTTCACACCACTGCTATCCGCACATATGCACGCACATACAGAACAGCAACCCAGCATCCAGCACCTGAGATAGCTGCTTGACTCTGCTGGTCATGACCACAGATACAGGGAACACACTTTAGAAGAGTTTCTAGTTCAGGACTATCCCAGACCCTGAGAGTTCAGAGCCCAAACTTGATGGCCCCTTGTTATGTCACAGGAGGTGGGCCTTGCTGATATTGTTGTTGTGTGCTTTCAAGTTGTTTCTGACTTATGGCAGCCATAAGACAAATCTGTCACAGGGTTTTCTTGGCATCGTTTGTTCAGAAGGGGGTTGCCATTGCCTTGCTCTGAGGCTGAGAGAGTGCAATGTGCCCAAGGTCAGCCAATGGGTTTCCATGGCCAAGAGGGAATTTGAACCCTGCTTTCCTGGAGTTGTAGTCTAACACTCAAACCCACAGCATATTGTTGGCTCCTTCCTGGTAATTTAAGAGGGGTAATATTATAAGAGGCAGACCCTGGAGAAGCCATTAAGCATGATACATCAATCACAATTGCATAGAAGTCTAATAAATGAATAATGTGCACACATACACTTGCATACAAACACTTAACTTTCAAGACACCACTCTCACTCTGAGATTTTTCCTCACCTTTAGAAGAGGGACCAGGACCTGAGATCTGGCAACCGTGCCCTCAAGCATGTTTTACCATAGCTTAGCATCATTTTTCATCAAGTTGTAGAATTGAAGTCCAGGATTTCTGGGCCCTTCTAACAGAATGAACCCACTCTTGACAATTGGTGCTTGGGGCAATGGTGGAAACTGATGGTGTCTTAGTGGATGGAAGGAACATTTGAGAAGCCCTTGTGTGTTAATTGGACTTTGAGGCTATACTGCCTTTTCCACACAGTGTAGTCACTGTGTAGTTGCGATGGCTTGAGGAAGCATGCATCTGCACGACATCGTCGCTATTAAGTTGATGTTAAGTTGCTGGCGCGCCTTTGCATGTTGCTAAAGCGTCGTATTTGAGCAATGGAAAAAATGCATTTTCATTTCCTGAAACCGCGTCTACTACATTTCTACAACTACCTGTGGAACTGTTGAAGCACATTCTCACAGAAATGGGCGTGTTCAGGGCAGGTCCAGCCCGGCACACTGTCATTTCCCGTGCCAATTTGTCCTTGCCCACCAGAACAGAGGTCACCGCCATTTTCCTCCATTGTGAAGAAGTCAGCAGGTAAAGTTTTTGTAAGGTTTTTATAAGGTTTTTATATTTTCTTCTTTTTCTCGTTCCACTAAATCCTTCCTAATAATTCATTGGGGAACTGTACAGTATCGCCACCTAACTATTTTTAAGGGTGAATGGTGGGCTGCTCAAACTGTTGTGGGTGTTTTGAAGCTTTCCTCAAGGGAAGGCTTCAAAGCCTCATGGGACTTGCAGTTGGTCAACCTCCCTCCCCACAACCACTCTCCAGCCTGCCTCGCCCCACGGCCCAAGCCTCCACTGACAAATCTCCCTAGAAACAGGCTGTAGATATATGCGACTAGGGGATTGAAAGAAGGTACCGGACAAACTTCTGGCCAAGGAGGTCCTGCGCAGCTTCATCGCTTCCTGCACACGTCACCAGGCGCGATGCACGCCATTTTGTATCTATAGGCACACCAAGTGGAGCAGGTCTTGCAGCACCAGGCTTGTCTAGCATTTTTACATGTTCTGCTGCTCTGCGTTGGGGTTCTAAGGGAGCAAGACAGTTCTGAGAGGAGCCAAGGAAGGGGTAGGGCCTGGCAAGCGGCAGAGATTGAGGACCTTTTGGACATTGTGGGGAGGAAAGAATTCAACAGGAACTCAGGACAAGCCAGCGTAACTTTGATATTTTTGAGAGTGTCTCGCAGGAGATGAGAAACAGGGGCCACCAACGCTCTGCTAAAGAATGCCGATACAAGAGCAAAACAATGCGTCTTGAGTACTGGCAATGTGTTGCCGCAAACTCGATGGCCGGTAGGGAGAGGGTCACCTGTCCTTACTACAAGGAGCTGGATAGGGTCCTTCAGAGGGATGCGAGCCTGGTCCCAAAACAAGTTTTCAGAAGCCTTCACCTTGCCCCTGAAAGATATGATGAAGACGCCAGGGGAAGGCATGTGACTGCAGCAACGGAAATACCTGTCCCCATTGACTCGCCATCTTGGGCTGCGACTCCCTGCAGCTCTGAAGGTATGAGCATGTACCATTGTAACTTGGGTGGTGTGTTGTTTTGCAATACAAGGCAGTAGGGGAACGGATCGACGCAAATCCTGTAAAGTATTAATGAACATCTTCGCCACTTTTTTGGGAAATGCAGTCAATAACCTTAGTGGGAATGATAAGTTACTTACAAGTGAACTCCCCCTCTTTCCAGCCGCTAAAGCAGTTAAGCCTTCCTTCTCCTGAGAGGCATTGCAAGCATGTACCTGGGGGGGGGCAGGTGGACCGTGCATGCCAGAGAATGCTGTCAAGAGCAGGATAACTCCAGCATCTACCCCAGGAGTCGTCAATGCCTGTTCTTTCTGTAGGTCCTGGAATGCCTTTCCAAGCCCCTGTCAGCATCATCCTGTTAGGCTGCAATGTTTAGGCCCCTCAGGTATGGTTTACACAGAAACCCTTAGTACTTTCTATTTTTGATTCACAGCCTCCTCGACAGTGACTCGCATGATGACAGACACCCTGGACATGCTTGACGAAAGCTCCATGGATCTTTTTGATGGCAATAGCCAGAGATCAGGTAGGTGCACACTGTGTGCTGTGGTTCCCTCATGTGTTAAGTCCAAGTGCACTCCTGTGCAAGTACTGCAAAAATTACTGGACAGTCGTAATGGCCTTTTTTGCTTTCCTTTCCAGGGAATGAGGATTCAGAGGAGGGAGGCCAAGCAGGGGAGACTGTAGAGGAGCCTAGCCAAGCCCCCGCTCATCTGTAGCTGGTGAGTATGCTGGTGGAACAGGAGCTGATGTGTTGTTTTCAGATACAGTGCATGGTTTTGCTGCTGGCAAACTGGCCAGAAGGCCACACAGTTGTTTTTACAGCTTGGGTCCTGACTTTGCTTTCAGAAAAATCTGATAGCAAAAGGACCTCCCCAACCCACATGCCCATCACGGCACTTTTTCCAATGTCCAAGCTGAGGCGGGCTAGGGCACAAGACAGATCAGGAAGGAGATCCAAGCAAGTGTCATCGCTGTGGCGATGATGGAGCACTTGAAGGAGCAGCAGGAGCTGAGTAGGATGGTGTTCTTAGGGGAGATGCAGAATGGCAACAGCGCATTGAGCACCTTGGTTGAATTGTACAAGAGGGACCTTGAGTCCAGCACAGAGGAGAGAAAGGAAGTCTTGACCTTTTTGCACGTTGGCAGCAGGGTCATGAGTTCCATACTTGAAAATATAGAGAGGTCAAATCCCGACCTTAGCAATGCTTCCACCCACAGTAATATTTCAAGTGGTGGGGACGACCAGGATACCACTGAGAGTTCAGAGACACAGCTTCCTCAGGGAGTCTCACACGCAGGACATATAGGTGACAAGACAGTGAGGGCAAAGAAAGTTCTTATCTGCTACAGCCCCTAAGGAATGGGGGCATGTATTCAAAGAATCAACAGAAGCAAAACTGTACCTCTGTTGTTTTCTGGGGGGGGGGCAAGCAGTTGGGGTGAGTCCCAATTGTTGATTTTGAAAAGTTGGATTGCAATTTTAAAAGTTCTCATAGCACAGCGCCAAGGCAGGGATGGGCAACTGGGCAGAAATGCTGACAGTACAGCTAAATGGCAAAAGAACCTTCCATCAGTATGTTCCTTTCTCCTAGCCTTCAGGAATGTTATGTGCCACGTAAACTGACAGCTATGGCAGTTTCTGTACTACACTGCTATAGTGCTATGATCCCACTTTCAGCATCCTATGGAATCTGGGGGTTTGCAATGTGGGGAAAGGCCTTTGAGGCCCTTCCCCAAACAGCAAACCTCAAGATTCCATAGGATGCTGGAAGTGGGATCCTAGCACTAAAGCAGTCTAGTGCAGAAATTGCCTGTGTGTGAAGAGGTGTGTCAACATTACTGTGCCCCTTAAATACTGGTTTTACTGTTTAGACTGTTCCTACTGTGGGCAAAGAAAAGTTCCTGGTGGTTTATAATATGCGTGAAGGGTTGTAATGTTTCTGTTCTCCTTTTACAATGTTTGTTAATAAAAGGTTTTGTTAGTATATTTTCTAGACTCTTTTCCCCGACCTTTGATTCCCATCACAGAGGTGGTTTTGTGGGGCAAACTTGTAGGCCAGCTGAGACTGCACAAGGAAAGAGGAAACATCGCAACATTCACAGTATAAACACCATTATTTATTCAATTTTACAGGGTAATGTCCCCAGTAGAGCAAAGCCCCTATAATATGGCCTGCAACAGAAATTCTCCAAACATGCAAACTTCAAAGAGCAAAAGGTAAAGGGTGGCCTTTGGAAATCAAAGAGACAACATGCTTGCTATGGCAGCCCTCACTCTTTCACCCTCCCTGACCCTCCTCCCAGCAGCAAATGGCCGAATGTCCTGCTGAATCTGAGGAATATTGACAGTTTGCGGTGTGTGTGTGTGTGTGTGTGTGTGTGTGTGTGTGTGTGTGCAGGTCTGGATGAAGGATGTGTCCCTTTGAGTCACAGATGTTGTGCAGAACCACACAAGCAGATATCACAGGTAGGAAGTTTTGCTCCAAAACAGTCAGGGGGGCAGAGAGGCAACCTCATCTTGCCTTCAGTCTCCCAAAAGCATGCTCCACGACGTTTCTGCAGCAGTTGAGTGCCCTGTTGAATACCTGCTTCCTTTCATCCAGATGCCCTGCATGTGGCTTCATGAGCCAACATGAAAGGGGGTATGCGGCATCCGCCAGGATGAGTGGGTCAACTTGCACCCCTGCTATAGTGATCGTGGGATTCCCTGGAACAAAGCGGCCAGCCTCCATAGCCTGCCACAGTGCCGAGTGCCTAAATACATGGGCATCATGGGTTCTGCTTGTATACCCCAACTCCAAATCAATGAACCTCCCACAATGATCCGCCGTCCCTTGCATCAGCACAGAGAAGGGATCCTTCCAATTGATGAACTCCTCCCCCTATCCTTTGGGTGGCCGAACTTGGATGTGCATTCCATCCACTGCGTCAATGCACTGGGGGAATCTCATCTCCTGGAAGCCATCCATTATCTGTGGGTGAGGTTGGGAAAACTTTAACACACAAAGTTAACACTCCAGAACCAGCAAATTTCAAAATGTGGATTTCAACTAATGTTTGATCCCACCACCTTGCCCCCCACTGAATGCCCGTGCAGCCGTAGGGCACTAGGCAGGCAGGTGCAGATCCCACTTCACCCCTCGGGAACTGATTGGGGGGGCAGCGCCAAAGACTGGAAATCCCATGGTGCTGCGCTCTCTTGCCCCTTGCAGGCAGGCAGCCTCCCCCTCCTCTACCCCCCCACTGCCTTCTACCACTATGAAGTTCCTTCTGTGGGCCAGAGATGGGCCCATTATGGCCTGGGCAGGTAGCCTGCATAGCCCTAGAGTGAGGATTCAAAACAACAGATCCTTTCAAACTACAGATCCCAGTTCCCCATTGGGAAATGACTTGGAGGGGACAAATGAGGAAATGAAATCCCATGGTGCTGCACAGTCTTGCCATGGCATGGGCAGGGAGCCACCCACTCCCCTGGAAGCACCCACACTGCCTCTCTCCCAGTATATGCCCAGCATGACCCAGAGCACTTATTTTGCATCAGAAAGGAGATAGGGGTGGCTCACCCTGCGATAGTCACCAAAGCACACCATCGATGCCAGGAGAACATGCTAAATGGCAAGGCAGACTTCAATCATGATCTCTGCCACCGTGGAGATGCCCAAGACGAAGGTGTCTGTGGTCTTCCGGTTTATGAGTGGGGTTGTGAGCCATCATACAGCTATGGCGACATGCTCCTCCGCAGGAATGGGATCCCGCATAATGATTGGTGTACACTGAAAGTACAGGTGCAGGTGCTTGGTGATTTCAAATAGAGTGGCATGAGCATACAGAAGTGGTAGAGCCACTTGTCATCATCCCACATTGACAAAACCTCCGTGGTCCACCAGGTCCTGCGCATTCGTTCACACACACACCATCTTCGGGGCTGGGGGACCCTTACAAAACTGCCATCATGCAGGGGTGAAATCGCTGGCATCCAGGTCAGCTGCTAGAGAAGAAGCAAGAAGGCGGTTTGCCCGTTGTGCATGGCGGCTGGCATCCAAAAGTCTGCACCTAACTGCCCGCTCTCTCTGCTGCTGCCTTTGCAGGAATACTGCAGCCAATGCGAGGATATCTATATGTGTACGGAGTGCTCGCAGCACTGTGGCAAGCGACCTCTCATGCTCCATTTCGCCGGTAAAGAGTGAAAGGCAGACAACAGGAACATGTGCTGCGAAATGCCATGTGGCCAGATGTCATGTGATGTCATGTTTGCGTAGGGATGTTCTTCCAAAGATTTAAAAAAAAATTTTAAGAAGGGATCCAATGAAATGGGCTGGGGCGGGCCATAGGCAGAGCAGGGGAGCGCTTATAAATGCTGTGGTGCGGAACGAGAAAGAGCTCTTCGCCGCCTCAAGTGGACGACAGTGCAGAATGCTGCGTTGGAGAAACAAAGCTGAAACGCAGCCATAAGCTCCACTCCTACGACATCATGAGGCGTTTCTGTCATCTCGTGTGGAAAGGGCCACTGACAGTGTTTTGGAGCCAAAGTAGCCTCAGTGTGCTATTGTACTTCTAGCATGCTTTTTTCATCACAGCGCACAAACATTATGCACAAACAAGCTTTAAACAGCCACATTCTCTCTCCCACCAAAGGAAACGGCTCCCAGAAAGTGGTGGGTGTTTTGGTGTTTTTGAACCAGACTGTTCCTTCTAGACCAACTGGTGGAAGGCCAGATGGTCACTGGGGATGAATTTCTGCCTTCTAAGACTCTCCACCTCCACTGAGGTCATCTGCCTGCTCCTTCTCATGCCTGTTTATACTTTTTTTTCCCATACAGAGAGAGATAGAGTCCTATGTCTCTCTCTGCACAAAGAAAAACCCTTTGCATGTCCCTTGCCCTTTTAAATCTCCAGTTAGAAAGCCAGTTAGATGTCCCATCACTTTGGGAATGAGGATCCTTCTGAATTTGGGTAATGTGCTTCTGTTGTGGCTGTGTGATTTCAAGTTATTTCCAACTGATGGCAACCCTAAGGTAAAGCTATCAAGGGGTTTTCTGGGGCTGAGAGTGTGTGATGTGCCCAAGGTCACCCAGTGGGTTTCCATGGCTGAGCAGATATTGAAAACCCTGGTCTCCATGATTTCCAACACTCATACCACTATATACCACACTACAAACTACTAAGAGTAGTTTATCAGAATATTCTCAAACACACCAGAGTAACATCTGATACCTAACTTGAATAAACCCAGAATTGTCCTGACCTCTGAGGACATGATACAGACTACAACTGCTCCTCATAGCTTGTGCCCCAAGCTGAACATTTCTCTCCATTTCCAGGCCTGCTGGTGACACCAATGAGGTGTTCTGTGCTGGTCTAGAGCAGTTGTACACAATAAATCCAAAAGCTTTATTCCTACTTCCACAGGTGGGGAAACCTCTATTGCTTGGTTTCTTAACCTGTTATACATGGACCCCTGTTTTATGTGGCATCAAGGGGTCTGTGAACTGAATGCAAAACAAAACAAAACAAAAACACCGAACAAACAAAACAAAAGCCTTTCTCCTCCTCAATTTCTTTCCTGTTACTTTGAAAATTATGTTTACATGCAGTTTTCTGGAAAGAGAGCCCATAGATTTCACCAGATTCTCAAAGGTTCTGTGAGTGGCCCCCTCTCCACCAAAAGGTTAAGAGCCATGGTGAAATTCCTGTTATGAACAACAATGGGACAACTAAAGAGGGTAAATAACTGGGACTTTGGGATGACTTCCATTCAGAGAGAGATGCTGAAAAGGGGAAGCTATTCAGTTGCAGACTCTCAGGTTCTGTTGGGGATCACTTTAGCAGATCACCAATGTGGACAACATATAGTCAATAGACTGCAGGCCCACTGTTTAATTTCCCCTGGTGGGTGGGTGTCAACATGGGTGTGTGATCCCTGAAAGTTGTCCACCCCTAAGTTGGAGGGACCCCAAACTGGATTGGAAAGAGTGGTTAGGAATGGTGAGCAGCACCATTTGCCGTCTCAACAGACACCCGAGAAAGCACTTGATAAATTTCACAGGCAAGAAACCATTTAAAGGCATGCAAAAGGATTTATTGCTAAAGCTGGTCATGATTCATGCTCAAGTCATACTGAAACCAATGGAACAAGTTAGGCATGACCAATTTTAGGGGCATAAATGATTTCAGCATGACCCAACCACAAGTGCCTTCAGCTGGACTGGATCTACATTATGCCATTGTCCCTGGGTGACATGGGATAAAATTTTGGTCAGCAAGTGCAAAGATATATGGACCAAGGGACTCTGCAATCTGTTTTGACAGATAGAGAAGAAGAAAAAGAGAGCGAGTTGTTAAGAGCTATTGTTGTTGGCATATCTATTTTCCTGAGCAGAAGAGGAAGAAAAGAAGAGGAGGCAGAGGTAGCTTATGTATATTCCTAAGTAGAGATTTATCAGGGAAGTTTACATAAAAAGCAAATTAAAAGTAATTAAAATATCATTAAAATAAAACAGACAGTAAGTAACAAGAGGAAAAGGGTAGCAAGAACTTGATTAGTTATAGTAAAAATTATCAGCAGGGCTCAGAGCTAATCTAAAAGACTTAAGAAATCTTGGCAAGAAAAGAAAATCAAAGAAGTGGCCCAGGTGGACTTATTGTGGGGGCATTCTCCCATTCTGTAAGTTGGAGGCTCTCACCAAGTAAGCCTTTTCCTTGATAGCTTCCAATTTTGCCATAGATCAAGATGGAAAACATGTGGTCTTCAGAACCTGTTGTACTGACACTCCCATGATCCCTCATTGTTAGCTACCTTGGACAGAGGTTATATCAATTGTAAGCAGCAACATCAGGCTCACCGCACAATCCAGAGCACACTGATTTCCCAGCATTCTGGATCGTCTAGAGAACCACATGTTGTCCACTCCTGCTTTAGATGGCACTTGCAGGTAGTGGCACTTGTAGCCCTCACGTTGCTTTCAGACCTGTACTAATAAGTGAGAATGCTCAGATCCAATGTGGTAAGTACTCAATTGTTAATGTGACTACATACACTGTGTGCTATGCTACAAAACTTATACATTTATTATTGCTATTTATTTATTGCTCCTGTTGGTCCTATTTGGTCCCGACAACGGCATACAATTCACTAAAGACCAGTATGAAAAATGTCCAAACGCAGTAATATTCCATAAAAAGAAACATACTATCTTTAAGAACCCAATCAAAGGAAGAATTAGTTAGCCTATTTCTGGCCCATGTGAGAAATGCTTATGTGTTTACTCACAGGTCTGTACCACCCTGGTCTGGGCCAGACATTATAGACTAAACTTTCAAGGAGGGGCAGCTTGCTACCCTGTTCCATTTTTGTGTTCTTCTGTCATGCTGACTCACCACACAAGCCAGAAAATGCTGATTTCCCAGCATACTCGATCACATGGAAAGCCTCCACACATATAGGCTCTCCATGTGATCCATGTGTTTGCACATTCACTTCCCATGTGAGCAGAGTGACAGAAACACAAAAAAGGGGGGGTAGTTTTCTACCCTTCTTTGCATGTTTAGTTTGTAACACCTGAATAGGGCTCTGCTTCCCACACTCACATGCTTGTTATTGTTACTTTAAATGTGCATGCACAAATGTGGATTTCATACCCTCTAGCTGTTCCAATTAATCCTCTGTCATGCTATTTTTCCAGCCTCTTTTAAAATGTCTCTATTTCTCTCTCATCCTCTCATTTCCCCCTTTTGCCCTCAGTTTATGTCAGTTGCTGCAAACCGAGTTCAAAGTGCAAAAGTAGTTTGCATTCAGTAAACTCAGAAACAGAGATAGGAGAGGAGGTGGCAGAATCTTGCCCTCCCCAGGAGGCTCAGGCAAAAGCAAACAGCTGTAGCCTCTCCTAGTTTGTCCATTCTTCCTCATTAATAGCTTTTGCCACCTTGACCATACTTTGATGTTGTTTGGCCACATGTGTCCCAGTTTTCATCTGTGAAATGTTGGAGGGCATGGCATTTAAACACATATTCAAATATGAATGCACTACCTTTGAAGTATACCTTTGTGAGTGTACAGCAATATGTTTTATTTTGTCTTTGAGTTGCCTGCTGCTTCCAAAGAAACTTTTGGAAAGGTGAAAATTGGCAAATCTAACTAAATTCTGATTTGCATTTATGGGAAGTAGATACTGAAGATGCTAATCCAGTCAGTTGAGATTTCTGAAAATCAGTTTTCTCAACCATCTCTCATCAGGAGGAGTAGCCTGCTTCCATTTGGTTGTCACCTCTGGCAATGTCAAAAGATGACATTTGGGTTCTGAGAAGAACCCATTCTTTGTGGTCTACAGAAGATAATTGGGATGAGCTATTTTTGCAAAGTTGGTAACTTCTTCAGATTTGCACAAGGAAGCTTGAAAGAACTCTTGTCGACCTTCTACCACTTAGATATCCTCTTGCCGTTGTTGCTGGTGGTGGTTGTTGTTGCAGCTCAGCCAGGATTCCAGCCAAGAAGGGGGGCCAAGCTTATCTGGTAAATGGCTTATGACCCTCCACGTGAGCCTTTTGCACTCTTTGTAACCTCCGCTTTCCCTAATGAGCACATTGCCTTCAGCAGGCAACTGGAGAATAAAAACCCTAAAGGGAAGAGAAACATAATTAATCACTATAATTATTACTTAATCCAGTGGCTCCTCTAATTGCTTTCATGACTGATAATTAGTGAAAGCAAACCCCACTTAATTACCACGTAACCCTCTAAACAAACGGTGGAATGAGAATGGCTGGCAGTTCCCCAGGAGACACTTGGAACAGAACAGCAGGTTGGGGCTCAGAGAGAATGATGGCAGGACTGTAATTATATGGACCATCTGCAGTGCCTGCATTTCAACACATCTTACCACCATTTCAGGCTGTGAGTGGTTTCTAGCTCCCTTTGCAGTCCTGCCAAGACAGGGTGTGTGAGGAGGTGGGGAGCCTACCTCAGCTTACCTTATTTTTGTTTTTGTTTTCTTTTAATTTGTACATGAAAGAGATAAAACATTCCAAAAAAGAGTGTTCTCTTAAATTGTCATTTAGTTACAAGATCTTACCTCAGCTGAGGAATTTGTCTGCACACTCTCTGATTTTTAGCACTGCAGCCCATAAAATACAAAGTCTAAGTGAAGCATAAAATATAATAGAGCTCAAATTAGTCACAGAGACTGAGCATGGGCAGATCTGTAGTGTGAAAAATTGCAAAAAAAAAAAAAATCTCTGTCTAAACATCCTAAAGGCATCAGATCCTTTAAAAAAATATATTCATTAGTTTGAGCACAAACAATCTAATTCACAATCAAAGAAATATAGATTCAGAAAAAGGAAAAGCAGAAAGAAGAAAAAAATAAAACCCCTATAACTACAGCACAATACTAACAACCTAAACTAAAACACTTAATGCTAACTACTGAAGCACTAAACACTAACTTACTGAAACACAATAGGGCAGTGACAAACTGGAAGGAAAGAAAAAAAATGAGGAAAAAAGAAAAATATATCATTCTACCATTAACATCTACCTACTATACATGATCTTATACACATTTTCTTTTAAATTCTTTGAGAAATTTTAAATTACTACACAAAGTAAAGTTTACATCTTTAGACCACATTGTCCCCATACATCCATTTTAACATTATGCCCAAAATTTTGGACCCACCTTATCACATACTCCTCTACAGGTTCAGCTTCTGCCTTTAGTTTAACAGCATTACACTTTTTAAATTACATGATCATCATTTTTACACAAATCTAAGTAACAATCATTTTCTCCAACCTCTATGGCTAGGCATCTCTTATTTTGATTAAATCTATCCTTGAGTTGCATATAATCAAACCAATTAAGATCTTTGCCTTCCTTAAGAAGCATCTCACTTGATTTAAACTCCCAGATGTTTTGTTCCAAATACAAAAGGTCATCATAAAACATCAGTCTCTGACTTTTAACCCATTTTTTTCCAAGAAAGGCTTCTTGAGGTGTGGTGGCTAGTATTATCTTAGGAAAAAGTCTCTGCTTATATTAAAAATTAGAATTTACATTAACAGTGGATTACATAATTACAATTAGCCCTCCACTTTTGTGGGAGTTGAGGGCACACCACTCCCCTAAAAATGGGAAAAATGAATAAAAATAAAAATTATGAACCCTTTAAAAAACCCTTGAAAATAGTTATCTAGGAATCTCTAGATCCTCCAGCACGACTCTATGGTCTGCTTCTAAATAAAATAACCCACAAATAATCAAATCCACAAACTTGCAAAAGTGGGAGGCTGACTGAACTATCTCATTCAAACAAATCTACTTGCACAATAGTTCTTACATTAAATGTTCTTCTGATTTTTTTAAAAAAAGTATGCCTAAAAGTCCTGTGTATCAATGGTAGCCTTGATCTGTTGTTAAGAAAAATATATTTATGGTAAGAAAACATCTTTTTTAAAAAATGTTTGAAAATGTGAAACTTATTATTGGTAAAGCTAGACTGAGAGCCAGGGTGGTGTAGTGGTCTGAGCATTGGACTATGACTCTGGAGACCAGGCTTTGAATCCCCGCTTGGCCATAGAAACCCACTGGGTGACCTCAAGCAAGTCACACACTCTCAGCCGCAGAGGAAGGTGAAGGCAAACCCCCTCTGAACAAGTCTTGCCAAGAAAACCCCATGATATGTTTGCCTTAGGGTCTCCATAAGTCAGAAACGACTTGAAGGCATAGAAGAACAACAACAAAACTACGGTAGACTCATTATAATTGCTGGTAGCTTCTATGACAGTTAGGCTACAAATCCATCCCAGGTTTTAATCTGAACTTTAGAAGAGCTATCCAAGGTGCTCATCTTTATCTCCAAAATAGATTCAGCATCTTGGATATGTCCTTCAAAGTTCAGACTGTAACCAGGAACGGATTCACCACATACTAACGTGGAAGTCTGCAGCTGCCACTGCCATAACCTAAATAGATTAGTCTTTGTCCCAAAGACTGAGTTTGGACCATGGGGAAAATAACATGGAACAGGAGAAAGAGAATAGGGGTGGTAGGAAGGGATGAAAATCAAAATTGTGTCACTGAGCGGACATTTCAGTTGTGAGTGATGATTAAGGGCTTCACTAAACTCAATTCAAGTCATGAATTAACATAGTTTTTTAGTACATCTGCAATTAAAAAAACAAAAACAAATTAACACTCTTGAATGCTCCCCATGTTTTTCTTGTAGCTGTTTGCTTCTAACCTTGTGAGTTTCAATTCAGTCTTGACAAGATTGTCATCTAACCTAGCTGCTTGCTTCCTCTATACGGACAAGACTAAAGTCACTTGTTAAGGTCACAGAGTCTCTCAGAGTATCCAATGCATTGAGCCAGTGGGTTTCTGCACGCACAGGAACTTTGTGAACTTTCATCCGGTGCTTTAGGTCAGCTGGAGGTACCCACAGGTAGCTGGGTGGCTGTGCCAAAAGCGAAGCTGAATTCTATGCAAAAACTTTAATTCCTCATAAAGATGGCATAACACAGACTCCCCCACAATGTCTTGGGCTACAGCTCCTTCTTCTTGCCTCTGCACCCTTGGAGGAAAAGATGGATGTTAGTATGGAATAAGTCAGGAACTCTTCTCTGACTCAGCAGAGAATTTGGGGAAACAAAAGTCTCCCCCTCTGCTCACAACTTGAAAGTCATGAATCACAAGCGACTGCTTACTTTTAACTAAATTCTGTTCCCAGTAACAGAGGTGCAACCATACTGTATTACAATTGTAACTTAATGAGGGATAAGTTCTCTGTTTTTCTGGTGTAATTTTAGTTACTTTTTGATAGTTAAAGAGGTGGGGTGCCACCCAATTGTGGACTAGGAATATCACAAACTGTAAATGTTGGCTTATGGTTTTGTGCTGCTATGTACATAGGTATTGATGTGAAGGAGAGTGTGGTTTGTACTACAAACCAGTGTCTTCTAGCTGTGTTTTTAAGTAACCCAAAACCTAATTATTTTAGTTATTTCTGAGAAAGAGTTATTTAAAACACAAACAAACCTATAACTATAATAAAAAGGAGGAAGGGAGAAAGGGCGAGAAAAAAAAAGAAATGTGACAGCACCTTTAAAATTAACTAGTTTTTAACATGAACTTTCGTGGATATATACCCACTTCTTCACTGAGTAGTATTAAGGCCTGAGGTATATAGCATATTATGGAGTTGTGGGAATGCCTTGTATGTGGTATTTAATGACTATCCTGACTGTGATATTTAACAATACGTCTTTGTTGTTGAGGATCTTATCCAGTTCCTTCATGGCTGCCTTTCCAGATCTTGCCTTCTTCTGATTACTTGACTACAGTCTCCATTTGGATTAATAACTGACCCATGGTACAGAAAATCTTTAAGTATTTTGACAGCTTCATCATCCACTTTAAAGATATGTGAATTGCTCCCCCCCACACACACTTAATATTAAACTCTAGCCCCGCATTTGCACTTTCTTCCTTAACGTAAGGACATCCCTTGGGTTTTTCCAGTTCATGGTGGCTGGAGGAAAAACAAGCTATTTATCAAGCCTCAACCCAGGCAGTTCTTCATTCAAAACTGAACAGCTGGATTTTACTCGGTGGGCCACAAGTTGGGAAAGTCTCTGGTTTACATAGAAGATTCAAGGATGCAGAACTTGAGGGAATCCCAAAGAAGCTCAGCAGGAATATACTTGCCTGGCCCCCAGAGCTCTCTCTGAGAACATTCAGGAGGCTCCGAATGTTCAACCGAAAGTTGAAGAAGCCCATAAATCACAGGCCAAGAAAATGTAAAAGATGAACATTACTAATAAAGATCAGGGCTTTCAGAAAAGGGAGGAGATTGGTACTTTCCAAGCAGCCTTGGCTCCAGCTCCTAGTTCCCACCCCATTTTTCATTCTTCTCCTGCTCTGTCCCTTGATAGATATATATTCCTCCCATGGATCCTGGGTGGCAGAGAACCCTTTTCTGCCTTGTCCTTCCCTCAACTTCCCCAAAGCCTCTTTCACCATGAAGAATGAGGCTTATTCCTTGGCTTTCTTCAGGGCCGTTACTGCAGAGTTCTTGGCCACCATGATCTTTGTCCTCCTTGGGGTGGGCTCGGCCTTGAACTGGCCCTCTGCCCTACCAGGAATCCTCCAGATTTCACTGGCCTTTGGCTTGGCCATAGCCACTCTTGTCCAGTCGGTGGGCCACATCAGTGGAGCACACATCAACCCAGCAGTGACGGTGGCTCTCCTCATCGCACAAAAGATTTCTGTGCTCCGAGCCCTGGCCTACATCATAGCTCAGATGGTGGGGGCAACTGCTGGTGCAGGGGTGATTCACCAGATTACCCCACCGGAGATCCAAGGAGGACTGGCTGTCAATGGGGTAAGTGGGAGTGCAGCCAATGCTGTTGGTAACAGTCTATCTGTAGTTTTGATTCACTGAAATGGCAGGGAATAAGATTCATAATGTTCAGCGGGACGTTTGCCCAAGTGAATAGAACTGTTCTGTGCAGAGCATCCTAATGAGAATACATAATACTCTTCTTTGCGTGGATGACTATAATACCATTGATCTCTATTTTATGATCAGATACTATTTTGTAGCTTATTGGTACCAGAATGTATTTCTTGTCAGGGGGCTCAGGACCCAGCAGGATGTGTCATCATGAGCACCATAGCTCATGTAGGACTTGGGAGATCTAGGTTCATCCTCACTGACTAAGCCATGACTTTGGCCAGTTTTTCTCTGCCGTTGTCCCTCATTTTTTCTCTCAACCTATCTCACAGGGTTGTTGTGAAGATAAAGTGGGAAGGAGAAGAGCCATGTACCTGGAATTCATTGGAAGATGAGTGGGATATAAATGTAACAAACGTATGAGGTAGCCATCTGAATTTGTGTTGGACCTCCCCCCCAGTAGCATATGGCATTATGATCTGGGCCACTAATTCAGGAGCAAGAACTATACAGTACTAGTTTGAGTTATAACGACAAGGCCAGCGTCAGTCAGGGTGTTGGATGCTTTTTACGCCTTTATGGGATATGTAAAATGGAGGCTTCCTCAACATTCTGTGCTTTAAGTTGGTTATTTGTAGTTATTCACATTGTCACACTGGAATTTTGGAACAATGCTAAATAGCATCCTTGTGCATGTTCTTTGCATGAAAGCCTGTTATCAGTCATAGTTTTGTTTTTTTCCTCTTTTCATTTTTTTTTAAAGCAGTACAATTTATTTAAGACAATTCTGTTCTTGTCCAGATGGAATTTGCCACAGCTACCTGTGAGATCTGACTTCAGTTCTTTCTTCTTAGGCTGGAGGTGGTTCTTTTACAAAGCTGAAAGCGGTTTGAAAGGCAGTTTGACAATTTGCTCTCAGCATGTGTTTATTCATTCTATTGTCAGTGATCAACAGGATTTGCAGGTTTTTGATATTATTTCAAACAAAACCACACAAACTGTTTGGTCAGAGGCAATTATGTGAATGTTTATACCTTGGAAGTCCTTGCTTTTTTCACAATATTTAACCATCCTTACTGCCAACTCTTTCCTGTCTCTGACTGGTCTCAAAGCAGGTAAAATGGCATTACATTCGTGTGCTTCCAGATGGAAATCTTAATGCAAGAGTAATGCAACTGGATTTTAGCAACTTGATGAGTGTATGGATCTTGATATTTCTGAGATCTTGCCCGTAACCTCACCCTTGGAGCTATCAAACGCTGCCATCTGTTTCAGGAATGCTGTCATTGTGCCTTAAGCTGACAGACAGATTCTGCTTTTGTTATGAGGATGGTGGCACACTGAAATTCTTCATCTCCCTCCCCTCACTTTTTTTTCTGGGTGAAACTCCTTTTTAAATTTAATGTAGTTTAACAGAAGGGTTGTTGGTTTCTCTTTAGGAAAAGGTGGATGTTGGCAGATGTATCTTGCCACACAGGCATATGGAAAATCAGCATTTATCAAAATTCCCTTTCCTATATACATGGTAAAACTACAGGATCTCTGGCCTTGGTTGCATCCCATCAGCCTAAATTAGCCTTCCTTAACTGCCCCCCCCCAATATACTGGCCTACAGCTTTCATCATTCCCAGCCACTCTAGGGAAAACATGTGTTAAGAGTCCAACACATCCAGAGAGCAGCCAGTTGGAGAAGACTGGGAACATTTCCGCACTTTACTGTTATAATGTCATTATTCCACTTCCAACATCCTGTGGAATTCTGGGGTTTGTAGTTTACTGAGACCCAAGGGGTCTCTGGCTGAGAATTCTAAAGGCCCCTCCCTAAACTCCAAACCCCAGGATTCCACAGGATGTTGGAAGTGGAATAATAGCACTATGGCAATGCAGTGCAGAAATGGCCTCGGTTATAGAAGGCCCAGTGTTTCTGGATTCTAGAAAGTTATCAACTCACCACATGGGTGTCAGCTTCCAAACACACAAATGCCCCAGTGCAGCCTCCTCCAGCCCCTCATCCTCTAGCTGTGCTGGACTACAAATCCACAAATGACTGTTCTGTGTCGAGGTAATGGGAGCTGTAACCCAGCACTTCTGGAGGAGACCAGATTGGGGGAAACTGCTGTCATCTGCCTCTTGAGGTAAATGGTCCTTCTCTTGTTAAACTGCTGGCTGAGCTCCAGGAAACAGTGGTTCAAATTAACTATTAGACTCTCAGTTTTGTCTTTGGTGCTGATCCAGCCCTCATTGCTGAAACGTACAGAAGCATTTGAGCCTAGGGTGCGCTAGCTGGGGAAGGGGGTTGGTTCCGAAGCAAACAGACAGATGAAGACATTATTAGCACAATAATTCAGCAGGTCCGTCCACAGGCTTACGCCTGCATGCCTGTGTTTTATGGTGGACCCGACAGAGTGTTGAATTGTCGGTTATTCCTCAGAATCTACCCCTTGGGGCCATTTTCCTTTCATGCACTAAACGTAGCTGTAAGTGGTATGGTAATTGTTTCTGTTGTCTCTGTGATTGCCAAGGCTCAAAGGCTGCCTCTCCCAATCTGTCTTTCAGTGTGATTCTTAATCTTTCCAGCTGCAGAACAACACATCAGCCGGGGTGGCGGTGGCAGTGGAGCTGATTCTGACCTTCTTACTGGTCCTCTGTGTCTTTGCCTCAACTGACAGCCACCGGACTGATAAAGTGGGCTCTCCAGCACTATCTATTGGACTGTCAGTCACAGCTGGCCATCTCTTAGGAGTGAGTGTTGTTATGCCACCATGCAAAAATGGTCGAATGGTGGGTGAGCTCAGTGTGGGAGTATATTTTGTATATTCTTTTCCATTGTCTTCCATCTGAAGAAGCTAGAGCAACCAGGGAGGGGGTGTTCTCTTGGGCTTGTTCTGAGCTAATCTAGGTTTTATTTCCATAGCCTTCTGATGACCTAGTGGTTAGAGTGCTGGACCAAGATTCCAGGAGACCAAGGTTCAAATTCCCACTTGGCCAGGGAAACTGGCTGGGTGAGTCACACTTTCTCCTCCTCCTCTGAGGAAGGCAATGGCAAACTTCCTTGGAACAGACATTGCCAGGAAAACCCCTTGATAAGGTGGCCATATGTCTGTTGACTTGGAGGCATGTAACACACACAAACAGAGCTGGGTTGCCCATTAATTTGGGCAATAACTCTCACAGTCCCTTACAATGAACCTGCTGACAGAGGTTCCTGGGAAGTGAAGTCCAAAATATCTGGACAGCTAAATGTTTCTCACACCTGTCATGCCAACTTATTTGCCTCCTGTCTGAGGGCTGACTTGCTCCTGAACTCACCATCCAACTCCATTAATAGTGTACGTGAAGAATTATGTGTGTGGGAGAAGTAAGCTGGTTCCTTGATATACATGCTAATGGGGTGGTCTACAACTACACAAAGACAACATATGCACACATACATGCATTGCTACAGGTAAGTCTGAATCCCTACAAGAATTAAAGAAAGAAAGAGGAACCAATTTTAAACTCTTTTACAGAAGAAAAGAGTGTGAGAACACACCTGAACACTTAAACTCCTTGTTCTTGTGAATGTCACTCACCTCCCAGGGCCAGCCTGACCGTGGTGGCTGGTGGATTCTGGAAGCTGTAATCCAAAAAAAAAATTACTTATCCCAGCTCTGCATTTATGACTGTTCCAGATCTATTTCACCGGTTGCTCCATGAATCCTGCACGATCCTTTGGCCCGGCAGTCATCATGAGAAACTTTCAGGATCACTGGGTGAGTGGATCTTTCCCATCTGACACAGCTGGGGTTGAATCTTCAAAGAAAGGTTCATGATCCCAGAAATCATTGGTTCACCTTAAAGCAGGGAAGGTGAAGCCTTATTGTTCTTCCAGTAGATATGGGACAGATATATCCTACATACCCCCTTATGCGTGCGCTTCTCTTTCACCTTGCAGTGCAACAAGCCAGCTTAAAGGCCAGTTAACTTGCAGGCACAGCTCCCATGTGCCTCCCATGACTTGGACCAGCAGCTGGAACAGCTTGGAATGGCTACTGGAATGATGTGATTTTATGCTCTACCCAGCCTCAAACTGGGTCTTAGCTGGGCCTATAAATCCCTTAATCCTTTCCCATTTGAACATTCTGGCTGGGACTTCTGGGAGCTGAAGTCCAAAAGCTCCAGAAAGCCAGTTTCCCTTTATTGCTGTTTTAAGGAAGTGACCAGCATTCCTCTCCAGTTTTTAGAGCTCCCCATCTCAGTTAGATATCTAGGATGTTTAGATAAGTGATGCAGAGAATAGAAAATTTCCTTTTGAGGGATTACAGCTCCCAGAATGGACATGCTGTCTCGGGGTTTCTGAAAATGGTACCCCTCTACTTCATAGGAGCATTTCCAAGCTCTGGGTGAAGGGAAGGAGAGAAGAGAGTAGCTGCCTTGATTTTAGCACCTGCCATATAGATGGATGACTGATGCATTAATTAGAGGTATACAAACAAGACTCAATTCTTGCTGGGCTGTGTCTTAATTAAAATCAGTGGCTTATGAAGCGCAAGTCTTGATAGTGATATATGAGCCATGGACTTATCTCAGGGCCTGTTTATTCAAGCTGTTATCCTGGGATAATCATTCCTGAACTTGTGTCAACCTCTGGTTTGCTTACATGTTGAAGTGATGGATGAGAAGCTGAAGTAAGGCCGAAAGAAAGTCAGCCAACTCTGGCAAAGTTCAGGCACTTGGCTCACACCTCCTCCCTCTTCTGCAGTAGCAGCAGAATTGCAGATTGCTTCGGAGTAGTTCCCAGTTGACTAGAGATGCTAGGGCTTATGAATGACCATAGGAAGCTACTAAGGGAATGAAGGATGGGATACTTGAAATCCTCTGGAATTCCTTTTTCTGGGAAACAAAGGTTATTGTCTCAGGGTAACAACCCCAGAGTTACCTGTGGATCACCTCAGTGTAGATCAACCATTTCTCCATAAGTTCAGTGATGACTGGTGGTCCCCACATTGGTGGGGTTGAAAACACACTGTCTTTTAGTGCAGACATTTGGGAATAAGGTTTAGCCCTGTAGATAGCTTATTTAAAATTCCAACTAAAATTCCAAGTGGATTCAACATCTGGCAGCCAGGGAAATCTCCAGCTGCCACCTCATAAGGTTTGCCCAGGGCTGACCCAAGACAACTTGCTGCCAAAAATGTGGCAGCTAATAGTATCCCTCACTCAACCCCCTTTCCCCAAATTAAGATTCTTGGAACTGAAAGTCAGTGAGGTGATTTTGACCCATGAATTAGAAAAAACAACCATCTATCTCTGGGACAATAAAAATTCAATAATAACAAATTAGAGAGCTAACAATTTGCTGTCCTTCATGACACATCAAACCTGCTGTTTGTGGTGACTGGTCACTCTGCCAGTTGGTAGATACCTCCCTATGTTTACATGTGTTGGCTTGAGTCTGGTGCCAGGTTCGTCACTTTTTTTTCCATTGAAAGTAAGTTGTGGGATTCAGATGGTGGAGGAATAATTATAAGCAACCATAACAAAATGATATATTGACTTGTAGGCTTCCACACTGTGCCCTGAAAAGTGACTTATAATGATACTTTTACATGCCAGTGGGAAATGTGTAACCTTGCTGCTTTTCATCTGAACATGATGCCAAAGTCTGTTGGCATTGCTTTGTTCAGCTTTTGATTTGGCTTCTAGAAGCTGGTGGCCACACTGACTGAGGCCATTTCAGCACTAGACTGTTATAGCACTATGATTCCACTTTCAACATCCTATGGAATCCTGGGGTTTGCAGTTTAGGGGGGGCTAGGTTGCCCCTCCCTAAACTGCAAACTCAGGATTCCATAGGATGTTGAAAGTAGAATCATAGTGCTATAACAGTCTAGTGCAGAAATGGTTTGTGATTTTGCCGGGGGAGAAGTAATTTTTCCAAAATCTGACTAGGAAAATAGACTTCAATTAAAAATTAGAAGGAATGTCTTGAGAGTAAGAGTGGTTCAGCAGTGGAACCAATTGCCTTAGCAAGGTGGAGGGGCTTCCTTCTCTGGACATCTTCAAAAACTGGTTAGTCAACTACCTGCTGGGGGTGCTCTAGTTGGAGCAGGAAGTTGGACTTGGTCACCCATGAGGCCCCTTCCAGCTTTAGGATTCTATAATGCTATGATTCTAGGATTGGATTTTGTGGTAGGTAACAGTGATATATTTTGGCTCTTTATCTCACAGTTCTGTCAGAAAGATAGAGATGGACAGACAGACACATACAATGTTCATGAAGAGGAAGCTTAATTGTATACTTAGTGGGACTTCCACAAAATCTGAGCTTTGTTGTTTCTTTTTCTTTTTTATTTCCACTTCTTCAGGTATTCTGGGTGGGACCATTGGCAGGAGGCATCTTAGCTTCTCTGATCTACAATATCATCCTTTCTCCTGATACCAGAAGTCTCAGTGAGAGGATTCGTGTCCTAAAAGGGACTTACAATCCTGAAGAGGATTGGGTGGAGAAGAATGACCAGAAATACTCATCAGAACTGGTGGACAAGTTCTAACATTGCAAATGGTAGTGGCGTCGGTAAAGATGATGCTGTTTCATGAAAACACCCTCCAAAATGATGAAGAACAAAAGAAAAAGGACATATTCCCAGCATCCCGGTCCCTGTTTCACTCCTGCATGTTCCCCACAGCCTCCAGAATAAGGCTTTGAGCTTGGTATCAAAATCAGAAATCAAAGAAGCTGATGTGTGTCTCAGGGGGATGGAGGAGAAGAATGGGACACTTTGTGATGTATCTTTGGCACATGAGCAGAAAGTGTAAAGGCTGTTCTCAACTGGCTCAGATGTCAATTATTTGCTGGTATTGATTGGTGAAGGATAGCCCACATGTATAAACCTCCTCATCCCTTCAGTGGGGTTTCTGGCCTGCTGGGTGGGATAGTGCTTGTTCAGTGTGGAAACTTGTGGCAAAGACATAAACAAGGGCAGGAAATCTGTGGCCGTTCAGATGTTACTGGGCTACAGTTGCTCCTGTTGTTGAACTATTGCTCTATCCCCTGTGCAGTGCCTGGACCAATGAGTGTGCAGTCCAGTGATATCTGGCAAGCCACTGGTGCTTCATACAGTATTCCCTGGGAAGCAGTCTTGAGGTGCTCACTTAGTTGTACACTCTCCTCTGCCACATGGGCTCCTTCTGGTAACTGCTTCCTTGTCACTGAAGCAGCCATTTAGTACACAAGAGGAAAGCTTTTTCTCTATACCTTCACAGCTTTCCTCAAGGATGACTTATTTCATGCTCCACTTGCATTGCCAGCCAAGACTTACCTTGTTGAGACCTCCAGCATCACCAGATACTCCTATCCTTACATCCATTTCTCAGCCACGTTCCTTATTCCCATACTTCTATCATTTATTTAATGTGCAGACCAAAAGCCCACGGGGAAGGGTATCTGGAAGAGGGGCTCTATAACGTCCAATGTTCTGTATAGTACCCAGAGCACAGGTGGTGTTATGTTAAAAAAAAAAAAGGTGAATAATAAAAGAATGAAGCCACGGATGCAATAGTAGCAGACTTTCCACTTGGGTATCTGAGACAGGTGAAGCAACCATGCTAGGCCTGCATCGTAAAATACATTCCTAGTGCCAGTCTTCCCTGGTCTGAGGGAAACTGAGCCAGAAGAACAGAGAATTGCCATCCAACTAGAGGTCTTCTGTCTGCAGGGCAATTACGAAGCCTGGAGTGTCTTCCATAGATGCTTTCCACTGAGAAAGGAATTGATTTATCTTAAAATCCCATTCTCATGCACCCGGGGAGGGGAACTTGGTTCATGAGAGGCCTCATGCAACAGTCTGGGGGAGAAACAGGTGGGAGTGTATGAGGGTATGGAAGGAGAGGAAGATTTCCTGGTATATGTACACACTCTGAGGCTGTGTGGAAGAAACAGGACCACCAGACCACCCAACATTTCATAGATGGAAATCAGGACACATGTGGTGCCAAGGCAACCTCAGAATGTGGTCAGGATGGCAAAGTTACTTATGAGGAAGAACACATAAGCTAGGACAGGCTACAGCAGTTTGCTTTTGCCTGAGCCTCCTAGGAAGGACAAGATTCTGTCCCTTTCTCTTCTTCTGAGTTAGTTGCATGCAAACTACTTTTGCACATTGAACTTCATTTGCAGCAGCTGAAGGAAACTGAGGACAAAGGGGGAAAGTGGGAAGAAAGGAAAGAAACTGGTACATTTTAAAAGCAGCTGAAAAAGTGGGATGAGAGAGGGTTAATTGGGATTGTCCTTGTCATACTGAGGCATTTGGAGTGCATGGGCCACCTGATCCTCTACTCCCCCACAGGCCTCAGAAAATCCAGCTGGTGCCTCTCAGCAGCTGCAGAAATAGAAGACACAAAGCTGCAGTTAACATGGAGACATAATAGTAACAGGTGTGATGTAATGGTACATTTTGAAATGCAGGCGTTTATCCTGAATTTTCCCATATCCTCACAGGATAGCAGGCAGCTGTGGTGATTCTTATCAGCAGTTTCCAAGATCTCTGCCAAACTGTGCTTTGGTAAAGCTAATGGATCTTAACTGTATATTTAAGACCAAGCCATCCTAAAATACCTTGCATTACAACAGAGACAGTTCACTAAAATATATTGCTGCTAGCAAAGAGCTCCTCCACCCCACCCCACCCCACATTGCTGTGTGTATTGGAGCTAAGCTAAGCTTGCAAGGAAGGGGGAATCCAACAGGGAGGGGGAAATTATACTGTTATCGCTGACAACCCTGGCTTCACTTTGCAATTTCAGGTTTCTGCCCATTCACAGAAGCTTGGTGGCATTTTGGGGTGGAAGATATGTTATTGCAAAAGCACATCCCAGGTGGGCCAACTGGTTTAATAACAAAAGCAGGTTTTCACTGGAACTGCACAGAATTAGAAAATCATTGGCATGCCATGACTCCCTCTGAATGCAGAGAGAGGGCAGAGGTGAATGCCAGTCAAGCGAAAGTCCATTTCCTTAATCATTCTAAGGAAATGGCCTGTCATTTTTGTAACATGAACTAAAGTGAGAAGACAGCGGGTGAATTTGTAGCCAGAGATAAATATCTGTAGTCAGAACATGGCTGGGGCCCTGCGTCCATTCATGCTGTCAATAGGGGCAAATGAAATTTCACTTCCAAGTGAAACCTGACTCAATAGGATACCAGCATCGTAAGAAAAGAGAAATCTATGAAGCGGGAGTGAGAGATTATGCAGCCAAGTGGGACAAATCAAAGAATAAATGCTAGTGTTTGGTCAGTGTCAAAAGTAAACATGCTTCCTAGATTGACATTGATTGTATGGATTTTAGGAAGGGCTATCTTTGTGTTTCAGAACTACACTGAATCATAGCCAGATGGATAATTTGCCTTTGTGGTAGAAGAAACCAATATGCTCTCATAATAATGCTGTCCCCATTTGATTGGGGAGGTGAAAAGATTAGAAACGGCTATAAAGTTGCACACCCCATTACAGGAACAATGGCATCAACAGAAGTCTTAACTTGCAGAAAACTCAAAATTCCAAATTTGACCCCCATGTTGGAAATTGTTCAATGAGTGATTGTGTTTTGATGGCAGTGGTTATCGGCTGGTGTGTGTGGGGACAGAAGAGGGAGAGAGACTCAGAGAGAACAAGAGAGACAGACAGCAGTTACAAAGCTATACATTTCTTTTATTGGCTTGTTCGGTCTCTTGTACATGAACTGTGGGTACCCAAGCACTGATTCTCAGAAATCATCAGCTGGCACACATCAATTTTCAAATGGCAGTTACTAAACATTCACCATTTCAGAGTCCTAGCAATAACTATTGGGGGAGGTTTGAGGGGAAAGAAACAAATTTATTTCACCACTAATGGTGCATCCAGTTAATCAATGCCCAGTTAGGATGCAAAGGCTACTGGTCTGGTTAAAGTGAATCAACATGATATGAAGCAAGGCACCCCAACTGACTGAAATGAATCTTATTACTCATACACAAAGTCCACTAATGATCCAAGAATTGCAGAAGTACCATTTTCTCAGACCACAATCCAGCACTGGATATTTGGAGGAAAATACAGTTGAAATCAGAACTGAGGGAAGTCTCATTGGCTGTTAGTATTTATTTTCCTGCAGAAAGTCCCATAAAAACAAGTTCTCCTAAATACAGCTAGTGAAAGTTACTTTTCCGGAGTACAGACAATCAGTACTCACTCTACCTTCCAGCCAGCATGGTGATTGACTGTGCTAGCTGGAGGATTCTGGGGGCTTTACAGTCACTTTCCTAAGCTCTGCTTATCAGTTTCTTGAACATTATATTCTACTGAAACACCCACTGCTGTTGTTGTTATGGAATGAGTAGAGTAAGGCTGCCACCTTTAATCTCCTGGCTTTAAGCGGGTTCCCTGAAACATGGAAATGAAGGCAATGAACTAGCATTTCTCACCATTTCCTACTAGGATCTTTATTCGTGTGTCAGGAAGCTGCTATATGCTAAGGGTCGGAAGAAGGAGAACATCCATAATACAATGGGCATGCCATTACATTGCAAGGATATAGGGCGCATGGCTGTGGTGGAGACACACTGTACTCCCCCGGTGGGGTCCCTCTTGGTAGAGGGATTGTGCGGGTCTTTTCTCCCCCACCTGCAGCAGATTGAGTTTCCCCACCTGTATCTGAATGGTAGCCACTCCCCTTTATTGTTCTTGTTTGGCATCAAGTTGGTTTGACTTACAGTGACCCAGTGACTGTGATACCTCCCTGAGACTTGTTCATCAACAGCCAACTTAAGTCGTGCAAACTCAGAGCAGCTGTGGCTCCCTTGACTGAAACAATGCATTCTCCCACTTTACCAAGTCTTCCATTTACCAAGCATATCATCTTGTTCCCTGAGCTGTATCATTGCACAATATGCCCAAGGTATGACGCCTCAGCTTAGTCATCTTCGTTATGCATTTGCACTCATCTGTTTTATTTGCTGCATTTATGTCCCAACCTTTCGCCACTAAGCTCAAAAGGGGAGCTCCCTTCCTCCCCCCTCTAGCTAATTTTCATTTATTTCCTTCAGTGAGGAACCAAATATCCCACGGTGAAGGCCACTAAGCAGGACAGAGGGCAAGAGCACCTTTGTGCTTGTGATTTCCATTTGAGAGGCATCTTGTCCATGATAAATAAGCATCAAGACTATGGCCACTGATAGCCCCTTGCCCTTCACAAACTTGGCTAATCCTCTTTTAAATCCTCACAGCAACCTAACCTCCTATTGGTTAAGGGGAAAGAGAGTGACTGGCCAAAGGTCACCCCGTGAATTTAATGGCCTATTAGGAATGAGGAAGGCCTAAATACCCTAATGGCACCACATTTGGTATGATTTTGGAAGCTAAGCAGAGCCAGTCCTGGTTAGTACTTGGATGGGAGATTGCCAAAGAATACCAGGTGCTTTAGGCTATATTTCAGAGGAAGGAACTGGCAAAACCACCTCTGAGTATTCCTTGCCTAAGAAAACCCTATGAAATCAATGGGGGTCACCATAAGTCAACAGGCAACTTGAAGGCACATACACAAACATTATGTGAGGGATTAGAAGATGGGTTGGAATCACGGGACTCTTCAGAAATTGTTGAATCTCCACTCCCAGCATTCCTTACCATTGGCTCTGCTGAAGTTCAGCAGCGTATGTAGGGCCACACAATTCTCTTCCTTGAGCTAGAACACAGACGACCCAGTCCACTAGGCTTACACAAAGGTGGGCAAAGAGTGGGCTGAAAGCTACATGTGGCTGCTGTGCCCTCGCAGGTAAAATATGTGATTTTATTTGTGCCAGAATGCCCCCAAATGCACTCTAGGGAATGTGGAGAACATTTCTACCATGTTTGGAAGCCCCTGGGTACCTCCCCCCCAAGGTTAGAAAAAAAGTTTTACTCTGAAATGCACCAAAAATGCATCACTTTAGGGGGCACATTTCCACCCTATTTTCACACCTGGTCCCACCAGTTTAGGTCCAGGAGAGGCCTTTTTTTAAACAGGAAGTAAACAGGAAATGACTTTTGCTCACTTTTTCTTGTTGAAAATGGCCCTGGATGTCCCCAAAACAGTGTGAAAATGCCCCCATATCTTCTAGAAGGCAATTAGGAGGGAAAAAATGGATTATTTTGGAGGATTTGAGGGGGCCTTCCATAGTTACCTACTTCTGCTCTAACGCTATCTTAAAGCAGAGCTTGTGGGAAAACCTTTTTTTTGGATTGGAATCCCCTGGCTGATACGGCTGTGAACCGTGACGGCTGAAGATTCTAAGAGATATAGCCATAAAAATAACATGGATATTACCTAAGCCCCATAGTGTAGTGGATCCATTACACCAACTACAAGATGGTAAGACAATTCTTAGGTATATTCCATTTATTTATACAGTGTAGGTCTATGCAGGCCCAAGGAGACTTGGATTCACATCCCTGGTGGCCTTTGGAGAGCCATTCTCTCTATGTTTAACCTGCCAAACAAAGTTATTGTGAGGATAAAATGGTGATGGGGAGAACCAAGAATGCCACCTCATTTCCTCAAAAGAACAGCAAGATATAAATAAATCCATCCTATAAAAGGAAATGTCAGAGCATCTTCAGGGATAAGATTAGAGCATATTCAAGGCCAAGAATACCAAAAGACCAAAGCGTTAGGGTTAGACCAAAAGCCAATTTAAGTCTAGGCCCATCTGTTCCCACTGTCAATAGCCAGGGGCCCCAGTGGAAAACTCCAAAACTAGGAAGCAGGGTAACAGCAGCCTCCTGATCAGAATTCCCAGCAAATGCTATTGAACAACATATAGGCTTTGCTGTTGGAGAGAACGTGTATAGCCATCAATGACTGGAAATCTCTAATAACCCCACCTCCATGATTTTATCCCATTTCTCTTTAAAGCTAACCACGTTGGCAACCATCACTACTTCTTGTGGCACTGAGTTCCACAGTTTAAATTGGCAATGTGAGAAGTCCTTCTTTCTCATTACTCCTGAATCTCCTCTCGCCAGTCTGTTCCTGTGTGAGGGATACAATGGTCAAGTTTAGTCCCCTCACAGCTACATCTCAGATTACAACTTCTTGACTTTTCCTTGAACAATTCTACAGGGCCCATTGGTTTGCTGTTGGTCTCCAATGAATCAGAGGGATTTATCTATATGTTCACATGCCCTTCAATCATTGATTCAGTGGGCCATGTCTAGTTGGGAACAGTACTAGGATCACTGAGGACTATTCATATAGCCCCATCCTCCTGGGTACTATTTCTTCTTATGATTAAATCTGGGGATTTGGTATCAACAGATAAGCTG
This sequence comes from Ctenosaura bakeri, assembly GCA_948474755.1. NCBI lineage: Eukaryota > Metazoa > Chordata > Lepidosauria > Squamata > Iguanidae > Ctenosaura > Ctenosaura bakeri. The sequence continues at coordinate 296,709 of CAOLHI010000693.1, forward strand.
TCCTCCATGAAAAAGTTTAGCATTAACCACATTGTGTTATGACAAGGCCATTATTCTGGGCTACTGACCATTCTCTATTATACTGCAGAATCAAAGGTGTGTCCACACAATTTCCCCAAAATCTTTAGTTACACCCTTATAAATTTGTCAAGAATTTCTGAAGAACTGGAAGTAGTTTTCTTGACATCAAGAGAAAACCCTGAGGCTTTCCAGATGTCATAGGACTGTAACTCACATCAGCCCTAGCCAGCATAGACAAGGGGCAGGATGATGGGAATTTTGATCCAAGAACATCTAGAGGGCCAGGCATTCCCCATCCCTGTACTGCTGGCATGTGAGAGGGTCTGGCAGTGGTCTGTGGCAGCTGGGCTTCTGGGTTGCAAGCAGGCTACCTCTAGCACAGGACTAGGTAAGCAGGCCTGGCCAACTTGGCCCAGTGGTCAAGGAATTGTTGGCCAAGACAGTTTGGGGCAGGAGGGAGTTCCCCATCCTTGACCTAAAGATTAGGAAATATCTCTGTCCCCTAGCGAGATGCAGTTATTCCCTAAACTTGAATCAAAGAAATGTGCTTTGGGAGTATAGTGAGGAACACATTTCTGTGGCAATGATAACAGTTTAAACAAAAAAATCATAATTCAGGGTCACACACAAGTGACCCCAATCCTTGTTTCATGATAAAGCAAAGAACAAAGCTTCTTATGTGATTTATGTATATATGGTGTGTGAGGTTGCACTGGAAAAATGGAAGGCAGCTTTAATCTTTGAGAGAACCAACAGAAGTCACTTGTACCGTGCTCACAGCTGCAAATATTCACATTCAGCCTTGGCTCAGTTACCTCCCCTCTGTAAAGTGCATAAGATATCTACAGATCTGTGCAGTGTCTCTGAGCTTGTTTGGTCTTATGGCTCCCATGTATCATTGCCCTACTGTCTAGTGTTCTCGGTGCTAAAAGATTCTTTAGCAATTTAGAACTGGGCAACAGAAATACAGGTAAAGCACAAAGGCCCACATTGAAGCTGCAGAGAAAAGGCACTTGGGGCCCTCTCGTGGCCAGTTGTAGAATAACCTGGTTCAGTGTTGCTGAGTTCTTAAAAATAGGAGAAAGCTGTTGTGTGTCTGCTCTCTTCCTGGGACACTAGGATGCTACAGTCTATGCACGAGGCTTGGTAGTGATATAGATTCCGTCCGCTGGTCTCCCTCTTTCCCCAGCTCTTGTCCATCATAGCTGCCCTTGAAAATAGCAAGTCGTTGCTCCAAAGTCTTTGGATCACGGTAAAGAACGAAATTATACAGCAGTGACGCCAGGATACCACCAGCCAAGGGACCCACCCAGAATATCTGCAAATAAAGAGAGAGAGATTGAGAGGAACGGTTGCTGGGAAGGGAAGGCTGGAGGAAGCGGCCGCGCATTTACTGGAAATTAAACCATGACTCATCCCAGTAGTGGAAAGAGAGGATAGCAGAAAGATGGCAAGGACTAGAGAAAATTACTCTTCATTCCCATTGAAATGCATTGGGCTTAAGGTCCTTGAACCTATTCATTAGTCCCATTAACAGCAGTGGGATATAAGTGCAACAACCTTTCTCCTGGGTCAAGACCAGCATCTAGAGCACTGCATCTCTTACATTCCACAGCTGTAGCTGCCAACATCCAGTATTTGAATAAACTCAATTACATCAAATGTTGTAAAGAAAGTAAAGAGAAGAGTTCTTGAGCTTATTAGCAATACAAATGACTAAGGATGAACTGAGTGAGCATCCATTCTTCTGCCAACCAATTACCCAGCTATCTACCCCTCCAAAAGAGACAGTGAGGCAGAGGCCTGCCCAGACAAGGCGGGGAGAAGTGGAGCAGTGTGCCCAGGCCTGAAATATTGGACATTGTCCAGGGTCAGGACCTGCTACATCACTCACCAGCCAGGGACCCTGGAACGAGTTCTAAGAAGGAGGGGCTCATGACTGGCAAGGAGAGGATTATGAATCTTGTCTACCTGCATGTATGTTTTTGTAAAACGATAAAAACACAGAATGCAGTGGACAATTAAAAAAAATAACAGCCTCAACTTATGCAGTTAACAATGTGACTATCATAAAGACAATAATAAAGGAAACATGCAGTGGTTTAAAGCATAAAATCAATATTTCAAAGAAAAGAGAAAATCTAGAAGACCTTAACTGACACAAAGATGGCTATAAACTAGGGGACTTCTGATGGCAGTTTCTCAGGGAGCTCAACTGCACAGGAGTTTTGGTGGTCTTGATCTCAGAGGCCTGAATATTTCAGGGAGGGCTCAGCTCTCCTACCACCCCTTTTCTGGGGTTAATATTTGCCAGTCTCCCTTCCTCCCCCCCCCACAAATATTATTATACCAACCTGTGGTGACCTCTGCAACTTCTTAGCAAGCCTGTTCATGAACAGACTGAAATGGGAGTATATATTAGGGCCTAAGGGGAAAAAAATCCTGTTATGCTATTTGGATTATGTATCTTCTCTTCTGTGGAATGGGGGCTCTGATAGTAGCCCTTACCCAGCATCACACCTTCCCCAGGCCTCATGACCCCTCTTGGTAGTTCTGTCCATACTACAAAATGGAACTCCTTTAACAACAACTGTATTGTTGTCTCCCCCAAATTTAATCGTAGGAATGGGGTGAGCCAGAAAGAAGGACCAGGAGGAAGAGCAGTCATGCCCACAGATAACAAAAAAAAAGGCAATAGCTTTCCAGGTTATGATTGCTCTTCCTGGCAGAAGGGCCTCTGAAGACACAGGGCCTGTTAAACTAAACCCCCACTCACTTGACAGCTTTGTTTTCCTGAGGGGTTTATTTTGAGAACTGCTTGTGCAATGAGGCTGGACCCACTGTCCACAGAATAATCTTCCCCAAAGTGGCCTACCCCTGACGGCCCTGTTCTGTTCTCCCAGGCCCAGCTGCTAATGTATCCTCTATGGCTTTCTCCCCTTCCTCTATATTGGCAACTGCAGGGCATGGTGGGTGGCACTCCTTTGGAGGTCAGAGTGAGCCAAGGAGCCTCACGCTACTGACCTCTACTGCAGAAGCATTTATATTTCTCTCTTATAATATTCCCAGACCAGCCAAACTGTTCCCCAGATGAGATCAAATCTCAATCATAAGTCTCAGTGAGGAAGAAGGTATCAACACACCCGTTGCTGCCACCATTAGCAATTCCTCCTCCTCCCCCCTCCCCATATTAAGATTACAGCATAAAATGCATGCCAAAGCAAGTGCATTGCACTGGCAAGCTTTGTCATCTGATGCTCTTGGCCAGTAGATGGGCAAACTCTTCAAATTGTGAATAATAGGGAAGGGACAGAAAGGAGGTATTCTTACCCAGTGCTGAGGAAATTTCCCAACAATGACCGCAGGACCAAAGGATCTGGCTGGATTCATGGAGCAGCTGGTGAAGTAACGCTAGGAAGAAGGAATGGCCAAGATGGTGTGAGGAGAAACCTCTCTTGTTGGATCCCTTCTCGCTTCCTGTGTCTCTCTTAGGACACCTATTTAGAGCAGGGCTTTGAATGTTTTCCCCACAGCACACTGCAAAGAAGCATTTCCTATGGGTGGTTCTCATAGCAAAATACCCACACCTCTATTACACACATACATGGAAAAAAACCTCTGTGAGACTGCACACTTTCTTAAAAGACCTTACTCACTCATTGACACTGGAAGGTCCCCGGGGTTATTGCCGCACTCCCTATAGTACCTGCTGCAGTCATATCAGTGTCTCCCTCTTGCCTTACCTGGGTCTCACATATATGTTTTATGCTTGTCTGGAAAGTTTAGGTTCTCTGATCTGCAGTGTGCTCTGATCAGAGTCTGGAAAAGTTATTTTGTGGATTACATAGCACATGACAGCTGTGAGATTCTTGTAGGCCCCCAAAAGTAAATTTTCCAAGCTGTGTCTTAAGCAGCATGCAATGGGATCCTTAAATGAGAGAATATCAGGAGTGGGCAGATTTGGAAGTTTATAGGATCTACTTTATTTTTCAGTAGCATTTTGAGGCCAATGCTCAGCTGCACAAGAACAGGATGGTGCACTGTGATTCAGGTATGGGGCTGGGACTTGGAGATCTGGATTCTAATTCCCACCAAGTCATGAAAATTCACTCATTGATCTTGGACCAACCACTGTTTCTCAGCTTGCACAGCAAACTGCAGGGAAAAAATCCAGAAACCTTTTTTTTTTTTTTTTTTAAACGCTAGGACTGGTTTAAGCACTATCCGAATCTGTTTGTATTTCCCCACTAAACTTTCTTGGTTTTTTGCAGCATAATTTAAGAGGAAGGAAAGCCCAAATTGCCCAGTTGTTTTCTCTTACATGAGCACAGGTAGACTTTGATCAATTGTTTGTAACCTACACCTTCTAGCAGCATGCCTATGTTCTATACAGTACAATTAGTACACTCCCTGTTTGAAATTTCCCACCTCCTGGGGTTTAAAGAGCATTCCACTTTGCCCGGTTAACATCAGCTTGCACACAATATTTCCTCTTTTATTTCTGATTTTATATTTTATTTTTCATGAGATCACAACAAAGAGCAATCTCTATAATTAGAATGTCTACTTCCAACATTTCAAACATCAGCTATTATAATGGAAGGAAGGAAGGAAAGAAGGCAGGCAGGCTCACAGGAAACACTGCTGCGTTTAAACCTGCCAGTGGCAGCTTATTCATTTCCCTATCAGTGGGGTGGTGAATCAACTCCAGGTTCTAGTCTGAACATTATAGCAGTTATCGAATGTTGGGCCCTATCACCAAAATAGGTTCAGCACCTTTACCAACTCCTTTAACATTCAGAGTAAAACCCACAGCAGATTCACTCATCTCACTGACATGGAAGCTGCTGGCCTCCACTAAGTCTGACCCCAGTTCTTTCTTCTACTTACCCCAACTACCTGGCCCAGGGCAACAGAGACACCAATGAAGATAGCAGGAGAGCCAGTGCTTCGGTGGCTATCAGTGGATGCAAAATAGCAGAGAACCAACTGCAGGGTCAAAATGAGCTCAACTGCAACAGCTTGTCCAGAGGAGATGTCGCTGCTGACCTGGGTTGGAGGAGGAGAGGATATTGACAAAGTAGTGAAGACGGTTAAAGCTTCATTGATAAAAATATAAAGAATTTGGGGTTATTTTCTGGCCTTAATGAGAAATCCAGCATAGGGTTAAGATTTTCCTCAACCAGAGGAACCAGTAGGAGCCAACCCATAACAATCAGAGCATATAATTTCTGCTTCTTTGCATGATAGTCTCCCAAGAAACAGTATGGGACATGTCTTTTTAACCCCAATACATTACACTGGTTGAGATGGACAAAACAAGGTATCCCAAAGGCAAAAGCTACAGTTCTGTTGTGACATTTTGCCCCATGGGTTGTTGTCGTTGTTGTTTGTCAAAACAGAAGTGAAGCTGTAGAAGACAAATGACTTCAATGTGGGCTGTTGAGCTCAGAAGCTAAGCAGAGTTCGGCCTGGTAAGTACTTGGAAGGCAGGCTAGTAGGGAGTACCAGGTGCTGAAGCCTATGTTCGGAGGAAGGGAATGGCAGAACTCCTCTGAGTGCATCTTGCCTAAGATAGGCTCATCCTAATCCAGACAGAGTTGACCTGAAGGCACATAATAATAGCAGCAACAGCAACACTTGTTTCCAACTGTTGAGGAGACCGTGCTGTAGAATGCCAACAATGAAAATCTGGTGTGGATTCTACAATGCAATAAGATGATTCTGGTGCTTGAAGATAAAGAGGAAAGTGTGCTTGCTCGCTCTCTCTCTCTCTCTCCTTCTTCTCTCCCACAGAGAGAGAGAGAGAGAGAAGAAAGAGAGAAAAAGAGACAGAGAATCTCATTTCATTGCCACTGCATTTAGAATAGTATCCACACCATCTAGGAAGTGAGGTGATTGTGACAGCCTTTGGTCAGAGAACCCCCAAGCTCTCTTTTGGGACACAAAACCCTTTTTAAGAGCAGGGCTGAATGAGGACATTTTGCAGCATGGGAGAAAATGGCACCTTCACTTAGACAAGAAAAAGGGCATAGTCCTTAAGGCCAGCCAGGTTATTCTGACACATGACGGAAAAAACCCACAAATACCTTCCCCTTCCCCTGGCAGTAAAAATAGGACAACAAATTAAATAACAATTTACTACCCTCTCATGACACACACAGAGACACACAAATCTGCTACCTGGGTCAGGTGCTTCAGGCAGCCTGAGGGTAAGGCTGGGCCTCTGAAGCAACTACAATCAAATCATTAACTAGGGTGAGGTGGAGGGAAATCAGGGCTCTTATGAAGAATATTTAAATAAGACTTCCAGAAAGGACACCCTCCAACATAGAATCGTAGAGTTGGAAGAGATCACAAGGGCTATCAAGCCCAACCCCCTTCCATGCAGGAATATATCATCCAAGCATTTCTGACAGATGGCCATCCAGCCACTCCTTAAAAACCTCCAAAGATGGAGACGCCACCATACTGTGAGGAAGGGCATTTTGCACATGGAAAGTGGACACACGAGCCAATCAACACTGGAGTCTGGTGAAGATGACAACAGTTATTAATGAGGAAGACCACACAATCTGGGAGAGGCTGCAGCAGTTTGCTTTTGCCTGAGTCTACTGGGAAAGCTCAGCATTCACCTGTCCTCTCCTCTCCCCCTCCCACCCTGTTAAGTGAGTGCAAATTACTTTTGCATTTTGAACTCAGTTTGCAGCAACTGAAATAAGATGAAGACAAAGGTGGAAGCTGAGAGGAGGAAAGATAAACTGGGAGACTTTAAAAGCAGCTTTAAAAATGGAACAGTATTAGCCAGTATGCACTCTCTAAAAGATTGCCAAACCCTTAGGAGTATGAGCCCCCACAAAGATTTGGTTGGGTTAGTATGAAGTTAAGTCTCTTAGAAGCCTCATAGGAGGAGAGGAGGAGCAGGCGGACGAGGCATGTTTATTGTAATGGTCTCAACTTGCAGATCATCAAAGACAGAACAGGACAATGAGGGAAAAGATCAAAACAGAAAAAAAACCCAGACCTTTTTACTTTAATACTTCAACATCCCTAGAAATTGGCTGGGTGGGCCTCCTCAGTTGTTTTCCTTTCAGAAGAACTTTCCAAAAATCTTAGATCATTAACAAAATAGCCGCTGGCTTGATTTTTAGAAGAGCAAGGACAGTGGCAAAGCTCGGAGCGTGTGGAGGGTGGGCCGGCGGGAGCGGCCAGGGCATGCGGGGGCACAGCTACGAGCTGGACGCCCCCAAAACCTTGGCTCCCGGGGTGAAGCGCCCCCTGCCCCTACGCCACTGAGCAAGGAAGAGGAAGGAGAATGATTTCTTCCTTCCAGAAGCTCCCTCAAGGCTCCTTCACCCAGCAAACACATTCTGCCAAAGCCTCTCCTCTCCAGGCAAAGAGAATGGAAATGAGATTGGACTAGATGGGGATGGGGAAATTGCTGCCCCCCCCAGTTGTTTTGGATTTCAGTTCCCATCAGCAAGATTGATAGTAAGGAACTAAATTTCCACACTAGGCAGTTATAGTGCTGTTATCCCACTTTCAACATCCTATGGAATCCTGGGGTTTGCAGTTTACGGAGGGGCCTCCATAGGATGTTGAAAGTGGGATAATAGCACTATAAACAGTCTAGTGTGGAAATGGCCTATGGAAGGTCAAAAGTTCCCCATGCCTGGGCTAAATGGTGAAGTGAAAGCCTGTCTCTTTGTGTGCCTGTGCATTTGGTACACCTTTAGAGAAGAGGCCATGGAAAAGCTGGGTTTGTCCTCCTTGCCAATAGGAAACAAAGGGCAATTCAAGGATATAAGTGTTCTGAAGTTCAACAGAGATGAATAGCATGAAGCTTTCTGTGAAGCGAGGAGCTGAGCAAACCTGGTTGGTGCCAGCCACTCACAGCTCAGGGAATGCTGTGATGGGGGGCTAAGGGGGGTGATGGTGGAAGGATTTGTTTCTAACAGAAGGCAAATAGCATAGAGAAAGGCATAGAGATAGGGAAAAGATTGCAGAGAGATGAAGGAAAGATGACACAGGGATAAGGGAGCTCCATAATAGAGACAGGACATCAGCCAGGAGGAAGAACTGAATAGAGGTTTGGGAAGCTGTGAATGATTAGATAGTTCAGGGTTATTGTTTGATCTAATTGTGTATTAATAAACTTCTGCTCGTTTATTCTTCTTTAAACTGTGTCTGACTATTCCTATTAAATTTTGAAAGAGAATTTGATCACACTTACCACAGGGAACCCACAGAGTAACACAGCCACTGGTCCACATAGGGATTGCCTTGAGGCCCAGGTATCCAATCCAGGGAGGGATCTTGAGGGGCAAGGGGACAAGGTGAGTAACAGGGGGGCAAGAGTTGGAACTCTGGGGACAGCCTGAAGTAGAGCTGCATCACATTTTCCCTCTTAAAAACTTTCACATTTGGGCCCAGACTTATAAGAGGCCTCCAAATGAGAAAGAGATGGAGTTAATTCCTCCTATTTAACATGCTATACAGTGGCTCCTTGATTTTCACAAGGGTTCAGGGTGCAAAATCTTCACAAAAGTAAAAAAAAAACCCCACAATAAATAACTCCCCAAAGTGAGCACTCCCCCTCCCATTCCGTTCCCACTCCTCCCCCTTTCACTTGTATTTTCCCTGGGCAGACTGCTTTCCTTCCAGGTGCCCAGGCAACAGACAAGCAAATTGGAGGGGGCAGCCACACAGTCAGAAAAGGCATGTGCATGTACCTTCCCCTCATTTTGCCTGAGCACACTGCCTTTCAGGTGCCCAGGAGATAGGTAAGCAAATGGAGGGGGAAGTGACAGGACTGGAGAAGACATGCACATGGGGCTGCCCCCTTCCATTTGCTTGCCTTTTGCCCAGATCCATGGAAAGAAGACACACAAGCCCAGGCAAAAGGCAGGGGAATGGGGAGGGGGGCAAGCGGTCACCTTGCAAATAACGAAGTCCGCAAAGATAAAACTCATGAATGTGGAAGGAGGACTGTATCCTTAATTCTCCTTGACAAGGAAGGGCAAGCTCTCCTACTCTCACCTTTCACCATATAGTAAAGAGCCTTTTTTAATATTCCATCGGGCATTTTACCTGTAAAGCTGAGGAGTTTTAAGACTGACCGTTCACTTTTAAGCTGATTCTACTTGCTACACCTGTCTCTCTTTTATTGCTTTTATTGGGCTTTAAAAACATTTTAATCTTATTTTATTGTATTGTTACTGATAGAGTAATTTTACAGCATTGTATTGTCTTTTATGGTTTGGAGTTTTATTGTATTGTTACATTGTATCAGTTATATGATGTTTTTTGTGTGTAAGTGGATTACGTTTTCCATTATTTTAAACTGCCCTAAACACTGCACAGGAAGTGCCAAGCATTTCGTTCAAACAAATACACTTTTTTCCCATTTGAAAAGTAATCTGCTTTGTTCTTTGTGCTCATACACATGCAAAGAACAGCACTGAAACTTCTGCAATGCAAGGAGGTACAGAGGGGCTGAAAGAAGACAAGATATTAGCAAGGAACACTGAAAAAGGAAACTGCACAGTCTTCCAGTGTGTTCTTTTTTGGGGGGGGGTTCAGCTATACAACATGGAATTGATGCCTATCTGAAGACATGACTTGATTGGGAGGATATGCTACATACTGTAATAGCTACTTCCAAAACATAGTCCAAGAAACAGCTGATGGGGAGGTCATCTCAGTTCTGTGCAGGGTTCCCAGATCTTAGGGCCTGCTTCTGCATTTTAGGGTGTGGATCCTCTTTTCCAGTCCTCAAGGTGAGGGAGAGGAATCTCGAGGAGGGAACACTGACTTGAAAAATGTATATAGCTTTAACCTACTGGTGAGTGTTGGTGGCTTTTACTTGAATGGCGTATTTGGTGCAACTGTGATTGATGCTTAAAGACATCACCTGGGATTCTGCCTTGAAACATCACCTTTGTAACATCACCAGGACCCACCCCTTTTGAGGGGTCATCCCTAGGTTGTGGTGCTGAAATCTTAAGGATAGTCCTCACCAGGAAGTCCTACTCCTAGGAAACCTTAGGCAGCTAGGGAAAAAAAATCCCAAAGGTATAGAGTGCCTATATTAAGAAATGGAGACAATTGTGCAACAGCCAAGCATGCCCTAGAAGGCATTTGATCTTGTATGGTTTCTTGTGATGGAAGCAATTCAGTTTTCTCTCTCCTAAGCCACAAAATACACACCCTGGCTAAGTAGACTGGATGATCTGCTACAGACCATTGGTTGTACTCTCCAGTTTTCATATAATCCAACATGATTTCATACACAATACATTTTGTAAAAGGCAGCCTGTTCTCACAGGCAAGGAGGTTCCACTCAACATGGCTGCTTATTTTTTCATATGACTCAGAGTCTATTACAGACAGCCAAAACAGGTATGTTGCGGGGGGGGGGTAATGAATTAAGGCTGGCCACAAAAATGTCACCCACTGCTCTTCCTTAACTGTACCCCCTGACAACTCTGACATTCCTGTTTTTCTCCATCATACAGACCATTCAATCACTGTCCCCCACAAGCTCCTTCCTGACACTTTTCAAACACGGCACCATTTTATCCTTTCTCCAAAAGCAAGAAACAAACTCCTTTGACCCATATTGATACCACCACCATGCTATCCTGACCATACTGGGTGTGTATCTACACTACACAGTTATAGCACTTTAACATCATTTTAACTGCCATGGCTTAATCATATGTGATCCTAGGATCTGTAGTTTCTAGAAGTACTTAGGATTCTCTGCAAGAGAAATGCTGTAAACTGCTAGAGGATTCCACACTACAAGCACGAAGCTTTTCTCAACAGGAGTTAAAGCAGTTAAAGTGGTATCAAACTGTTACAACTGAGTGGCAGGGATACAGCACCAATCTCATCTGATTCAGAATCTATGCAGGGTTGGGCCCAGCTTGTAGATGGATGGAAGACCACCAGCAATCTCCAGTTGAGCCAAGAAAGAATCCAGACTGAAGCCGTGGAGACTCAATGCCAATCAGAATGGACAATATTGGACTAGATGCACCAATGGTATGACTCAGTAGAAGCCTCTTTCATTTCCTTCCAGATGTTGGCCCTGCCCCTCATCAGTGGCGTAGCAAGAGTTTTTGCTGCCCAGGGCAAAAGAGCCCCTTCTCTTCCACGTGTGCCCCAGTCCTCTTTCCCAGACTCAGGAGCCAGCCGTCGCTCCCTCTGCTCGGCAAGCCCCACCAAACTCCCACCTTATTGGGACAGCTGAGCTGCAAGTCCCTCCACGGATTCTGGTCACTCCAGGCCAGAAGATGGGCAGCTGCCTGGGCAGCTCGGCCAGGGTTTGGGGTACCTGCAGACAGCCACCGGGTTAAGATACATCACTGCCGTGGTGATGGCAGTGGCGGCCAGTCCATTCAGCTGTGGCAGGCCAGTGAGAAGGCTGCCAGCAGTGGTGGTGGGAGCAGCAGCCATGGGTCAGCAAAGGATGTCACTGACCGCTGAGGGCACCAGGCTCCTTGAAGCTGGTGGGGCTCTGGAGGACATAGGGAAAGAGTGAGGTCTTCATCTTGGCCACCTGGGGCAGACTGCCCTCTCTGCTCCCCAGTTATTCCACTGCCCCTCATCCTCTGAGCTGTGCTTCAGAATTTCTTGAACTGCCCCACAGACATCATCTTAATGCAAACCTGTATGTTTCTTCTGAGCTCAGTAGTCTTGCGTGGGGGCGGGGGAGAGACCTGAATCTTCACTCCCTTAAAGGTTCAGACCACTGTACAACCTGAAGCTTATTCACCACTCCACTGATGCGGTAGCCCCCAGCTGTCACTGTTTTAGAGGCAAAACTTGCTTCTCAGAAAATAACATTTGCAATGCTTATGTAAAGTCTTTGGTACATAGCTTCACAGCATGAGAAATTAACAGTAAATTAATAAGTGAATGGCACTTTATAGTCCAACTAAAGCATCTCTCCATTGGTCCAGACTAATTCCAAGCACAGTTATTGGCTGCCAGAAAAGTGTTCAACCAAACAAAACACCTACATGAAGTACTTGGGACTCAGTAGCTCCACAATTCCCCGCCTCCCAAAATGAAAACAATGAACAAAACCCACAACAAGAAGGACTTACATATTTTAGATTTACTGTACTGGCTTTTCTACTCTGCCTTTTTCATGGGCTCATCCTAGAAAGCTTTAGGTAGGACCAGGTCTGGAAGCCAATTTCCCCTTTATGACAACAGGTCTTTGGGTTGGTATAACAAAGTGCAACATGTAAATGTAAATATTTATCCATATATTCTTCAAATTAACTAACCATAGTGATGGAGAACTATCAAGGTGTAGTGGTTTGAGTGCTGGACTAGAACCCAGGGAGACTGGGGTTGAGCTCCCCACTTAGTCATGGAAAGCCACAAAGTGGCCCTGGGCAAGACCTGCTCTCAGAGGAAGGCAATGGCAAACCCTCCCTGAACAAATCTTACCAAGAAAACCCCATGATACTTAGGTTCACCATAAATCAGAGATGACTTGAAGTAATACCACAACAAACAAAGAGACAGTTCTGTGACTCTGCCAAGTCTTTTCTGTCATTTCTGTTTCTTTAAAACTGATTTGGTTTGGTTCTTATCACACACATCTCTGACGGTACAATTAAAATCTAATGGTACAGACAAAACCAACATTTATGTATGAAATACTTAGAATCTTGGTTGTTTCATGCCTGCCTGATAGTACTTATCACAGATACTTTAGTCTATAGCTCTTCTGGTCCTACAGGCTTGCACCATCCCCCTATGCAAACAATAATGATAAATATTATGCCTTATATTTAATTTTTCTTGTGTAAACTAGACCCTGACTCAGTTGGTTATGTGTGCCAAGTGAGTCACTGAGCCTTTACTGGCTGGGACAGGAACCCAAACAGAACATTTTCAGTTGCAAACTTTAGCTTGAACCAGAACTGGGCCAAAATACTGAATAGTTTGACTCCCTGTTCTACCCATCACACAGAATGGCCTTTGCGGTCATCTTCACTGCCAATGAGACACGCTACCTGAATGTTAACCAGCTTTCAAAGATCGCTTGTCAGCTCTTAAGAACTCTTGCCTCAGGGCGGCAACCCACACAGATTTAAGAATTCTTAGTATTCGTAGAACACTAGTGTTCTGAACTCTAAGAATTCAGAATCCCAGAGCTGGAAGGGATCCTGAGGGACATTTTTAGACATTTCCAATTCTCATTTCATTATATAATTCAAAACACAATCTTCTTCTGTCTCCCATCACACTGTCATTCTTCCCCTGCCACTCCCATTCCTGTGTAAAATTTTAGAACACAGGTGTACATTGTACGCATTGACCTGGTTTGGGGGGCCTTACTCTATAACAGCCTTCCCCAAACTTAGCATCTTCCAAACATGCAAGACTACAACTCTCTTCATATCCAGCCAGCACAGCCAATAAACGACTACCTTACACACCTATACTGTCAGATATATTTTGCTTTGCTAGCACTTAGTTTGATATAATCTGAAGCAAATGGATACTGATATCTGAGTTGTGATGCCAGTGTGCCTGACCCATCTGTGTTTGCAACAACCACAGTCTCTCAAAACATGGCCTCTGCTAAGGTAGATTCTTATATCCTCCTCAAGGAGGATGTTCACTCTGTTATTGTGAGACATAACACACAGAGGGGGTGAGGAACCGCTAAACCGCTGCCCCTCAAACCATTGTTTCACTGCTTCAGTTGCAAACCAACACATTGGTTAGGTGGGTCTGCCACCTACTGACTGAAGATGGTACAACAAACGAAGCAACACATTTAAAGTAATCTAATGTAATCTAAATTATTAAATGTGTTTTTTAAAACCAAATGTCCTCTAAGTGCAGATCTCTACTTTCCTCTGGGTGTGCCCTCATGCTTCAGGTGTTTAGGTTTCTTGGTGCTGTTGCAAGACTCTAGCAAAGCACATAATGCATTACTAGAGAGAATTATAGGCTCTAAGAGAGAAAAAGAGGACTACCATGTAAGCAATTTTGTACTTTACAGTAGCCACAATGCAGCTGCTTGTAATGTAGAACCTGCTCCTTGTGGTATTAAGGTAATTAGATGTTTTTGCTGTCTCCACTTTTCAGCCTTCTAGGCTATGCTCTCAAACAGTAGACTTGTCCTCCAGCTCCCCTCTTCAGCCTATCAGTCCCCTTGTCTACATCACTGTGTGCCTCCTCTTTCAGACAGAACAAAGCAACCTAGTATGAATGCAGATCATAGACTTTCCTCAAAGGCTTCCTTCAGAGGCTGCTCCAACCAGTGATGGACAATAGTCTAGACCAGCCTTTCCGAACTTGGCAGCCTTCAGATGTGTAGGCCTACACCTCCCATCATCCCAAACAGCATACTTGTTGGGGTGGTGGGATCTATAGTCCCACACATGCAGAGGGCACCAGGTTGTGATGCTCCTCTAGAGTCAAAGCCTTTCATGAAAACCATTGCAGGTGCCATCCAAAGCATTTGTCTTTTGTTGTTAATCTAATGCCACTGGTGATGGCTTAGCATTCTAATCTTAAACTGACTAGTTTCCAGATTTGGGTCCCTGATTTTGTTTGGACTGCCACTCAAGAAACTCTTGCCATTGGCCATGCTGGCAGGGGCTTCTGGGAGTTGAAATCCAACACCACCCATATTTAGAATCACTGCTTAGGGAAATTGCCTTTGGAACAAGAATCCTTGGAGATTCTGGGAGCTGTAGTCCAAATGCTAATTTCTTTTGCCCAAGCTCTGGCTTTAACCATAATGAAAACATGTTGGAGATATATCAGAGCAGCTTTATCGTACCACCTTTCCCAACAGTAACACAGATTCAGAAGATAGTGAGAGCAAAGACATACCACACTGATGCCCAAATTTCCCCGGATGGTAGCTGGAGTGACCGCGTACAGGACAGCTGCTCCAAGAATCCCTCCAGCCAGCTGGGCAACCATGTAGCAGGTGGCCTTCACCAGGGAAATGCGAGAGCCTAGCAGGAAGGCCATGGTCACTGCTGGGTTGATGTGGGCTCCACTGGCATGCCAGGAGATCTGGACAGTGGTGGCTGCAACCAGGTTGAAGGTGATGGCGCTCTGCAGAATGGATGGGGGTTCCGGCCAGTTCAGCACAGAGCCCAGGCCGAAGAAGACATAGATGGCTGTGACCAGGAGCTCTGTGAAGACAGCCCGGTAGAAGGCTACTGAAAGCAGTTCCCTCCACATTTCTGCCACGAGTTGAGAAGGAGTTCTCTTTGTGTGTGTGTGTGTGTGTGTGTGTGTGTGTGTGTGTGTGTGGATATGCCTTATTGCCTCTATCCTGTGGCCTCTTGGCTGGGTGAGGGCCAAGGAAGGGAAATAGTATGTAAATGAGTGAGATTGCCACACTGGGCTGGACCAGGAAGCTTATGAGATACGGCTGCAGAGGCCTTTCCTACTATCCAGGTCCTTCTCTGGCAGTCATGCCTGAAAGAGATGGAAATGCTGGGAAGGTTGTGGACCCAAAAGAAAAGTCAATGGGTGTTTCCTGGGATTCACTACTAGCCTCACTGCCTGGAAGTGGTGGGAACAAGGTAAGAGGAAGCTGCCCCAGAAAGGATACAAGGACTGGCAAGTATACCTCTTCCCCATTTCTTAAGACAGTGACCTGAGAGATTTCCCTTAACTTGAGGTCTGAGTAGAAGTATCTTTGGAGAAAGTTCTGGTATGAACCAGGAAGTCCTCAGTTCAGACCTCCTCCCCAGTCATGAGTTTGTTGGGTGAAGATGACGACATCCACTTTCCTCCCCCACATTTCCAAATTATCCTTTACTGTGAAGGACACTCTGCTTTCTCACTTCCTTTTCAGAAAGCATTTCCTTTTGTGACTTTGGACATTTCTGCCTTCTAGACAAATACACACAGCTTTAAGTACACCACAAATAGGGGATTGACAGTAGTGCAGTGCAATAGATACAGCGGCTGTTCGAACAACAGCAATTTTAAAAAAATCACAACCCAAAGGTCACACATCCTCTTCATTTCTGATTGTTTATTCAAAGAGTCATTCACTTCGCAGAGAGGACTGAGTCACACAAGCGGTTTTATGGCTTCATAATGCTTCTGCAAAGCAGAACAGACTTCCTCTTGGCCATGGGGACTCCCTGGGTTTTTAGAGGACCCCTGACCCTTTCATGGTTGTGTAAGAGAGGGAATTTTGACATAATTTTTTTTGTTTTTGTTACCTGGTTGCCTGACAAGCAACACCTGCTGACATTCCCTCTTCTACCCAACCATGAAAGGAAGAGAAGCCCTCTCCAGATTTCACTCCGGCAATCCTGGAGATTAAGCGAAAGAAGAGAACAAAAGGCTTTTGTCAGAAACAACAAGTGGTTGTTGTTGCATTTTTAATTCTGGTTTTAAATTTCCTCTCATGTTATGCTGCGATGATGATTTTGCTTTCACTGTGTATTTATCAGTGGTTAAGATGCTTTGAATGGCTTTTTTTTTTTTTACAAAAAACTGCAAAAGGCAGCATATAGAACAAATCAAAAGAGAATGTTTCATGGGCCTGGCTTAAAAAAGAGGAACATCTGTCATCATTGCTGCTGTTGGCTGAACCCTTTCTGTGCATCCAGACCAGGTGATGGAGCCAGCATTTGAGGTGCTACTTCTGGGGATGAATGAGAAGGCTTTCTGTGCTGCTGCACTTCAGCTGTGGACTTCCAAACCCTTCCAGTGAGATCTTTCTGGCTCCTATCTGGTGGTTCTTCATTAACTTGTTTGTTGCTTTGGCAGGACTTCTGGCTCAGTTTTATCTTCCTATTGCTGTTGATTTTTTGTGAGTGATTATTTTTATGATTTTTCTCTGCTGCTCATATGTGTGCTTTTTAAAATGTTGGTGTTAGCAGCCATGGGGCACTTCTTTTATCCTTGGAAAGTACAGGCAATGACAATGACAAAATAAGCTCTATCCCTTCCATACCTTTCAACATTTCACAGATGAAGACTGAGACATGTGTACCCAGGCATCATCAGAGTGGGGTCAAGATGGCAAAAGTTATGCATGAGGAGGAAGAAAGAGTCCTGGACAGCCTGCAGCAGTTTGCTTTTGCCTGAGCTTCCCCTGAAAGGAAAAGATTCCAGCCCCTCCTCTCCTCCCTGCTGAATTAATTGAATGCAAATAATTTTTGCATTTTGAACTCAGTTTGCAGCAATTGAAGTAAGCTGAATACAAAGTGAGAAAGTGGGAGGAAAAGAGAGAAACTGAGACATTTTAAAGGCTGCTGAAACACTGGGATGACAAAAGGTTAATTGAGACTGTTCCTGCCAGGTATGGACTTATTTCTCCTAGGAGAGAACAGCCACTGGTTCCTTTCCCATGACAGGATGGTTTGGTACAAGAATGCTGAATCTAGAAGGTCTTGCTTCCTATCTAAATTTAATATTTTCTTTATATGTATAAATGGATATGTAGTTAACTTTTTGGATTGTGTGAAGCTGTCAAGAGTCATGGGAATGCAGGTTGTTTAGTTTAATAAGTGTGTTGCAAGTTCAGTTTGCTTTTTGGTTGAAATAAAGTGTTTTGTAAATAGGTAGTCAAGCAGAAAGTAAATGTTTTGAAGAAGGGACCATTTCCAGAGGTGCAGTAGGAAAGCTACACAATGCAACATTCTTTCCTCTATATAATTATTAAATATGCAGGAACCCTATCTTCCTTTGTATCTATAAACACAGAAAGCTGCTTTATAACAAAGAAATGCTTGTTTCATCTTGCTTAGTACTATCTGCATCAACAGGTGGTGCTTTTGTAGAGTTTTGGACAGGGCTGTCCCAATCTTCACCGTTTCCAGGATGGATAAAGCCCAATCCTTCCTACAAATTTGTATCCCAGTCCTTCTTGGAGATGGTGGGGACCAGGACTGGGATTGGGATCTTTTGTAGGAAAACTGTCTGCTCTGCCCAAATGTGCAAATCTAGTCACCTTAGTTTCACATCAAAAGTGGCTATAATTAAGTGAAGAAAGTTCAGTGCACACAGATATCAGTAAGAGGTAAGTAAAATAAATGTCGTACTGCTGAAACTGAAGGTTGTGCATGCACAGTAACATTAGAGTGGTAGATCAATCTTCTTATTAGAGGTTGCTTGATGTGCCAGGATTTTCCATGATGTTCCCATGAGAGCTTGCTTGCAGGTTATATTTTGAAAGACTCTCTTCACAGACATCAATGAAATTCACACTCTGGGTTTTTCTCATTTGACCCAATGCACACACCAACTGGCTCCTGCTTTAGTCTTCAAAGTCATTCAGAAAGGCACCTCCCCTTTGTAAAACCTCAGATTCTTTCTCCTACCTCAGAGGTGAGAATAGTGAGGTCCTCAACATGTGGTTGGACTACAACTCCCTGAAGCCCCAGCCATCACAGCCAATGGTGAAGAATACTGGGAACTCTACTCCAACAACATCTGGAAGGTTGCACAGTTCCTACCTTGTCCTACATAATTTGTATTTTGCTGCTTCTGAAGACATAGGAAACTGCCATGGATCAGATTATTATTTTACCCAGTATTGTAAAGGACAAGCCTTCCCCATAGCTCCTGTCATCCCTGTTTCACCTTGGTGGCTGGGGTGTTGTTGTCTAACATCTGGAGAGAGCTGGAGTGAGGTAAGCTGTGACAACCTGGCGGCAGCTTTCTCAGGGTTTGGGAAGAGATTCCTCCCCCAAAGCCTACTCCCTTCCTACCTCCTAAACTTTTAATCCAAAGGTACTAAATGTGGGCCTCTAGATGTTTTGCCAAACTCCATTTTCCATCGGTCCCAGCCAGCATGCACAGTTATCAGGAATGATGGGAGTGAGTGCCCAATATCTGGAGACCACAGACTCCTCAACCCTGCCTTAGCTGGAGATGCCAGAGGTCAATTGTATGTGTGGTTGTCTACATGTAAAACATATGCTATGTGCCTAGGGTTGCCAGATTGGAAACTGGACATGGCTCCTGTACCTTTAATGAATACGCAGAAAGAAGGAATTTCAGAAGGTGTTGGTTGCTGTTACCTGGTTGTATGAGAAACAGCACCTGCTAAAATTGTCTTCTCTACAACCTTTAAAGGTATGGAAGCCCCCTCCAGTTTTCACTCTGGCAACCCTTTGGACTGTTTCTGAACAGAGCATGAGAGACCTAATTTGGGGGTTGCTTCCCAGAATTTTCCAGCCAGCAGGATGATCCTGCTGGCTGGGCAATTCTGGAAGTTGCAGCATATAAAGGCGATCTGTTTCTACGCTATATTCATCTTTCCCTGTGTAAACCACCTGCTGGTTCTTCCTGGTTGCCTGTGTGTCTTCTTGGCTCATGCACGCAAATCAGTAAATCCTTGGTTTTCCCAATGGAGGCAGGAACGCTGCCAGTGCCCCTGTTGCTCTTTTTAGTGGAGTGGACAGGGTGAAAGATTTAAAGAACCCTTTGCCAGAACAACACGGTGTTGAGATATGATGGATGGCTCCTGTAAAAATTTAATAGTGTTGCCAAGCGGAGACTGGAAAGATTAACAGTCTGATCTTAGGCAGGGTTAGACATGCCTCAACCCACTGAAATCAGCAAGAGTAGACACACATATCTCTGAATATCAATTGCAGCTAGTGGCTTCCGTATCAGTGGGGTGGTGAATCCCCTCTAGGTTTTACTTTGAACTTTAAAAGAACAATCCAAGGTGAGGAACCCTATTCCCCAAACTAGGTCCAGCAACCTGGCTAGCCCCTTTGACGTTCAGGCTAGAGTGGATTCAGAGTGGATTCAGCCAGATGGGGCTGCATGTTATGGCTGCTTTGCTCAGTTCTGTCCACATAAGTCAATGGTACTTGGTGCCAGGTTGCAGCTGCTGAAGAAGGGAACACAGGCCTTGCCTAGGTGTACAGAACAACCTGTGATAAAATCATGATGGGTAGGAACTTTAAAAGTAAACCCATTAATTTTGAGCTCCCTTCAGCCCAACCAAACTGGCAAGCACTGCCAGAATCTCCCAAGACAGATCTCTCTATTAATCAATTTTCACCAGCTGAGCGTGCCGCATAGCATCACCCATGTAATGCTGATGAAATACAGTTTGATGAAAGTGCCATGAACTGCCCTGTTCCCTCCATATAAAACCTCAGTCCCCATTTCTCCTTGTGGAAAGGGAAGCCCTGTTACATCAGCTTAGGTCAACAGTGTAGAGGAGAGTGTTACTATGGTTCAGACCTACCCGGTGATAGCACTAGATATCTCCTTTTTGATATCAAATCATTTGACCTTTCTCTGCCACCTCACTCCACGTGTTTGCAAGGCCACCGGACAGGCATGTACACAGGCGTGGCTGGTAAGTGCTGGGCATTCCAACTCCCACTTAGGCAGGCAGATTAACACCACTCCGTTGCTTCAGGGACCTCTCTTGCAGACACCCATTGCTTAAGCGCAACTCTACACAAAGACGTTCGGCCTCGAGCCGATGCCCTTACAATGCCAAACCATTTGCATACTGGCTACACTATTGTCAAACCTGCGCTAAGCCGATCATGTAAAACTTGACCTTTTCCGACGCTTTGTCCCGCTCCAAACTCACATTGTTTTCACCGAGTATGGCATGGCCTGTAGGCACAATCTACCCTATAAAAACTCCCCGATTCCGAGCCCACTTTGGATCGCTCGCTCGCCCCATCCGGAACTCTCATCCCATTTGGATTGCTCTGGACTTCTATCCTGTCTTGCTGCCGTTTTGGTCTGACGAGCTCCCCGAACCACGCTGAGCTTTCCTCCCTGCAACCTCCAATCTCTTCAGGACTACGATAAAAGGTGTCGTATCACCCATTTCCCCTAAAAACTCTCATTTCCAATTCCCAGTTAGCTGTGTGCTTGCGTTGTCTTATTTGTCGTTTGTCTGTTAATAAAGATATCATTTTTACTGTTTTAAAACCTGTCTGACGACTCTTCTGACCTGACCCCATGGACATTGGGTTACAAGATCCCTGCTAAGTTACCCTGCCTCTTGCTAGCTTAAGAGAGTGCTCGAGTTAATTTCCCCATCTTGTGTTTTTATTTGATTATTTGGGCGCCCCTCCCGGGACCCCCAGAGAACAGGGTAACAAGAGAAGCTCTCTGCCATCTCCCCAGTCTAATCACACAGTTGCCACCCAAACTTGTTTGCATTTGTGAACTTTGTGGCATGTAGCATTGTCATCTGCAAAACATTCCTCTCCCATTTTGAGGGAGGATCTCTCCCCATAAAGCACTCAGGAGCATTTAATTAAGACTACCACTTTTTTTTACACTAGTGTAAACTGGAAACCGATTAGAGAGATCCAGGTAGCAAAATCAGACCACAGTAGTAGTACTAGTAGTATTAGCTGTTATTTTATAAAGGCAAGAATACTTGCAACCAGCCTTCCATTTCCCTTGCCACCATTTTTAGGCAAGAAGAAAACTCATAATTAATTTCTTCCTTAGGCAAATGATCTTGCTGTCACATTCTAGCAGATGGCTTATTTATTGCATGCAGACAAAATCAGAACTCCTATGAAATATCAAAGCACTCCTCTCTCTATCACTGTAAAAATGTGTACCATTTGGTGGGACCTCTGTGTTCCCCAAGGGAAGGGACCAGAAGCCAATCAGAGAGGGGACCCCCAGGATAGAATTTGGGTCTAGTTACAAGTAACAAATTACTTGTAAGGGTGTCCTTCCACTAGCAGGTGAAGACTTTCCTGTTTCAGCAGGCCTTTGGGAACAGTTTGTTGGGAAAGGGCTTTTCATCATGTACTGGCATTGTTACTGTTTGAAGGATATGCTGTTAAATTGTGTCTAATTCTATGGATTCTTTAATCATATTTTAATTTATTTTATTTATTTATTTTTAGTGATGTGACCTTTCTCTGTCTCTGTTTTCAGTTTTATAAGCCACCTTGCGTCTCAGGTCTGGATAAAAGATGGGAAATATATATATAAAAATATAAAGTAAGTGAATTAGTATCACACTTACAGATGCATAACTAGAAGCATTCATGGTCCCTACATAGTCACAATCACGGTACTGTTGCCATGGTCATAATTTGTCACTGTGCCTTCAAGTCATTTCCGACTTGTGTTGGCCCTAAGGGAAACCTATCAGGTGGGTTTCTGGGGCTGAGAGTGTGTGCTGCACCCAAGGTCACCCAGTGGGTTTCCATGACCAAGCAGGGAATCAAATCCCAGTCTCCAAGGTCATAGTCCTCTCCTACACCACTCAGGCTGTCATGATCTCAATTGTCCCACCAAAAATTTTACTTTACCAGCTATCAGCCACACCAAGAGAAGGAGGTCCATTCTGCTAGTGATTGGGGCACAAGTAGATGATGTATCTCCTGCCATCAAGCAATAATCAGATAATCAGGAGCCCTTTCACAATTTGTTGTGAAGCAGGAGCCCTTTCACAATTTGTTGTCACAGTCTCACATGCTGATGGGAGTGGGGTCGCAACATCATCCACTCATGGCCCCAACCGCCAGCAGGACGGATCTTGTTCTCTCCTTGCAGTTGATGTCTGGTAACATTGGTTTGGGGTTGGGGTGGGGGAATAGATTACTTAGAGAGCCAGCATGGTGTGGTGGTTTGAGCACTGGACTATGACTCTGGAGACCAGGGTTTGATTCCCTGCTCAGCCATGGAAAACAATTGGGTGACACACTCTCAGCCCTGTGATAGGTTTGCCTTAGGGTAAGTCAGAAACAACTGGAAGGCACACAACTACAACAGTGGGTTACTTCATTATGCAAATATAACCAAGTAGTCCGTGTTCCAGATTGCAACTGCAACAATAATAAATTGCTCCAACAACAAAGGTATAACTAATTTACATGATGACTGTAGCTCAATAAGAGATAACATCTCATCATTATTTTGACTCCGGAGGCAGAAAATCCCACAAGCACCTCTTGCATGATGTCTTAGCAGTAATAGTAGAAACAAATGTCTATCCTCATGGCTATCACCAGGGAAGCCCAATAGTGCCCAGTGGCAGAAAAGGGATTGCTGCAAGAAGCTGCTTTACCAGCAGCCTGTTCAGACCTAGAGTCCCTGGGGATCATTTTTCACATTAACTATTTTCTTTAGGAGATCTTGATGTACTGGCAGTGAGACTTACTGTATTTATACATAGAATGAGAGGTGTTCACTGAAATGCTGGGGTGAACTAGTTCTCCTTCACTGAACTCTGTTCCCCATCCTACTGAAGATCCAAGATAGGAAAAACCTGGCCAAAGCGGTAGATTTTGAAGAAGTAGCGGTTTAAGTTTCTTGCAGCATAAAAGAAGGAAGGGGGGGGAGAAATGTGGCAGCACCTTTAAGACCAACCGTTTTTTATTTATTGTGAACTTTCGTGGATATAAACCTATTCCTTCAAATGCAGTACTGAGTGGTATTAAGGCCTCAGGTGTAAAGCATATTTATGCAGTTGTTGGAGTGTGACAGAATGTAATGGGGTCCAGAAAGATGGAAATCATAACCCTTTGTCTTACATTTTCCAAGGGCTGCCTAAGGTGATACAGGTCTTTCAGATCTTTACAGTGGTCAGTTAGTGTTGATATGTGAAAGCAATAAATCTGCTTACCAAAAGTCAGTTTCCCAGGGCTCAAAACTCTCTCTAGGTTTCTTTTTTTTTTATTATTTATATTTTTACCAGGACAAAGATTCCATGTTTAACGTAGTTATTTGTATAACTTATATAATACAAATATTGCTACATTATAATGTTCTGTATCCAGGCGTCAGTTTGCAGAATCTTATATACAATTCTTTTTACATAAAAAAGTAGGACAAAAGCATACACAAATATTTAAAGAAAAACAAATTCCCTCTCTAAGTTTCTTTTATTTGTTTTCTCCCTCTTCCTTCTTTTTTTATGTCTGAAGTGGCTTTGTCTTCTGTCTTCCTCATTTTTCACTGCCTTGGTCTATAATCCCATAAAGGTTTCAGCATCTGCCAGTCTTGCCAGCCATTTGCAAATGCCAAGTTTGTCTGTAGTTCCTAAACCACTCTCCACTCCAAAGACCCTGGTTTAGACCCTTTCCTTGGCACCTAGTTGTCTGCTCAAGCTGCACCTCCTTCTCCCCCTGCTCCCAGGACTTACAAAAAAGATACTGGAAGATGTATCTTTGCCTTCCCTGGAAGCAAATCAGATAGGCAAGCCAGTATCCAGGGCCCTTTTTCAGTACACAATTGTAACTTTGCAGTACACAATTGTAACGCTATGATTCCACTTTAACTGCAGCGGCTGCATCCTGTGCAATGTTGGAGGGGATTGTGGTTTGATCAGAGGCACCAGAGGAACTTTTGTGCTGAGGATTCTAAAGACCCCTCTCTCAACAGCATATCCCAGAATTCCATAGGATGTTGCCATGGCAGTTAACGTGGAATCATAGCACTGTAACTGTGTAGCACTGTGAAAGGGCCCCTGGGAAGAAAAGAGCATTTTGCTATCATCCCTTCCCCATTTCTGCATGAAATGGTTGCCCAATGTGATAACGTAATGTGTAGTCTTGAATGGTGATAGGATAAAGAGTCATAACAAAATATAGATTTTACTTTACTTGGTGTTACTTATTTCTTGGTGTTTTATGTTCTACCTACAAAACCCAAAACAAACATTAAGAAAAGAACTTTCTGGCCAAGGCACTGTGTACACAAGTCAAAGCAGTCCAACTTCTTAAACGCCAAGGGACTTTTGTTGAATCTGCCAGACTTCCCCCACCCCATGAAATACTGCGAGAACTTCAGTATCTTCCACCTGCACATGACACTTGCTATGCATGACCAAAATATCAGAGAGAGTGCAAGTGTGTTTACAGGTGGTGGGGAGGTATGACTCTTTCCAGCACTGTGAGAAAGTCCAATACATAAGCTAGCAGTGTGAGAATGCAAACAGAAAAGAGGCTTGTTGTGATGTCATTGTCTGCCCATGAACCAGGATGTGAAACTCAAAGACTTTACATCTAGATTAATCCTGCAAAGCTATTAAAAGAGAATTATCCCACAAAGCTATTAGAAGAGAATTATTAAACATCATCCCTAAAGGCTGAAGAAGGAACAATGGTTGTTGTCTTTCCTTCGTCACAAGACAAGATCAGCCTCCAGCATTGCAACTCCCAGCAGGAGTGGAGAATCTCTGAACCTCCAGATGTTGCTGGACTCAAACTCCCATCAGCCCCAATCAGAGTGAGTAAGAGTCAATAAGGAAAATAATATTCATGCTTCTCATCAGCTTTGTTTTGCTTCCAAACTGCTATATGTTGGAGCATCCAAGTTTCAATATCCAAGAGAACAAGCTGCAACCTGCAACAGAATGGTATAGTGCCACCCCCTCCATCAGTCAACTTCTATTAGGAAGGAAATGCTCTTTTTTAGAGCTCCACCCAGTGTGGAACCAGAGTCTTATGGTATTATTTGGGGCTGTAAAGCAGGGGTGGGAGTTATGGAGCCCTCCAGATGTTGCTGAACTGCAACTCCCAGCAGACTCTGGCCAGCATGGCCATTCCCATCCCTGCTCTGGGGATAAGACAGAAGAAATAAAAAGAAAAAGAAGGAGGAAAATGAAAAAGGACATTTTATTTCTTTTTCTCCTTCCCAAATTTTCAGAACTTTAACCTCCTGTACTATATAGTGGCAAAAGGTTGAACTTTGGGCCTGCAGCCATGAACCTGAGCATTTTTGTACTATATATATGTAGTCTCTGTGCCTGGGGAAGGGGAACTTTTCTCCTTTTCCACTTGACTTTTCTGAAGACCCATAGCATAGTAAGAAGCATATAACATAGGGAGGAGAGTTTTGTTTTTAAATGTCCACATCCATATCCTCTGACTGTTATTCTGTCCTCCAGGGTAATATAGCCAGAGCTCTGAAAAGTTACTTATTTGTACTAGAACTCTCAGAACTCACTAACAATGCTGGGTGGAGGATTCTGGGCACTGTGATTCTTCCCCACCTGACCCCACCACAAACTCTGACTACATATTTAACAGTTCAAACAACCCGGTATTTTGTATTTATTTATTTTTTTGGTTTGCAATGGACAACCTCAACATTTTGTGACTCAGTGACCCAATATATACCACCGATGCCTCTCAGGTTGTGAAAAGTGTGTTGTCCCTTTTCTTTTAACAGACAGTATCACATACTTTACATTAGAAGAAAATAAACATAAGT
Source organism: Ctenosaura bakeri (assembly GCA_948474755.1). Classification (NCBI taxonomy): domain Eukaryota; kingdom Metazoa; phylum Chordata; class Lepidosauria; order Squamata; family Iguanidae; genus Ctenosaura; species Ctenosaura bakeri. Next base: position 322,926 of record CAOLHI010000693.1, read on the forward strand.
GAGCATACTTGAGAGCCAGCCTGATGTGGTTTGAGCTTTGGACTATGAGCCTGGAGGCCAGGGTTTGATTCCTTGCTTGGCCATGGAAACCCACTGGGTGATCTTGGGAGCATCACACTCTCACAGCCCCAGAAAACTCTGTCATAGGTTCGCCTTAGGGTTGTCATAAGTCAAAAATGACTTGAAGGCACAAAGCAACAACAAATTGCATACTTCAGTGTAATGAGTATAATCCCCTTTGTAGAGAAACTGCTACCTGATTGTTGGGTGGTCCCTTGTTGCTTCCAGATTTATAGGAACTAAGCTTCCCACATTCAGTAACTGAGACAACAATGAAGGCATTTCCTCCAAGTAAGGAATTCAAATAGTGAAGGATTCTGGACAAGGTTTATTCTTTCTCCAAGTCTGAAAACATTTAGGGGAGGGTCTGTTCATTTCTTGATTAAAGTCTGCGCAAAATGCCCAGCCAGAAATAATATCTTCAGATTGTCATACTGTGACTCAGCCAGAGATAATTGCAGCCATTCTACAGTCATGCTGCACTGAAAAGGCCTAAGTCACCTCTTGATCATATCTTATCTTGGACTCCAGTTGGCAGTTCACTGTTTTTCTTTCAAGTGTTTGGAGTGAATAGCGGAAATTGCTGTGATGTTTACAAAAAGCTTGGGATAATTGTGGCAGATAATATAATTTATATTTTCAGCGGAAAGATCAAGCACCAGCCACAATTACCCATTTAATCTAGTGAACCATAGACAATGCAGTGGTTTCTTTACTTTATGATTAAAGGGAAACAGCTTCAGGTAATCTGATCTGAAGGAAGATCTGTTGCCATTAATAGTTTGTAGAGAAAGGAAGTTGCTAGGAACTGTTTGTTATGCCAGTGTAACAAAAGTTTTTCATTTTTGGTCAGAACTGAGCACCAATTCTTGCCAGCCTAGCTCAGACCACACCACCAGTCTTTCCCCCTATCAGAGAGCTATGCTGTGGGGTGGCAGTAGTGGTAGGTTATTTGGAAAGATACCAAGAAAGTGATGGTTCTTGTTTATTTTCAGGATAGGGTATGGCATGCTATGACAGCCAGTGAGATACAGTGATTTGAGTCTTTGGCTAGGACACTGGGAGACCAGGGTTTGAATCTCTGCTTGGTCATGGGAACCCACAGAGTGACCTTGGGCAAGTCACACTCTCTCAGCCTCAAAGGAAAGCAAAAGCAAACCCCCTCTGAACAAATTCTGCCAAGAAAACACCATAATAGGTTCACCTTAGGATCACCACAAATCATAAATAACTTGAAGGCACACAACAACAACAACAACAACAACAACAGTGTGGTATGCAGTATTTTCTATCAATTTGGGGAGATAAATCTCACGAAATAGATTAGATTAACCTGGAAGTCTGAAGAAATCAATTGGTTTGGCTTTTTGTATAATGCGTGTTCTGTTGGAGCAGAGAAATGGCTGAACAGGAGTAATGTTGCAGTCTCTGGCCTCACTTCTTGCCTTGTGCTCAGGTTCACGGGCCCTTTTAGCACTACCAGTGCACCTTTTTGAGAAAAGGGCATCAAGGAACTAGCTGCACCCACTTTAGGAGCTCCCATAGCAGCCCATTTCCCAGCTAGTGTTACTACACTATACATCCCCACACTGTGGGATGCATTATTTTCATAACTGGACATATTTTATGGCTGGAATACATGTTTGAAAGCATGCTGGCTGTAAGCACATGCCAGGTCAGGATGACCTCAAACATGATCAGGTCATAAGTTCAGAAAGGATTAGGTAGGGAAGTCTGATGCTGATGGGCTTTGGATAATCCTTTCAAAAACTAAGTTGTGACTACTCCCAAAAACAACAGCAGGCGAAACTGCCCAGGTGAAGCAATCAGGGACCCTTGCTGTGAGTATATCCTATGGAAACCTTCCTATTCACCTTACTTGACCAAAACATTAAGAGACTGTCACGACTCCCATGTTTTGTCACCCAGAGTTAAGACAATCAGCCCATTCTGGACTCCTTTTTCAACACTGTGGGAAAGCCATTACTGCTTTGTCCACACACTATCCTTCAGGGCAGGAATTAAGGGATAAAAACCCCAGCTCCAGACCCAGTAAATTGTAGTAGTTGTAATGTAATACATGGTGCCCAGACCTCTGTTCATTCTTGCTACCCTCAGATGTACTGTCACTCTGCTTTGATCTGTTTCTGGATTGGTAACTATCACCCTTTCCACTCAATTTCTTTCTATCTAACCTTTCTTGCCTCATTTTCTGATAGCCTTGTAGGGTTCTTGAGACTATCTGGCTTCTTATGTGTTTGCTAATTCTCAATAAAATACTCTGTCTAACTTTTAACTGGAGTCCTCTCTACAGTTAGTATTGTTATACAAAGGTGAAAAGATCCTGCTGTTACCCTCCACTTGCAGGCCTCTTTTGAGCTATAATTCTCCAAATTTTAAGGAGGTGCTGTCCTTGCAGGTAGACCTCAAAGTCCCCCCCACCTCTTAGAATAACAGAAATGTGGTCAGCAGCAGAACCCAGCTCACGAATCTTTTTTACATACAACCCACTTCTTAGATTTCCTCAGTCTTTCTAGTGACATAATTTAGAATGGCAATAGTGGTTTTGTAGTTTGTTTTTTTCATTTTACTGGACAAGTGGGAGTGAGAATTCTTTCCTGTTCTACTGATAATTGCTTAGTCTCTTTCAAGTTGTACAATGATGGCCCTGCTGTTCCACTTTAACAGCCACGGATGCATCCTATGGAATCCTGAAGGAGTTATAGTTTGGTCAGAGGTACCAGAGGAGCTCCCTGACTGAGGATTCTAAACGCCTCTCCTTCAATGGGCAATCCCAGGACTCCATAGGGTGTTCTTGTGGCAATTAAAGTAATATCATAGTCTTATAATTACATACTGTAAAAAACAGGACCCCAGGGGAGGATCCCACGCTATTTTCTGCCTGCTCCTACTATTGTTGGTGGTACATGCACGGTTGGCCCTCAGTATCCACTAGGGTTTGGTTCCAGGACCTTCCATGGATGCCAAAATTTGTGGATGTTCAAGTCCCATTATATACAATGGTGTAGTAAAATGGTGTCCGCTATGTAAAACAGCAAAATCAAATTTTGCTTTTTGGATTTTTAAAAAATATTTTCAAGCTGTGATTGGTTCACTCTGTGGATATAGAATCCATGGATATGGAGTGCTGACTGTAAGGGGAAAGGTAATTTACTTCAGGTTACAAAAACTTCTTAATGGTTAAGCAAATGCAGAATGTAGAAAATATTGGTATCACCCCAATGTGGGTACACAGCCAGAAGATCTTTTCTTGTTGTTCTGGATGATAAACAGAGGCAGCAATGAGATGACTGGTCATGATAATCATAATGATGGTAAAGGGTTTCAGTGCCATTATAGATGAAAAATGAGACAAAAGAAACCAAAATGCTATCCATGCTTGAAATTGGAATGTTTCAAGTTTGCACTATAATGTAATGTATGATAAAGAGTGAGATGTGCCAAAGTTTGTGAGTGGCTTTTTGAAATGGCAAACTGCTACTTTAACTAGCAGGGCAATCCTGAATATGTCCGCCTAGAAATAAGAAGTTCCATGAGATCAGTTAGACTGCCACACAAGGAAGTTCATTTAGAATTGCAGCTTTTGGCCTAAGCTTTTAGGTGGAAATCATGTTTCTTTTCAGATGTTGTGTTGGACTGTTCTTCCCAGCATTCCTTTACTTGGTAGTGTTCATTGGCTAGAGCTACTGGGAACTGCAGTCTAGTGAAGCTGGAGAGCCACATGATCTAAATCCAGAGTGGATCCGCTGAATCATTTATCAAATGGCTAGGCAACCCTTGTGTAAATCCTATGGATTCAAGTGATCCACCCTAGTGTGGGGAAGATAAGAAATTGGATTTAAGCATACTAAAGAATGGAATATCTTTTTGTTTGGAGGTATTTACAAGTCAAGAATTAAGTTTCTCATGTTTCCTATACATGAATGTGAAAAATATGATAGTCATGCCGTTAAGAATATGCATTAAACATCAAATGATGACATTCAAAGGTTTATAGGACAATTTTAGATGAAATAAAGGTATGCTCACATGCATTTATAAAATATTGATGGAACTGGAGGCCCACAGCAATACATTCAAGAGGCAATGGGAGAAGATATTAAAATCAGTTTTCAGATAAAAAAAAAATGGAAATGCATTTGTAAAACAGGATTAATGGATATATTGAATGTGACATTTTAAAAAGAAAGATTTCTCTAAGATAATCTTACAGTAGTATTGCATGCCAGTAAAGTTGAATAAAATGTACAGACACAGAAGTAATGTATGCTGGAGATGTAAAAAGATAGAAACTAGTTTTCTCCACATTTACTGAAGCCATAAGTTATAAAACCATTTCAGATGAGAATTACTGAGGTCATATAAAATGTTACAGGAGATAAATTGTTTTTCTCTCCAAGAGTGAATCTTTTGAATGATGTTCTACTATATATTTTTTTAAAAAGCAACAAAACAAAATGGAGTTATGATTGCAAATATGCTCACATAGGAGAACTGGAAGAAATCCAAGCTATAGAATGTCGGCACCAAGTCCCAGATTTTTTTTTTAATTTCAATTAATGAGCAGAGGCACACCAAATTGTACCTGCTGCAAGTGGACAGAGAAAATGTGTTGCAGCTCTTTGGAGCCTATTGGAGATACTGCACATGTTTCTAGGAAAATACTTGTAGAACCACTCATGTGAGACAGCAATCAGATATTAGACATTTTATGATATATTAACATTTGTAAGACCATGAACTGTCCTTAAAAAAAAAAGAAGTGGTATCAAAATGTCTTAAAATATATTCTATTTCTTCCCCTTAGGACTGATTTAAATCTTGAAATTACTAATTTTTTTGTACAGCTGTTTTTTCTTCTTCATGAAAATATTCAATACTTTTTAAATAATCTGTGCTTTGTACAGAACGGCTTTTGGTTATTGTTCACGATCAGCCTGGCTAAAGTCCCCTCTTCTATAAAAGTATTAAAGGAATTTTTTCTTATTTTCTGTTCTCTAACTCTAAAGTAGCCTAGGTTGTTCGGACATGCAGCAACCAATTTGCAAAGCGGGGTACTTCACTTCTATCAGCAGCTAAGACTACTGTATTGCTGACTCAGGCCAGAATTCAGAAAAGTTAGCTTTTTGGACGACACTTCCCTCAATGCCCCAGCCAGCATGGGCCATGCTGCTTAGGAGACTGCGGGAGCTGTAGTCAGAAATGAAGGTTTCCAAGATCTGCACCAGTCCAGACTTTTGGAGCACCAAGGAAAGGAATCCTTAATGCCTGATCCATCATTTTGCCTCCACAAATCTGAATTGTGTTTCAAAAAACAAACACGACTCCCCATCCTCATTCCGAAACAGTCATGGGGAACCATCTGACCTGACCTTTTCTTTCTCAGTCAGTCCCATTTTAAGACAGTTAGAAAAAGAAAACACCCACACAAATGACAATACCCCCCAGCAAAAAAGTCCAGAGGCCACAAGCCCAGTTCTATGGAGGATTGGGTGTGCCCACAGAAAGCAAAGCATAGGGTTAGGCAAGGCTCTGAAGCCAAATCTATGTGCTCACCCTCCCTCTCTCTCACTGGTTTGGGACTAAATCCTGTTAAAGAATGAATCAGAGTCAGCTACATAGAATCCTTTGGTGTAGGCATTTTCAGAGTGAGTGGAGGATTCTTTTTTAAAATACAAGTCATCAGTGGTGGTAGGGACTAATCTAAGACAGGTTCTGAAAGACTGGAATTGCTCAGCACAACCTGTTGGAAGCTTTGCTTTGCTCCTTCTTTTATCTCTCTGTGATCCAAAGTCTTACACAATAAAAAAAAAAAGTCCGCCTTTTCTCAGCACTGTACCTGTGCCCTTAACAGTTACCCCACCCATTTAATTAATTTATTTTTATGGTTATTAGTTACAGGGTTGTTTTTTTTATTTTTAAGTGAGCTCAAGGCACTTTGGAAGGTTCTCCTCCCCTCCTTTATTCTTACAACAGCCCTGTGAGGTAGGTCAGGCAGAGAGAGAATGACTGACCCAAGGTCAGAAGACCACAGTGCTATGCACACGTACTTGGGAGTCATCTGCAAGGAATGCCATGGAGCTTACTGCACGGTAGGCAAGTTGAAGGACTGGCCTGTCAAATGTGAAGCTTCTCCTTGTACAGAGAATCTATTGAGCAAATGCTTTGCCCGTTGAACACCCTGCATGTGTGAGGTTGCTGTTAAATGCAGAAGAGTAACCCCAGTGAACAAAAGGAGTGGCACCCCAGCCCCTCATAGAGAAGCTTCCTCATACTGAAGTCGAAAAGAGAATAAAGCATCATGCCATTGAAGTTTTTACCTTGTCATACAGGGTGTGTCATGTTCCTCAGTGGATTAATTTTAATTCCTGGCCTAATTCCATCAAACAGACTGACACTAAAATGTCAACCCTAGACAGGCAGGCCAGTACACCACACCCCTGGAAAAACCCAATGCAATGTGGCCACATTTTCTCCATAGTTTCCTATGAGGCCCCAACAGTTTCTTTTCTTTCTTTGGTGTGAGTGTGGCAAGAGGGGAAGAGACCTAGAGAATGGGATTTCTAAAACAAGAAGAAATACGAGATGGAGAACAGTAAAGGATTATAACCAGTAATGTATTTAAGTCTTTTACCCCAAGTCTCAAATCTCTACCTTCAAGTCTTAAGTCGAGTCTCAAGTCCTTGCAAGACACTTTCAAGTCAAGTTTCAAGACTGGGAGTCAACTTTACACCCCAACATGTATGCCAGAATTTCTTGACAGAGTGAATAAGGTCAGTTTTAACAATTTAAGTAGAGTTGGTCCTCTACTTTTGTGATTTTGCCATCTGCAGCTTCAGAAGGGGGGAATAGGATCCTTCTTATTCCCCATTATTGAAGGTTCAAGAGCTTTAGAAGAAAGATCCTTCCTCTCAAGACAACTGCCTAACACATTTTCTGTTCCCCTTTGACATACACGCCCTGCACTCTGGGCATGAATCTTGCCTTCTGTTTTTATGAAAAGTTTTATAAACCTCCTCCTATATGTAGCAGGGACAGGCTGCTGAGCAAACCTCAACCCCACTTCAAGCCCATTGCCTGACCCATTTGCTGTTCCCTCTGGGAAATGTATCCACACTTTGGGCTTGAGACAGATCATCATCTGACCAGTAAGTTGTAAGGTTTCTGGGTGAATGTGTTGTGTTACTGAACCAAGGGCAGCAAGTTAGTCACTAAAAATATGCAAGTCTTGAGATGAGTTGAGTCAGTGTGTAAGTTTTGCCAAGTCAAGTCCAAGTCAAATCACTGAAGTGACTTAAGTTTGACTTGAGTCCAAGTCTATCAACTCAAGTCTACATCACTTATTATAACTGGGAGAAGAGGTGGAAGAATACAAAGGACAAGGGATAAGAGGAAAAAGCTTTCTGTTCTAAGGGAACAACATTTCCATAGCTGGCAGCAGCAGCAGAAGTAGGATGATGATGACCCTCACTATCATCACTACTAGCACCACCACAGTCATTTTTAGTAATTTTTAGCATTTTTAGTAATACGTCAGCTTACATAATACATTGATACAAGATTTTCATATTTGGAATGATATTTCAAAACGGTGTATAGAAAATTAAAAACTATTTTCTTTTTTAAAAAAAATACTAGAAAAATATCGAGAAACATTTTTTGAAAGAATACACAAGCATTAATTAAGCAATTTAAAAATCGTAGGCTGAAAACACAATTCTCAAACTGGGAAACACAATCAGAAAAGGCTTCTGTGAAGAGGTGGATATTTAGCAAGTACCTAAAATAAACTACAGTTGACACCTCTTGAATACCCGGAGTGGGAGGGTATTCCAAGTAGCAGAGGCCAGAATAGAAAGCGTTAGCGTCCCCTGCAGATTGTGGAACAACTACTCAGATTATTTGCTTTAATGGATAGGCTTGCCAGGATGAAAACTCTTGTTCCTTTAATGGTTGTGGAGAACAGAGAATTTCAGCAGGTATTGCTGGTCATGCAACAAGGGAACAAGCAGCATCTGCTGAAATTGCCTCTTCTACACAACCACTAAAAGTACAGGGGCCCTCTCCTGTTTTCAGGAGGGCAAGAGAGCCAGCATGGTGTAGTGGTCTGAGCATTGGACTATGACCACTGAGACTAGGGTTCAATTTTCCACTTGGCCATGGAAACCCACTGGGTGACCTTGGGCAAGTCACACACTCTCAGCCCCAGAACCCCCTGATAGAGTCACTGTAAGTTGGAACCGACTTGAAGGCACACAACAAACAACCTAGGAAGTTCAAAATCATCAAACTTCGCTAATGAGCATAATGGTCTCCAGCTGATTCTGACCAGAATCAATATGCATACCTGAGGGATCCTAGAAAGCTCTTTTGTTTGGTCTATAATTGTTAATTGGAATCTTCTGGATGTCCACAACAAAATAATGTAAAAGTTGTACAGAGATCCATTCTGCCTTTTTGCCTGTTCAGACTCATGGGATCCCGTACCACTGCTCTAGTGAGATCCAGACTATGATACATGTTGGTTTGGCTGAAGGAGATTTCTTGGCACCGCCTCTAGGTGCGCACACATGCACATTGGCCTTCAAGTCATCTGTCAACTTAGGGCCATCCCATGAATTTCACAGGGTTTTCTTAAGCCAGGAAAACTCAGAAGTGGTTTTGCCAGTTCCTTCCTCTGAAATATAGCTTACAGCTCCTGGTATTTTTTTGGTGGTCTCCCATCCAACTACTAAGCAGGGCTGACTCTGCTTAGCTTCCAAGATCAGGCAGGATCTGGTGCTTTTAGGATGTTTAGGTCCACTTTACAGAATGGAATTACCAGCTGTTATTCCTGATATTCAGTATCTTTGTGCTTTCCATTTCCCTTTGAGAATGAATCAAGTGTATAACTTTATATGTCTTTATTTCAATTAGCCTCAGTACCAAATTCAGTACTTAACTGTTTCATTGCTGTTTTCCCCCCCATTGCCTGGGACTCTAAGAGGGTCCTCCTGGTTGCATCACAAGGGGGCAGACTGCAACCTGTCGACTCATGGGATTCCTGGGGCTATTTGGCATCTCATTGGACACTCAAATCCTCCCTTTACTCCTGAAAAAATGGGAGGTGAAATTCATCCCTTGAGGTGTTCAGGAATGGTCAAAGGCAAAGACTGCTGAAAACAGAACCTAGAAGTCACTCTTGGCTTTATTTTTAGCCACATATGTGTCTATGTGCTGTCAAGTCACCTGTTGACTTATGGTGCCCCGTGAATTGCACAGGGCGTTCTTGAGCAAAGAATACTCACAGGTGGTTTTGGCAGTTCCTTCCTCTGAAGTAACTCTTACAGCCCCTGGCGTTTGCAGCCACATAGTGACTAACTTTTCAGCAAATGCAGCCCACCAGGAGGGCATGGAGTAGACGTTGGCCCTTGTACCTTCTGGAGTTGCCCTTCCTTAAAACTTAGGAGCACCCAGTAAGGTTTTGGGATTCTTCTGGTCCAGGCTGAGTTGGACTCTGACAGGAATAGTGGAAACAGTGAACTGCTGATTTTAGACCTAGGGATTTCCTTGGCCCTCAGCTGGTCTTTGTAAGTGGTGAACTGGAAGTGACAACACCAACATCCATGTTGGGGGGTAAAAAAAATTCTTACACACATAAGTGTGTATCTCTGTAACTATCAGCTTAACTGAGCTGAAGTCTTTTTATTATCTGCCTTTGATCAGAGATAAGAACTGCCACATTGACAGCTGTGCTATGAGAACTCCTTGTTACTTACTGTTCCAGAAAAGTGCTGCAGAAATGTCCACGAAGACCCAGTCCTATAGAGATAAGGCTTGGCTGCAAATATTGTATATGTGCATATCTCTTGCATGCTTTGCTATGTTTGTGTAACTATGAAAGGTCTATATATTGCCAAGGCTCTCAATAAAGCTTGTCCATCTGCCGTGGTTAAGCAGCTTGGCTGCAGGCAGGATTTGGTACATAAAATCCTTTTTTCAAAAAATTGTGTGCGTGTGTGTGTGTGTGTGTATTTGCAACTCCTTCTTACCCTGATTCAGGGTCCAGTCCAGCTCCATACTTCACCTGGGAAGATGTGGTTAGATTGATATTTCAGCATATCCCAACACTTACAGGGAAGGGGATGTTTATAACTCCTTTGGGCAGACACGTGGGCCCCATGGTGGTTGTCAGAGTAGTTGGATTCACAGAGCTTGGCTGAGAGACAAGGGTCTGGGAAACAGCAACACTAGAAGAGCATGAGTTGAAGATATTAAAGAACCCTGCCAGAACTTTCAGGTGAGGGAGAGTAGAGGGGCACTGGGAAGGGGAAGGAAGAGATCAGCTACTTCAGTGAGAACCCAGTGTGTTTGGGGGATGGGAACGGGATGAATGTACTGACTGCCAGGTGGTAGCTCTATCAACTACTCAACCTCCTTGAACTTTTCAGGTGGCCAGTTACATGTGACATCTTATATTTTACTCTTAAAGTCAACACCACACTTCATGGGAGGTGTGTTTATATTGGTCTTTTACACTTTGTACTATATTTTGGCATATGTACACGGCCTGTGGAAGTTTATTGTATTGAAACTGATCCTGCTGCACTTTGTAATATTTCTGTTGATACATGTGCTTGATTGAATTCCAGGTAGAGGGGAGGGAAGGTACCAAGGTATCTGTATTGACCTGATCATGAGGAGAAGGTAATAAGATAATAGAGGCTGGACACACCAATGAGGAACAAATGAGATGGATATTGGAAAGCAGCCTTTTGGTCTTTCCCTTTCTGTCAACATCCATTGGATTGTGGGTGGAGGATCAACTTGGTTATGCATTACTGGGTCACAAGTTGACAAACTCCATGTGATGGAGCAGACCCAGCTTTGTCTATCTAGCGACTTAGTGCAACTTCAGTCCAGATTGGAGGGCAAATTGACAGGATCTATGAGGATTTCCTTTGCCTCATGAGGAGACCCATCTGTTCTGGCCCCAATTTGGGGCTTTCCCATGTGTTGGGATTAAAATATCCAAATGAGTACACTCTTGACTTACTGCCCAGCAGTCTTTTGGCCTGGGCTGGCCAAGAGGTTCTCAGAGGGGGTGCTGAAGTCCAGGAGTATGGAACTGGAGTACTTCAGCAATCACAGTGAAGCTGCTCTGACAGAACCCTGCTAGAGATTTCATGGCCACCATGACAAACACAGGGCTATCTGAAAGCATCACTGGCCAATGCACACAGCAGGTTATACCTTGGACCTGATCTTTCTGACTATAGTGCAGTGAAAGGGTGGCCTAAGATGGAGGAATAGATGCATTTCATTGATCCTATAGTCATGGATGGGTAATTTCCTCATAAAGTTTGAGCTGATGGTAACAAACCTTCCCTGCACAACTAAGGGAACAGTTAAGATGTTCCCCAGAGAGTTAAGGAATCTGAAACCTTCTTAAATGATCTAGAAAATTGTATGGCTACTGATTTCGTTGGAACCTTGGCTTGAAATGCAATCATGAGATGAAAAGGACTATTAATGTAGTTTCTCCTAAGAGCTTGTAATTCTCTCCAGTCTACAAAAAGTTGTATTTTTTAAAGCAATGAACAGTCCATGTGATAATAGCTGATGTAAGTCACAAAGTGAGTATGGCAATCAAGTGACACTCATGTGCTACCAGGGAAGAGCAAAAGAAATCTTAATTTGCTACTTTCATGTATCTATGAGCTATTGTTGTTTGGGTCAAACTTTGACCAAGAAAGAGTGCGGAGTTTGCAATGATGCAACTCAATCTTATATCCATTTACTTAGCAGCTCTGCTGAATGAATGAATCAATTTATTTTGGTCACAGACCAGAAATACAAAACATACACAAACAACAACATCAATACACCCACAACATATCTAAAACACAGCACATACAAATAAAACATAATTAAAATCCCCAGGGCTAAAACATAGTATGTGGTACATAACAATAAAAAATAATGAAAATATATGAGCTAAAAGTTTATTCACAAAGATCATTCACAACTTCTCTCCTTAGTTTTATGGCAGTAGCCCAAAAGTTTAATTCACCCTGTTCTTTGAGTTGTTTATCTTTCTTGGAAGTTTGTACACCTTCCTTAATTACCTTAGTCCCAGCAGGGAGAATTTGTATTGTCAAATTCAAGGGGGTGGGCAGGCAAGGGAGAATCTTCTTTCGTCCTCCCCATTGGAATTATATAGTTTATCTTGTTCGGAAACTTGAGAGTCTACCTGAGAGTTTCTGGCTAGTGAGTTTGCTTTTAAAAGATACTCTTTCTTCTCCTCTCCCACACTTGGAAAGAAGAGAAAGGGTGTTTGTTTTTTTAGTCTGTTCCCTTTTCACAATCCTGAATTAGTTAGAGAAATTCAAAGGGAGAGAGATCCAGCATATCTTTATACACCCTTCTTGTAGGCACCACTGTTACAGGGGCTTTGTAGCTATAAAACCGAAGAAATTCACTCTGGGGTAGTTCAAGGGGACTCAGGCTATTTAAAGAACTTTAACCTGCTCCCTAGGTTTCTATGAAAGTTCGCAACATTCTAAGATTTTACTGTCAATCTTTGCCCTCCTGCATATCATATAAATGGTGCTATTAAGCCTCCACAATGTCTGCTTCCATCCAAGCTTCCTTAGTAAAACAAACTCGATTACCTTCCTCAGGCTCCCAACCCCTGCAATACATGCTTGCTGGCAGTCTTCACTCTCCTATTCTAGCAACTTGGTGTAAGAATCTGAGAAACTTTAAGAAGTTTCCTGTGTGAAAAAACAGGAGCTCTGTTACTACACATCTGCCAGTACACATCTGCCTCTATCACTATCTTCTCAGCAGTTCCACTGGAGTCCACAGAATTTCCTCCTATGTTAATGTGGGCCTGGTTATAATCTTATGCAGAAGCTCCCCATATGTATATAAAAATCAATCTACTAGCTGCTTGCTGTCTGCAGATTGACCAGACCTGACTTTGTGTAGAGACACAAACTGGGCTGCTCTCTATGCTCTCAGACCATACAGCTGAATGGCAGATTTCTTCCCTGCTTTCCAAGTTTTTTTTTTTTTTAAAATTCAATAAGGCACACATTTTTCTCCTCATACCTTTAGAACTGCTTTATACATTTCTGGGGATGTAACAATATTTAGAATGCGGAGGGGGTAACGCGTCCCCTTTCTTTACGATTACCTATTCCTGGTATTTTCAGTAAGTCCCTGTCCTAGTGATGCCGCCTCTGAGCGAGCTATTTGGGTTTGTTTGCTTTTAGTTGGCTTTCCACTGAGGGCGACTCTATGAATAGGAGACCCTCTCACAATATTTAGTCGTTGGCCATTTCCGCACTAGCCTGTTACAGCGCGATGATTCCACTTTCAACATCCTCTGGAATCCTGGGGTTTGCAGTTTCGGGAGGGGCCAGACGGCCCCTCCCGAAACTGCAAACCCCAGGATTCCAGAGGATGTTGAAAGTGGAATCATCGCGCTGTAACAGGCTAGTGCGGAAATGGCTGTTGTCTTCCACCAGGCAGTTTCGGGCGTGACTAGCATGACCCGATCTCTGCCTCTCTCAACCCACCCATCTTATGCTGTCCCCAACCCCTTGGTTGTGCCAGTTACTTTTCCAGTTACTCCCCCAGCCAGTTGCGCCAGTTACTCCCCCAGCCCCATAGCAACGCTGCTATTTATGTGGGAAGAAAAGAACTTAAGAAGAAAAAGCATTCCATAAACTATTCCACAATATGCCCCATGGCTTACTGCAGCAGAAGTGCTGGATCCTAGGTAAATAGAATTTCTATTTATGCAATAAATATGCAATTTCTATTTATGCAATAAAATCTTTTTCTTTAGAGCACGTTAGCCTATTTTATTTCATTTTTTTGGAGGGGGCGAAGTGGATATCCATATGCACCTGTCAGCATCATAAAGATGAAACTATGTAATAATTGTAATAATTCAGAGAACTCGTGTGGTGTAGTCGTTTGAGCGCTGGGCAATGACCCTGGAGACCAGGGTTTGATTCCCTGCTCGGCCATGGGGGTATCACACACTCTCAGCCTCAGAAGACCCCGCAGAGGGTCGCCCTCAGTCGGAAATGATTTGAAGACGCACAACAACAACAATGGGTAATCCACAATGCACGAAGGGAAGCTCCAGGCTGAAAACCCTGGTTTTAGGAGCCCTGGTGGCGCAGTGGTTAAATGCTAGTACTGCAACCACAAGGTTGTGAGTTCGATCCTGCCGGGCTCCAAGGTTGACTCAGCCTTCCATCCTTCCGCAGGTCGGTAAAATGAGTACCCAGCTTGTTGGGGGCAATTAGCTAAAACACATTGTAAACCGCTTAGATAACACTCAGTCGATAAGCGGTATAGAAATAAATGCTATTTGCTATATTGCTATTTACAGAGGAGTCCAGTATTTCCCACTAAACGCCTCCCTCCGCCGCATACTTGAAAGGAAAGGGCATAGTAGTTTCATGAGACTTTACTCCCAGCTCCCAAGCCTACTCCTTGCACTTAAGTGGTGTTTAAAAAGAAGCAGCCCCGTTAGTCTTTTGCACCATAAAAAAGAGGGAGAAAAATAAAAAGAAATGTGGCAGCACCTTTAATACTTTTTTTTATGGGCGAAGATAAAGCGAGAGAAGTGAGTTTTTACATCCACGAAAGCTCCTGAGAAAATAAAAAGCAGACCGCCTTAAAGATCCTGCTACACTTCCTTCTCCTCTCTTCCCTCTTTTACGGTGTTTGCATTTTGCACGCTCATTTCGGTCAAAGTCCCTCTTGCACAACGTCAGGGGCAGGAAAGGCGCCAAACCTACAAGTTTAATTTCATTGGCCTAAGGATTAGCCGACTTCGAGTTAACCAATCAGAAAACGAGGGCGGAGGCCAAAGCACTGCCGTCCAAGTTTTCCCTCTGGTCGGTTCGGGCTCGGTAGGAAAAAGCGCAGCTTCCAGAAGCGAGTGTTGCTTTTTTAAGAAAAAAAATTTTAAAAAATAATTTATTTTGTCGCATCAAAGGAAAAGTGGGGCTCGGCGAAAAGGTGATGCTAAAAACTGTTGGAAGGAATTTTGAAACAGCACGTAAGAGAGAATAGGAAGCTCGCCATGCAGCTGTCGCCCGCGCCATGGAGGGAGGAATAAAAGGCATTGGGGTCTGACTCGGGGGCTGTGGAAGGGATTTCTAGGGAATGGGGTCCGCGATGCTGTGAACATGCCCAGGGAACATGCTTATGCCCCAGAAGGCGAAGTCCGCGCTCTCGTGAGCCAGACCTCCGTTGCCAGAGAAAAAGCTGTATGTATTCTTTCGTCTCGGGGGAATTTAAGATCAAGGCCGTTTCCGCACTAGCCCGTTATAGCGCGATGGTTCCACTTTCAGCCTCCTCTGGAATCCTGGGGTTTGCAGTTTCGGGAGGGGCCGGCCTTTATAGAGTTGGAAGAGACCTCAAAGGACATCCGGCCGGCCCCTCCCGAAACTGCAAACCCCAGGATTCCAGAGGAGGCTGAAAGTGGAACCATCGCGCTATAACGGGCGAGTGCGGAAATGGCCAACATTGCCTGCTAATAGGAGCTCTCTGCCATTTTCGACTGTGAGCGCCAAACGCCCCGGCGCCCTCCGACGGGCATTCTTATTGGGCAGCGCCGTTCTCTTCTGTCCCCATTGTTAAAACTTGAACTCCTTTTCCTATTGGCTGACGGACGTTCTGAGGCTCCCCTCAGCCGGTCACAAGCCAGCCCTGCGATCCGAAGGTCCCCATAAAAGCGCGGTGCGTGGCCTTACCTTCCTCCACTCCGCTTCTTCGGCGGGAGGCGCGTTTGCTGTGTCCGGGCGCGGGAAGCAGGGCGCGGGCGAAGGCGAGCACGCGCTCCTCGCGGGCCGGGCTGCAGTTCCCCGTCGGCCGCGTGCGCCGCTTGCTCCGCAAGGGCCGCCGCGCGGAGCGGGTGGGCGCCGGGGCCCCCGTCTGCTTGGCCGCCGTGCTGGGGCACCTGACGGCCGAGATCCTGGCGCTGGCGGGCAACGCGGCCCGGGACGGCAAGAAGGCGCGCGCTCTTCCCCGGCACCTCCAGCTCGCCGTGAGGAGCTGAACGAGCGCCTGGGCAAAGTGGCGATCGCGCAGGGCGGCGTGTCGCCCAACATCCAGGCGGTCCTGCTGCCCAAGAAGACCGAGAGCCACAAGCCCAAAACCAAGTGAGGCCGCTGGCTCCCGGCACCGTCCCAAAGGGTCTTTTAAGTGCCACTCGCTCTCGCAGAAGAGGAGCTGAGGATCCAATGAAACCCAACGGGTTTACACTTGGGGCTCTACAAGCCATTCTGGCCCTACGCTGTTATAGTGCTATCATTCCACTCCCAACCTCCTATGGAATCCTGGGGTTTGCAGTTTAGGGAGCGGCATTTAGAATTATCAGTCAGAGAGCTCTTTGGCCTCAGTAAACTACAAACCCCAGAATTCCACAGGGTATTGGAAGAGGAATAATAGCACTATAACCGTGTAGGGTGGAAATGGCCTTCGCTTCAGCAAGAGCAGATCTCCCTAAAATGAGCAGGACTTGTTAACACTGATTAATCATTGGGGGGACTAAATCAAAATTAGGCTTTCCAAAATAGTGCTTTCCATAGTGAAATACATTCAAAAGAGATTCCCCGTGCCTCCATGTCATAGTACTAACAAGCATTAGCTATGGTGCCTCTGCCATTCTCTCTTATACCATTTCCGCACTAGTTTTAAAGTGCTGCTATTCCACTATCAACCTCCTATGGCATTCTGGGGTTTTAGGGAAGGGCACTTCGAATTCTCAGCCAAAGAGCTCTTTGGTCTCAGTAAACTACAAACCCCAGAATTCCACAGGGCGTTGAAAGTGGAATAGCAGCACTTTAACACTGTAGTGCGGAAATGGCCTTAATGAGGGAAGTGGTCAGCCCTAACAGCCTTAGGCTCCGTACATATTTAGATGATTATGGCACTACTTACAGTGCTATTCTGCTTACAACCTCCTGTGGAATTCTGGGGTTTGTAGTTTCCTGAGGCCCAAGAGCTCTGGCTGCAAACCGCAGGATTCCATAGGAGGTTCAAAGTGGAATAATAGCGCTATAACAATCTAGTGCGGAAATGGCTTTGAGTGTGAGGAACTGGACACTCAAAAAATCACTACAGTATGCTGAACTAAGTTGAAGGGTGTGTGTATGCACACACACACACACACACACCTACCTCGCAGAGAACACAGCCCTTTTGAGTGAGAAAGTGGGTGGCCCTCGAGCCTTTTAATGAAAGCTTCCTGTCACGAATTCAGCCCCCGAACCCATACAGAGTGCGGCCTTGGCATTTCAAGGAGTACACCACATCCATGGCCACCACGGTCTTCTGCCATTTCCACACTAAAGTGTTATAGCGCTATTATTCCACTTTCAACATCCTATGGAATCCTGGGGTTTGCAGTTTTGGGAGGGGCCGGCTGGATTCCCCAGGATTCCATAGGATGTTGAAAGTGGAAGCATAGCGCTATAACACTCAAGTGTGGAAATGGCTTTCCTCTTGGCATGCTCCGTGTAGGTCACAGCATCGCGGATCAGATTCTCCAGAAACACCTTGAACACGCCATGCGTTTCTTCATAGATCAGACCAGAAATGCGCTTCACTCCTCCATGGCGAGCTAAGCGTCGAATGGCGGGCTTTGTGATGCCCTGGATATTATCACATAGTCCCTTCCTATGGTGCTTCGCACCTCCTTTCCCCAAACCTTTTCCTCCTTTGCCATGTCCAGACATGGCTACCCACCACCTAAGTTTATCCTAAGCTTACAGCTGCTGCTGTAAACCCTTTGGTTTATGTAGAGGCTTTAATCAGACCAGAGGGAAAACCTTAAGAAGTGCAAACTCCACCCTCTCTTAATGTGGCCAATGGCTTGGTCAATAAATCAATTGACCAATCAAATTGAAAGTCAGCATTTGGCACCTTCCAAGCCCTGAGACTTCAGGAAAGGCTCTTCGGACTGTATAGCCATTTTCCGCACTAGCCTGTTATAGCGCAATGATTCCACTTTCAACATCCTCTGGAATCCTGGGGTTTGCAGTTTCCCGGCCCCTCCCGAAACTGCAAACCCCAGGATTCCAGACGATGTTGAAAGTGGAATCATCGCGCTATAACAGGCTAGTGCGGAAATGGCCTATGTTTTGAGAGCCAGCATGATGTCGTGGTTTGGGTGTTGGACTACGACCCTGGAGACTAGGGATGGATTCCCTGCTTGACCTCAAAAACCTCACCGGTGAGCTTGGGCCTGTCACACACTCTCAGCCCCAGAAACTCCCATCATACTTTTGCCTTAGGGTCGCGGTTTGGCCAGAAAGGACTTGATGGCACACAACAACAAAGGCGTATATCTTGGTGCCAGTGTGATGGTTGCAGCATTGGACTATGAGTTTGGAGACCAGGGTCTGAACACTAGCTTGGCCATGGAAACCACAGAGTGACCTTGGGCAAGTTACTCACTCTCAGCCTCAGAGAAAGGCAAAGGCAAAACCTTTCTGAGCAAATATTGCCAAGAAAACCCAGTGATAGGTTCATCTCAGGGTTGCCATAAGTTGGAAGTGACTTGAAGACACATAATACACACATATGCCTGCAGGTCATTTGTTGTGTTGACTTATGGAGACCCCTTGAATTCCATAGGCAAGGAATACTCAGGCAGCTTTGCCAGTTCCTTCCTCTGAAATATAGTCTACAGCATGTGACATTCATTGGTCTCCTATTCAAGTACTAATCAGGGCTGACTCTCCATAGCTTCCAAGATCATACAGGATGTCATGCCTCTAGGGTATTTGTTCCTAGTTTATTTCAACATTCTGGAACTGGTCTCCATTCCTTTAAAGAATACCCCCAACTTGTCTTCCAAAATCACGGTCACTTCTGATTACAAAACTGGATCCTACATTTGGTTAATTCTTTTTGTCATTTTTAACCACCTCTATGCTCTAATCTTTTATTGAAGTGCACAACCAGGATAGCTTTGATTCAAATTCAAGTGTGTTTAAACCCTCCGAAATTGGTAGATTTAAGCCAGGTTAATTCCGCCTCTGTTTATGATGGTGTTAATATTTCTCAATTTTGTGTAATATGTAATTTGAATCAGTTCTGGTCATTTTAATATTTTAACGTGTTTTTATTATTATTGTGGTTTAATTTTGTTTTAACTTTTGTATATCATAGTTTTTAATTATGTTTCTTTTAATGGCTGTAAGCCGCTTTGAGTCCCCTTGGGGAGAAAAGCAGGATAAAAATAAAGATAATAATAATAATACCATTAAAAGGATACCCACCACCGACTTAATTAGTTTGCAGAGTACTTTTTTGCTGCAGAGTCGAAATCTAGTTTCTCACATCATGCCTAACCTTTTTTTTTTTTAAATGTTGCTCCTGATTTATTTGTTTGACCTAGCTGCTATTGAGATGATTAGATGAAACTGAAGTCTCTCTCTCTCTTGCCACTAGGCCATACAGCTCTTACAGCTTTTGGTAAAAGATTTGCAAGCACTTGCTCAGGTAGTTCTTTAATGTTTTGTTACTAAAATACTCTGGTCCATTACATTTTTCAGTCTTGGGAAAAATAACTGCTTGAATGATCCGTCTTGCTCTTACCCTTATTTTGCCCCCATTCTAAATATAAAAGTGCTGCTTTACTGTTTGTAGCCCTACAACAGTTTCAGATATTATATTTAGAAGTTTTTAATTAAGCTACCTCAACATTGGCTGAATACATTTCTGCACTACTCTGTTACAGTGCTATTATTCCACTTTCAACCTCCTGTGGAATTCTGGGATTTGTAGTTTACTGAGGCCAAAGAGCTCTCTGCCTGAGAATTCTAAATGCCGCTCCCTAAACCGCAAATGCCAGGATTCTGTAGGAAGTTGAACGTGTAATAAAAGCACTATAACAACGTAGTGCGGAAATGGAGGATTTTACCAACTGCGGTACTTTAGAAATATGTACAGTCCTGAGCAGTTCCCTTGCTTCCTTTTGGAACAATACACACTGAGAAACCTACTTTAAAAGTGCTTGACAAAACCTCAGCCCTTTTTGCAGAACTTGTTTTTCATAGGAGAGTGACAAGCTTATCTGCACAAGCCTCATTACAAGCTTAACCCTGCTCTGCTAGTTACAAAACTCCAAATGGCCTGGATCTTAAAAGGGCAATTAACTTAAGAGTGGCCTTTTAAAGCAAGCAAAACAATTCTTTTTTTGAATCACTTGTATTTGGCTTCTTAGGTGTGACAGAATTCTGCTTTGAACAGTGATAACATCATGCATTTAGCTGTCAGGAACTGGCTAGGCCTTAATATCAGTCTGACTAAAGTGGACCTACTGGATCAAATGGTTTCACCAATATTTTGATTCAACATTTAACAATAGATTTAGTGGGGCTACTCTGAGCGACCTTGGGTACATCACACACTCTCAGCCTCAGAGGAAAGCAAAGGCAAACCCTCTCTGAGAAAGAAAACCCTGTGATAGGGTTGCTGTAAGTCAAGAACAACTCAAAGGCACACAAAAAACTAGGTGGGACTAACCATCAGGATTTCCAATTGAGAGGTTCACTTTCAGCTCACTTCAAAATTTCCACTGAGTTTATCATAATAATAGCAGCCACATATGTTGAAGCCCTTTCTTAGCCCCTCATAACTGCCTTTACCAGTATTCAAAGACATAGCTGTGTCAGTCTGTATCATTATACAAAGGGATCTTGTAGCACCCCTGAGATTTAACTGCAAGAAATGTGTAGCAAAGCTTCCACAGATTCAGTCTACTTGCATCTGAGTTTATGAAAGTCAGTGCTACAATATTCTTTCTCTCATTTAGTCTCAGAAATGCTACAAGATCTGTTACAAATTAACACAGGCATACAACAAACTGCACACTGCAGCCCACCTTCAGATGACACCAACCTGGTTTCCTTACCCTGAAAAATGACCCCCCAAATTCATGCACAGGACTTTTACCATTTCCTACTCTAAGACAGAGCAATTGCTGATTGGCTGTGCATGGAGCATGATACAGAGAAACCAATGGAAAGAATGAAATGAATTGGCCCAATCAGGTGCCAAAACACTGCCTGTAACCAATCAGAATAAGGAAAATGCAGCCACTCTATATTTACATCTGCTGCACTGGAGGCACTGATGCTCAAATTAGCCAATCACAGTTGGAAATGGCACACCCTCCTCGTGCATTGTGTGCAGGAGGTAAGGATGTGATTGCAGCAATGTTTCTTGGGGCTGTCTATTTCATATGGATGCGCATGTGGATTGTATTTCTTTGTTGATAGAAGAGTTCTCACAGGTAATTTAACAGTCATCTTTGGACATCAGGCCCTTCTGGCTGGGGCATCTGGGAGGTGAAACCCAAAATTATCTGGAGCATCAAAGATTTCCCAGCTGTGGTATGCATAAATCAAGAGAAGCAATTTCCCCTGTTCTTGTAACTGTAACTCTGAAACAGAGATACAGTGTGGCAGGAAATCCCCAGGCATGGGGATTTTTATTTTGGTCCATTTTTCTAATTGCAGTTGCTCTTCACGGTACCATCAAGTCAAAGAGGAAGGGCTGGAATTAGTCACACTAGAGTACCTGACTTCCTTTGCCTTAAGAGACTCGGTAGGAGAAGGCAGTTTGGCAAATGCAACACACCATGTAGGAGAAAGAGCAGTAGTGTCTAGTAATATTTTCCTTTCTATGCATCTAATATTATTAGAGTTTTCACTTCTTTTGCATCCCCAATATAGAGCCAGTGTGGTGTAGCAGTTTGAGCGTTGGACTACAACCCTGGAGACAAGGGTTTGATTTCCCATTCAGGCATGGAAACCCACTGGGTGCACCTTGGGTGCGTCACACATTCTCAGCCCCAGAAAATCCTTAAGGTTGCCATAAGACACACAACAACCAGGCATGGGCAATGTGTGACCCTCCAGATGCTGCTGGATTGCATTTCTGGTCAGCCATAACTAGTGATGAGGGATGATGGGAGCCGCAGTCTAATCATTTAGAGGATCGTACCTTCCCTATCTCTGGCTTAGCCATTGCATAATGTGTAGGAGTGCTTTTCATAGGATTCGAGGAAGGTAATTCTGTTTTGTTCAATTGCTGAAAATCATGTCCCAGCCACCCATACTGAAACTCAGTCAAGGATCAAGGCAGCAGATGTGTTGGTGGTTGTTTACCTCTGTCTTTGGCACTCCTGATCACTTGCTTCACTTGCATGAGGATTCAGGTTACAAAACCCTTGCAAAAGTGGAAAATCACTAATAACTCCCACCACGTACAATCCCCCTCTCATACATTTCCAGGGCTCCCCCACTGCCATCCCCCTGCTTTCTTGCACACTGGGGTCAGAGGCAAGAGAACTGGAGGGGAAGATCTGAAGGGCAGAAGAGAGGCTCATGTGGGCCTTCCCCTCCCTCCATTCCTCTACCTGTTGTCCAGGTGCTTACCTTCCTTCTCTGCTCTCAGCAAAACGTAATGGGAGGTGGGGAATAGGGGGAGAAGGCACACACACGCCTCATGAATAATCAGATTTGCAAAGGTCAATCCTACAAATGTGGAAGGAGGACTGTATATCTGGCCATTAGAAAACGGCCAGCTTGTGTTTCATCCGCACAAGGCTTGCTCCTTGGTATTTCCAGGAAAGGCTCCTGCCTGAATGCAAAGCCATTAATGCCACCAGTCAGTGTATTAATAGTGAAGTGGCTAGACCAACAATCTGGTGCAGCAGATTGAGTTCCCCTCTACCTGGTCCCAGGCACTTCAAAAAACAAGTTTCTCTCTCCCCCTCTCACAATCCCTCAAAGTATAGCTCAGCAATTGCAGCAGCTGCCAGTACTGGCCTTATCATTAGACAGAGTGAGGTGGCTACTTCATGCAGCACATGCTGGAAGAGACAAGTGGCAGGTAGGGGTTGGCCTCCACCTGTATCCCATCAGCTAGTCTGTTGCCTCCAGGGGTTATGGAGAAGGACAGCAAAACAAGAAGCTGCCTTGTGGTGACCAAGACTTTTGGCCTGTCTAGCCCTGTACTACAGCTCTGATAGGTAGCAATGACTCTCCACGCTTTCAGGCGGGATTCTCTCCTTAGCCCTGCCTGGAGATCTTCTGGTACTCCCTAATGGTCTCTCATCCAAGGATTTTCAAGATGATATGGGAAACATTAATGGGATGTTGTCCCAAGGTTCTCTTGCCAGCCCAATCAGCTTCTGTACAAAAGGGCTGAGGGCTGGGCAGAAATTTTTTTTTTCTTTGTCTCAAATATCTTGGCCATGACAACCGCAATGTCTTGTTTTTTTGTTGTTTTTAAACCCAGTTCCTTCAGTCTTACCAATGAGCTGCACAACCTCATTATTTATGAACTCACACACCTCATCTGGCACAGAAAAAAACTTTTATTCTCATTTGTTCTTCACAATCTTAGTTGCTTTATACTTAATAAGTTGTCGTGTGACCTTAATTTCTTCCTCACTATCACTGCAGGAACATTCATCAACAGTTGGCTCGCTGTTACCATTCCCCCGTTGACCACCCTGCGAAAATGTATAATAAATGCCTCCCCGTGGTGGTGAAGGTGGATGGAAGGTCATCTTGGGCATAGAGTCCCAGCTGGGTGGAGTGTGGTCTGGGCTTCCTTGCTTCAGGATCCAGAGAAAAGTATAGATGGCTAGAGCCACAAGGATGAAGGAAGTCAAAAACCCACTGATGGCACCTGTGGCCACTGGGTTGACCCATTCAAATAGGCTACGGTCATATGGTGGTAATGGCTTCCTCTGTACAAGAAGTTCTAGTTCTTCCAGGTTCCCCAGCTCTCGCATGGTGTCAGAGTCTTCTCCCTCTCGCCGTGGTCGGCCTCGTCCACTTCTTTCCTCCTTGTCGGCCATCTCAATCTCGTTCTCCTCCAGGAGCAGGGAAGAAGTCAGGTGCTTGACTGTCTTGTGATATTCCTCCACATTCTTCTTGATCTCCAAGTTCTTATCCTGGTTGAGGTTCTTGCCCAGCTCGATGGAGACGTCAGAGCGCCCAATGTCCTGGAGGGCTCGTGACAGGCGGTCCCAGTACATGGTGTCTCCTTCTGTCAGCAGCCAATGGTTCAGTGTCTCCTTGCACTGGTCTGTGCTGATGATGTCTCGTCGCCTGCGAGCTCCAATGGGGTTCTTCTCTTCTGAGAGCTGCTCTAGCTCATCTCTCACATTTTCCTCAGGCCCAAGGAGTTTTGTGTTGAATGCTTGGCATTCTTCTGGAGACAGGAGCTCCGAGATGCGGCCCATCATATGGCTACCAATGTCATCAGCCACTGTGTCATCACCTGAAGCAGGGGCCACCAGCAGTAAGAGGACTACACTTACTAGAGGCAGCATCAGGAAGATTCCAGGAACCTGAGTGGAGAGAGAGAAGGAGGAACTCTAAAAGGAGAAGGGAAGAGGAAGGGGCAATGGGTTTGGACATTCCCTCTTCTCTAATTATATACAAGACACTTGTCCCCGCACTAGGACATTACTTCAGCTCTGAAACCCCTTATCAGGAGTTCATCCTGGAACATGGGGAGCAATAATAAAGAAAAGAAGATCTCTTGCCCCGAGCAGAGTGCCATTCCCTTTCGATTAAGTTACCACAGCTTGTCCTGCTTCTGCAATGGCTAAGTGAGATGGTGTGACTTCTGGGAAAGCAGATGGCATCCACGGCCATTGGAGTGACCCATTCAAAGAGGTTCCTTACATGTGGGCATGACTGGGGGATACTGGAAGGTCATGTCCAAAATCGTAACTTTTCCAAGTTCTGGTTGAGAATTCCAGTGTGAAGAGTTAGAGCTTTTGTGAAATCTCCACTCAGGCCATGAACCTTAGTGGATGACATTGGGTTAGTCACCAATTCTCAAGCTTAGCCTTACCTTCTGGACCTTTGAGTTCAGGAGAATGCCATGGAGGTTGCATTGGCCTCCTTGGAGTAAAAGCAGGTTATTTTTTTTCTTTTTAAAAAGCCAAATAAATGAAACTCCTGTTATACTAGGCCAGAAATAACTTTTCCAAGGGACATATTTGAATTAAGATTACCAACCAGCATTTATAGACAGGCTCCTGTGTCTTAAACAATTACCTGAGGTATAGACATTCATCCCATGAGGTTTTTCTCTGAACTGCACCTGCATACCAGGAGAAGCTTCCTGGGCTAACTTTCTACACATCAAACATCTGGTAATATGTACGTCATGTCTCCCCCATACTTGGCAACCATAACTAGAACTGAATAAGAGACATCCATTATATCCTGTCAGTGTGGATGCAAAATAGTTTGACCGATACTGGTTCTAAAGCAGCAGTTCTTTACAACAGGTGTAATACCTCTGAAACAAAGAGGATTTAATTCTCCTCTTTCTAAAAACTTGTGTGCTTAATGTCATCCTCAAAATTCAGTTGTCTCTTTTTTTCTGTAAAGAGTCTGCCCAAAGCTGGTGCAACAAACAAATATGGAAAACAAAACAATGGCCCACAGATTGGAAACAATCCAGTTTCCAAGAAAGGGGACACCAGGAATTATAATAACCGATGTAAGCAAAGCAAAATTCAAGATTTTATGAGAAAGGTTTGTCAGATGTCCAAGCTGGGTTCAGAAAAGGAAGAGAATGCTGAGGATTATATTGCAGATGTATGTTTAACAATGGAATACACTGAAGAAAATCAACCTGTGTTTTATAGATTACATCAAAATCTTTGACAGTGTAGATCATGAGAAATTGCAGGTCACTCTAAAAGAAGTATGTATGCCACAATATCTGATTGTCGTTATGCATACTCTGGATAAGAGACCACCATCAAGACACAATATGGAGAAACAGAATGGTTTCCCATTGGCAAGGGGATCAGACAAAGCTGCATTTTATGATTCTACCTGTTTGATGTATATGCAAAAATCATCATATGGAAAGCAGGATTAGAGTCAGAGGAAGCAGGTCTGAAAATTGGAGGAACAAGCATCAACAATTTAAGATATGAAGATACTTGCAGAAAATAGCAAAGACTTGAATGACTGCTGATGAAAATTAAGGAAAAAAGTGCAAGAGCAGGGCTACAGCTGAATATTAAGAAGACAAAAGCAATGACCACAGATTATTTAAGTGGGTAAAGAAGACATTGAAGTAGTTAAAAATTTCCTATACTTCAGCTCAGTCATTAATCAGAATTGAGGCTGTAGTCAAAACTTCAGAAGAAGACTAAGAGTTGGAAAGGCAGCCATAAAGGAACTAGATAAAATCCTTAAGTGTAAAGATGTATAATTAAATACCACACTCAGAATCATCCAAGGCTTTGCAGTTTGGACCTCTATTTATGGTTGTGCAAGCTTGAACAGTAAGGAAAGCTGACAGGAAGAAAATCAACTCATTTGAAATATGGTGCTATGAATACCATGGACTGCTAAAAGGACAAATGAATGGGTCTTAGAGCAAATCAAGCCTGATCTCTCACTAGAAGTGAAGATGACTAAACTGAGGCTGAGATGACGTGACTCACTGGAAAAGAAGATAATGCTTAGTAAAGTGGGCAATGGTAGGAAAAGAGGGAAACCACAACACAGGTGGATTAATTCAACCAAGGAAGCCACAGCCCAGAGTTTGCAAAACCTGAGCAAAGCAGTCAATGACTGAGAAACTTGACTGTCTCTCATTCATAGAGTTACTGTAAGTCAGAGTTGAATCGATGGCAAATAACAAAAACAAGTTGATGGCTGTTCCAATGGTCTTTTGAGATAATGGGGGGGGTGTGTGTATAGAGCTGCACCTTCCTCCTGGACCAGCCTTACTGTGTAGTGTTGCAGATGAATAAGGAACTCCACACATAAGGAGATCCCATATGGTCCCTGTATATGAAAGCTACAGCCATCAATATAATCCTGAGTTATGTGTATTTGAGTGATAAATATTGAGCATTACCTGACTTGACTCCCAGACAAAAGCACTTCTCTTACGCATCTCTCTTGAAATACTTTGGAATGTTTTCTGTGGAACTGACAACCACCTTGACTGTCTGATGTCACAAGAGAGAAAGCAGGCAGAGGGGGAGGTGTGTTCCATGCCATGTAAGGAAGTCAAGGAGTAGAGTTCTTCCCATCATTTTCCTTGCCAGGAGAAAACTTCATTTGCACCCTTCCGGGTAACATGGAGGCTACTGTAGAAGGCAGAGGAGCAGGGAGCTAGAGAACCTGCTTTGGCTTTAGGTGCACAACTTTAATCTCTGGCATCTCTACAGAAGGCAGGGGTGGACAATTTGTGACCAGTGGCTTCCCAAGTCCCTTTTTGTCTATGGGGATCGGGGGCAAGGCACTCCCGAAAACAACACCAATCAAAACTTGTCACTGGCTAATGCCATTGAAGTCTGGCAAATTTTCCCGACAGTGGAAAGGGTAAGAGGTGTACATGGTGAGTCTGGGGAAGGGACTGGCCCATGGACCCACTGAAGTTGCCCAACACATCAGCAAAATTTCTGCTGTCAAGTCAGTGCAAACTATACTGAGGCCACGGGTCTGGCTTAGTGCAGGACTGCTCATTCTCTTCCTTAACTGACAACGATGTGGAGTCCATACACCAGACCTTCAACTCCAACTACTCCATTTTTCTACTGTCCAATTCCTTCATAAATAGCATATACATATTAATTAATTATTAATGTAGTAAATATTAATTTGCTACAGATTTTCTATAGTTAAATGGTAGCATAAGGCATTGCATCACCTCCATATGAATCATCAGGCTCTAGGCTTCCTTCACTTATCTAACAGGGTTAGGGGCTGGAATGTTAGGTATAAAAACTGGTGCTCTGTCATTTGCTATAGAATTGATGTGTGTTAACAATTAACTGTGATATTAATTAGCATTTTAGACACTTGTCGTTCATCAAACAACCTTGCTTTAGAATTGTTTATTCTGCTCTACTCCTGTTTATAATCAGTATGTGCAAAGAGAAGGATGTTGCAAACATGAAAGATATCTTTGAGAATGACCTAGGATGTAACAGGGTCATGTGGACTTGGGAAGTTAAGGGTCAGATAGAATGTAACACGGGTACAAGCTGTGACTCTGCTCATGCTGATGCATGAATCTTTTTTTTTCTGTAAGCATTCTTTAACATAAAAATGGTATAAGAAAGGAAGCCTGAAAGAATAAATCATCCTTCCTGGGAGGGATCCTTTGGCCAAAGAAACTTGTGTGTGTGTCTTTCTTTTTTTCCTTTCCTTTTCTTCTTTTTCCTTTTCTTCCTACCGTCTCTTTTCTTCCTATCTTGAACCCTTAGGAGTTCACGCCAGCTTCGTGTCCACATGGGAATACAATGAGGTGTGGTTTGTTTATCGACCCTAACAGGAATACTGTCAGAAAGCGGAAATGGTCAAAAAGTGGAACCCATCTATTGTGGGGAATATGAAGGGCTTACAGAGGCTTGCCTGAGATCAGCCGAACATGTGTGTGCTGCTTGTAAAGTCTCTCACCTGGCTAGGTGTCTTTCTGCCCACTCCACCCCGACTTAAGCTCACTTTGCAAGCAGCACATGCGCTCTCCCAAGTGGGCCTCTCTCGGCAAGAAGAACTGGCAGAAGCCCACTGGTACAGACAAGTTCCATTAATCCACCCAGAGGATCCACTCTTCCCTTAAGCAAGACCTGGTCTATGCATGTGTGAGGGCAGTCCCAGACAAGGCTCCATAGGCAAGAAGAATAGACGAAGAGTGGACCCCATGTTGAATTGATGGAATTTGTTCTTAATTTAGAAGCACTGAAAGGGTAAGTCATCAGATAATGTGGTATTGAAAATAAAATATATTTATTTAAAATTTTTCTGAACTTCCTTAAATTTCTGTGAAATCAAATATACAACAAAGGAGGCATTTAATGTCACAAGTGTTTATTTTGAAGTTTGGCTTGGTACATTTCTACCGACTCCACTCAAAATTGCTTCTGACTCTGACTCCACAGCCCTGTAAAGTGGTCGTTCAACACTCCCAGCACAGAAATAGGATAATGTCCTGCTTTTTTCAGTCATTTTATTTTGATCAGCAGGTGGCAGCACTGTCCCACAATTACTATTTCTTTAGAAAAAAAAATCCTAGATAGAAAAGCAAATAACCTTCATTCCAGTTCAGAGATCACAGGAACTTTATTAAGTCCAGGATAAAAGTACTGTACCTCCAAGATGCCAATTCACTGTTAACAGACCTGGAAAAGAACAAATTGATGGTCTTATGCCTAGCAAAATGAAGGACAAAAAGCAGCAATGCTAATTCTAACCCCCACCAGATACTCTAGACCAGTGATTCTTAACCTTTTCTTTCCCCTCTGTAAATATAACTTGTTGCTAGGGTCCCCCAAGACTTAAATATTTAGAATTAGATTTAAATATTCAAATATTTATTTAAATATACAAATATCTATATTTTTTATTTAAAGCTTCTGGAGTCTAGGATTCAAATCCCATTCATACACTGGGTGACCTTGGGCTAGTACATTCTCTCAGCCTCAGAGGAAGGCAAAGACAACCCCACCACTGAACAAATCTTGCAGGGGGAAAAAACACACCCTGTGATAGGTTCCCCTTGGAGTCACCACAAATCAGAAGTGACTTGAAGGCACACAACAACAAAGTGCTGCTGACAAGGCGGTTCTTTCTAGGCAGCATATCAATCCTCTTTGAAAATGATTTATGGCCTCTCTAAGGCAAACCTATCGTGGAGGTTTTCTTGGCAAGATTTGTTGCCTTTGTCTGAGGCTGAGAGAATGTGACTTGCCTGAGGCCACCCAGTGGGTTTCCATGGCTGAATGGAGATTCAAGCCCTGGTTTCCAGAGTCAGAGGGCCTTTCCGCACTATACTGTTATTTCACTTTCAACCAGTGATACAGACTTGAGTCAATAGACTCGGACTCAAGTCGGACTTAAGTCGCTTCAGTGACTCGACTCGGACTCAACTCAGCAGTAAATGATACGCTGACTCAGCTCGACTCAAGACTTGTATATTTTTAATGACGGACTTGCTGCCCTCAGTTCAGTAACACAACCCATTAATCCAGAAACCTTATGACTTTGAACAACGCCTCCATCTCTTTTTGCCTACTGGTCGCATGGCAATCTGTCTCAAGCCCAAAGTGTGGGCTCATTTCTCAGAAGGGACCAGCAAATGGACTAGGCAATGGGCTTGAGGCAGGCTTCAGGTCTGCTCAGCAGTCTGTCCTTGCTGCATATTCAAAGAGCCTTCTAAAACTTTTCCTAAGAGCAGAAAACAAGACTCACCCTCAGAGCGCAGGGTGCATTTCCCAGGAGGGAACGGCAACAGGCTTGAGGAGGAAGGATCCTTCCTTCTAAAGCTTTTGAAGCTTCAGTAATGGGGAGTAGGAAGGATCCTATTCCCCACTTCTAAAAAGTCATCCAGCTTCAGAAATGGAAAGTGAGAAGGATCCTGTTGCCCACATCCAAAGCTGCAGATGGCAAAATCACAAATGTGGAGGGCTGACTCTGCTTAAATTATTAAAACTGACTTTATTTGATTCTGTTCAATAATTCTGGAATTTTGGTTGGGGTATAAAGTTGACTTCCAGACTTGAGACTTGACTTGAAAGTATCTTCAAGGACTTCAGACTTGGACTAAAAGACTTAAATACACCACTGTTTTCAACATCCTGTGGAGTCATAGGGTTTGCAGTTGAGGGAGGGGCCTTTAGAATTCTCAGCCAGAGAGCTCTTCAGCCTCAGTAAACTGCAAACCCCAGAATTCCACAGGATGTTGAAAGTGGAATAATAGCACTATCACAGTGTAGTGCGGAAAGGCCCATAGTTTGGGCACGTGCACATGCCTGCCATCTATGTCCCTTTCATCAGGGATGCAGCATCAGGGGATGTGGGCACTGAGGGGATAGGGGGTTGGACCTAGACTTGGAAAGTCTAGGTTCAAGATTTTGCAGAGCCATGAAACATACTGGGTAACCTTGAGACAGTCCCTCCCTCTGGCTGAATTATCTCATAGGATTGGTCTGAGGACAAAGTGGGAAGGAGAGTTACTTTGAACTTATTGGTGTGGTCTAAAGACTAACTGAGACTCAACTTGATGCAGTGGTTTGAGTGTTTGACTAGGACACTGGAGACCAGTATTCAAATCTCTGCTCAGCCATGGAAACCCAATGGGTGACTGGGTGGGCAAGTCACACTCTCAGCCTCAGAAGGCAGCAAAGGCAAACCTTCTCTGAACAAATGATACCAAGAAAACCCTGTGATATGTTCACCTTAGGGTTACCATAAGTCAGATATGCCTTGAAGGCACATTAGCAAAAGAAAGGGTAACTATCACCACAACAGCCCAATGTAGAGAAGCTTAAAACTTTTCAAAGTATAGGGTTAAGAGGTAAGAAAAGCTTCATTTGTTCATTTGCAGCATATTGTGTTTTGTATGAGGCCTTGAAGAAAAGAAATTGTATCCTCAGGAAAAAAGAAGATACGTCTTCTTTCAAGGGGTGTTCAAGGGATGTGTTTGTTTGTTTTGAAAAAAGTCCAATGCATGTTGGCATATCTATCTATCTATCTATCTATCTATCTATCTATCTATCTATCTATCTATCTTTTTGGCCTCCTTCAGGGGCTACATAAAAACAAATGAAAATAGAAAGGTCAAATTAAAAATCAAAAAAGACAACACGTAAGAACTATATCATAATATCTATATAAAACATCATAATCAGTCATGTAGGGACGGGGGGTGAGGTGAGTGGTTCACCTCGGATGGCAATGTTTTTGGAGCATCCTGGCCTATAGCCATGCCCCCCGTGCATCGCAGCCACACACCATGGCCACGCCTCCATGCAGTGGCCATGCCCCTTGTGCCATAGCCCCGCCCCCTCTCCACCCTCCAAACGCTGCCACTGATCATAATACATTTCAATACATACCAGTATGCTATCTAGCAGCAGAAATTTCTGGTACTGAAAATCTCATTCCATTTGCTGGACCAAGAAGAAACTAGAGTACAAGGCTCAAAGTTGTTGTTGTTGTTTTCAAAAAAAGAAATTGGCAGATAGTCAGAACAAGGGGGGAAGAGCAGAGAGTGAAATAGCTTCTTGTACAAGTGGCCTAGAAAAAAAAAATCAGTGAATTTACAAAAGTGGGAGGAGATCACATTCTTCATGTAGTCCTCCAAGAATTAATGATCTTAATTTTTAAAATCCACTCTTCTTTTTTTAAATAGAATTTTATTATTA
The DNA here is from genome assembly GCA_948474755.1 of Ctenosaura bakeri. Lineage (NCBI taxonomy): Eukaryota > Metazoa > Chordata > Lepidosauria > Squamata > Iguanidae > Ctenosaura > Ctenosaura bakeri. The sequence continues at coordinate 355,243 of CAOLHI010000693.1, forward strand.
TTTATTTTTCTATAACCCTATTTGTTGAAGGATGATGGAAACCTGAAAATAGGACTCACCAACAAGTATCTTCCCCCCGCCCCATATTTGAAAGGTGTACTTCTATACATCATTAAGCAGTCTTGTGTCTTTCCTACAGATAGCTTTAGACACTTCAATTCTATAGCATTGATAAAATTGCTACTGCAATTGGCAAAGTGTGCCAAGGTGTAATTGTGTTTGTCAGTGTGATTTATAAATTCAGTCATTTTGGAGGTAAATCTGCAACAGATGGAACTGACACAAGGGTCATGATTTGTGGGTCTTGCTGCACCCATCAGCATATTCATAGGTGTTTGGTTTTGTTCCCTGAAATTGCTATTCACTAAAATATTTCAAAACGGCCCCACATTTGTTGTTTGCACCCATACAACTGGGCTTCTTCTCTTCTGTTTTCATCATTTACATTTGGTTGGTTATTGCTAGTGTGAGATATAGTCATACAATTGTCTTTATGAAGTGATAGTAATTTTATACACTGCCGATCAATGTCAGGAACGTGAAAGTAGACAAGAGTCAACATTCAGTATTCACTGTTACTTTTGGAAGAGGACAGAATAACTGCTATGGTTTTCCAGGTTCCCATCTTTGTAAATAGGAGCATGATTTGTCTCCTTGAAATGCAACCTTCCTTGCCTACCTGCTGAAGTTTTTTAACAGCTCACATTTCTTCTACCTAATAAATGCCCATGCGTGGAGAACCTCATACTACTCCCTATAGGAGAAAAGGCTTCTTGAAAACCCTACAGAGGGACCATTAGAGATGCACAGTGGTTTCATTGTTCCCTCTTAGGAACACCCACCAACCGGCTCCTGAAGAAGTAGAAAAAGAAGTGGCGGCTGTGGAATGAAAACAAACAATCCACAGTTTGTGACTGAGCACAGAGGCCCACAGAGGGCCCTGTTCACTCCTTTGGTTTCATTCACAGATTCCAAAGGGCCGAAAATACCGTTTCAAACAGCCCATGCTTCAAGTTGGGCTGAAGGGTTTTTTGTTTTTTTAAGAATGTTATACAGCTGAGCTGCCATTCCAGTTACTTGTCCAAGCCTTCCCCTGCCTCCTCCCTAAATGTTGCCATTCAGTACATATCTACCTAAAACGTGCAGCCAAGCAAAGTTCACTCATCTCTAGTTTGTGCTGCAGCCTGGTGCGGGGAACAGACAACAGGCCTCTCTTTCAAAAAGAACCACCGCTTTTCCACATCTGGCTTTCATCGGCTGTTGCATCAGGCCATAAATGGATCTCTCCAAGCTGGCAAATGGTATTTTGATTATCACAAGCTGACAACTGGACCATTCTCCCAAGCTTCCTCAATTCAGTGGCATGGATTTATTATGGCATTCAGATGTGTGTCATTGACAGAATGACTACCCAAAATATCATGGACTGAATGGCATGGAAGCAGTGTTCTCTGTCCTGGAACTCCTCTGGTTAGGATTACATCCCCCATCATCCTCAGCAAGCATAGCCACTGGTGGATGATGGGAGCCGTAATGCAAAACAGCAGTGAGGCACCAGGTTGGAGAAGACTGCGTAGAGACACCCAAGAACAATAGAAGTATGGAAAGTTCTTCACCACAATGTACAGAAGGAGGCAGCAGCACATTGGACCACAGCTTTTATTGTTGCTGGTGAGGATGTTGTGTTTTTGAGTTTTCTCCCCCACTCTCCATCTATGCATGTGTATAATAAACTAGCACAGGAGGCTTGGTGTAATCCTTTTTCCTTGTGTCAGTCTATTACATGTAAATAATTTTTTTTTTTAAAAAAGTAGGAGTCCACTTGAAAGTACTATCATCTCTGACATGCAAAGTGGTACAATTCAGAATTCTTCAGCCTCATTCATTTAATATGTGACAAGGGTCTTTTAAATGGTGCAACTAAATCTGAGAGCAGGGGTGGAATAGCTGGGGCCAAGGTTGTCTTTAGTTGTTGCCTAGGATACTCCTGGACCATGATCCCCTGGAAGTTGTATTCCAATACATCTGGAAGACATCACATTGAGTGAGACTGGTTCTAGGGAAACAAGCTCATGATGTTGCATAGTTTGATTTCCCTGTTTTGATGCCAATCTACTGGTTGCTCCTTTCTGAAGGACAAGTGGAACATGCATGATGCCACAATGCATGTGTCTGTGTCAGGTAAGTGCACAAGGAAAACCCAGACTCTGCAGCCACATTCTGTCAGGCCATATATATTTAAGAAGTTTTTAGGACGTTCATAATCTTATTCTCAAGATTCTACACATTGGTTGTGAGGCTGAGTTCAAGGCAGTAGGCCCAAGGTTCTCAAGGAGAACAAGCAATTCAAGTAATCCATCACAATAGAATCACTGGACCACAGAAATAAGAAAGCAACGCAGAAGGGAACAGAAGGAACCAAGATTTGTGGTAGGCAAAGCACATTGCTTTAAAAGCAAACGTGCAGCCAGGAGGCAGTAGGAACCCACCACAGGTCTTCCTCAGTTAAGGCAGAGCTGAAGGATTTAGCACATGAAACTTTCCAGACTCCCTTCCAGGCTTGGTGGCCCTTTGTTAATAAAACCAGGGCAATTTGCTTTTTCTTTTTTTCCACCTTAACTTTACATTTATGGGTAGATGCTCCAATGTTAAGAAAAAGGCATCTGAGCAATACTGGTGCTTTTGTTACCAAGTTAGAGCACATGTGAAGATGCTATATAAGAACGGAAGGAACAGTGAGTTTGTCAGCCAGGGTTAAGCCTGTCTTTCTCTGGGCTATCACAAAGGTCTACAACAGTGAATCAAACACTGGTTCCACCACTAGATTTGCTCCCTGTACATGCCAATTTACTGTTGTTTATTTTGTTCTTTTAAGAAAATGCACACATTTTAAAAAGAATTGCAGGACTGCTTTAGAGATGAAAATGGAGGCATGTTTGTGACATCACAGACTCTGGCCAACAGGTTAACTTCCACACCTGTATCTTCCACATTCAAGCCACTGCCACATTAAAAACACTGCCATTGTTCTTAGAGAAGTCACCTTAGAAGCAAAGTACCGTATTCACAGAAGAACAGAATTCTGTTGTCTCCCCCCGCAACAGAAGTACTGATTAGATCTACATATAGACCCATAATGAATAAAAACAATTCAATTTGAAATAATAACTGGCATGAACTTTATTATCTAATTGTGCTTGTATCATTCTCTAAGTATAAAAGATTAGTGAGCTGAAATTCCATGCACACCTGTTAGGGAAGAAATGGCACTGCACTCAGTGGGAGTTACCTCTAAGTAAATACGCCTGAGCTCATATTGCCCATTGACCTTCTATAGTCTACCCACATCCCTTCTTTTCAGTGGCAGTCTGTGGCTTCAATGGCAATAAATCTGGTCCAGGTTTTTGTCTGAACTTTAAATGTGCAATCCAAGGTGATGCACTTTATTCCCAAAATAAACTCAGCACCTTGGACATGTCCTTTGAAGTTCTGACACTAAAACCCAGAAAAGATTCACTGCTCCATTAACACAGAGGCTTCTATTTAACTTTTTGCTTTTAAGAGGTACTGTACAATCATAACTGCATTAATATTTGGAACCCTCTGAGTATGTTTTTAATTTAGCTTTATAAAGATTACAGAAGAGAAAGTGCACAGTTATCTACTTGGATATTTTTACAAGTGCTGTTCAAGAAATGATAAACAGAGAACTCTGGCTGAAGAAAAGGCTGATTATTTAAAAAAAAAACCATGACCATTTTGACATGGCTGCTGTAGTATCAAATTGCTTCCTGAATATGTTTTTGATGTACTTTTATTTACTTAAATAATAAGATAAAAAAATTCCCTGAGTGTTTCCTAGCACCATTACTGAAATCTCAAAAGTCCCAGGTTGACTGACAGCTGAGATGAAAAACAAAAAATAATCCACCACTTTTTGATTCCTTGCAATCTCTTTAATACTGTGAAATACTTTTTCTTTTTCTTTTAAAATACAGTATTTTCTGAGGTAGACCATTACAGTTCAAACGCATTTTTCAGACATTAATAAGACATGAATTAAATACTTTCATGTACAATATGTTGCAAAATGAGGTAGAAATGGTTACAGAGGATGTACAAAGTCAAAAATGATTTTTTTAAAAAAAAAAGTCTTCAAAATTCCAGTACCACTTTTTGGAGGAAAGCAAAACATAAAAGAGAAGATAATCCTTCCTCAGGTGAACAATATATCCTTGATAGCTATGAGAGGAGTTTGCATTGAAGGCACCAGAGTGAAAGCACTAGAGTTAGACCAGAGCTTAGAAATGTAACTTTTGGGGGCTACAGCTCCAAAAATCCCCAGTCAGCATGGCCAGTGGCCTTGGTCACTGGAGGCTTCTGCAAATTGGGGCCTCTAATAAAGTAACCTTCCCAAGCTCTGGAAAAAGCTGTGCTCACCACTAACAAGTTCCTTTATTAATACAACAGATTAAATTTTACCATCTTTTTAGTACTTCTGGGTATTTTGTGCATGTGCTTTCAAAGTGCCTGTCAGCTTATGGCAACCCCATGAATCACACAAGGTTTTCTTAAGCAAGGAATATTCAGAGGTGGTTTTGCCAGTTGCTTCCTCTGAAATATAGACCACAGCACCTGGTGTTTGTTGGTGGTTTCCCATCTGAGTACTAATGAGGGCTGATCCTGCTTAGCTTCCAAGATCAGATAGGATCTAGTACTTTAGGGTATAGAACTTACAACTGTGATGAGAAGAGTTGTGTGTGGATAACCATGCAGACATACTGGCAAACAATTTATTTCTTTTTTACTAGCATTGACTTTGCCTTCTGTTTTTACTTCTGACTTTCACAGAAACCTTTTCTCATTGATGTGTTTCTTGCGGAAACTTCATCCACTGCAAAGGATTCTGGGGCCACATTCTCGAATGTGTGGTCACAAAAGTTTGCCCTGTGTTGTCAGACACTTATTATTGCCATTCATGACAAAGAATGTATAATCTGGGTCTAAAATAACACACTTTTGCAGCTGTTCTTGGGCCCAGAAGATCTGTAGTGGTGAAAGAGGTCCAGAGTTTGCCTAGTGGTTCTTAGATTTTTGTCTTTAGATCTTTAAACTTCAATTCCCAGAAGTCCTAGCCAACACTGCCAATGTTCAAGGCTTCTGGAGACTGAAGTCCAAGACACCTGGAGCACAAAAGTTTGAGGACCCCTGCTTATTAGACCATTTTGACAACCATCAACCTTCAGGAAAAGGAGAAAACAAGACTAAAAGAGCTGAAGTATTAGACCATTATTAATTAAATGTGCCACTGCCTCCACCTCTTACCTCCTCCTTACTTGATTTATTCCTCACTTTTCCCCCAAAACAGGAACTCAAGGCAACCTTCACAAATGCACTTAACTTTGCTGAAAATCTCTGGACCAAATTCAATCTTACTCCCCTCCAGCTGCTCCAGCAGAGTTCTACTCAGAAAGGTCCTGCATTCTGCTGGAGAAGGAGGAGGTGAGTTTTGCTGGGCGCCCAATCTTGCAGCACCCTCTCCCCTACAGTCCCACAAGCCCCCAACTCCCCTCACCAGATTTTCATTGGACTCAAGAGATCTCAAAGGGAGAGAAATCAATCAAGAATCCCCTCCTTCCTCCACAAGGGAAACACTCCCCCAGGTCAGAAGCCTCTTGCAGAGAGGAGCTGCACAGAGAATGGTTTTGGCATTTGGGTTATATTTTGAGCTCTCCATTTTTGTGCATATTTGAGGGGGCTATTTCTGTAACATGGGAAGGAAGGAAGGAAAGAAGACTAAACAAAGTGTACTAGGAGGCATGAAAGTCCTAATTTTTGAAAGCTAATTTGCAATAACTTATATAGTAAATGAATTGTATAGAATGAGTGAATACAAGACACAAATTTAAATCCAAACACCAGTCAGCAAGCACAAAATGCACACATAAAAAACCTGCTGTCAAAAATCATATACACCTTCCTCCTTGGTAGAGATTTCCATAGCTTTTCAAGGACAATGGAGCTTCTGAATCATTTCAGGTTTCTGGGAACCGAAGCCCAAAAATATAAATTTTCCAAGCTCCATCTAAATCTGTTCATGGAAACCCCTCCTGTCAGCTAACTAGTGCCTTTATATTCAGAGACAGTTCATCTCTGAATGTTAGCTTGTTGGGGGACAAATAATCAGGGAAGTTTTGTTATCTTGCTCTGCTTGCAAACTACCTAGAGACATTTAGCTGGCTGCTGCTGTAAAGAAGAGTATTGGACTACATAGAAATGAGTAGCGTTTCCATGATGGGGTTTGAATTCCAAACACTGCACCAGGCCTTTGACTCTCCCCACATATGCTGCTGCAACACAAACCATTTTTAACAGAATGCAAAACAAAGGCTGACATACACGCCAGCTGTCCAAGATCAGAAGTCTGAAGCCTGACTCTTGGTTACCAATCTCATTGCAAATTTTCTCCTCCAAAATTTTCTCCTTCGGGTACTCCCTCCAATTAATTCTGCTGCTTCAGACTACACCTCAGATTCACACCTGCCTCTCCTCTGCTTAATAATCCCTACCAAAGAATGAGAATCTCATGTTCCTTTTTATGTCAGTAGTGCAGCCCAGACCAACTGTATCTACCCTTCACACTTCTATGCAACCTAACCCTGCACTCCACTTCCCTTCCCAAGCTTTCTAAGAGGCAGGAAAATAAAAAAGCTGTGGTTTGTTTACAATGGGGAGCAGCTAGCCAGTTAGCAACCACCAGCAGGTCCACACCTAAGCCAGCTTCTTCCACTCATTGCTCTCATCTTTCACCAGTAGAGTGAGCCACGGAGCAAATGCTATTAAGCCACATTTATTCTCCTACAATGGTTCTGCTGGCATTTCAGAGCCATTATATGAACACACAAAACAGCACAGTACCTTCAGGTGGTACCATCTGTCATACGTATTACAGAAAGTGTCACCACTGCATCCTTCTCACAAGGGCTGCCATCCTTCAATTTGTCTTAGGGGGAGCAGCAATATACAGTAGACAAAAAGCTTCACATGATATCATCAACAAACCAGGAAATCCAAAAATCTTTGGTGCTAATCTAGAGGCAAGCTCTTTGCGCAGGACAGATTCACTTCCATGTATTTCACTTCTAACAGATATGATTACAGTTACTTTTAAAGACATTCTAGAGGTTTTTCAAGCATCGTGTACAGTAAATAATCCTTTGCAACAGAAAGTTAAATTCATTGCTTAGAAGCAGCTATTCTTTATTATTTTTACCTAAACCTTCCTGTATGGATACAAGATTAATTATTTTCTTTTTTAAAGGTATTTTACAACTTGTGAGGAGAGAATACATTTATTTATTGGCAAAGGATGGGTTTGTTGTCAGGAGATTAATTATTGCTCAGTAATTATTTATTTATTTATGGGCAGGCACTGCTGGACACGATCAGGAGGACTGGAAATTTGCTTTTGTAACAAGCACTGTCATTGAAAGGAAACGGTACCACATATTCAGTGTTACAAAAAAAAAAAAAAAAGGATTAAACTGCATTGGTTATGACCAGCCAATTGTGAAAAGTAACTGAATTTCATATTAGAGAATGAAACGCAATCGTTCCCACTGTAACACAATATTTGGGGTTTGATTAAATGTGTCAAGTCAACATTCTGCTCCACAGTGAGACTTTGAAATATGGTGTATGGATCAACCATTCCATCTCCTGACTGGCTCTGTGTGTGAAAGAGAGAGAACACACGTGTGCATGCATGTGCACATGTTCATACATACACATTTTTCCTATTGTTGATTTGGATATATCATCTATGCTGGAGAGTGAAAAAATAATTGCATATGGAATGAAAATTGCTTTATTTGTGGCTGCCAGTCAAACCTCGGCAAAGTTCTTGTTTAATTTCAGTCTTCATAACATCAGCTTTTATCAGACTCTGATGCCATACTGGCAAAGAGAAGAACAAAAAGAGACAGATTGGCTCTTGTATCTTCATGTTTTGCCAGAAGGGGCAACTGGTGCTTTGATGGGCAAAAAGCAGGCTCTTCCTCAGGAAAATGGTCTGAAAGGAAAGGCTTAAATCATTTTCAGATCCCATGAATTAGGGTGGGCTTTCCCCCAACACATACTAGCTTCAATTAAGCCTTTAAAGCATGCACACATGGAATGAGACTGTGGAAGATGGAGTTTCAGATATCCGGATGCCATGTCCAGTCATGTTCCCTCAAGTGAGAGAAGAAAAAGGACTAGGTTGACCAGTCTTGTTTGGTGTATTACAGAAAGACAAGGAAAATAGCTGGAGAGGGAAGTAGGAACACTTCTGGATGGCAGAAAGCTAATTTGGTCACTGTGAAACACCACAAAGAGTACTGAGGTGAAATATATATACTTCCTCTCTCCCTTACTATGAGAAGACAAGGACAGTTCTCCCCTGTGAGAATCACCAGAAGCGTCCACACAACCTAAGAGCAAGATGGAACTGAGGGACAGCTCCTGCTTCCTAAACCCAAGGAACACTTTGACAGGGGCCCTCACTCAAGGCAGGGCCAGGAAAACCTTTGACCCTCCAGATGTTGATGTATTGATACTCCCAAGATCCCTCAAATTTGTCTAGGTTGACAAAGACCAATGGGAACTGGATTCAAGCAATATCTTGAGGGCCATAGGCCCCCCACGCTAATATAAGAGATGATGGATTTCAGGCTCCAACAATACACTACATGGCAAAAAGGGGGCTTGAAAATAAAAAAAAAATCCAAAAGGAAATTTTGATTTTTGCCATTTTATATAAGGGATGCCATTTTACTACACCGTTGTACATAATGGGACGTGAGTATCCATGAATTTTGGTATCCATGGGGGAGGGGGTCCTAGAACCAAGCTGTATGTGGACACCAAGGGCCCACTGTACCATTTCCTGGCCCAGTCCCTAAGCCCACCTCAACAACCAGCAGCCAGATCAGGTGAAGAAGGTCTGTTCAGATACTGATCAGGGTGCTAAGAGGATGGCATTTCCATCTCCTCCTGCCAGCATGCAAAGCTGCCAACAAGGATTTGTGACAGAGATCCTACTTCTGATTGTTGCATTCTCACTCACTGGTTGGAGGGGCCTGGAAATGTCACTCTTCCTGCACCCTGACTGGCAACTGAACTGCCCTTCTTTACCTGATCTGGGCGCTGGCTGTTAAGGTGGGCAAGGAGAGACATTTACATAGCCTTAGAGTAAGACAATTCAGTTTTGCTGAATATAGAACAGTTATGGATCCATGACTCTAGATTACAAATCTGTAACTGCAATACAGAATACCAGGCTGTATTCATAAACCACCAGGGTATTAGAAGGTGGGTTCAGAGATGAAATGTTTTGGGACAGTAACTACAAATAGTAGAAATGTCTGTGCCACATGAAAAGATGGTCAATGGGCTGGAATAGATGTATGGACGGATAGACGGACGGATGAATGGATAAGAGCTCTAAGTATGTATGTGACAGTGTCCATACTTTTCCACAGAATCAGTCCTGGCAGGAAGCTATAAATGGAAGCCAGCAAGAAAATAATAACAGTGTCATCATAGATGAATAACAAAATAATTTCATTCAAATTAAAGTGCTACCAGATGTAGTAGAATTTCCTTATTGAGAAATACAAACATTTCTCACCACCACTTAGCTTATGGCTGATTTTTAAAATTGAGATAAGGTGTTGTTTCACTTATGGAGACAACAGTCAAAGATGGCCATGGACTGCCAATGCTGACAACCATCAAATCAAAGGTGAACATTTTCCTGACTAAAAATATCAACCTTAGCCAGACAGAATGTCACCATTTTGATTGTCCTAAACTCATTACGCCAAGTCACTGCAGCTATCTTCATAGATATTTATGGGAACATGGGAGAACTCACAGATGCAAGCTCATTCCATGCTCAATGACCGTGGACCACTTCCTACATCACCCTTTTAGGCCTACACCTAAAAAGCCAAACCATAAGCGATCATCAATTCTGTAGTCCCTTCTTCTCATTGTTTTGGTTTTCATGGAAAGCAAGCGAGAAAGGTTAAAACTGGAAAAAAGAATACAGATGGTAGGAGAGATTGCTTAATCCTTTCTCCTCCTGCTGGCTGTCTATTCCAAATCAACTGCCTCTCCAATTGCTTTGAGAAAAAGAGGCAGCTTAGTATTCCTTCCTCATACAAGGATTAAAATAACAGGGGTTGATACCAAACTGCAATTACCCTTGTAGAGTATATGAAAGAACCTGTAATGGTACACCATTTGTACCTATGAAATAGCCAGGCAAACACGACACACACACCATTCTATATTATGTCAAATTCCCACAAAAATAATACTTGTCCATGCTCTTTGGCTATGAACTACCAAAGGATAACGCACAGTGTGATAACACCACATTTGTGGATTGACAATTGCCTCCTATTTTCCTCTAAAGACAGTGTCCTGTCTTATTGATTGGTTCCAAACTCTGAAGAGGAATTATTGACTGGCATCTTCTACATTAATAACTGTACTTTTACAGTTAAAAGTACTTTTAATATAAAAAGTGCCTGACCATGCTAGAGCTTCATGTCATTCACATATTAGAGTGAGGCTGAGGGAATGTGGCTCCCCCAGAGCTCATCCACAACTCAGCTAGGACATGACACCAAGTCTCGTACTTCAGCCTCCCCAGCCACCACATGCATCCTCTTTTTCTGGAAGTAAGTGCTTTGGCTTAAAGAAGACTTAAATGAGAATTTACCAAACCCCTCCTCTCACTACCGCCAAATTCAGAAGTAATTCTGAGCCTATTGTTGTTGTTTAGATAGACTACCTCTTCATCCCATCAAATCCTGGGTTCCACTGAGCTAGGATATTCTCTGTAGTCACATATCAGTTCCTATGCTTTGTACAGCAGTATAAGACCATGAAATTTTCAAGAAGCCATGGGAGAGGTGGACATTTGTCATTATGGAAGTAAAGTACATCAGTTCAGGGAATATATATGCATGTGTGTGTGAGTCATCCTCTCTCTCTCTCTCTCTCTCTCACACACACACACACACACAAATGCACACACATTCCCTGAGAAATAAACAGAAATGACTGGCCTCAAAGATGAAAGAATCAAAGAAAGACCTGCATAGCAGAATCTTCTTGTGTAAGTTATGGAAAACATGTTCTACAGGTTCTCAAGCCAACAACATCAAAACCTTTTCCCAAGTACTTAGGCCAACTGAACTTTTGTTATCTTCTGGATGGATAATCACTGCCTAGCAATTATTTCTGATACAAGTGCCACGGAACAACTATTTAGGAAGCAAAAACATCCTAGTAAACTAGTTCTAATAAGCCAGTCTTTGGGTTCACAAGAGAAATTTGTGCCACAAAGTGCCACAGACCACAAAACAAAAGTGCACAATTGTTCCAAGACAATTTGGAAATGCCTTTCACAGCCTTCCAGAATACTTGGGGATGGTGGGGAGACAGTTTGTTCTTAAGCTTTCACTAGCCACGATTCCACAGTGTGATTCTTCATGCCTTTACAATGTGTGTGTATATAGTCTCACTGTGGCAGACACTGATGTGGGTGTATGCTCCAGTGCTAGCTTTACTTAGTGTGCAAATGCGGCCAAGAAGTCTCCTCGGGGGGAGGAGGGATGCGACTTGGTGAGGTGAAGGTAACTAAGCAGAGGCTTTCAAAAAATAAAGCCACTGGTTGATCACTACAGTGACACTGTTTGGGAGAGGACAGTGCATTCAAATGATGATTTTATGGACAAAATCTGAAGTTCACAAAATGTCCCAGCACTGGCATGCAAAGCATGGCCTACAATGAGCAAAGATATTTGGAATAATACAAAGGTGGACCCGAAACTGGCACAAACTATTGGTCTGCTATTCATTTCTTAGCTGAGAACAATACAGGCAGCAATGACTCTACTGTGAGATTCTTTGCACTTAAGGAAGTATTAATCTGTGGAGAAATATGTGTGTGGGGGGTTCTGCATAGAAATACTATTTTTCTGCACAAAAAGTATCTATTTCTGCCTAGAAGACATATTTTCTACACAGAAAAAGCTACATTTCTGGAAAAAAAGTGTTTTCTGCATAGAAAAACCACGTCGACTTCTGAGATCAGATGAGATTGGATGTGTTCAGGGTGGTATGGCCATAGGCTACTTCTGCACAGAAAGCATGTTTACTGTATAGTAAATATGTGTTCCTATACATAAAAAAGAAGAAGCATATTTCTCTACAGCCTAATACCTCTTAAAACACAACCAGTGATTGGGAACTACACAGAAATCTTGTTCTCATCCACTACAGGAATTCTTTATTCTTACCTGAGAGAATGAAGAACAAAGGCATACCACCTCTATGCACAACTTGCTTTCACAGAGCAGTGTCAGACAAATGGAAAAATGTCATCATTGCTCTAATGACAAAAATAGGGCTTACTGGGCAAACACAAAAAAGTGCTAACTTAACAGAAGATTGTTACCTTCGTTATAACAGCTGCACACTGATTGTGCTATATTTTATATACACAGAGAAAGAGAGAGAGAAAGAAGCAGATGGGCCAGAACCATGCCCTTAGACACCTGGCAGGGGGCATGCCCAGTATTACTAGAAAGAAGCTGAGAAGTGACGGGGTGCCAGAAGACAGTTGTTTCTGCTGGAACATGGATAGGATTGGGCCAGGGTCCAATTCTCCTCCAATCTGACTATGGCCCGCACCCACCCAATGCATCAAAATTCCTCCCTTTTTCTTTTAGAGTCTCTACCAAAATGATGATTGGAAGTGATGCCTCCAGTGTGGGAGGGACTCCAATGAAAACAGAGGTATTTCAAGTGGTATGGCTCTTGGGAGGAGGTTTAAGGGTGGGGGAGTTTTGCACATTTTTGCATATCTGGGGGTTTTCTGCCCAGTTTTTGGACAAAAATTACATGAAAATCATATCTTTAAAAAAAAAGAAGAGTTGGAGGACCTACAGGGAGCTTCTGGGATCACAAAGTGGGGCCCATAGGCTGCAAATTCCCCACTCTTGTGCTGCAAAGACAAAAGCAAAAGAGATGAGATCTGCCCTGTACTTAACTATGCCTCTACTGAACAAAGATTGGTGGATTGTATAAAAGCCTGTTCCCAACTCCATCACTTTCTCCTATTTATCAGTCACACTCTACTACAAGAGTAAAATTTTGAGTAGCCCATGGGCCACATGTACTTCCAATTCTTAAAAAAACCAGCCAAAAATACTTTGGGGAGAGAAAATAGCCTCTGGGGGATGTGGTTTTTGCCTTAAATGCTGGGATATGGGGGAAGTGTGCACACTGTGAACGTGTTTTTAAAATGGCACTGATTACTGGTTATCTCAAGTGTCACTTTGAGCTGCTGCCAGTGTGACCTGCCATGGGCTGAAAGGAACCAAAAATGGTCCTGAGACCCTTGACATGTGTCCACCCCTATCCTACTGCAACTAAAAAACAGAACTGAAGGTGGGATTACACTTGAGTCAAGGAAGCTTGATTCTCAATTGGAGGGATCAGTGAGGGCAGTAAGAGACATGATTCTTCTCATCCCATCTCCCTTTTAGTACAATAAAGTAGAGCCAGTTGCCACCAAGCCCCACTCAGGTCTAACACAAAGGACCTGGAGAAATAAACAGAGAGCATCCTGCACCAAATGTACTGGAGAATGGCAACACTCAGAAATCAAAGAAGCATCCTGTAGGAAGGAATGAAATGATAGAAAGACGAGGAAAAGGAGATGCAACAGCCAGAAGTATGGACATGTTCAGCAGGCTCCAACCCTCTCAACCCTCTTTTCTTGCCCAACTGTGCAATAACACTTCTTTCTGCTCTGACCACCCCATTTCTGGAGGGTGTTTTTTCCCCCCAACAACGTACCTCCTGTAAAACAACTTGCTTACAGAGCTATAATTTTCAGAGTTGGTCACAGGCTCACCCAAAGGAAAGCAGGTAGCTTCTTGGGGAATGAAAGAATAAGAAGACAAGAGAAAATCATGGAGGATAAGAAGAGAGAATGATAGAGGCAGGAGGGTGAAGAATTGCAGAAGATCTAGACAGACTTGTAAGAGAAAGCATGTTGTCAGAAAACTCAATGGTGACAAGTTCCAAGGTTGGGCATAAGAAAGGGGAAAAGTCTCTTAGCAGAAAAGTTCTAGTAGGCTAGCTCAAAGATCACAATATCGAACTGCTGCCAAAGATCTCCAGATCACTTCATCAGGCAAGATGTGACAAAAGCAGATAGACAGGGAAGTCGGACTTTACATTGAAATGTTACCTGTATTCTCATTGGTAAGATGAAATGGGACAACAGATCCCATGACCTCAACCTCAAACCAGCCTACTGTGCCCCCATAATCTTTTAATTTTTTTTTCTGGTAACATCTTACTTGATTAATAGATCTGGACATTTTGAAAGTTTACACATTAAGCCCTGTTAATATCAATGTACAGGCAGATATACCTCAGTTAATGAAGGAGATGGCTTTCTCTACATTACTTCAACATAAAATTTAGTACAGAGGCAGAAATAACATGGAAATATTAGGGACAGGTTTCTACATCATGAAAAAGAAGAGCAGTTCAACATGTTTTAGCAAACTCTAGCAAACTTTATATCCAAAACAATATACACGTGTAAAATGAAACAACCACATCCAGTACACCTTGCATAAGTTTTTTAAAAAAACACTGAATGTTCTAGAGACAACTTGCATGCTTTTTCCAAAATGCATCCAGGGCTCAGTATGGGACACTTGAAGGAGCTGCAGTTTACCTTGCCTGCTGTAACGAGTAGGACAGACTGGAATAGAATCTCATTCTTTCCCAGCTCAAGTCTTACTGCATTGTCCACTGCAGACATATTGGTGTAACCCAGGACTGGAAGGCTATGTTTCTCCATCTCCCTCATCATCCTTCCAGTGCTGATGCTGCTAAAAAATCTTCAGATAGAAGAAAACAGTGGCTGGACAATATAAGAAGACTTAGTAAAAAGGAGCTTCTTTGTTAACTGAAGTAAGCCTGTAACTTATGAATGGAAGACAGAATTAACTTCATTATATTATATATAAGGACAATTCTTAATAATCTGTCTTTTGTCCCTGGTAAATCTCTCTCCCCATTCTGAGCAGCTCTCCTATATGTCTACACAGAAAAGATATCACTCTCCATGTTTCAGCCCCTCATTCAGAAATTAAGTCTCCAAGACTTAAGGATTTGGGAGGGAGAGAGGAAAAAGGAAATGAAACTCGTAACTCATGGGCATGAATGCCAAGCCCAGAGATTCTGCCCACCCTGCCACTTAATACACTTGGATTCTTAAGCTACATTTTGAAATGTTCACAATAACATCCTGCAAAGTAAATGAAGACAACATACAATAGGCAAATGCAGGGTTTCTATAGTTGATAATGATGATCAGGATGCACAGAATAATCCCCAGATGGGAGTACAATAGATTCTTCCACGCACACAAGGCATCTGTCTCTATTTTCACCAGTGAAACACTAGAAGGAATGTGACACATAACAAGAGGGGTACCATCAAATCAAGCCTGAACTCTCACAAGAAGCCAAAATGACTAAGGCCACTAGACTGTTATAGCACTATTATTCCACTTTCAACATCCTATGGAATCCTGGGAGAGGCTGGCTGGCCCCTCCCTAAACTGCAAACACCAGGATTCCAAAGGATGTTGAAAGTGGAATAATAGAACTGTAACAGTCTAGTGCAGAAAAGGCTTAAGATGAAGCTATCATACTTTGGACATATCATGAAATCACATGATTCATTAGGAAAGACAATACTGTTGAATGAAGTGGAAGGCAGCAGAAAAGAGGAAGCCCACATTCCAGGTGGATGGGTTCAATCAAGAAAGCCACTTGAGCTGGGGAAATCTGAGCAAGGCTGTTGATAACCAGCCCTCTTAGCGGTCTCTCATTCATAGGATTGCCATAAGTTGAAGCCAACTCAATGACAAATAACAACAACAAACCAGAAGAAGAAAAGTCTACAGTGCGTGCTCATGTGCTCTCTCATGTGTACACGTACATGCACATACAAACGTGCATACTTCTAAAAGGAAATGATAACACAGGAAAATGGTCCAGTCTCATCATGCATGTTAATCCAGGAGTAAGTGCAAATGTATTCAAGTGGGCTTATTCCTCGATAAGTATGGACAGGAGAGCAATCAGGCAGCACAAATCATTGGCAACAGGAGAGGAAAGACCCAGGTCAGAGGAAACATCAGATCCAGAGCTTCAGGATGTTTACACTGGCAAGACAGAAGCTAGGTGTGGAGGTAGTTAGAAGGAAAATAAGTAGACCAGCTCCAAGGGTAGCATACTTCTTGTCCTTTCTTGGAGGGCATGCCAGTAGAGTGGAAGATCTGATGGATGCATCCACCACTCCCTTTTTGTCAGTACCACTGTCTAAACACTTGACGGCAGAGCAACAGCGGAGCAGCAGGGGTTTCCAGGCCCAGAAGGGGGAAGCTTCTATCGGCCTCCCTTTCTGGGGCAGACAGAGAGATCTGTGGGCCTTTTCGCACTACACTGTTATAATGCTATTATTCCACTTTTAACATCCTATGGAATCCTGGGGTTTGCAGTTTAGGGAAGGCCATCTTTGGCCTCAGTAAACTACAAACCCCAGAATTCCACGGGACATTGATAGTTGAATAATAGCACTATAACAATGTAGTGCAGAAGGCTCTGTGAATCCTACTGCTCCAGACACTGTCCGAAGACCACAAGATTGCAGCCCCTGTTCTGTATGTATCTGGTTTTATTGCCTCTAATTATACTTACTGAAGCTGCAGCTAGTATTTTTTTTCTTGGCTTATAGAAATCTCATTGTGATAAAGCATTTAAAAGTCCTACTACAGAGTATAACACCATAACCTGGAATTTGGAAACGTCACTGAAAGATTCCTTCAAAAAGTGGTACTAGCCATGGCTTTAAAACTACAGCACTAATACTTCTTTTCCTTTGAAGACACATTTACTCCACCAAAAAGCTATGGTAAAAATGCTTTCTTAAAAAAAAAAAAAGAATAAAGTTATGGCATAATATATTGTGAAACGCCCCTGAAATACATTCAACTTTCATCTTTGTAACAACTTCAAGTTTATTCTTGCTTTTTTCTCTCTCTCTTTTGCTTTAATACAGGAATCAAATGTGCCTTTAGAAGCACATTTGTAATCCCTCTGGATCATTTCTTAAAATTTTCCTTGAGTTTTAAAAAAAAAACATTCTTCTTGTTTTGAGGTAAATTATTTTTCCTGAGTAGTTAAAAAAGAAAAAAAAACACTACTACATATTTTACAAAAATAAAAAGGAGGCTAGTTTATTCAACAATCTAAACTTAAAAAACAACAACACCCAAACCCCTTCCCTTAAAACCCGCTGATGCCATCAGCCTTAGAAATTATACTCTTGATGGCTCTAAAAAACATCAGGGGTATCTCCCTGGAAACAAGTCTGAATTATGATATAATGCACTGGTGATCCAGTGCCATACCCACATGACCAAACAGCACCAAACAGGAATATCCAGGAAGTGCGATATGAAAAAAAGGAACTAGGAAGGGGGTAAGACCTGTCTGAACTCTTTATAATGCTGGTATGGAAAGGGGACGACTGGGGAAACAGCTTAATAATAAATAGATTATCCTGAGTTCATTGAGCAACTACTTTTTCATTAACATAGAGACCCAACAACCACCACACAGTCAAACTTTCAGACATTTTTAGAAAAAAAGGTATGCAAATCAATCTAGGGAAGTTCTTGCATCCAGGAGGTTTGACTTTCCAAGAGAGTAGAATGGCTCCTCCTCACCCTTCCCTTGTTCTCATAGGCAGGCGGGTCTTCTGCCCCTCAGAAATGGGAGCACTGAGAGCAACAAAGCTTTTCGACGGGAGAATTCCAAGCTCCCAGTGGCTACCACCTTAAGAGGCCCCAGACGATCTAAAAGAAGACATAGGCCACACTCTCCACTAATGCCGCGACCCATACATTTTATCCCATTCAATGTACAAATCCAGCTCTTTCTGAGAGACAGCAGGGTGGATCTTGCAGAAAATGCTTTCAAAATCTTTGTACGAGGTGGGCTGAAGCTGGCCAGGCAGGCCGTGCAGCTTATTTGCCCCAGCCTGCTGACAAAGCTGAAGGAGCTCACTGCCGGAGTAGCTTTCGGTGAGTTGCACAATGGAGGCCATTTCCCTCTCACTGAGGCAGTAGTTTTGCTGGGCTAAGGCATGGTGCAGGATCTGCCGCCTGGCAATGTTGTCTGGTGGGGAGATGTAGAAACGCTTGGCAAACCTTCTCTGGGTGGCCTCGTCCAGATTGCCAGGCCTGGTGGTGGTTGCTATGACAACCACATTCTGCTCACCTGAGGTAGCAAGGTTATCCATGTAGGAGAGTAGCTGGGACTTCAGGATGGCGGAGTCTTCCAGGACAGATTCCACATCAGTGAGAAGAATAACGGTAGGCTGACGACAGTTGGACACAAAGAACGTTGTCTGGAGGATCTTCTCAGCTTCAGCCTTCCACTTGGAGACCAAGGCTGTGCCGCTGAGCTTCAGCAGGGTGGATCCCAACTGTGTAGAAATGCACCTGCTCAACAGGGTCTTCCCTACGCCGCGAGGTCCAAACAGAAGGATGGTTTTGGGTGGTCGGCTCGCCCCAGTGTAGGCACCTGGCCTCAGGATGGGCCACACCAGCTCTTCCTCTATGGCAGCTTTGACAGAGACTTGCCCAGCGATGTCTGTCCACTGCACTGGAGGGCCACAGTCAATTATCTTGTTGTTCACCAGTTCTAAAATGAAAGGGTCCATAGTTTTCAGTTGTTCTTCCACTGTCTGACTGCTGTTGTCACTACTGAACGTTGGTGGTTTGGGCTGCATTCTGAGAGCAAAGGATTCTCCCTCACGCTCACCATTTGCAGCCGGAGGAGTGAATTTCTCAAAGCTCTCGCTCGGCCTCAGTGGGGCTTCACCAACATTGTAAGCTGGAGAGACAAGTCCTTTCATGGGTTGGCTGTTGTATTTCCCAATGGGCTCCTCCGAAGCCACAGTTGCCGCGGCCACTCCCGCTCCCGCGGGCCTTTTCCCACCTTTGAAAGGCACCTCAGAGCTGCGGTTGAATCCATTCCCTCTACATTCACCACTGTCGGACATCTGATATGGGGACTTTGGTTGCTCATAGCTGTATTTGCGATACCGGCCTTCACTCTCATCCTCATCGCCAGTGATGTCAAAGGCCTTTCTTTTCAGAGAGTTCCCTGACTCACCACTAAGGGGTGGCACTGTGAGGGGGCTCTGGTAGCTATATCCAGGGACCACAGGGGGGCGAGAGGAAGGGGGGATGGGGGTGGGGGCTGCAATACCTGAGGGTAAGTAAGAGGCTGATGGGTGAGGAGGGTGGATGGTGCCATAGGCAGGCTGAGGTGGGTAGCTGCCTGAGGCATAGTTGTACATTGGTCCTGAGGAGCTGTAGCCCGGCACAAGTGTAGTGGAAGGATGGTTGGGCTGTAGGAGGCCTGAGCTGTGCAAGGTAGATGGGTGTGGAGGAGGAAGCGCTGAGGCAGGCTGGCTGCAGTAACCTGATGGCAAGTAGGCTCCGCTGTAGCTGGAAGGATACTCCTGAGGCGGCCCAAGGCTCCCAGAAGCAGGGGGTCCCCCGCAAGTGTTACTGGGATAAACTGAGTCAGATAGATTACTGGAGACCACCGGGGAAGTACCAAGACTGTTACCTGGGGTGACAGCAGGGGGGACAATCCCCTTGGAGCTGGACAATCCGTCATGCATTGGGGTCAGAGGGTAGGCCCCTTCTGAGCTGTGTGCCATTGGCCAAGGCTCCATCTCACCCTTCTGGCCATTGAGGGGCCCGAAGGCACCATCCCCATAGGTGTTGATTGCTGATGGTCTGTCATAAGGGGAGTCCAGTACTCCAGAGTACTTCTCAGCATACCGCTTCAGCAGGTTGGAAGCAGTCAGGGCAGAGATGTCATCATTGGCCCAGGCATAGTTGAAGCGCTGCCGGCTGCTGTGGTAGAGGTCAGATTTGTGGGCAGGCGAGGAGGTGGTGGAGGAGACATCAAGGTGCTGCTCCGGCCACTGATTCAGGGGCTGAGCATGCTCTGGTGTCCAGTGCATCTTTGACAGAGCTGGAGGAAGAGGAATAAAGAAAATAAGAATTAGATTTTATGGGATGGGGCAGTTCAAGAAGGAAATGACTCACTGAAAATGGTTCAGGGGCTTTATTCTACTACTGTCACTAGTAAAGGAACCCAGCTTCACATAGATTGGCTTAGTTTGACCTCTTCGCAATGTTACATAGTTGTGGAAGTTGGATCCAATGTGCCTAGCATTGTTTCATGAAGCCACGGCCTCTGGGCCCCTTAGGCACAGGCATTGCTTAGGCATAGGCACGTCCTCACAGCATTCTGGAAGATCAGTCCAATCACTCCATGCCTATGAGGGGGTGACCTAGAGGGAAGGGGGCCACTCTAGAACCATCCTTCAAATTAATATCCTTGGTTCTGAACTACATTCTATTGCAGGAGTGATGACTCAAAGTTTCATAAACCCTAGCTTGATTTTTCCACCCCTCTCCTCCAGCATTCCTCAACCCTCAAGGAACTGTGACCAATTCCCCAGAAATGTGGTGGCATATATTCCCCACTGTACAGTTTGCCATCAAAAATTAGTAGCAAACTGCTGCAGCATTGCTACAGGAGATGGGCATCCATCCTCACACCTGCTGGTGCCCAGTTCTAGTCATTGGGCTTACCTTCTCCAATCCCAATAAGAATGCATAAGGGTGCTTACAATTAGCAGACGATTTACATAGCACAGTCCTCCTACTATGGTTCATTTATTTTACATTTACTGCTATTTTCATTCAGTTATTTTGTGACCAATTGAGAATTATTTTAATTAGTGTAATACATTTAAATAATGTATTTACTCCATATTAGCACAAATAAATATAATGAAATTAAGCTTTTATCGTTATTATAGAATCATAGAGTTGGAAGAGACCCCAGGGGCCATGGAGTCTACCCCCCTGCCATGCAGGAACCCACATCAAAGCACTCCCAACAGATGGCCATCCAGCCTCTGCTTAAAAACCTCCACAGAAGGAGACTCCACCACACTCCGAGGCAGCATATTCCAACACCAAACAGCTCTGATTGTCAGGAAATTCTTCCTGAGATTTAGGTGTATATAAAATTTAAATACCTCCCAAATTTAAAAAACAAACAAACAAACAAATGTAAAAGCCAACCCACAATTCCTTGAGAACTTCAGCATCTTGGAAGGTTGTTCCTGACCCCAGGTGCCCTTGCCCTTTTCTGATCTACCTCAAAGCTATGTGTGGGTTGGGAAATCCTGTCCCCTTGTCACAGGTTTCAAACACACTGACGCATTTCCATACATTCAAATTAATTACACTGATGCATTTCCATACATTCAAATTAATTACAGTTGTCCCGTCACACGTACAAGTTTGACTTTTGTGAATTTGATTATTCACTGATTGTTTGCTGCTGCCTTTGCTTCCCATTCATGCTCATTCACACATGCAAGCATGTGAGGCAGCAGGAGGAGGGAAGGTGCATATGTGCATTCCCTTGCTCACTTGCTTGCGCAGGCAGGGGGCAAGGGGATGGGATGGAGAGCGGGAGGAGGAAAGGTGTGGGCATGTTTGCGTTCCTTCACTTGTTCAGATGGGGACAGGAAGATATTTGTGTTTTTTTCCACTTTTGCAAGGGTCTTGTGCCACCAAGCCTCATGAAAGTGGAGGCACAACTATAATGCTTAAAAGAAATGAATACTCCTCAGATGAATGCTGCTAGGGTCCCACTAAATATGCGCGCCAAATGTCAAGTGTACCAGTTTCCTGATCTTGAGAGTATGGCTCTGACAGATCAACAGACACACAATAGTGGAGAGTTCACACATCACTTTAAATCAGGAATCCTTGCTCATTAAACAACAATGTGAAAAAGGCTGCAGGATATTCACTCCCCCATTTCCATGAATATTTAAATAAATCAAGAAAAGGAAAGCTTTGTGTTGTATCTCAGTGGTTCTTAACCTGGTGTCTGGGGATCCCTGAATGTCCACAATATCCCCACAGGAGGTCCACAAAGTCCTGGTACTGGACACCACCAGCAGCTGCAGCAGCAGAAACATAACAGCAGGGTTGTCTGCCTGTGCCAAAACTGCTCCCATATTTGTGACCAAGGGAGCAGTTTGGGCTGTGTACATACACCTGCTTCTGCATACACACTCTGCTGCCACATCCAAGACAAAATGGACATGGCAGCAGCCATCTGTGTGCACTCAAAGTGCTCCCTTGTTTGCAAATGAGGGAGCAGTTTGGGCACCTATTAAACACACCCCTGCTGCCACATTCCTGATGAACGGGACACGGGCACAGGTGTGTGCATGCACCCAAACTGTGACTCTGGAAATCAAACTATGACACTGAAACTTGGCCATGAAAACCCCCTGGGTGACCTCAGGCAAGTCATATTCTCTCAGCCTCAGAGAAAGGAAAAGGCAACAAATCTTGCCAAGAAAATCCCCATGGTAGCTTTGCCATAGGGTGGCCATAAGTCACCTTCCCCCCTCCTTCCTTCCTTCCTTCCTTTGCTAAAATTCATCTTTTATAATATAAATCAACAGGAGTAGGAGAAACATGTTAACCCAAAATGCTAGTCCAAGTGTACATTAATAAATGAAGTACAATTATATTTTGTTCGATTAGACTACTAGTAGCAGCAGCCTATTTTGATCATGAAGGGTAAGTATCTTTAGAAACAAATCTGCTGCCTATCAGATTCAGGTGAGACAACAATCTATTAAAAGAGTTTTGCCACTAACTTCAAAGACTTGTGGACTGATGTAGATCAACACTAAAATAAACATTTGATATATTCTCCTTAAGTAGGAACTGCATTATATCATTCAGTCAGCATAAATTAGCACAGCAATCTTTAAAAAAATGAAAGATTAGTTCAAGATCTATGCTGCTAAATGCTGACTAGACTTCGATTTTTAATTCAATATATCCTAATTTGTTAGGAGACCAAACATATACATTGTTTTCTCAATTCTTTTCTATGCTATTCAAGGATGACCATTCAAGGTTGTACACAAGGTTGAGGTAGTAAGACCTCAATCTTTTAAAAAAAAAGGGGGGGTCACCAACAAATCAGAGATATTCCCAATGAAAAGTTTACAGATAGCAGAAGTTACATAAAACTATCCTGTCCAAGAAATTCCGTTTTTTCCAAACATTAAGGCAACTTTCATTATTTCTAACCAATGTTATAAGGCAATTTTCAAAGGGGAGAGACATGATGGAATTTTGTTGTTGTGTGCCTTTCTGACTTATGGCAACCCTAAGGTGAATCTATCACAGGTTGGGCTTTTTCCACAAGATTTGTTCAGAGGGAGTTTGTTTTTCCCTTCCTCTGAGGCTGAGAGAATGTGACTTTCCCCCAGTGCCTGAGTAGGGATTTGAATCCTAGTTTCCAGAAGCCATATATATATACATATACATATGCATATATATATGCATCTATGTATATTTTAATATTTAAACAAATGTGTGAATGTCTTGTGGGGCCCTGGAAACAAATTATAATTACTGGTGGTCCCTGATAAATAAAAGGTTAAGAACCACTGGTCTAGAGAGCAATCTCAGTTCATGTGGGCCCCTTCTTGACCATATGAGGATCAGGGACAAAGGGCAATTACAGACAGGTTATAAATTTTCAGATCCATGAGCAACAGAAAAGTAACTTCCCTTGAGATTCAATTTGTCCCTGTCCTGTAGGGAGCTAACTGTCTCTTTCTTAGACAAAGAACATTGAATTTCCCAAGAAGTCGCTATACTGTTGCATCTGGAAAAATGTTTAGCTGCTGTCTAGGTAAAACAACTGTAGTCCATACGAAAGAGCTGTACTTTTGTTAGAGGCAAAACCTCAAACAGTTAAGTCCCAGGTGATTAGCTCCCTCTTGTTAAAGTTTCTCTCTGATGAAAAAATCCAGCATCTTTAAATCCAGGAAATATATTCAGAGCTAGCATGTTTGTTGACAGTCGAAGAATTCTGAGTTGTCAGCGCACAGCACTGATTGGCCACTGCCCCATGCTGTCACCAAGAAAGCATCACCACCACCCAGTTGCTAGAAACAGTTTTCCATCTTTTAAAAAAAGTGTATCTCTAATTTAAATTTCATCCTAACTAATGGATACATGGATAAACATACACATGACAGTCTGAAAAGTAAAACAGTCAGCCTATATGAGGCAAAACTCAGGAAAATTACCTTTTAGGTGACTAGCCTCCAGAATCCCCCAGCCAACATGGCAACTTCTGAAAGGTATGGTTAAAAAAAAAAAAAAAAAGACTCTTCCAAAGCTATGGCCTAAAGATGGACAGAAGTGCTCTGTATCATTTACATGTCTGTCACATAATGAAATACTAAGGACATCCTAGGAAATCATAATTAGTCTGCAGCAGGGAGATTCACTATAAGTGAATTATTATAATTTTAATTATATTGTAGTTGTTTCAATTTCCAAGTTACCCTGTGTCTGTTTTGGGGAAAATGTGGGACAGAAAAAGTAAGATTAGGAGGCAGAGTTGTTCTCTTTTTTAAAAATATACCTGCCTCCTTCCTAATTATGCATAAAAGATTTCACACATCTGGAGGGTGCCTGAAGAGCCCCAGTCAGCATTAAGCTTCAAGCTCAGTGCCATCAAAGCTCAGTCATCCATGTACAGAACCAGTGGGGGAATTGATTTGTTTTGGTGCAGGAACCCTGAGGTTTCATTTAGTTCACTTACAATGCCCATTACATAGCTCTGCCTCAAGAAATTCAAAAACTGCCCCCTTGCAGGTGATGCAACATCAAGGGCATTATGGGATACTATATGGGGGCTCCCAGACACCATTTCCACCAGGCAGGTGTTATTTTTCATGGCCCACAATGCTCCACCAGCAACACTATGCTGGAGCCAAAGGGAAGCAATTTAAATGATAGCTCTCAAACTCAGCCATTCACTGACTGACAGACATTGGGGGAAATATTGAAACAGGAGTCCGAGGCATGCATCTTGCACCCCAACCAGCAGCTGAACAGACCTCCATTGCTTGGTGTGGCTGCTGGCTGTCAAGGTTAGTTTAGAGGATCAGGCCAAGAGAGATTACCTACTTAGTTATAGATATGTAATTAAGTAATGTAGGATATTGGCGCATGCTCATTTCTTTTTCATTCTTTCTTAGAATAGTATATTTAAAATTCACTGAAATACCCCCAAAAAAGGGGGGTTCCAAATGCCACCCTAACCTTTCCAAAAATATTTATTTATTTATTCATTCATTCATTCATTCATTCATTTGTTTATTCATTCATTCATTCATTAGCCTGCCTTTCTCCCAAAATGGGAAAATGACTGCAAACAAAACATGAGCAGTGCTTAAGAGTAACATTGTGTATTGGACCAAAAAAGTACAGGAACACTAAAGAGGTAATACTGTGGGCTGATCATATCTGTGAGGGATTGGTTCCAGGACCCTCCACGGAGACAAAAATGTGTATGTGCTCAAGTCAGCCTCATGAGGTTTGCCAGGCAGAGCCTCTTGCAGTAACCCCATATAAAAAATGGTGTAGGGGCGGCTGCAGAGGCAGTGTCAAGCCCCAGCTACGAGGCTCCTCCGCGGAGCACGGCGTCTGGGCCCCCTGGAGGCAAGGGAGCCCAAAGAATGTGGTCCACCTGGCAGCTGGGGCTTGATGCCATCTCCACAGCTGACATATGCCATTTTTCATACTGTAAGGGCTTAGTGCATATGCAAGACTTGGAGAGCAAGACAAAGCTTATACTGTAAGCCCCTACAGTATGAAAAATGCTGCAGCCGCCCCTCACCCCTTCTGCTTTCCAAGGGAACCCCACCACCTCAAAGGAAGAAATGGGCAGCTAGCACCCTGCCCACTGTGGATTCAAATGTACAGTATTGTGTACATTTGAATTCACACTGGGCTAAATTTGCACACCATGCACATATGACAGGCCCACTGTACATTAGGCTGGGTAATATAGTTACTTGCAGTGAGTTATTTCTAAACTCCGGGAAGTGTATCATCATCATTATCATCATCATCAATCTTTATTTATACCATGTTTTTTCCCCAGGTTATGACTCAAAGCAGCTTACAACAATTAAAAAGACATAATTAAAAACCACAGAATACAAAACTTAAAACACAGTTGAACAACAGGAAAGAATTAAAACAAAGTTAAAATACACAATTTAAAAAAACCCTCACACACTTGTATCAGCAACACAATATCCATCATGTTCTATCAGGCAGGCCACATATAATCACAGATCACTTGTCAGAATAAAAATGTCTTTATTTAACTGTAGAAAGAAACGAAGGAGGGTGCCAGTCTGACTTCTCTGGGAAGAAATTCCTGAGCCTGGGGGCAGCCACTGAGAAGGCCCTCTCTTGCATTCCCACCAGAGGTACCTGTGAGGGTGGTGGAATGGAGAAAAGGGCCCTCCAGCAGATCTCAAAGCATGGGCTGGTTCATAAAGGAGAATATGGTCCTTCAAATAACCTGGACCTGAGGCAGCTGGGCTTTAAAGGTTATCACCAGCACTTTGCATTGTGCCCAGAAACAGACCGGCAGCCAGTGGAGCTGTTGCAACAGGGGAGTTGTGTGATCCCTGTAGCCAGCCCCAGTTAGCAAGCTGGTTGCAGAGTTTCCAAACACTCTTCAAAGGAAGCCCCACATAGACCATGTTACAGTAATCCAACTGGGATGCAACCAAAGAATGTGTCATCGCAGCCAGATCTGACATCTGAAGGGACAGGTGCTGCTGGTGCACAAGCCTGAATTGTGCAAATGCACTCCTGGCTGCTGCTGAAACCTGCCCTTCCAGGTACAGAGTTGAACCCAGAAGCACCCCCAAGCTGCAAACCCAGATAAGTTCTTGCCATGTGTAGCCCAACACATGGGGTGTGCTAGGCTGGGGTAGGCTCTTGTACACTTATAGGCCAGACTGCAAGACAGATTAAGGTATGGTTGCTTTTCTCAAGCACATGAGATTAACTCTCCAGAACAGTGCTTCCTAGCTATCTTTGGATAATTGGCAATTTTTTACCAGTTTGCCAGGGTATAGTACCATACTTTTGCCTATTGGCTAACAATCGTTTCTTTCTTCCCCAGAAATTCACAAGGGACCAGCAGCTGATGTCTTATGGACCAGCACTGCTCCATGGACCACTTCTTTGAGTAGCACTACTCTAGAATACACATAATACTCTCCTTGCACATGGCACTGGAAACTTGGAAGTCAATGATTGTTCCATTTTTCTAGAGAAACCTCCCCATCATGCCTAGATTTCTCACTGCAGCTCCCAAGCTGGTATCTGATGAATTTTCATATGGATTCAAATTACAAGAAAAGAGATTCCACCTGAATACTAGGAAGAATGCTTTTACTGTATCCATTGTTCAACAGTCGGTTGGAAGCTTTTAAACAGAGGCTGGTTGACCATCTCTCAGGAGTGTTTTAATTGTGGATTCCTGCATGACAGGGGCTTGGATTATATGGCCCTTGTGATCCCTTCCAAACTCTATGGTTCCATGATTTCAGCAAGTCCATTAGCTTTGTCTCACTTAATCTTAGAACCTATCCACTAGTAAACAGTAGTTCTTTCTAAGTACTGCCATTTACACATGTTTTAGTCCATTGAGGAGGGATGTGTTGCATATTTGGATTTATTTTTTTTTCTCTTTTTGAAGTATATATACTGAATGCCTATCCTACAATACTGGGTTGGGGATAAGAAAGAATGTAAAAGTGAAATCATAAATAAAAGAAATTAGAGGCACTGGCTGCCTAACCAAGCAGCAGTGTTCTTACAGAAGGGCTTTTGCTGTTCTGTATACCTTAAAGACACCAGATCCTGGCCTGATCCTGGGAGCTAGCAAGGTCAGCCCTGGTTAGTTCTTGGATCTGCAACTGCCAGGCACTGTGGGGGATGTTTCAGAGGAAAGACCTGGTAAAGCCACCTCTGAATATTCCTTGCCTAAGAAATTCCAATGAAATCCATGGGGTGGTCATAGGTGGACAGGATACTTGAAAGCACATGCACACACATTGCTTATTACGAGGTCAGCCATGCCAGTTCGAAACTCGCAACCCCCCTCTCCTCCACTCCCTCCCTCCCATGCCCCCTCCAGCCCCCTCCTCCTCGGCTCAGCTGCTCTATAGCAAGCAGGCAGAGGAATGCACACAATGAAGCAATCAAGGGCAGCGCTGGTGGAATGCTAACGGCACATCACCAGTCTCCGACTTAAGTAACTTTAATTGTGCTGGGCTGTTTTCTACCCCTGCCCGTGGCTTTCTCATCCTTCTGATCTAATGAGCAAAGACATTTCAGGAGCCTTGCTGAGGGGGTTCAGCAAATTCCAAAACCTGGGGGCTCCAGATAGAGAGGAGGAGAGGGAGGGAGGAGTTCAGGGCAGTGTTTGTGTACGGCTGTGTGTCCATCCAAGAACACTGAGCACATTATGCAGGCAGAAGGCCTTCTCACAACCAAACAGCACAGGGCTTTGTAGCCGCAATCCTACATTTTCAGTGCAGCTCCCTTCGTTTCTATTGTTGGTGTGTTTCTGGGTCTGTGTGTTCACTCACCCCTCTCTCCCCACCCCACACCCTCCTCTCCAGGGTCCCTCCTCCTCTGCTCATTCACAAAGGCCTCAAGGGGAATGCTGTGAAGTGGGGGGGGCGCAGGCAGGGGAGAGCTGCCATTCAGCCTTTAAGCCACTTTGTGGCCACAGTACAATTAGATTACCTAATGCTTTAATTGACTTATATGGCATTTGTCCTTCCACTTTAGATATCAAACTTACACAAGAGGATTTAAATGGCAGCTTTAACCAGGCTTTCTCCAACATCCTGCCTTCATTTACTCACCATTATGGTAAAGTGCTACAATAAGCGAATATCTGGGGGGAGGGAGAGGGAGGGGGAGAGAGGGGTGTCCCTTCCCCTCTACTCTTACCCCCCCATACCTCCCATCAAATAAATAAATAGATAAGTAAAAGAAGGCACTCAGCAAGAAGAGCTTTCATTGGGGGGGGAGGAATGAAGATAAGGGGCTGTCCAGTATATCCTCACTTTGGGCATGCTATTCCAAGGCTAAATATATTTGGGGAGTTGGAGCAAGGGGGCTGAGGGAAGAGGAAATGTTATTCCTTGTCAGAATGATAGTGGAATCACCTCCATATCAGAGACAGCAATGGCGGGTGAGCTATTAATGTAGGGAGCATTTCATTACCCCTTGAGGAGGAAAAGCAGCATTCAGAAGGAAGTGCATACAGAGCATACGGTATACAAGGCTATTGTTTGGCGGAGGCAAGCAACGGCATCAGCTACATTTCTCCAACATGAAAGCGGCATGGCTCAGAGAAATGCATGCAGCAATTCACACTAAAAAGGGAATAAAGAGATGTGATTGTCCCCCTTGTCTGGTCCCTGCTAAAATCAAACCAGGTCTCAACCCAGAGTTATAAAAATCCCAAGTGCCTGAATGCCTGGGAAGATGAATGCCAGTCATCTGGGATCTGGAAATGATCAGTGTGTAAGTGGTGGGTGGGTTGTGCCTCTGTGTGTGTGTGTGTGTGTGTGTAGACAGACAAATCTGCGTAGTTTTTGTGCCTGAAGAAGTCTGATGCTGGTTGCTACAACTGTGTAGTTGTCTCTTTTAAATTATAACCATCCCCCCCCCTTCCAGCCCCACAACTTTACAAAATGGGTTGATCCACTGGCTCCAGTCACAGTGCACCCCTGGAAGCACAGTCTTCTCTCAATGCTTTCTTAGTCCAGATCTCTGAGGCCACACAGCATATGAACTTAAATTATGCAGATGGTGTTTTTGCTATACTACCACTAGGCTGTCAAAATACTGATGATTCCTTAGAGGGATTACATCAGCACTTTACTAAATGATGTGGGAGAAAGCCTTGGAGAAAAACAGTCCCCTAGGAGTGATATCAAAGGAAAATAGATATATTTTGAAAGCACACAAGCAAAACAAGAAAACAACCCTAACGTCCTTTGTGTTTTGTGGCTATTAGTGACCTAGAATTTACTGAAGAGTTCACTAAAATGCTTCAGTCATTTTCTTTTTTACAGGAATTATGTTGTGGAAAAAAGTCAAATACTTTACTTCAAAATGTTTTGAATGATACATACACTGCAGATTAAGAGAACTGACTAATGTTTCATGCCCATGGAAATACATATGTATTTGGAATTTCAAAAGAGCACAGACCTCTTTCTTCCCTTTGAAACAAAACCAAACCAGGTCCTGCCATGTTTATATCACAGCAACTAGCCTGACTTTCCCCAAAGATCTGAGGAAGAATTATTTCCTGGGAATTCTATGGGAGTTTTTTTTTTTTCCTGATCTTACAGAATAAGAATTCCAGAGCTACTTGAGAAAAAATTATTGTTAAATTAGTTCAAATGTATAGGCCTAAATCCTATTGTAAGATTTGTCTACAGTAGGTCCACTGAATCAACTGGACTCATCTACATGTTGACTCACAGTTCAAAAGAAGATTCAATGGGTCTGCTCTAATTCAGATTAACCAACAGAAGGCCAGTCAGACACAGTAGTTATGCTTTTTAGAATTAGCCATATATTCCCACATCTTACGCTTTTACTCTGTGCTGTAATTTTCACTTCCCAGTGTTAGAAGTCAGAATGGAAAAGGACTGTGAAATGCCCATTTCTCTCTCTCTCTCTCTCTTGTTCTCTCTCAGAATACAAAGTCAATTATACATTTCTTCTAATTCAAAATGACAGCAGGAGATATAGGAAGTGGTAGAGACAATTAACCAGAAGGCGGAAAAAGCATGTCTCTAGCATTAAGAGGCAGCTTCAGATTTGCCAAGGTGAAATGCTAGATTTCAGTATGATGCAAGATGTGGAACAAATAAGCTGCCCACCTACTTTCAGCTCAACCCTTTTGTGTTGTTGCTTGTTGCTGTGTGCCTTCAAGTTGTTTATGACTTATGGAGACCCTAAGGCAAACCTATCAGAGGGTTTTCTTGGAAAAATTTGTTCTGAGAGGTTTTGCCTTTGCTGCCCTCTTAGGCTGAGAGATCGGTGACTTGGCAAGATTCAAACCCTGGCCCCTCAAGTCATAGTCCAATGCTGAAATCACTCCACCACACTGGCTCTCTTTGTACAAAAGCCTAATTACATCCACACACAACATGCCCCGACCAAGGGCGCTCTCCATAAAACAGAAAAGTAATCACACACACTGCACATAAGGTAAGGTTATGAGTGATGTGTATACAATGTGTGTACCCCTAACCGCCCTAATTCTCTTCCCAATTTTTAAAAAGGGAACACTTGCCTATGTAGTGTCTGGGTCACAACTAATTTTATAACTCCAGGAGAAAGGGCTTCTCCTCTGCCATGTGGAGAAAACCAGAAAAATTAAGTGAAGCATCGTTCAGCTAGCTATACTTGGCAGAAATTATCCTTGACACCTGCAAATTTCTCCTTGAATCTCAGTTCATCCCTAGTCTCTCTTCTGTAGCAGCGCACTGGGGAAACGAACCACAAACTTATGTGTGCCCCATGATATATTCCAGGATATTCCAACCTGGTGCCATGCTATCTACGGGGGATGTAAGTCGTACTAGGCAACAACACCGGAGGATCTCAAGATGAGAAGGGGACTTGCATGTATTGGAACCTCACTGAAATGAATGTACGTATACACTGTTTCTTTTTGCTTATATTGACAATCATTTCATTCCTGTCATTTGAAAAAGGGAGATGCTCACTTCAAGTGTTGGGCAGTACAAAAGGTATCCTTTCATACCCTAGAACTTTGATATTAAACATCTGCTGAATTAATCCCATCTCTGGCATTCCTCACATTACTAGCCTCTCAACACTTATAAAGAGAAATTCACAAAGGAATGCTAAAGAATTCTGCATATAATACTTTGCTCTTTTTCAGATGATCTTCTGGGATAAACAATATAAGGACATTTAATTCACCCTTGCCTTCCTCTAAGGCTAAGAGGCTAAGACTTGCTCAAAGTCACTCAGTGAGTTTCCATGGCTAAGCAGGGATTTCAGTCCTGTTCCCCAGTCATAGTCCAATGATCAAATCACTACACCACACTGACTCACAGACCTTAAAGCAGCTAGATTTAGTTGTTGTGATTCTTGTAATAAAGGCACCTCTACCTTTTTCCAGACTGGTTTTAATAGGGCCTGAGCTGTAACTATGTTTAGCTGAATCAGGGACCAGGCTTAGGCTCTCTAAGCAGGTATATACACCTGATCTTAAGAAAATGAGAATAATGGCAGTATGGAAGTAGAAGTTACACTGTCCAATGTGTATTGCCTAAAGACTGGCTATGAACATACAGCCTTGTTAAATTTCCTGATACTTAAGAGCAAGGAGAATCTGAGTTGGCCTATAAACTCCTATTACCACTCAGAATAAGTCATGTTAGCTTGGACTGGTAGAAGTAGGAGTCCAACATCATCTGCAGGGCCTCAGGTTCCCTCTCCCTGGTTCAGAACCTGGAGAAATTACTTCTTAGGATCACAATTCTCAAAAATTCCCAGACAATATAGCAACAGGCCATGCTAGCTGTGAATTCTGGGCGTTATAGTCAAGATTGTAATTCCACCCCCACCCCCATGGCTTTGCTCTGCCTTAGAGCCCAATTTCTTTTCAAGAGGCACACTATTTTTAAAAGGCTTAGGGGCAGGGAGCATTAAGTGGAGTCTTATGGCAGCTTTCTAAAGAATTCAGCATATAATTTTTTATCAAAAAAAAAAAAGGACCCATAAATATGTTTAGTGAAAAGTTGAGATTAAAGTTTAACAAATAAGTGTCAGGCCAGCATTTAAAAAGAGAAAGTAAAAGAGGAATATAGACACCAATGCTTAACAAAGAGTTATTAACCACTTGAAGCAGTATCCCCAGGGAGGGAGCAAATTTTCAAGCCTTTGCAGTTTCAAAAGATGCGTTGCCTGATTTAGAAAGCTACACTTTTTTAAAAAATTGCCGGGTTTTTTGGAGTTGATTTTATATTTATAAGAAAAGGTCTTTGCTAGAAGCTCAGTCTGACATTAGCAAAATGACGATAAATATACGCGTGTGGGTGTTTTTTAAAAAAATCTGTACTGAACAAGGAGAGGAAACGGATTCTGAGATGGAGGCAATTACAGAGAAAGGAACACTGAATGAACAGTTAAGGCACTGTCTGATGAAGACTAGAAGCAAAATCACTCCTATTTCATGCTCTTATATTTTTAAATAAATAAATAAGGAAATGAGGGGGGGAGCAAAAGGGGATGAGGGATGGGGCTAGGAGGGAGTGGAGAGAAGTTGTCAAGCATCTGAAATGGAACGTGAATAAGTACTCCCAGAGAAGGCAGATGTTTCAATGCGCTCCCTTGGCAGTGTGAGAAAATTACTGTCCAGTGACCAAATGGCATGTCAGTTTCCCACCCTCTTGGCTTGCCCATTATCTAAAGTGCAAGACAAAAGGAAGAAGGGGGGCTAGTCAGGAGAGAATCCCATTGTCCCCTCACACTCTAATTATGGAAATCTGGTTAATCTATTCAGGAGCAACTATGAACTGGGTTTTTGTTTGGGGGGGTGGTAGAAGAAAGCTCTTTTGGCTAAGGCCTGCAGCAAAGGGTTTCCAACTGTTCGGTGTTAAAAGCGGGTGCCCTCTCTCCCAATCCACACCCCTGCTGCTCCGTAAACCTAGGCCTGTTCTTGCATCCACACTAAAAGTTAACAACTCCTGTATGCTATTTTCTCCATTTCAAAAACAACACAAGCCCTGTTTGTTATTTCAAATGCCATTATAAGGCAAGGGAGCTGCGCTTAATAAGCTGCACTTATGAAGAGGCAGCCTTTGTTGAGTCTACACCATGCAAACACACTCTGCAAACAATCCACATTCGATACTTCAGATGTAGCCCAGAAGGGAGATTCAAATATTCCAAAAATATATTTGCAAGATTTCCAGTAAATAGCAGGGATTTCCAACTCCCTATGACTTAACAATGGCAGCAACAAAATGATTCTTCAACCTCACTCTACTCCCAATTACGCTGCAGAAATTTAAAAGTTTGAAGCAATCAGGAATGCGTTGGCAAGTAAATTAATATGAATACAAACCTTAGAAAGACTTGGAACTCCCTTTAGTTCTCCCACTCAAAACAAATTCCTGGGCATACAATTATTTGATTCTAAAGCAGCTGACAGATCTTGGATTTCTAGGGGAAAACAAGGTAGATTCCACAAATCTGACTACTCTGTTATAACTTGCAGTCATAACAGGATTTCCCAGCTATAGACACATATTAAACCTATGGACACATATTAAATATAACATGAACACATCACATAGCACCTCTGCACTGCAGTGCACAAAACAGCTGTAAGTATCATACACAAGCATGGCAAATGGGTTTATGAAAGGAGCACATTGAGAAGGAAGCAATGCTTTAGGATCTATCCAGGCAACTTTAAATCTCATTTGTTTCACACTTCTCCCCTACCAAAATTAACGGGGTTGACAAAGTGCCCGTCTTTTGGAGAACTGTGGCCTCTGTCTCTCTGCTTGCTTGAAACAGTTTTTCCTCATATCGTACATATATGTATGTATGTATATGTATATATACACATACATACACACATACACACACACACACACATATACACACACACACACACATTCTCTCTCTCTCTCTCTCTCTATATATATATATATATATATCTTTACAGCGTACAGGCAGATTAAAATGTCATACTTCATGCTCAAAATGTCAATATTCAAAAAGACGAATTAATAGAAGTTTTTCTCCTCAGTCTGCTACAAGATAGCTGCCCTTTCTCATCTTAAGCCCAAACATGACAAAGAAGTTTTTGGCTGCTTCTGGCTAAAATGGTCCTGAAAGCTTTGAATCAGTAATTGTATTGCTTGGCTGACTCCTATGGCAAGAGGCAAATCCTATCTTGACTGCCACAGCAAAACAGACACAAGATCTACTATTTCTGGGTAATTTGCAAAAGGTTTCTTTCATGTTTTTCAGAATTCACACTTAATTAAAACAACAGCAGCAACAAAGTTTTTCACCACCCCAAAAACAAGCTGTTTGTGAAAAAAGAATGCTTGGGGAAACCTGGCGTTGATTTTTGCCTGAAACAACTGGAGCTCAATTCTTGTTAACCAAAATTCTTGCTCTGATCTATGTGGCGATATGCAACCTTTTCATCATTTACACATGTACATCTTATTATATGGGTATGTCCTATCCACTGACCACAGTTTTGCTCCTGTTGGTGGACCCTGACGTTCTAGTAAAAACAGATCCTAGAAGCCAAAAGACAACCCAGCGTACACCCAATTAGAAGCAGTGGGACAGTGAACAGTGGTCATAGACCATTTGATAGAATTCACTGCTACTGCAGCCTATGTATGTGGTACATGGTAGTATGTACATAGATTTGTACACAGTATGTACATAGGTACATAGTATACAGAAGGTACATACACTAAATGGGGTAAAAATATATACTGTGCATAGTTTTTAGTATTTATTTTCACTTATGACTGCTGCTGACAGGGAACTGATAGTTGCCTTCAGTTTTGTGCTGAGAGAAAGGCAGGATATAAATTAAATAAATAAATAAATACATCTCTGTAAAAGGGCATGAAATAAGTTTTATTTACATCAGTTATATCCACTCACCACTTAATAATTTCTGGGCATGTCAGTGTTTGTTCTTTGCTATAAGAGCCAGAACTCTCTAGTGGAGGGAATAATCTATCCACAGTTATTCTCCCAAGGCTCCCAGCAGAGTCATAGAAATAAATGGACCAGCACATCTTCATAACTTACTTACTGGTCTCCTGCATGCTTTCACTAAAGCATCCATGATAGGAGACTGGGATGCCCTGGAGCCCATTCTCATTTTGCCTTGCAACGCACAATATTTCTGTCCATCAATGACATACGGTTGCCCACTTGCATATCCTTTGCAGATCATACCAAGAGGGGAAAGTTGATTATGAAGAGAAATTTTACCAATATATTCCAGCAAGCTCATCATGCTCTCCCCTTGGCTTAGTGTTACTTGCCTGCACGTGGCTTTGCATAAGCAACTGCAATTATTTACAGCTAACACAGTTTCCTCGCATCTACAATTTTTAGAAGAAAAAAAAATATAAAATAAAGGACCTGCCTATTTTAAGCATTTAACAGCATAGCTGTTTACCTAGTGGAGTTCCTCCACCCTAATTGCAGGTTGCCCACTCTGTACATCATTTTAAAAATAAGCCATTTGTTTCTGTGCCTTTCATAAAAGAGGGGAATTCATTCTCTACCCCTCCTCCCCACCTTCTCCCTCTCCCTCCCTACATCTCTCCGGATGTATGCTGCATCAGTAAACAGGGAGCTTGCTATGCCATACAGGAAAAAAAAGGGAAAAAACACCCTTTCAGAATACATACCACAATACCTACAACCACCATCACCACTCAACTATTCTAAAGTTGTGGATCTAACTACATGTGCTCCCCTCATTCTCTTCCCCTTTGCAATGCCACTCCCGGACAGGTCTGAAACACAAAAGGAAGGGCTAACTTCTGCTACTTGTCCCCCAGCATTTTACAGTCACAGGCATAACCCTTCTAAACAAAAAGATTCCATTTTAATCTATCATGGCTGATTCCCTCCTTTTAAAAATAAATCCTGGTGGCGGCAGCGCTGGCGGAGGAGGAGGAGGAGAAGAAGAAAAAAGAAAGAAGAAGAAGAAGAAGGAGAAGGAGAAGGAGAAGGAGAAGGAGAAGAAGAAGAAGAAGAAGAAGAAGAAGAAGAAGAAGAAGAAGAAGAAAACTCTGCCTCAGGAGTTAGAACCTGTGACATCCATACAAGGGTTACTCTGGCTTTTTGATTTCATTCACAAAGTCATGCACCAAATGACACTTTGGACCTCAAACTCCACCAAAACTCTATCTACCCAGAGAGAAATCCAGCAGCATTTTGTTAAAAATACTATCAGGAGAATGAACCCTTTGTAAGTTGAAGAAATATATGCACATATCCTTCATTTGGCATGTTCTCGTCTGTAACTGGGAAAGTAACACAAAGTATGGAAGCTCCATACCTAAATGAAATGAAATTTTTAACAACATCCTCATTCCATCCCTGGGTGTGAACATTTCACCAAATCTTGACCAGCTCTAACAGTTCCTTTTGCAGCATTATGGGCTAAAAACATTTGCTTAGAATCAAAATGGACAACAGGGGGCCCTCTGGACTGCAACTTCCCACCAATGGTCGGTGGTGGTGGTGGTGGTGGTGGGTTTGCCTTACCCCCGGAGGAGAGGGATGAAGTGTCTTTCCCTGCTCAGATGATGGGCTGCCACTGGAGATCCCACCAGGTCTAGGCAGCACAGTCCATGATGAGAGACAAAGGGAGCTGCATCTGGAAGACTGCAGGCTGTTTTAAACTGCAACAAGTACTCACAACCCTATTCCCAACATCATGATCTGTGACCACAGAGAATCACAGAAGATAAGTGGTATGAATATAGCCATGTTTTTCATATATATGACCTAATCTAATAAATAACAGCCTCATACTACATCACATGATAGTTAATTCCATCTGTTAATTAAGGTTTTGCACAAAACTGTATGTTATTTAATCTGTCTGCCATCTGTGGATACGTATGCAAGAGACCTAGAGTTCTAAGACAGAGAGAATAAGTTTTTCCTCTGTTTACTTTTGGGGTGGCCAACTCCTTTCCTCCAACAAAACTCTGATGCCTTTAACAGCATCCAGCAGGAAAGGTGTCACCCCACTGCAGCATTCTGGAAATGCCTCTTTTAATACATTTTATCTTGTGATGCAATCATTGCAGGGACAAGACTTACCTTGCAGGCAGGCAGACGCTGGGGCAAGGGGATGAAGGAAAAGGAGAAAGATGAGGCTGGGTATCATGCATCTTGGCCTCTGCTCCACATGCACCTTTTACAAGACTGAGCTATTTGCCCAAGATCCATAACATTAAATAATCTGCTAGAAATCAAACAGGAACAAATCTAGAGTACAACATTCTCAGAACTGAACTACAGAAAAATGCATCACATCACCTTTTTAAAAAAAGCTCTGAACATGGTATCTCAGACAAACTTTATTCCAATATTTCTGCCTCACATTTTAAAACTGATTTATTCGCAAATTTAAAAGTCAGGCACAGTTCAAATGAATCACCATGAAAGAAGAAATGGAGTTGCACCAAATTGTGCTTCGGCTAATTCATACACAGAGTCATAAATATAGAAATAATTGCTATAATTTAAATAGGAATGCATCTTAACTGAAGTGGAGAACACTGTGACCAGTTTATCAGCTGTGATGCTTTCATTCTTGCTGTTCTTGTGAGCCTTCAAGTTGTTTCTGATCTATGTGACCCTAAGGCAAACCTAACATGGGGTTTTCTAGGGCTCAGAGTGTGTGACATACTCAAGATCACCCAGTGGGTTCCATGCAGGGGAAAAACTCTGGTCTCCAGGATCATAGTCCAATGCTCAAACTACTACACCCCGTTGGCTCTCTTTTAGGGTTCCTTATATTTAAAGAGATTGGACAAATCTTCAAGGAGGATGTCAATTAGAGCAGGAATTGGGAACTTCTGTCCCTGGAGCTGAAACCAGTGTTCATGTAGTCTCAGTGCAGTCCCTTCACGGTTCCCTAAAGGGTCACACCTCCTCCCCCTGTCACCATCCTTCATAATTTCCCAGTTTTTCTACAGGTATTCTCCTCCATTCCTAAAAAAGTTGCAATGATTCTCCTAAAGTACTGGCAATAAGAGCACTAAGCCAAAATATACTAGTATTTGCAGTCCCATTCTTTTGCCATCATCACCACTGCAATGTGGAACTCAAGAGATGGTCTGAAATTGGATTTGGCCCATGGGCTGAAAGAAAATCTCCAGCCTTGAAAGAGAGGGTGTCTTCAAACAGGTGGCTGTCTTCTGCAAAGAAGGCAAGTGGCCACCCAAGTGACTACCTCTGCCACTAGATCAAATCTTAGTTCCTTAATTCCTTATTCTGTTGTCAACCCAGTAAAGAGACTTACTTGTGAGCACCATAACTGCAGGGTACGAGCACCACACTTTGTGCCTTGACTCTAGAACACGTGCTTGACTGTGTGAAGAGCGGACCCAAATTAAACCAAGAAACGCTCTTTGTTCTGCAGACTTAGGACCTTTCTGCACTACACTGTTATAGTGCTATTATTCCACTTTCAACATTCCATGGAATTCTGGGATTTGTAGTTTACTGAGGCCAAAGAGCTCTTTGGCTGAGAATTCTAAATGCCCTTCCCTAAACAATATGAGTTAAAAATATATTTCAAAATATTAAAACAGTTTAAAGCTATATGTAACAGTCTGGGTTGAATTAATGAGGCCCAAAGCCTTGGTGAGCAGGCAAGTTTTAACTAGGCACCTAAATGATAATAAGAGTGTTGGAACTAGTTGGGCCTCTGGCGGGGGGTCATACCACAGTTGGGGTACCACAGCTGAGAAGGCCCTTTTCCATGTCCGGACACAGTGTATTGACCTCACAGATGGGACACATAGAAGGTCTCCCCCACAGATCTTAATCTATGGGCAGGCACATAAAAGCAACTTTCCAAGCACTGCTTTCAGCCCATGCTAGAGCCAGCATGGTACAGTAGTCTGAGTGTAGGACTACAACTTTGGAGACCAGGATTCAAATCCCTGCTTGGCCATAGAAACTAGCTGGGTGACCTTGGGCAAGTCACACACTCAGCCTCAAAGGAAGGCAAAAGAAATCTCTCTCTAAACAAATCACGCCAAGAAAACCTCATGACAGGGTTGCCATAAATTGGAAATTACTTGAAGGCACACAACAACAAAGTCACCTTTTTAGAGACACAGATTGTTGCCTCAGAGTGTGGTGGAGTCACTTTCTTCGGAGGTTGTTAAACAGAGGCTGGATGGCCATTTGCTGAGGGTGCTTTGAGTGTATGTTCCTGCATGACAGGGAACTGGATTCCATGGCCATTGTGGTCTCTTCCAACTTTATCACTCTATGAAAAACAGCAGCAGGGCCATCACAGGCTGTGCAGTCTAAAAAATCATTTTTCTAAACTGACAATGGGGGGGGGGTCCCAGACCTCTTTTAAAAAAAGTATTTGGCCTTTCTAGGCAAGCTTCCTCCTTTTCCAACTGTGCATTGCAATATCCAACCAGGGACACAGGCAGCTGTGGTGTTCTGCATACCCTAAAATTACAACATCATTCTCCTTGATTTGCACCAAGAGAAGAGAAACACAAACACACACACACAGTCTAAGGATGAAGAGTTACTCCTGGGCAAGAAAGCATTTTGGCTTTTTGAAATAGTCAAGAACTCCAAGGCCCTTGCTTTTGGGGATAGAGGTTAAAAACAAACTGTGCTTTTCTTTTGCCTAGTGATGCTGCACCCAATGCACGTCCTCGTGACTCTTGTTGACAAAAGGAAAGGATGGTTTTGCAATCAAAGTGGGGTCAATGTACATATGTTAAAAGGATTGAGGCTAACTTCAACGGCGCCCCTATTCCGCCTCCACCTTCTGGAACAGTCACTGCCTGGAATCAGATTTCAGCTCTTGCTCTCTTTTTCTTCTCTTCTAGTTTTTTCACCCTTTTTTTGTTTGTTTGTTACCACAAGCCCTGTGGTTCTCTAATGTCCACTCTCTGTCCACTCATATATCAAGGGCAGAGCAGCTGGGCACCACAGAGTGACCAATAGGCCATTTCCCATCTGTGCTGTTTCAGTATCTGTCCAGCAACTAAAAAATTAATATGTATCCATTTGTACGTGGCAAGCAGCTGAGCATCACCCATCTGTCAGGCTGACAGTGGTTAATCTCAGCGAAATGCAAGCAGGAGAGATCAGGAGCAGGAGCAGGAGCAAGTGTAATCTGGGCACTGATATATGTTTTGCAGACTCATCTCACACTCCCTTTTCACACAGACACACACACACACACTCCTAATTCAACACAAGCTCCCGGAAAGAAAGAAGGAAGAGCTAAACATACACAGAGACAGAGAGACGGGGGCGGGGGGCGGAGAGGGAGAGAGAGACAGAGAGAGCAAGACAGAGAGAAAGATTCTTAGTCAGGATCATATGGACCCGCAGTAGATAATCTACAAATCTTGGGAGATAATCTGAACCTTTAGGCTGAAATCGGGGTCAGATTTGGGATTTTAAAGCAGCGTATTCTTACCTTTTGAAAAGCAGGAGAAGAGAGATGCTATTTGGCAATCACTGCCCCAACCCTAGCTTTCCTCCCAGAGTGGTTAGAAACTTGCATATCGCAGAGAGAAATCAAATAGGAACATTGTTTCTTCATTGGAGGCAGAACTCAACAACCAAAATAATAATCCTCCACCCACATATATATATATATATATATATATTATATACCACATATAATATAATATGCATTATTGTGTATTATACCATATATGCATAATATACAAGCTGCACAAGGAAGCAATAGGAGGTGGCATTTTGTAACAGCAGTGAAGAGAAAGCAAAGCCATGTTCTAGAAGGGCAAACTGGCTCACAAATAAACCCACCATTGAAAGGTGGGGGATGGCCACCCCAGAGGCAATGGTCCCATTGAGAAACCTGAGATCTGCTTATCATAAGCATTATTGTAATTATGCCTCTATATCAGATGATGATGTTATTTACTTGGAGAATGTTAGTGGCTTATAGATTAAGACCCACTGCAATGACTGTAAGGAAATACAACCTGAAAAAGGATGGCACAGCTTGGCTCTTTTTCACCAGTTGAAACATTAAGTTCCATGCCTCTCTAAGCTCAACCATGAAAGTTTCATGCCTTTGGTCTTCCAGAACCCATCTGTTAGATCCCCATGACACCCACCAGAGATTCCCAGCTCATTCCATCCAAAGAATGCAAGGGAAAATTCTAAGAGAGCCTTCCTCAACCCAGCACATTCCAGACATGTAGCAGTTTTGCAATACCCCCAGCCATATTGCCATTTTGACCGTGGCAGTGCTGGAGTGATAGGAGTTCTAAGTTGGTGCATCTGAATGCAGGTGGGAAAGACTGTTCTGGAGCAGCAGTAGTCTTTTGTCTTTAATCCTCATAATGCTTGGACTTTAAGTGTCAAAATCTCCAACTTCTGACTCTGCCAGGGCTCCTGGAACTTGAAGTCCCAAAAACATCTGGAGTACCAAAGAGTCAAAACCTCTGCCTTACACAGCACACTCTGTTCCCAGTGTCACTTCCCATTAACTGAATATGCAAAACACCCAAACACATCCCTGTGACTGTACATTGCAGGAGAAAGAGCAGTAGTCCACAGCATAGTCTCAATCAGACAACTTGTCCATCACTGCTGAACTACATTCTGCATGAGCAACATATAGGAGTATAAGAATCCATGGAGTGGGAAATGGAATTATACCTTCTGCTTCTATTCCCAAATTCCACACAAGCAGACAAAGCTGTGAACAGAAGAACCTTCTGTATGCATTGTGTGGAGAGAACCTACATATGAACATCTTGTATATATCAAGGTATCTTCATAAAAAGACTGAGGGCTACAGCAGTGGGCTCAATTCTGCTCAAATCCTGGGAAAGGTTACTTTTTTGAACAATAACTTCCCATGCCGTGTTGAGGGATTCTGGGGGCTGCAGTTCAAAAAAGTAACTTTTCTCAAGCTTTGATCCTGCTAGCCTTGCCATAAATCCATATCCATATATACTGCTATACAGTATGGTCCCTTTCGTGCAATTACCACTCACACAATGAGAAGAGTAGTTCTCCCCAAGAGCTCTTCAGTGGTTATTCTCTGTATCTTTCATAGGCTAAAGAAAGAATCACCTGGTGTGTGTGTGTTTGTGTCCATGGCTATATTGTTGCTTTTGTTCGTGTCGAGT
Source organism: Ctenosaura bakeri (assembly GCA_948474755.1). Classification (NCBI taxonomy): domain Eukaryota; kingdom Metazoa; phylum Chordata; class Lepidosauria; order Squamata; family Iguanidae; genus Ctenosaura; species Ctenosaura bakeri. The sequence continues at coordinate 398,392 of CAOLHI010000693.1, forward strand.
TGTTTCCAACTTATGGCGACCCAAAGGAGAACCAATCATGGGGCTCTCTGGAGCTGAGAGTGCGTGACATGCCCAAGGTCACCCAGTGGGTTTCCAGGGGCGAGCAGGGAATTGAACCCTGGATCATAGCTCAAGACTCAAACCACTATACCATGCTGGCTCTCTCCATGGTGTATACCTCCCAAAAACATTTTTTTCCACAAATGGGACAATTACGCTATACCGTAGGACAAGAGAAACCGTCTTTCCATCACAACCTCCTGTATCTCAGAGGTGCTGAATGGCAAAAATGCTGGTACTATCTACCTCAGTTTATCAGAATCCAGCCCTTTCCTCGGGGGCTGTCCTAGCACCAGAAGAGATGCTGTCCATTCCTGAAGATGTACTAGACCACCCTTGACTTGAACCTCGGCAGCCACGTGTCAGTTGCTCCAGAATCAATGCCTGTCATTGGTAACATGTTCAATTGTGATACAGAAGACCGCACTGCCTATTTCATCATCGATTGGAGTGGGATGCTGGGAGCAAGAGCAGAGGAGTAATGCTATTCCACTTCACTTTCTTCCTCTTCCATTGCAAACAGTCAACAGCCAATCTTTGATTATCTATCTCAGAGAATTTCCAAGTCTTTGGAAATTTGTAAGGTGCTTTTGAATAAGATGATCAGTAATAATGAAGAAGCTGGTACATTACTACTGATCTCTCATGTGCAGAGCATAAAAAGTGCAGTAGTACAAACAAGGCCATCATGCACAAGTACATTAGTGCAAATAAAGTAATCACAAAGGGAAGGTCTTGTGTGTGCTCTAGAACCTGCAGGAATTCTACAGCAGACACGCTGAAGCAGAATGTGATCTCTGAAGGTAAATACTGTGAAATATAAAGTAAACAAATTGGGCATTCCACCATAAAATTCAGAAATCATCTGCATTAAGGGCTAGCTACTGATTTCTTTATCTGACTTCACAAATTTTTCAAGGTTTATTTGTTGTAATTATTTTTAACCTGCTCTTCAGGCAAAAGCAGAATGTATATTAAGATAAGACACCTCCTGCCTGTACATCAACAAAAACAGCAGATGATAGAACACCAAAGTCAAGAAATTCAAGCACCAGTTCTTAAATAGTAATTCCTACAATTATCAGCTGGAAATGATATATTTGATATATGAGGAGTCTGATACATTCCATCATTCATCAGAGCTTATGGAACTGGTGGGTCTCATTCAGAAGCTTTGAAAAGTCACTTTTTGGACTACAGCTCCATGCATCTCCCAGCCAGGATGGTCACAGCTAAGGGATTTGGAGAATTTCACCAGGAAACCTTACTTTTCTGGATGACAGGAAAGTTTTTTCAGAACGATTTCAGCTGCACACTAGCTTGAAATTCCCGCTCCCGGACTATATAAGTATTTTGCCAGCTCCTGAGGACCACTGTTGTCTCTTTGAAACAGATAATTGTAGCAAAATGTGATCCTTGATCTCCCGATAATCTATTACTGGGGTGGAGGCTAAGCTTTGGCCTGCCAGAGCTCAGCTGACAAGCTGCTATTTAGAAAGCAAAAGGAGGGCTTTGGGAGGGAATCTCTGTCAGGCAAGTGGCAGATCAAGGGAGGAAGACAAGCAGCCCTGTGCAGGTCAGATTTCCACTCCTGTTTATCAATGGATGCGCTCGGAAGATTCCGTAGCTCTATAAAAAGCAAGAGTCACTTTTGTGCAGCAGGGATAATTCTGGCATGATCAGAGAGGCCTTTTAAGTTTACAGCTGCCTCAGGGTCTCTTTAGACACAGGCCCCTCCATGCAAGTGTGAGCAGAGGAAGAAACTCCCGTTTGCTCCCTGATTTACGTGTAACTCTTACCTTGTATTTTATTGGAATTTCTGCCTCCTGGGACGCATCCTAATTCATTTTAGAGTCATCACTTTATTTTTAGTTTCTTTTATTCCTGTAAATATGTTGCCACAGGGAGTTTTTCAATCCTGCTCTACCTCTGTCATCTCTCCCTGCCAAAAGGAGGAATATGAGGCAGGGAAGAAAACAACGGGCACTTCAAGGTCAGGCTCCAATCCAGCACAAGGAGAATCTACAAGTGAGATACTCCAGCAAACAGGCATTACACACGACATTTCCAAGACCCAGATTGCTGAGCAGGATAATGAAAATGTGCCAGAAAGCTGCTAAGAGGGGCTTCTTGCAGCTGGCCTCACACCCCCACCAAGGGCCCCACAGCATTTAGGGAAACTAATAGGAACCATGTGTGCTTGTGAGTGGCAAGAGCCGCAACTGAGCTAGAGAAGAACATTTGCTCATTTGAACCCCAGCAAGGATATAATTCCTCAACACTAAGAAGGTAAACCTGATTTGTCACTACAGTCCTTAGGAAGGCAACTTTAGCATGACTAAAATCTCCCTTACCAATCTGCTTTTTTCCCTTCTATGTAGGGAATTTATTCATTTTTATTTTTAATGCTTTTTCATGGAGATGTGTTTGCTCAGGAGAGCCATTACCCATTATGGGAAGTGGCACGGCTTTTCCAGAGACAGGATTGCCTCCTCCTGTGCTTTTTAGAAGAATTATGATGCATGTCAGTCTGCAGCAAGGCAGCTGCTTGTGACAACCTTCTGAAAAGGGGGGATTGGATATCAGCCATTTTAACCTGTTCCAGTCAGAGTTCACTAAAAAAGAATGAACAAGTCCTATACATACATACACATGTATGTGCATTTCTAATTTTTGTGTATGGGTGCGAAAGCTGGACAATAAAGAAAGTAAAAAAATCAACAGATTTAAAATAGGGTACTGAAGGAGAGTTCTACCAATAGCAAGGATTGCCAAAATGACCAACCAATGGATCCTAGGTCATTTCCACAGTTATAGTGCTATTATTCCACTTCCAATGTCCTGTGGAATCCTGGGGTTTGCAGTTTAGGGCATTTAGAATCCTCAGTCAGAGAGCATTTTGGGCTCAGTAAACTACAAACCCCAGAATTCTACAGGATGTTGAAAGTGGAATAAAAGCAGTATAACAGGGTAGGGCAGAAAGGACCTTAGCCTTAGCAAGAGTGGTGCTCGCTGAAATGAGCAGGACTTGTTAACACTAATAAATCATTACGGGGACTAAGTCAAAATTAGGCTTTTCAAAATAGGGCTATCCATGGTAAAAGACATTCAAAAGAGATTTGAAAATGGCCTTTAGAGCAAACAGAGCCTGAATTGTCTCTAAAGGCTAAGATGACTATCCCAGCGGCTGTCATACTTTGAACATATCATGAGAAGACATGACTCTGTAGAAAAGATAAGAACGCTTGGCAAAGTTGAAGGCATCAGGAGAACAGGAAGACTGCCTTACAAGAAGACGCAGCCCTGAGTTTGCAAGATCTGAGCAGGGCAGTTAATGACCAGGGCTCCTGGAGGGGTTGCCATATGCTGAAGTCGACTAGACAGCAAATAAAAACATGTGCACATTACACACAGAGTAGCACAAATCAAAAATTAAATCTTAGGCTCCGTATAATTTCTGGTTCAATAGGGAAAAAATGGAAACCCCAATCTAGTAAATGACCGCTCTCCTGTAGATTTGACAACATGTGCAGTGAACTTGTACATATACTTACTTAGAGGTCAATCTCGTTACATTCAGAAGTTAGTTCATTACTCTCTGGAAAGAGTTTGTACATGATTGCAGTCCTAAAGTAAGAAAATGAAGCCATCTCCTGTATTCTCACTGCAATAACAGCAACCTGCTTAACACACATTTATTTTTACCTTTCCACCAGTAACTGACCTTAGCTCAGTCCTTGAGGAAATCAGTTTATTTAGAACATAGGGTGAGAGTTTTCCTTTATCCCAGAGATGACCAAGTGCTGTTGGATTTAGAAGACCAAGTGCTGTTGGATGTAAAAGTTCTTGATATTTTGAAGCTATGGGGAAAAACTGTTTTTCCCCCCTTCAGGGGTTTTTCCTGGAAAAAGCAGGATTTTTTTTTTTTTGAGAAAAAAAAAAAACAAAGAACCCATTGGGACAAGCAGAACAATGATTATTATTTTGTCTCCTTTAGTCCTCCATAGAGTCAAGAAGACATAAAATATTCCTCCCTCCCCCCAAAAAAACTGAAAAAAGGAAGCCAATACCAGGAATTGCAATGATTTGATATTGTCTTACATGAAACCTTCCTATTCCATCTTTTTTTAGATTATTTTAGGGGAGTATACAGATGAATTGTGTGTCTTACATATTTTAACATTTTCAAACAAAATATCTCATCATGCAATCTTTTTCATTTGTTCTTTTTTAAAAAGAAGATATTTTGGACAAAAAAAAATAAAAATACATAATGTCCAAAAGGAAGATCAGAAGTCACGTCTTCTTTTTCTTCTTTTTCTTTCTCTATTTTTGTTCTGCACTTTTAAAATTTTTATTTTCTTGTATCTCAGTTTTCTATCTTTTCTCTTTTTTAACCTCTGTAATTCTTAAATGCATTTTAAAAATATTTTTAATATTTTTTTTAAAAAAAATACATTCACCTCCCCAGATTTTCCTCAAATTTTCCCTTGTTTCCTGTGCCTTCACATCTATAGCTAGACTGGAACTCGCATCAGCAATTCTCAGCATAGTAGAAATGCTGGGAGTTAAACAGCATCCAGAGGGACACGCTTCACATTTCTCTCTCCCAGCTTTATCCTATACTGATTATATTTTTCAAAATTAGATAACTGTACCCATTACATTTAGCTTGTCCTCTCTCTGCCTCATCTCTAAAACAGGATCAACAATTTCTGACCTTAGTCTGCTCCTTGTATTATTTACAGCAGGAGCGGTCTGACTAGGATACACTCACAGATATCTGTGTGATTGGTAGAAGATCAGCACTGATGCACAGTTTTTATACTGCAGCAACAAAAATCATCCTCCACCACTACAACCCCAAAATCAGACCACAGTCCTCCTTCCACATTCGTGGGTTTGATCTTCACAAATTTGATTATTCACAAGGTGCCTGCTTTCCCTCCCCCCATTCTCCCCCTCCCATTCCCTTGCCTTTTGCCCAGGCACATGTACCTGCCTTCTTCGCACCTGGGCAAAAGGCAAGCTCATTTAAAATGCGACACTGGATGAGAGTCTACAGACAAAAGTACAAGTGAATTGGTCCTAGAGGAAATCAAGCCTAAACTTTCTCTAGAAGCCAAATGACTAAACAAAGACTGTTGTACTTTGGACACATCATGAAACAACATGACTCAATGGAAAAGACAGTAATTCTTGATAAAATGGAAGGCAGTAGGAAAAGAGGAGCACTGCATTACAAATGGACAGACTCAATCAAGGAAGCCACAGCTCTGAGTATGCAAGACCAGAACAGGGCTGTGGATAACTGGTGCTCTAGGAGTCTATCATTCTCAGGTAGGGCTGCCAGAGTGAAAACTAGAGGAGTTTCTTGTTCCTTTAATGGTCATGCAGAAGAGGAAGTGTCAGCACGTATTGCTTGTTACCTGTTTGCATGGCCAGGAACACCTTCTGCACAAAACAAGCAAAGTTGACTTGACAGCAAATAACAACAAAATAAATCATTTGTGTTTTTCCCACTGTACTACACACACACACACACACACACACACACACGCATGTACACTGGATGTTGCATCCTTTTACACCAACATACCACACACTGATGGAACTCAAGCTTTACACAAAATAATGCTAATCTAATATATAAGTCAAAGTTTGTTTGTCTGTGTCAAGCAAAGACCTCATATGATTGGCTGCCTAAGAAGGTTCTATGGAATTCTGGGGTTTGCAGTTTAGGGAGGGGCCTTTAGCATTCTCAGCCACAGAGCTCTTGGGTCTCAGTCAACTGTGTCTGTCTTGAATAGGCCAGTTGCTATGGTGACAAGGCCTAGCAGCAAGGAGGAGGGCAATGTATTCCCTCAGGAACCCAACCTCTGTATGTTAATAACTCTGAATACAGATTGTTTGGGGAATATGGGGAAAAGTTATAGGTACTGGACAAAACCGTTTGGGAAATTAGAGACAGAGGATCTCAAATCTTTCTAACAAATATTACCTATGAGAAAATAAAATCCCAGACAACGCCAGGTATACATGCTAGTCGTTAATAACACTTAATACCTGGATCTCTAATGATCCTCCAACAGAGGTTATTACCACTTTAATAAGGCTAGTCCTCACTTGTTACAATTTCATATTCAATGAAGACTACTACTTTACAACTACAGGGTATAGTAGCATAGCTATGGGTACTCATATTTTTATGCAAATCTGCTCATGGACAAACTAGAAAATAATATCCTTAATGAAGCAAGTATGGCAGCAATACTTTGATGACATCTTTATGGTCTGGACTAAGAGAAAACAATGCTTTAAAAAGTTTATATTATACATCAACAGTATCCAACTCTATCCTACAATAAAGTTTACCTCTAGTAACAAATCTGAACATCCGCATATTTCTTTCCTTGATGTCCTTCTCACCAATGCAAATCACAAAATTGTCACAGATCGGCACAATAATGTCACTAATGCTCATGCTTACCTGGATTGGAGATCCTGCCATTCCAAGCACATTAAAAGAAATTATTACCCATAATTCAGCTCTAAGAATCACTGAAGAAAAACTACTGTAAAGAGGACCAATGAACTCAAGCAACATCTGCTTCAACACATCTTATATTTGAACGCAAGATCCTTTATTTATAAATGCTGTGCAGCTAGCTAACACAGGCTTCTGTTTTCATAAACATAAATAAGAGAAAAAGTACCCACACATGAGACACATAATTTGTTGTTATTGTTATCACAGCTTCATCAGGTCTAGGCCCAAAAGCAGATGGAAGGTCCTCCCTCCACCTCAGCTGCCATTGTCCCAGCCTCAGAGGGAGAGAGAAGGCTCAGCTCCATCACACCTGGAAGCAGACGAAAGGCCTCTCTCCATCCCAACGGCCACTGCCCTGCCCTTGGAGGGAAAGAAGAAGAGGCAATATCTGCCAGATTGAATCCCCTCCCATGCTATCAGCCCCTTTTCCTTTTGTGTCATGTTTTCATTATATTGTAAGGTGAGGAGCTAGGTTTTTTTGGCTGGTCTTTTACTTGCAAAGCACCATGTATAGTGATGGTGCTACATAAACAAACAAACAAATGTAATAATATTGTACATTTTCTCATAATTCTTTATGAAGGAACAGTGAGAAATCTCTAATTCATGAGAACAGCTACTAGGAAAGTAGCAATGCTTTCCTCAACACAGTTTTTTTAAAAGTATGAATTGTAAAAGAGTGAACTAGTATTCCCTGGGGGGAACATGTAGATGTCTGCCTAAGAGGGAGAAGGAAACTCCCCACATAAAGAAGATATATTATTTTATTTGGTGTCAACTGATTTTTCTGTCCTTCTTGGCCTTCAGCTAAAGAAGTTAACATTAATAGTAATGGGGGCGGGGAGTAACCACTAACACTTCTGAGGATGTGTTTGTAACATAGCTGTGGTCTTTACCACTTTGCCATCAAAAGATTAATACAGCTATTTCATCATTTGGTGTACCAGCACATCTCTTTTTGCTGCTTATAAACACAGTGATGGCAGAGGGACACAATGCATTCTACTGCAGGATGGGCTGGAAGTGAGGAAATGAATCCAGTCTGTCTGTAAGGACCATGAATACCTCTCTTTCTTCACTTGGAGAGGAAGAAAGAAAAAATTCTTGTTTACGTCCATGAGGAAATAAATGAAAGCTGGGCAAAAAGCACATCCAGGGCCTGAGCAAGAACAAAGAGGAACACTTTCAGAGCACTGAACCAAGAACTCATAGCATTTTTTCACGGAAGTTAAAGACAACCAAGGACTGGAGGGAGGGATAGTCTACTCTGAAATGGATAGGAGAGGAGAGCATTACCGGTTGCTTCTGTGCAAGAGAAAGACAGCCAAAGAATGAGAAAAATGCTAACTATCAAGAACTACAGACCTTCCCACTATCAATTAAAAGTCTATTCCTATGAGGACTGGCCTGGCTCAAAAAGTCTGCTCAAAAGGAAAGGTTGGTTTATTTTATTACCAACAGCAATTTTGACAGTCGCTGTAATACTATATGTTTATACTAGTCTTGTTATACTATACTGCTGGTATTAACTCCTGCAATGGAGTGATAAAGCACTGTGCCATAACCGAATAACTATCCATCAGGCAGTTACAGATAACAAGAAACACAGGCCATTTGTTTTATTGTGTTGCCACAGGCAGAATTTTCTCATCATGCAAACAGGCCTTTGTTACGGTCAAGATGAGGACACTGTTGAAGGGCGTCTTAGCAAGCCCAGTTACCCACTTTTTCTGCTCACATACTCAAAGACATGTCAAAACTTATGCCAGTTCTTCCATAATTGGACATTTTGGAAGTCTAACTCACGCATATACATGTACCACATAGCCTTACTGCAGGCATACATAACTCCTTACTTTAGGCAGTCTTGGTGCTTGCATGATGGAATAAAACCAGGGCCCACTGGTTGCTTCTAGAATGACTGCCTTCCTCTTTTACCCACCACCCAATCTCACCACCCCCATGGGGTCCCCACGTTGGCCCTGTCTGGGGAAACAAACAAGTTCACTTCTGAAAATAATTTAACTTTTTATTCTTTCCCATACTCCTTCAAAGGCGCTCAGGGCAGCATGCACAGCATTCTTACTCATCTCTTCTCATAGTGGAGCTATGATGGAGATTGACTCTTAAAGAAATGTTTTGAAATACCAGCTACCCAGAAACCCATATTAACTGCCCCAATGCATTCCCCAAACTGACGCAAAACATCATGCTAGATCACTCATTTTACAGAAAATTTATTTGCTACATTTATATCCCACCTTTCCCCCTAACAGTTTGGGCATCATATACAACCCTCCTCCACCATGTTTTTTTCAAATAACAACCCTATGAAGTAAGGTCAAGCTGAGAGTTAGTAGCAGATTACCCACCTAGTATCTTGCATGGCCAAATGATGATTTGAAAACAGGCTTCCCTAGTTGCAGTCCAATGCTCTGATCATTACAGTACCCTGATTCCCAAGGTACTCTCTCACATCCACTGACTGCTTTAACCCACCAGAAAAAAGCCACCAACCAACACCTCACCTTGCTCAGGGTGGTGCATTCTGGGCTGTGTTTTCCTTATCTCTTTTTAAACAGCTACAAGAATGTATTGTGGGCATGATACCTTTGCAATTTAAAAGTCTTATCAACCTTTAAAAAATCACTATATCCAGCATCCAAGTTTGACAACAGAACATTGTCACTGAACTGGGACAGATACATCATTGCAAGTGCTTCGGTTGTACCTACATCCCTCAGCCTACCAGATGGCCAAATACCTCAAAGCAGCAGCTAGGCTGATTATTAGCATACAATGAAACAATCTTTCCCTCAATGGTGGAAACATGCATGGACATTCTGTGATAAGGATCCCAGGAACCCGCCAAATCTTTAAAGTGACACACAGGCAGGAATGTGTATAAAACAGGATTGTGAACTAAGAAGATCCATAATATTCTATGGAATATTTATGCTCCATAGTAAAGACCTACTTTTCCAAAATAACTGACACTATTTAAAAGTAAAGGACATCTAGCAACTTTACCCTAGGGCATCAGCAACTCCTTTTGAAGGAAGGGTGACTAATTTGACAACCCCATCCCACCTGTAAAACCTGACTTGCAGGCTCCACTGACTTTCAGTAGAATTTAACCCTTAGTCTTCTAAAATCAGACAGACATGGAAGGAAAATTCTCCACAGAAGTCACTTAAGACAAGCAGCCACTTAAGTCCACACTAAATTATAAAAGGCACAGAGATGCGTCTGGTCCATGTTTCTTACTTCTCTTGTAATGGCTAACACAAATGATATGTGATATTCTGTCACTGTGCTGTGTGCCTCTTTATCTGCCATCACTGGCACATTTGGCCCTCTGTGGCCACTTGAAACTCAAAAAGGCTCCACCCTCCTCCAAAAAAAGCAGTGAACCTGAAGCAGGGGCTGATGAGAAATGCTTGAATTCAAGTGATCTGCTTCAACATACTTCAGTAAACATCACCAATAATCACCAGGGGCTCCTATTCAAATGTCTCTTATATCAAGTGATTCCATAACAGTTTTAGTTCACAAAGCATGCAATAGGTGCATGTTTTTATCTCCTTCTGTGAGTTCTGTCTTGAATTGCAAGATAATGACTCTATGAACAGAAAGATGTTCTTCACAAACACAGGGAGGCTAACACACACTGAGATTTTAATTACTCAAGCCCAGTAAATGTTACTCTTGTAAAGGTTAGATTTTCAAGCTTAGAAGCACTACAGTCTCTGAAATCTCTATCTTCTAGGCATAATACATTCCTTAAAAATGATTATATTTGATTTGCCTAATCACTCAGACTTTTCTTGATATGTGTATTCCTTGTTGCCACACTGGCTCACCATACTTCCTGTTAATCACTTTTTCACTCATGAAATTATTTTCCATATGATACAGTAGCTAGAGTGGAAAATATTCCCAGTCAGGAAAAAGAATGCATCTTGAATGGAAGTGTCCTGCAATCAAGACATCAGGATTCCCCAACAACATGCTCATAGAAACAGTGCATTTTGCATGGATCATGCAGAAAAGATGTAAACCAGTTTTCCAAGGACAGCACAGAACAATCCACAGTAACTGATGCCATACACTAGCCTTCTTTAGAGCAATGAATTTGGGTAGCAGTGTCCAAACAACCACACAGTTTTCTGGGCCTATGTAAAATTCCACCAAGAATTCACAATAAATCACAGAGAATTTTAACAGCCTGGCCATCTATAGGCTGGAAAAGCAAGAAAATGTCTCCAACCATATTTTTAAAAATTCTCTTATGTGATTGTAATGAATATCCCTTGCTTGTTCTCCAAGAAGAAGGGAAGCAGTCTTCTTTCATTGTAGCCTTCCCCAACAATAACAGCTAGGCTCTAGAAAATTAACACACACACAAGGAGGGAAGGAGGAGGGAACTGATCCCCAAGGGACTGAATTAACACATTTGAGCCACTCACCCTGCAGATAACAAAGCCTGAAAGTTAACAAAAAGGAAAGAGCAAACAGTGCTTGAGGAGAAGGTAATCAAAGTCTGACATACACAACCATGTTTTGGCAGGCATTACATAACACTGGTGGCATACCACTGGCATGAACTCCAAGAGGATGGGCAATATGCAACCATCTGCAGCAACAACTATTAGCAGTACAGTACTTACAACTGCTGCAGTACACATGTGTCTGTGTATAAGTTAAGAGTGAGTGTAAGAATCAACACACACATAGTCAGGGAAAGGAGGCATTATACCACCGGATGGCACAAACTCCCTTAAAGAGATCAGGCTGGCAATCTTTACCTCCTGAGAACAACAGTTACACTAGCTGGTATACTTCAGGAGTGCCTAGGATTCTACCCATGCACTTCACCAGAAATGTGTATACCAGCCTTCCCCAAATCAGGGCCCTCCACACATTATCAACAATGCCTGAAGTCCTCAGGTAGCATGGATGTGTGGTGACTCAATATTCATTTCCATGTATTCTAATTTGTTCTGTATCAGATGAATGAGTCCTAACAAGTGGCTTTCAGCCAACTGAGGCTCCCTCTCCATGGCATACCACATGTGCTGGGTGGTTTGGTGCTCTGGCTCTGCCCTGCCACTTGGGGAGATATGTCACAGTCTTCACTGCTATTCAGGAGGAGCAGACTATAGTTTTCTCTTGCAGGCCATTCTAAACCCCTCTCCCAATTACAAATCCCAGGGTTGCAGAGGATGCAGTCACAGCAGTTACACTGGTATCAGACTACTAGAAATGTGTACCTCAGATAGTGCATCTATTTATGGTACAGTCTTCTACTGGGATTCACACCAGCCCACCTGTTAGGCAGAATGAGGAGATGGAATGCTAAGAACAAGGAAAGCCACTGTTCCACACAAGCACGTGTGCACACAGGCCTGCTACTCTGCCCCACTTCTCTGATTTCTCTTCTGCACGTCTTATGTTACTATTTCTCACCTCCTCATGCACCCCACCTGGTAGTACCAGCAGTACTATCACTGGCTAGCTAGCCTTCCCCAACTGTACAGCAACAGGAACCAGAGAATACAGCAGCATACCATCCAAATACCCTAATTTTCCAGGGACAGTTCCAATTAATCTTCTTATGTCTTACTTTTTCAGTTGCTTTGAAAATGTCTTAGGCCATTTCCGCAGTAGACTGTTATAGCGCTATTATTCCACTTTCAACATCCTATGGGAATCCTGGGGTTTGCAGTTTAGGGAGGGGCCAGCCAGCCTCTCCCAGGATTCCATAGGCAGTTGAAAGTGGAATAATAGCACTATAACAGTCTACTGTGGAAATGGCCTCCGCTTCTCTCTCCTCCTCCCACTTTTCCCCTTTGTCTTCAGCTTGCTTCAACGGTTGCAAACTAATTCAAAAGACAAAAGCAGTTTGTACTAAATTAAGCAGGGCCAGGGAGTGGGGAGGAGAGGCAAACATTTGCTCTTCCCAGGTGGTGCAAGAAAAAACAAGTTGCTGCAGCCTTGCTTGTTCTTCCTTAGTAATAACTTTTGCTATCTTGGCCTCCAATGTTGCTTGGCCACACGTGTCCTGGTTTTCAACTGTGAAATGTTGGAGGTTATACAGCAACCTCCTGCTACCACTGCTGCTGCTTTACTAGCTGTGTCCCAAATACCATCAGCTAACAAGCTTTGTAAACCAGAGGCAGCCTCATTGTGTAGGAAGTTTTTACCCACAGGGTGGGCAGGCAAGTACACCGGAGGTGATGCTGCTGCAAAGGAAGGTGAAGAGGATGAGGGAAAAGTGAAGGAGGCAACGCAGTAATAATGATGGAAGCAGCAATAGCATTTCCAACCTGGTCCTTGTACATGCCCAAAAAAGGTTCCTTCCTCCAGTTTACCAGTGCATACATAATTCTAGTAGCCTGCTACACATAATTAACAAGTCAGACTTCAGATCATGTGTTTCTCTCAGCCCTTTCCAGCCTTTAAGCAAACTCCACCCTACTCCCATATTAATTGGAATTAAGCTGATCAGTTTTGTTGCTGGGACATACTGTTGGCTCACAGGCTTTTCAAGTGTTTTTATTGTTGTTGTTATAAAAATCCATTTTCAAATGTGCAAGTACAGAGGAAAAAACTGATCCTATCTTTATCAGATATAAAAGCTATTGCATGCAAACAGCTGCTCTGAACATGCATTAATATAAGAAAGTGGGATATAAAAACATAAAATCAAGAATGGCCCTGGTTAGATAACCTGCCCATCCTTTTCTGATCTTGGACTCTCTAAACAGTGTGCAATTACCCAAGAGGGAAAAAAGCCCTGCATGAACATGCCTGATTCACCATGAAGGAAAGGGCAATGACTTTGAGGGAAGCTGTCACACATGAGTAAGGCTGACATGTTGCCTGTCTCCCTCCTATGAAAGATATTCAACTTTTACCAGAGGCTCACACATTTGGCAGTCAGTTCTCCTTTTACTTTCAAAGAGCATCAAAGGGCAACGCTACCCAAAGATTTCTCCCCATTTCACCCTTGTGTATCACCCAACACTGCCTATGCATTGCGTCAGTCTACCCCAAGAACTGGGTCCTGCAAAGAATGAAGACTGTCTCCCTCTCTCTCACACAAACATACACACACACACAAATACACACAACCACTGTTCCCTTAAGCAAGGAGTTCAAAAGGAATCTCATATTCCCAAAGCTCCAGGCTCTCCTCCCACTCACTCACTCACCCCCCCTCGCCACATGAGTGGGAAGCTTTCAGCCTTTCGGAGTCCCCCACCCCTTAGGAGTGCCTCAGAGCACGACATGTTCAATCTGGCTCATGTTAGGGCCGTTTAGGCCTCTCCAGGCTGCCTTTGTTCCCTGACTGACAGCTCTTTTCTAAATGCCACCTCTATGGGCTGAAAGGCCTGGAGAGCCTTCTCTGCTCTGTTTGCTGATGGCTTTTCCAGAAGCCATGGACTTTTCCTTACCTAAACACTTTAGGAGGCTGGCACTCCCCAGATATTGGCCTAAATACCCTGGACCCCTTCTGATCTTGGAAGCTCAGCAGGGTTAGTAGTTGCATGGCAGATCACCAACAAATACCAGGCACTATAGGCTATATTTCAGAGGAAAGAAAACCACCTCTGCGTATTCCTTGCCCAAGAATATCCAATGAAATTCAGGGGGCCACCATAAATTAACAACAACTTGAAGGTGTGCATGCACATGCTCCTCAGATGCGACTGTTCCTATCAGTCCATAAAATCCATCTCAAAAACAGAGGCCATTTCCGCACTACAGTGTTAAACTGCTGCTATTCCACTTTCAATGCCCTGTGGAATTCTGGGGTTTGTAGTTTACTGAGACCAAAGAGCTCTTTGGCTGAGAATTTGAAGTGCCCTTCCCTAAACTACAAACCCCAGAATTCAATAGGAGGTTGATAGTGGAATAGCAGCACTTTAACACTGTAGTGCGGAAATGGCCAGAGTCAGGAAGAATCTCATAGCAAACCCCTCAAACTTCTCTTTTTCTTATCTTCCTGCCTGCCTGTATGGCTCTTCCCTGTCGTCCGTGCCCCAACACTCTCTAGTTAGGTGGACGATCAGTAAATTTTTATTTTATTGTTACGTTATCTTACTCTTCTTCCAAGGAGTTCTGGGGTGAGGAAAATGGAAGTTTCCCACCCGTTACCACAGCAAACTCAGGCTCGAAGAGAAAAGACAGTCTGATCTGAGGTCATTCCTATCATCTAGCTCACCCTGAGGTAATAAACCTGTCCCTACATCTTAACCAGTTCCCAAGAATGTTCCTTCACCCATACATACCCTCCATGTAGGAAACCACATGTCAGGCAGAGAGATGTGGCCAGCTATCTCTTCAGTACTTCAGATTCCTGTTACTGCAGGTTAGGCCTCCTTGGAGACAGCATAGGTATCATTTTTGATATAATTTGGCTTTCTTCCACCACCCCCTCCACACGTTTGTGAGGTCCCTGGACAAGCACAGAACTAGGCTCAGCCACTAATTGCTGGACATTCCATTCTCCCCCCGGGCAGGCCAGAAATAGCCAGATCCTCACTTTAGGAGACCTCTCTACAAACACCTTCATTATGTATGCACGCTGTTTACAGAGGACTCCCTGCCCCGAGCAGGTAACCTGGCAAGCTGAATACTCAAATACCAAGCACTAAGTATTTGCATACTGGCTACCTCTTTGTCAACTTGGACCTAACTCAATCATGCTAAATTTTGACCTTTCCAAAGCTTTGTCCCACTTCCAAAACTCATTGTTCTCACCGAGTAAGGCATAGCCTGCAGTTACATTTCTCCCTATAAAAACCCCTGATTCCGAGACCTTCCTCAGATCGCTCCCAAGTTCCAGACCGCCCTGCTGCCGCTTTGCTTGGCCAGCTTCCCCTCAGCTCCATGTGCTGAGATACATTGAACCCCAGCATCGCTCTCTATCTTCTTTCCGGGCTTCAGGAAGAGGTTTCGTATCACCCAAATCAACTATCCCTCTGAAATCCCGCTATCATACTCACACCTTTATTTTCCTTAGTTATCTGTGTGCATGTGTTGCTTACATTGTGTGCCTGTATTTAATAAAGATCATTCATTATTTCCAACACGGTTTGCTTCTTGACTTGGCCTGACCCCGTAAACATTGGGTTACAAGATCCTGCTGCATTACCCTGCCTCTCGTAGTGCCAACCAGTGCTCTTGACTAATTTCCCCATCTTGTGTAATTGTAAGGTTATTTAGGTGTCCCTCCCGGGACCCCCAGTAAAGAGGGTAACATTCCTCTGTGTAGGAATCTTTCTTTGTGTGTATGTGTAGAGAGGAACCAATCTCTCTCATGAACCCCTCTTGGGGAGTCTTTTCACACTACACTGTTACAGCACTATGACTCCACTTTAAGCACCATGGCTGCCTCCTATGGAATCCTGGGACTTGTAGTGTAGGGAAGCACCAGAGGAGTTCCCTGGCTGAAGATGCTAAATACTCCTCCCTAAAATGAAAATCCCAGGATTCCATAAGACAGAGCTGTGGCAGTTAAAACAAGAATCATTGCAATACAACTCTGGAGTGTGAAAGGGCCTTGGGATGGTATATCCTAAACACAGGTCTAATACCTTCGTGAAAATTAGGCCCAAGACCCACATGGTTCATAGCCATTGAAAGAAGTTTAGTTGGTAGGGATGAAAGAAAACCCCTTTTTTACTGTGGCACCCGGATTAAGCAACCACGTCTTCAGAGAGATACATGCAGTCTCCTTATTGTGCATTTTTAAGCTGGTACTTAAGACAGTGAATTTTAAGCATCTTGTTATGTCGTTTTATCTAGCTTATATGCTGCCTTGGGTCTGCTTTGCTGAGGAATATGTGATTCGAATTTTTTTAAAACATAAATACAAATAAACATAAAACCTTCAATAGTTTCAGGTCTTGTTAATCCAGATTTAACACTCCAGCCACTACACTATACTGCAAGCCTGTCTCACACATACCCTCCATCTGTCTCAACTTTCTTAGGACAGTCCTGATTAATTCTCTCTTACTCCACTTTTTCAGCTGATTTTAAGAATGTCCCACTTTCTCCTCCTCCCATTTTCTTCCTTTGTCCTCAGCTTACCTCAATTGCTGCAAACTGAGGACAAAGTGCAACAGTTATTTGCATTTAGTTAACTCAGCAGAGCAGGGAGGAGAGGAAGGGGTAGACTCTTGCCTTTCCCAGTAGGCTCAAGCAAAAGGAAACTGCAGCAGCCTCTCCTAATTTGTTGGTTCTTTTTCATTAATGACTTTTGCTACCTTAACTATATTCTAATGTTGTTTAGACATATCTGTCTGGTTTTTCATCTGTGAGATGTTGGAGGATATGCTCAGTGTCAAAATAGAAGGCATTTTTCTTTGTACCACGTACTTTACTGCAAAATTATCCCTTGAGTTACTCAAAATGTTCTATACAATTAATTTGGTCACTCAGTTGTACAATATCCCATCTCCAACAGGAATGGGCACCAGTTCGTTCAGAGACAAGTGCTAGGGAAACCACAGAGTAATTATTAACTGTTCCTTGCATTCCTTCCCAAAATAATGGAATACAATAAACATTCAGTGGTATCACTTTTGACTATAAAAGCCAACATCAAATATTAATGCATTGTTCTGGAATGAACTCCTACATATATTACTGATGTCTTTACTGATCGTTACTAAGAGGCAAGATTTGCTCATGCTGAAATTTCAGAGTGAGGCAGAAAAGTACCCAATACAGTATATACAGCATGGAGAACTAAATTTCCAAACAATATTTTATCTCACTTAAAGCAGCAAAAGTAAAATCCTAGAACTTCTGGTTGCAAAAATGCAGTGATGTATTTAAAAGTCTCAAATCCAGTCTCAAGTCCTTGAAGATACTTTCAAGTCAAGTTTCAAATCTGGAAGTCAACTTTATACCCCAACCAAAATTCCAAAATTATTGGACGCAGCCAAATAAAGTCAGTTTTAACAATTTAAGCAGAGTCAGCCCTCCACATTTGTGATTTTGCCATCTGCAGCTTCAGATGTGGGGAATAGGATCCTTCTTACTTTCCATTACTGAAGCTTCAAAAGCTTGAGAAGGAAAGATCCTTCTTTCTCAGGCCTGTTGTCTAACATATTTGTTGTTCCTTTCTGAGAAATGCACCCTGCACTTTGGGGGTGAGTCTTGTCTTCTGCTGTTAGGAAACGTTTTAGAAGGCTCCTCTGATATGCAGCAGGGACAGACTACTGAGGAGACCTCAAGCCTATCTCAAGCCCACTGCCTAGCCCATTTGCTTTTCTCCCCTGAGAAATGTGCCCATACTTTGGGCTTGAGCCAGATTGCAATGCAACCAGTAGGCAAAAAGAGATGGAGGTGTTGTTCAAAGTCATAAGGTTTCTGGACGAATGTGTTATATTACTGAACCAAGGGCAGCAAGTCAATCATTAAAAATATACAAGTCTCAACTCGAGTCAAGTCAGTGCATTATTGCTGAATCAAGTCACTGAAGCGACTTAAGTCTGACTTGCGTCTACATCACTGCAAAAATGTGACTGGCAGTGACTGAGCCAAGCCTGCCTACATTTCAGAAGCTGGAGGAGTTGCTTAACTGAGGGCTCTGCTGTTATAGTGCTATTATTCCACTTTAACTGCCATGGCCACATCTGGTGGAATTCTGAGGTTTGTAGTTTAGTGAAGCCCAAGCACTCCCTCCTGAGAATTCTAACTGCCCCTCTCTAAACTGCAAATCCCAAGATTCCATGCTATGTTGCCACAGCAGTGAAAGCAGAATAATAGTGCTATAACAGTGTAGTGTGATAGCGCCCTGAAACAAGGTTTCCAGTGGCCTGAGCTGGAAAGGGTTTCAGAGTTTTGCAGAGCTGCTTGGAGTTCCCAATAGTAAGCAAACGCAGGTATTATGTAAAAATTGCAGAATTAAGTATGTAAAATGTGCGAGCAGGATTGGGGGAAGAAATGCAAAACTATATTTCCCCTGTCACATGGCTTTGGTGTATACTGATTGGGGTAGGCATCTCTCTCATAGTTATTTACATGGAAACTTAGCACTGGATGCAGACAACTTCTCCCTGTCACATGGGGCACAACGCTTTGTTGATCAGCCTTCCTATGTACAACCATACTGGAGAAATCTAATGACATGCTATGGACAGTATGTATGTGAAATGAATGTGCATCCTCAAACTTCACACCATCTTTCTGTTTCCAGGCTCCACAAGCAAAAGATAGGAAAAGTAATTCCTTGGAAGAGAAGAAACTCACTCAGAGAATGAACATTAGAATCTTGATACAAAAAGGTCACAGAAAGCACTGCAGGTCTCCCACAAAGCTGTCTCATTAGACTGAATCAGCTCCCTTATCTCCTCATGAATGATTTGGTGTTTCCACCTATATTCAGCAGCTCATCAAAGAGTTTCTGCATAGTCAGAGAAAGGGACTTAACCTGCCTAAAGCATCGTAATCATAATATCATTTCAATGTCTGTGCAGGCATTAAGCCTTATAGACTTGCACTTTTTAATTATTCTCTACCAGCACACTCCCGGAGATTTGATAGGTGGCTCTTTGTAAGAAGAAGGCTTTCTTAGTGCCCACCCACAACTGTGGAAAGCCACGACACCCACCACTGACTCTCTGGGCACCAGATGAATACCTTTTCATTCTCTAAAATTTTCTGGCTTGCTGTATGTTTTACAGTCAGTTACTTTTTAAAGTAGAGCAACAGCAGCAATACAACACAATTTACAAAGCAGAGAATACCTGTTAATGGCAACAAGTTTCCCAAGTTTTCCAAAAGAGTTTTAAAATTTCTAAAGCAACATGAAATTTTAAAACCCTTTTGGAAACTTGTTGCCATTAACAGATATTCTCCGATTTGTAAACTGTGTTGTATTGCTGCTGTTGTTCTATTTAATGTTTCTGTTTCCTTTGTTTTATGTCATTTCCCCTGAGAACTTTGGCCATAGGGCAAGTCGTGAGTTGAATATAAAAAGTATTCAACTTTGGATAAACAGAACAAGTGCTATACCTAATGAAGCCTGACACTCGGCAAATATTTTTATGAATTCTAATATATCTAAATCTTCAGAACCACTTTCCAATTTTACCCCTAACCTACATACAGATGTGTGCGATACAAAAGTAGAAGCACATACCATTTTAGAGGCTAAGAATGTTAGAATATCATCTCTTCACTATCTTTTTGTGATCTCTCTCTCCTTATTTCTACTGGGTTTCCACCTGCTCCCAGATACCCATGGAAAAGCCAAATGTACATGTGGAATTCTTGTCCCTGCTCTCAGAGGAAAATGGTCATGACATGATACGCCTGATAGCAAAAGGCCAATACTTGCCCATCGATATTTTACAAGTGCCGGATGATTTGCTGATTTTTAGTTTCCATTCGGTGTCACTGCTTTGCAAATATCTGTGCAATTTGAGGAGAAAAGATCAAAGGTGGATCTGTCCACAGCACATGGATATAGATCATTCTGAAATATGCCAGCTGTAGGCACAAAATAATGATTGCTTTGTTTGTTCATGCTGCACATTTGGCTGTGTCTGTACATGTTCAGCTGTATGTGTTATGAGTCTATGGTTTCATTGGTCTCTGAGAACAGGGGAAAAAAACCCTGCATAGCACATTATCTCTCATGCCCTCTCTTACTGTTTGGTAAACTGACAGCATCTAGGCTTCAATCACCCTGTATCTTCAAGTCAACTCCTCCTCCTTCCTCGCGGCCGCCGCCTCCTCTTCCTCCTCATCTACGGCCATTTCCGCACTACACTGTTATAGTGCTGTTACTCCATTTTCAATATCCTGTGAAATCCTGGGGTTTGCAGTTTAGGGAGGGGCCTTTAGAATTCTCAGCCAGAGAGTTCTTTGGCCTCAGTAAACTACAAACCCCAGGATTCCACAGGAGGTTGAAAGTGGAATAAGAGCAGTATAACAGTGTAGGGTGGAAATGGCCTATACTTCCAACCTTCTTCCAGACTGGGACTCAGGGCAGCTTACAAATTAAAATGATTACCATATAATTAAAAACATGCAAATAGAATTAAACTATTAATATTAAAACCATTTCTAAACATGCACTTAAATGATAAAAGAAGTTAAAACTTCATTTTTTAAAAAAGATACAGCACTCTCGTAAAAGCCTCAAAAACCTTGAATTCTAAAAGCCTGTCAGAATGAAAGAAAAGTCTTCTCCTGCTGGCAGAAGGACAGCAAGGAGGGAGCCATCCTGGCCCCCTTAGGGAGGGAGTTCCAAAGCCTGGGGGAAGCTACCAAGAAGGCCATATGTCTCCTGTACTCACCAACTGTAGCTGTGAAGGTGGTGGGGACAGAAAAGGGCCTCACCCAAGCATCCCCGGGTCTAAACAGGCTCATACAGGAAGACAGGATCTTTCAGACAGCTTGGAGGTAAGCTGTATATTTAACTATTTTTTTAAATTATTGTAAGCTGCTTTGAGTCCCTACCAGGAAAAAAGCAGGGAATAAAAATGATAACAACAATAACAATATGGGGCTTTACAGATCATGGCCAGCACTTTGAATTGTGTCCAGAAACAGAACATCAGCTAACGAATCTGTTGGAGCAAAGGAGTTGTATGATCCCTGTAACTAGCCCCAGGCAATACTCTGGTTGCCCTTCTTCATACCAAATGAACTTTCCAAACACACTTCAAAGACAGCCCAACACAGCACATTACAGTACTCCAAACAGGATGTAGACAAGGCATATGTCTCCATGATCACATCAGGCATCTGCAGGAATACGTGCAGTTGGAAAACTAACTTTAAGTATGAAAAGCACTCCAGGACACCACGGAAACCTTAGCCACCACATGTTCAAGGCTGAGTCCGGGAGCATGCCTAAGCCGGAAAACTAAGATTTCAGGAGGACTGTGACCCCATCCAGCATAGGGCAAATCTCTGTTCCCTGATCAGCCTTTCTAAGGACCAGGAGCACCTCTGCCTTGTCTTGACTGAGCCTCAATTTTTTTACCCTCATCCAATCTGTTGCTGGTGCCCAATACAGTTTTAGAAAAGAAACAGTTTCCTTGAAGTATGGGGCAACGGAGAAATAGTTAGGTGTCATCAGCATACTGGTGGCACTGAACCCTAAAGCTCCATGATTTCATGTAGGTGTTGAATAGCATGGGAGACAGAACAGAGCCCTGAGGAAGCTTAAAGGCCAATGGCTAAAGAGATGAGCAGAAATAACCCAGCACAAACCTATGGGGGCTCACCACTCCAGGATAGAGCAGAGCAACTGTGAAACAGTGGCTCCAAGTCCCATCCCTGCAGATGGCCCAGACACATACCACAGTATAGAAAGCCTCCAAGAGATCCAGCAGAACCAACAAGCACACATTCCCCCTGTCCAGTTCCCAGCAGGGGCCGTCCAAAGCCATGTCTGTCCCATAACCAGGCCTGATACTAGACTGAAAGGTAGACAGATAATCCATCTCATCTGGGAATCTCTGGAGCAGGAAGCAACCACTCATTCTGCTATTTTGTCCCAAAATGGAATGTTGGACACTGGCTGATAGATATCCATTATAGAGGGATCCAGGGAAGGGTTCCCGTTGAGGTCTTCCAACTGCCACCCACCTTGCTAGAACCCTGCTAGTTGCAAGGAACATTGACTGCTCCCTTCACTCATTCCCTCTGGCCCTTTTAATCTGCCAAGAAGCACAAGGATCTAGCAAATGCACGGTGGCTCTCGCTTCTCCAAGGATCCTGTCCACCTCCTCAGGCTGTACAAACTGAAAAGAATCCATTATTACTGGACAAACAGGGTCCAAAGGGACCACTGGAACTGTATCAACCATGGCATCCAAGTTGGAACAGATCTGAGCAGTTTCGTCTGCAAAGTTCTGTGCAAACTCCCCACAGTGGGCTTGCTGGGGAGTCTGTGTTATCCTCTCAGGGACCAGAACGTAACAGGCCTCCAATCACTAGAAACAACTCTACAGAATGGCTGCTTGCAGATGCAGTGGTGGCAGAAAAGAACATTTTCTTTGTTTCCTGCATTGCAACAGCCTTCAATTAGGCTTTAGCCCATGTTTGGTCAGATTCACTCCAAGTCTTCAGCCAATATCATGCTAGTTTCCATCATACTCACTTCATCTCTACTAACTCCCTGGAAAACCAAGAAGCTGATCTCATGCCACTCCACAAGAGGGGATGCTTAAGAGTATCCTGTCCACTGCCCTGGCCACTTCTCTATTCTGAAGGCCAACTAGGGCTTCAAGAGAATCATCTACTGAGGTGAAAGGAAAATCTTCACAATCTATCAGGAATCCATCCAGATCCATCAGTCTCCCGGGGTGAACAATGCTAATTGGTCCCTCAACCTTGTGAACATCCCAAGTCCTAGTGACTCTAAGTGCAAGGAGGTAGCGATCTGTCCATAGCAACTGAACTACAGACAATTCCTCCACACCAAGATCACAATTCCCTTAAACAGCACAGAAAACAAAATCAAGAGTGTATTCAGAAGCATTAGTGGGGACAAATACTACAGTTGTCATGAAGGCCATGAAATCCTTAGCCACTTCTGAGAAAGCTGTCTCAGCATGGATGTTGAAATCTTCCAGCATCACAAGCCAACGGGAATGCAATACCAGCCTCAATACCAGCCTTCCGCTTGCTCAGGAAAGGAAACTATTGAGTAGAAGGGTGGCTGGTACACCAAAGGAATCCCTATTCTATCCCAACTACCCATCTTCATCTATTTCTACTCAAAGCCTGTAGACTGTGGGGTGGGGCACCTGGTCAGAGAGATGGAATCCCGACAGACCACTGCAACACCACCTCCCCACCCCTCAGGTCTAGCTTCCTGCTGCAGAGAATCCTGGTGAACAAAGCTCACTCAAACTGCACACAGATCCCAGCCTCATCCAACTAGGTCTCTGTGATAAAGGCAGGTTAGCATGCTTATCCAGAATCATATCCTGGATAGATGCTATTTTACCATTCAGTGAGCTGGCATTAAACATCAGTAATTTCAACCCAAGAGAACTGCTACCATGGCTATCCAGGCCCTTTGTCCTGGGAGACATTTTGGGGGCAACCAGTACCTTGGTGAGCCCTCTCTCATGATATTGTAACTCTGTCACCTTCTGTATCTCCCCCTCTGCTCTCTTTATCTCCCTCTGACTTATGGTGACCTATCCTAGGTTTTCTTGGCAAGATTAGTTTAGAGGGGAGTCATTAATGCCTTCCTCGGAAGTTGAAAGAAGGTGACTTGACCAAGATCATCCAGTGGATTTCCATGGCTGAATGAAGATTTGAACCCAGGTTTCCTAGACTTCTTGTCTAACCCTCAAACCACAACACCATGCTGACTGTTCATCAACTAAAACAGACCACAAAATTAAAGGGATTTGCCTACATTAGACTCATCAGTCAATATTTGTTTCAGTGGGTCTACTCTAGTTGAGTCTAATCAATAGGATTCAGTTCCTGTATTTTTTTTTCTCCTAGGTTTCAATCACACATTACCCAGGTAGTATGCCAGGTTATCAGGCTGTGGGTAGGTGGGCAGTAGTTTAAGCTTATTTATTACAGAATCTTTACACAATTCAATCTTTTTTTAAAAAAAAATTGCCCAGGTTTTATAGAAAAGCATCAACTATATACAAGGAAGGAATTAATTCTTATACTGAGGTCACAATTTAGGCTTCTTAGACAAGTGCCCTATCTTCCAGGGCACTGTGGTTATTTCCTTGTTTCTTCTCCCACTTGAAGACTCTACACCAGTGCTGATTCTTGACAGATGCCATCCAGGAGCAAAATGGTTCAGCAACTCCCTAACATACTTTTTTTTTTTCCTCATAAGGGTATCCAGTTGCTAAATTCCCTCTCCCAATTATGACATCTCTGCAGCAGAGACAGTGAATGCTATGATGATTCTGCAAGAACACAGAAAAAAAAATCACAAACTGTGGCAACTGAGCAGAGTATTCCACTCCCCATGAACCTCAGCTCTCATTTAAGGGTGAGCACTTTTATGTAACGTCTTGTGCTTTGTGGAGGGTGGAGATGGGGATTGGTAATCACTTGTCTCATTTGTTTAAAAAAAAAAGCTCTGCCACTTGCTCTTTCGCAATGAGCATCCTCCAGTTGCAGGTAAGCAGAATGGATGCCTAAACTTCCCACCCAGGCTGTGACTCTTGAGAAGACACATCACCTTGAAAACATTCAACCTCCCTAACCTCCACGCACTGAGCGGGTTAACAGTGCATCACCCTTGGCCCTTTAATTACACAGCTTTGCAACCATTAATCCTGGTGCCATCAATTACTGGAGTTTCATCCCATTCATTTAAAAAAAAAAGCATTAGGGGTCTAGCAAGCAGTCAAGTACCTCTCTCCTCTACCTGTCAATTACAGAGCATCGTATACCTCTCCAGTCTATGTTGCTCAGACACCCCCCCTTTGCATGCACAAACACACACACACAGCCTCGTTCCATTAATTGCCTGATTCCATCATTATTTCCCTATCCACTCATCTACTTAGCACCAAACCCCTTAAGAGCATGTCCTATACCGAAGACTGTTTGCGCTAAGGGAAGCATTGAAAGAAGAAAACAATTAGGCAGAGAATATCCTGGCAAAAGCCTCTATTTAAAGAAATAACAGAAGAAAGAGTAGAGTCAAAATGATGAAAATCATCATCATCATCATCATCACCATCATCACTTAAATGCATCCATTTAAACTACAAATGTGATGTGCAGCTCAGGAGAGCACAAAGCCCCTTACAAAAAAGAGCACATCACTGGATGTGCCTGGCACAGTGCTGCTCCTCTTCAGAGCTACTAGTTCGTAAGAGATGGATTTCAGCCTTGGATGGAGCCCATAACTTGGCCCTATTTCCACAATAATCTCCTTATCCTACACATGTATGTACTTCCTCCTGTTCCTCACTTCATCCCTCTCTATGTGCTTCCATCACATACAGGGAGAAGGGAGACAGAGAAGACTGAAAAGGAAGAAGGTGCCAAGAGCATTCCCGACATGCTTGCATTGCAAGAGGAAGATACATTTTTTAAAAATGCACTGATACCGCCTCTGCAGATCTTAGACCATTTCTGCACTAGACTGTTATAGTGCTAATATTCCACTTTCAACATCCGATGGAAACCTGGGGTTTGCAGTTTAGGGAGGGGCCACCTGGCCCCTCCCTAAACTGCTATAACAGCCTAGTGGAGAAATGGTCTTAGTTAGATTTCCTGATAAACACAACTTTTTTTCTTTTATTTTTATTTTAAAGGGTCTTGTCTCAGCTCTTTTATTTTAAAGGGTCTGTTCTGAGTTCTTTTGGCTATGAAGAAATGTCACATGGGCAGGATCAGTAGAAAAATCTCAGAAATCTCTTCAGCAGAGTACATGTTATTCTACCCACCTTTATAAACTCAGAGAATCCTGCTCCAGACATTTTAATATGTGCCATATCCATTCCCTGGTTATTGAGATAAATGTAACTACAGTCTTCCCTCTACATTCATGGATTTGACCTTTGTAAATTTAATTATTCATGAAGCATGCGCATGCCCCCCCCATTCCCTTGCTTTTTGCCTGGATGCAGAGAACACATGCTGGGGCAAAAGGCAGGGGAATGTGGAGAGGCATGCATGCCTTCCCCTTTTCCATTCCCTTCCCTTTCACCTGGGTATGCATGCCTTCCTTCTCTACACCTGGGCAAAAGACAAGGGAATAGTGGGGAGAGCGCCATGCATGGAGAAGGAAAGCACACGTGTATCTTCCCACTATTCCATTGCCTTTTGCCCAGGTGCACATGTGTTCCTTTTCTGTCCCCAAGCAAAAGGCAAGGGGATGGCAGCGGAGAGCTCTGCACTCTGAGAGGGAGGGTGCACAAATGCCTTCTCCCCATGAGAAGCTCCCTTTAAATGCCCTTGCCTTTTGCATAGGTGTGGAGAACATGTGCCAAGGCAAAAGACAAAGGATTGGGTGGAGGAGCACTGTACATGAAGAAGAAAGACACATGTATGCCTTCCCCCCATTCTCTTGCCTTTTGCCCGGGTGCACATGTATTCCTTTTCTGCTCCTGGGCAAAATGCAAAGGAATGGGAAGGGGGAGCACTGCATGCAGAGAATGAAAGTGCATGTATGCCTTCCCTCCATTTCCTCGCCTTTTGTATAGGTGTGGAGAACATGCACCAAGGCAAAAGGCAAGGGAACAGAGGGGACCCAAGAACAGAATGGGATCGTGTGTGTGCAGGGGGGGTTATTCATGATTTTTCCACTTTCACAAGGGTTTTGAATCCTGAACCCTTATGAAAATGGAGGGGCCACTGTACATCATCACATCCAGCACCCATACATTCATCAAGGTAAATTGTGAGTAAATACAGAAATGAAGCTTACCTACATGAGAGCTAGAGTTGGACTGGGGCAAAACGCCCAGCTCCAATTTTTTTATTACATTTTAAAATCACACCTTCCCTCCAACAAGATTAAGGGAGCACATATGGTTCACCTTTACAGTAAAGCTAATTTCCTATGCAGTGTTGTCAGTGAGAGTAATCAGCATAGTGATATTCTTTTCCCCTTTAAAAAAATCAGATTGCAATTTCATCATTTTCTGATAGACGGTTTAACCTTGCTAGTTCTTCTCCCCACACAGACATACAAACAGGACAGCCTTTTATGGCTGTGGCTTTCAGATTACTGATGCAAACTTCCCCGTAGAAAAGTGCCCTTTGTCCAGGCGGAAAGATTATTTCCAAGTGGGTAAATCATGGCTCAAAGGGTTTCCCACCCCAAAAGGCCATGAGGGCTAGAAACAAATTAATGTTATGGGGGGGGGGGGTTTGGGTTTGGGTTTTTGTTATTTTTTGAAGAAGAAGAAGATGTAGATGACAGAAAACAAAGAAAATGTCAGGAATAAGAAGGCAGATGAAGTCTGTGGCTAAACAACAACAGTATGAAAAAAAAATTAAAAATACAGTTGTAAGTACATAGATTTCTGTCTCAAGTGAGATGAAAATCCAAAAAACAATAGTATAGAGTATTTTTTTAGGACCAATTAAAAGCTAACAAAATAGCTTTCCAGTTTCATAAAACTTTTATTCAAATTGGATTTTTTTTAAAAAAAGAAAGAATGGGAAAGCAAAAAAGATGTTTCTGATTATGGGGGAAATCCAAATAAAGCTTTTCTCTTACAATTACCCTGCCTGGTTGTCAGGTTTTTCAAGGGGGTCTAGATGACCACTGTGATTCCATTTGCAAGCACATCCCTCTATTCCTGTTTTCTTTCTACCTTTTCTCCTAGCACAAACATATGTCTAAATGAGGGAAAGAGAGAGTAGCTGCACAATAGCTTTTGACTGGAAACACTGAGCATTGTCCATCTGAAGGCAATCTTGGCTCCAACATCAAACAATATTAAAAGGAAGATATATACCATAACCTTACTCAGAAGTAAGCCTCATTGCATCCATGGGACTTGCTTAGAAGGGCAGCTGAAGGAAGTTCTTTGTCAATCAAGAGTGGGTAAAATACTGCCTACCAGATGCTTTAAATCCCAGCATGCCTCAGCACTGGCTAGTCTGGATGGAAGTAGTGGTCTAACAACATCTGGAGGGTTGTACAATTCCCATGCCTCTTCTTCGGCAAGGTGGCAATCTTAAGTACCCTTGTTAGGGAATAAGCTCCCCTGATCTCTACAGGACTTACTTCTGAGTAAGCAGGCTTAAGACCCTTCTACAATTAAAAGAATTTCTGTCTGTGGCCATTTCCACACGGGGTAAAACTCCACGTCCAGACGATCCTAGACGGAGGTCGTTCGCACCGCGGGGTGATCTAGTGCGGTTGGAAAAGGTGAGGCTCCACACCTCCAACCGCTCTAGTGCAGCCGCAAGGGTGGCGCTGCGAGTTTTAAAAACCACCTTCCCAGGTGGTTTTTACGAAACTCGCCCGGGCTTCCGGCTGGTGCGCTGCCCTGATTGGCAGAGCGCCGCCGGAAGCTGCCAGCCGCCATTTTGGGCGCCGCCAAACACCGCCGAAATTCAGTGGCGTGTGGAGCGGCGGAGCCGCGCTCCTCGCAGGGACGGAGCAGGGATGGAGCAAAACGCACGCAGGTAATCTCCGCCCCTGTGTGCGCCGCCCCGTTTCGGCTCCCCACGTGTGAAAAGGGCCTTTATCAAAGCACAGGTAGGAAAAGAAGCCGTGGCTGTTCTCCCTTTGAAAACAGCAAAACTAACTGTTGAGCGGCTCTTTCTGTAGCACAAATTAGGATGCCCTGTACAACAGAGAGCAACAGCCAGACGGGGGGAAAAATATGTAAAGCCAGAGATTCATGAGAAAGGACACTTTAAAAGTTACTTTATCTACTTGAGGAAACAGCTGTACTCCTAAGAGAAAAGGAGGCAATGTTTATTGCTCCATGATCTAGAAAGCAATTCAGTCAAGGCAGGGAGGGAGCTAAATGGGACAATAAAGATCAATGTCTCCTGATAAGAGGAGACCAAGTCTTACTCTGTCTGAGGAAAGTCAGCCTAGCAGCACGTCCTGTTTAACTCACCCTTAACTGCAGCTGATGACAGGACATAATACTGGGATGTACGTTTTGGCTGCCCCTTCCGAGAAAGAAAAGCTAGGAGTTAAAAAGAGGAAGGAGATGGCCTAAATACCCTAAAGCCACCAGATTCCATCTGATCTTGGAAGCTAAGCAGGGCCAATCCTGGTTAGTCCTGCATGGGAGACTGCCAAAGAATAGGCAAAACCACCACATCAGTATTCCTTGCCTATGAATATTCTATGAAAATTCATGAGGTTGCCATAAGTTGACAGGCCAATCAAAAGCATATAGGCACAGACAGAAGGAGGTAGGCATTAGCTATGACGTACATCACATATGATTAACTTACAGAGCTCAGCCTTATAGTTTAGACAAATATATGGAGGATGAGTCTCTCAGCTAAAGAGAACTCCCTGGTCAAAGACAATCCACCTCAGAATATCTATCTGAATATTACATGCTGGAGAAATATAATGGGGGAGGCTACTGGCTTCAATTCCTGCTTATGAACTTCACAGAGACATCTGCCTGGCCAGAGAGAAAACAGAATACTGGACTTATATGAAACTTGGTCTGGTCCTGCAGAGCTTTTTTTGTGTTCTTACAGGATTTCCACAGCCTTCTAGTGATCTAGCAAAAGAAAATCCAGAATCAGACATAACCCTCAACTACTCAGCCTGTTAAGAGACCGACAAGGAAGTAAACTGGAAGAACAGCTCAGCAGAGAAGATTTCCAGCATGGGGGAAGGACGTAGCTGTGTTAGTCCATCACAGCCAAAATAACAACAGCCAAGCTAGTGGCATCTTAAAGACTTGCCAGTCTTGTCTGGCATAAGCTTTTGTGGACTGCAGCTCATTTCATCAGATGCACAGAGTGTTGCCTCAGCTGGCAAATATTAGCAAAGAAAATTATTGCTATGCTCATCCTTGAAAGTAAGGTAAGGCAAGATGACTTTTATTGGGCAGTCTCCAGCTGATAAACAGGTGATGAAGTATTTGTGCTCAAACGCTCTTGGCTAGGCACCACTTGAGATGTTTCTTTGCCTAATTTAGCTCTACCCATCACCCACCACCAGAACCTCTCACTAGAACAGCCACTCCCAACCCGGGCTCCCTCCCCGCAGATGTTTCAGACTAAAATGGACTCAGAAACCGCACTAAAACATTCACCACCTAGAAAAAGAGAGGCAATGCTGGGATTTCAAGGCACGTCCATGAAAAGATCAACTTTCACTCAGTGCTGCACAGTGTTACATTGGTATGTGACTTTCCCCCATGCACAGTTCCTCATCTGGCCAACTTCTTCCTGCATCCAACATGACTCTTTCCCTTATCCTTTACAGTAATTAACAGGATGGTTTAAAGCTAGTGTCGGGGACTTTGGGATTATCCAGACTAGACAGTTATGCTACTGACACCACTGTAACTGCCATGGTGCCATCCTACGGAATACTGGGATTTGCAGTTTGGTGAAGTGGTGAGAAACCTCTGTCAGATTTCTGATGCTGAAGTTCAGGGCAGTGAACTAGGAAATTTCAAGTACCTCACAAAACTACAAATCCCAAGAATCCACAGGATGGAGCCATGGCAGTTAAAGTAGCATCAAGCTGCTATAATTGTGCAGTGTGGATACATCCTTCATCAACCTTGACTTTTTAACAGAAGGCTGAGATCTACTAGTCAGAGCCTGACACACAAGACAGACACTTAGAATTAAAAGGACTGTTAGACCTAGGAATTTGTTTAGAGAACTGAACTACTGGATAAACTTCACAGTCTTTCTACCCAAAAAAATAATCAGTATACTTCAGCAGTATTCCCAACAGTATACTTTAGAAAAGGCAAGTCATTTTGTTACTGCTATTTTAAACAGCTGGGAATCAGAAATCCTTGCTGATCTATGGCAAAACACACTAAGAATTAACAGTAAATGCAGGCTGAACTTCTGCTCACAGCTGGCTTAGAAAACATGTCTAAAGGCTCTTGGAACCATCCTGTTCCTTAAAACAGGAGCTTCCCACTCGGGTGAAGCATTAAAGACCACACAGTTTACATTTCATCAGGAGCCAAGGCCATTGTTAATTCAAATATTTGCACTGCATGGATTGATTTAACAACTCTTTCCCAAACCTTCAATAACTGACCTATTTAAAAAAAAAAAACAGGAGGCACATTTGACTCACATTTATAAGAGTTACATACATAATAGTATTTATCATGGTCACAGACCAGTTAAATAAGAATTACACATTGGAGTCCATTCCCTACTTTTCTATAAATATGGGAGTTCTAAACGTGGCCTCCTGAATGGAAGCAGACATACCCACAACAAGCACGCATACAGTGAGACAGCAGGCAGTCTCCTCTGAGAGTAGGTAACTTCTGCTGCAGTTGCACAAAGAGGGACTGAGTGATCCAATCATGTCTGATGCTGAGATGTGGCAGAAATAATGTTCTGCCTCTACTGGAGGCACAGCACTTAATCATGCAGAGGCACACTGTGTGACTTCCTCTGTAGTAGGATACTCAGGTCCCATGAAAGTCTTAAGCAGGAATCTTTGCAGACTTAAGCTGTGAGGAAGTCCCACTGAATTCAATGGGACTTACTTTTGAGAAGACAGATAAAGAATTGCACACTGGTTATTTAAATGGATTTATTTCTTGCACTACCCAGTTTTGGAATTACCATTTAAATGTGAGAGTCTTATACATACACCTGCATGGTCACCAACTTGGAGGTAAACATCATAAATAACCTGTAATATGTTATCTCTAGGGGTAAAGGGCATAACAACATATTTTAAGGGGAAAAAAGTGATGCAACAACTAGGAATTGGCAATAGGCTATTAGAGTGCCACTCTTAACAAGCAATGTTAATGGGTTACTTTTTAAAAAAACAAGAACAAACAGCAACAAATTAATTTTTAAAAAAATTCAACCGCTGGTAAGAGAACACATGGATTACAGTTCCAGGTCAGTATCAGAACTTGGGAATCGCTCTCAACTTTTGTTCAGAATTGGTCTATCGCCTTAAATGTTCAGTTTCACAACTACAAACTTCACGGCCATGAAATTTACTTAAAAGAAACCCATCAAAAAATATTATCACATCAGAACTTAAAAGTAACATTGCAAACTATATTAACACTTTTTTCAAAAATGTAAATAGCCGAATTAAAAAGATGTGACTTTTCCCCCTTTTTTGAATACGGAGAAAGATAGATAAAGTGCAGCTTCAGAGGGAGTATGGTGGGCCTTCCATATACGTGGGGGTTCTGTTCCAGGAACCTCTGTGAATACCAGAAATAATGAATTTACTCATCCTGTTATATTCAGCGTGCATGTCACCACCATTTTAGATATAGCATGTGACACTTCGCAGTCACTCAAAATTGCAGATCTGGACATTGCGAGTAAAGAGGGTCCACTGTATATTCCTGAGTTTGGGAATAGCAGAGGAAAAAATCCTCTCCCAACTGCCCAGGAAGCAAGATTCTGGAACATAAGAAGAGCTATACTGGATCAGGGCAGGTCAAAGGCCTACCTAATCCAGTCTTCTCTTCATACAGGGGCCAATCAATTGCCCACAGGAAGTCCATCAGCAGAAACTCAACTGCATCCTCCATCTTGTACTCCCCCATACTTGTACCCCCTCATCTACAGAGACATGTTGCCTCTGATACTTAGGCTAATATATGGCCATCCTGACTAGCAGCTGTTGATGGCTCCATCCTCCATGAGTTTTATCCATTCCCTCTTTCAAGCCCCCCAACTACTCCAACCACACTTTGAGGCAGCAACTTTCCCAATTTAACTATGTTCTGTATGAAATACTTCAATTTATCTGTCCTGATTTCACCCATCATTCAGCTTCAGTGGATGACCCAAGGCTGTACTATTAAGAAAGGGGAATTTAAAATATCTCCCTATGAATTTTCTCTACCCCATACGTAACTTTTATATGCTTCTGTCATGTCTACTATTACTCTGTTCTTGTCTAAGCTAAACAGTCCAAACAATGTTACCCTATAGGGGAGTTGCACCAGCTCCTTGATCATCATGGCTACCTTTTTCTCTATTTTTTCCAGATCTAGACTATTTTCTTTCCAAGTGAATTTACCAGATCTGTACAGTTTTCCAGATATGATCATCCTCTGGATTTAGATAAGGACCTTATAACATTGGCAATTTTATTTTCAAATCTTTTTCCAATTATATGATTGTGGAATTTGCTCCCCCCCGCAGCTGCACACTTGGTTGACCTTTTCCTTGTGCTACCAATCACAACCCTAAGATCCCTTTTTTGATAAGTCACTGTCAGCTCAGATCTCATCTGCAGTTGGTGTTTTGTTTTGTAATCGTCCACATGCATCACTCACATCTGCTTACATTGAATCTCATTTGCCATTTTTTCACCCATTCCCTACATTTGGAGAAATCCTTCTGGGGCTCTTCACAATCAAGTGTGGGTGTCTTCCAAAGGGCCTCTCCTAAAGATATTTATCACATATATACCAAGACAGGCAGCCTCTCAGACAGCCAGGCTCTCTAGGCTATTTAGAATTTTAAAGCTTAATACCAACACTCTGAACTGATCCCAGAACAACCAACAATCAGGACCAATCTTTCAGTACTGGAGAGATGCATGGTCACAATCTTGTGTACTGTTTGGCACATCACTGCCCCTTCAGTAAGGAAGTGATGAGGTCTTACCTGTTAGAGCAGACGCAGGTAAAGAGCTGCCCCAAAGACTTTTTGAGTGGAGGATTGGTTATGTTTTAATGCTTTTAATGTATTTAATGTACTGTTGTAGTACCGCCTCGATCCATGGGGAGAGGCGGGATATAAATAAATTATTATTATTATTATTGGCCACCAGGACTCTCTAAAACTTTTTTTTAAAATTGAAACCATGGATTGCTGACAAAATGTTTGCCTTTCAACTCTATCCAGAATGAAACATCAGGAATGTTGCTTCCTTCCAAATATGACTTTATTTCCTCCAGCCAATTAAGTTTTCCCTCAGTACCCAAATTTTGTCGCATTGCAGTAATGAAAACCTTTATTTGAGCATTTAGAAATATAGTTTAGATGTCCGAAGAAAAGTGGGCAGGCAAAGCTATCAAGATAATCCAAAAGCAACAAATATAAAGATTCCAGGTGTGCACAGATTTAACACTTCACTCTCTGTAATACGAGATATTTAGGGAATGAAGGAAAGAATCATTTTGGAGGAGCAGAATTCTTATTGGGATGAGCAAAACCCTCATTTTGTGTCCCCCCACAATAGCTATACCCCTGAATTCCACATGGAACACCTAGTTACTACCAAATAAGAGAGATGCAAAAAAACTTATTCTGTAATCTTCACAGCAAAAGACACCTACCAAATTCTCCTCTAAGGATTATCTGGTGAGTATAGGCAACCTTATGATATCAGGAGAGAGATCTGAACCCAAGATAGGCATAATGTCAGTCCTCAAGGATGGTACTTGGTTTGGACTTGAGCTTCTACAGAGGTACATAAAAGTCTCCTTGTGGAGTTAGCAGCACCTGGGGTGTTTGTATGTGTGTGTGTGTGTGGCCGGCAGTGATTAGTACTGGGACCTGGAAGAAAAAACGCTCAAGTCCCCACTGAGCCCCAAAACCTTCTGGATGGCCAGTCACTTTCTCTTTTACTTCACAAGCTTGTCATAAGGGTAAAGACAGTCATATGTGTCACCCTGAGGTGAGGGAAGGAAAGGTGAGTCCCAGCAGCCATCCTCCTCACTTTTCTCCCTAATTTGCTTGCGATCATACACTATTTCAACAGAGCTTCTCCACTCTCTCATTTCAACAGCATATGTGACATCATTGTTAGGGTAAGGGTGATGACAGCATATATTTTCCAAAGATTTTGTTTGTTTGTTCTTTTTACTCCTTCTGCCAAGACTAGTCATATGAGAAATGTGGTCTTTGAATCAAATTCCTGCCCTTTTTTTTTTCATTGTTCAACTAATTTCTTTCCTTTTTTCCAATTCCAAAACAAAAGCTAAATACAAATTTTAAACAGATAAGCACTAGATTTACCCAAAGGGAGTAGGCTTATACAGATTTACTTCAGTAAAATTACTCAACCCTTAAGCAAAGCATTCTTTGCCAAAACTATACAGTAGTCTTCCTTATGGTCATTGCACAATCTTAAACAAAATATGTTGTCAAACTGACTTTGACACTCCAAACAATATTTTACAATTAAATCCACAACTGCTTTAGAATATCTTATTCCTCCCCCTCCATCCCAGCCCAATCCCAAAAAAAGGACTTCAGAGGGTTCCTGCCCTTTCATCTGGGTTTGGTGCAGCCTGCCTGTCACAAAGTCCTGTGATGGCCAGGAAACGCTGCCTGACAACATCACCAATGCCGTGTGCTCTTCTGTCTGCGAGCACTGTCAACTCCACAACAGTGAGAGGAACTGCTGCACTTAAAAGTTATCCCATTATTGGTGTCACTGTCTGTAGTAGACTCCAAGGTTTGCTGTACATGAGGGCTACATTTTTGCTGTACATGAGGCCTGCTTTTTGTTATTTATTTATTTATTTATTGCACTAGCATAGATAGACTATCCAAGGGTACAGATAAAGCAAAGGCAGAAGTTCAAAGCATCAAGATAAAAGTTGGTTCCCAGATTCAGGCAAGAGAGCCTTAAAACAAAGGAGCAGGGACAGCAGCACCTGGAGTGTGTGGCACGGGGGTGTGGCCATGGTACATGAGGGCATGGCTACCAGCCAGGATACCCCAAAAACATTGCCACTGGGGGCAAACCGCCCCCATCGCCCCCCATCCCTACGCAACTGAGCAGGGATAGACAGAGAAGGAAATCTAGAGAAAATCAGGCAATGTCAAAAAAATAAAGCAGGAACAGCAGAGGGACAGAAAGAAGAAGATAGGCTTCAAGCTATTGCTGAGACATACTTTACTGTACAAACTTAAGAGCTGACAATGAGGATCCAAAACCAAGTTTCCACAGGCGGCTTGAAAGTTAAAAGACACGGCAAGGAATCAGAATGGGGGCAGTTAACACTTTCTCATTTGCTGTGAGCGTGTGCGCGTTCAAGTCACCTCTTAACTTACAGTGAGCCCAAATTTCCCAGGGTTTTCTCAGGCAAGGAATACTCAAAGGTGGTTTTGCCAGTTCCTTCCTCGAAATATAGCCTACAGCACCTGGTATTTGTTGGAAGCCTCCCATCCAAGTATCAACCAGAAGTGACCCTGCTTAGCTTCCAACCTCTATATTTTTTCTCACAGGGCAAACAGCAGCCGAAGGAGAGAGAGAAATTAGTTCAGCAAAAGAGTGCGGGGGAAAAGATAAGCCCCCTCCTCCCAGCACTGCGGTTCTGATGTGTTTTAAGACCTCCATCACTACGATGAGTGGTTTCTGTTAACTTCTTTAAAAAGGTAGAAGTGTCAGTCTCCTGCTGTTCCATTCAGACTGGATTCCAATTTGCCCAAATTCTACTATCAGGAAGAGGAATATTATACAGTCACAGGAAAAAGCAAGTGAGACAAGTTAAGCAGGTCTGGACAAGGCATCAATAAAGCCACAAGAAAAGCTCTGTGGGGGAAAGGAGAACCACAACATTTTGGTGGTGCTCCCAAAAGCAGGCTTCAGACCAAAGCTCAGAAAAGCCACTTTATTATTACTCCCAGAATTCCACAGCCAACATGGATACTCTCGCTGGTGGATTCTGGCAGTTGCAGTCCAATAACAAATAACAAACAAATAACATTTCTAAGCTCTCCTTCATTCCAGGTTCTAGAATTCCAACAGAGTGTGTCCCACAGAAGCACCGACCAGTTCAAGCAGTGGCATTCATTTCTCTGGGCTGGCTGGCCTTCAACCTCTGAGAACTGCTTGCACTTCCAGCTCACCAAAAAAAATACCATCTTCACTTCCTCATGTGCACTAACCAAACCAGAACAAGGCAAACTTTGTCACCCACTCTGTCTGTGCAAATGACCAGCTGCTGGGTTCTCTTAGAGCCATCTCAAAACCGTGACTTCATCCGCTAAGTAGGTGGTAAATTCATCTCAGCAGACAGACCTTATCTCTGGCACTGGGTGAAAACAGACTGGATTCACCACCCAGAATAACTCCAGCAGATGACACTCTGCAGATGCTGTGGCAGTAGAAAGAGAACAAAGCCTTCCTTGCTCCCCCTGCCACCACCACAGCCCAATTTTCTAAAAAGAGATCAGTACTATTACCAGTTGGCTTTATCTCCAGTCCAGCAGCTCTCTAGCTCACCTCCCCAATTCAGTGATGTCAGATCCTCAGTAAAGCAAAGAGACTGGGAGCCATTCACACTACAGAATTATAGTGCCATGATTCCATTTTTATTACCATGTCAACAACCTATGGAAAACTGGGATTTGCAGTTTAGGGAGGAGCATTTAGAATTCTCTGGCAGACAGCTCCAGTGCTTCTGACCAAACTAAAAATCCCAGGATTCTATAAGACAGAACCATTTTAGTTAAAGGTGAATAATAGTGTTATAACTGTGCCGTATGAATGGACTCAAGATTGGAGATGAGGAAATAGAAAATGTGAATCAGTGACCTTAACATATGTTGTTCTGAAACAGCTTGCAAACTACAAACCTCTTGAGCTAAGAATGGAAAAGTTACTTTTGTGGTGGCAACACCCAGAATCTCTCAGTTGAAAGGATTTTGTATGAATCGTTATGAAAGCTGGTCCATGCTAGCTGCTGTCATGGTGGGAGGAGACGAGGGATTAAACTTCTTCTTACGTGACACCTATCTATGTTTATTGTTCCTACAGCAATAAGAGTAACTCTGACTGGAGGAATTAGTTTGGGAAAGTGATTCAGTAACAAAACAAAGAATAAACTCACTTCTCCCAGAATTATTTTCCTAATATGTTTCAGATTCTCTCATCACTATTGGAAGATTCTATTATTATTATTTTTTTAAGTAATAAGAAGAGGAGGTCCCATCAGGAACTTCCTGCAACCTCATCCATTTTGACCAGGTACTCCTAACAGAAAGGAGGAGGTTACACAAGCATAGGAAAGGGCACAGGCAAATGAGGAGAACCAAAACAATGGGTCACCCGGGCTACAAGAAGAGACAAGAATCAGACAACACAGGAGAAAGCAGAACAAGCCACTTAAGACAGTAAAGATTCTTTGGATGTTTAGTTGTTGCTGTGTGCATACTAGGTTCCCAAAGCTTCTACTGAGATGCAGTGGTCAGTACTAACAGAGTACAGAGCAGTGGTTTTTAAGATGGGGTCTGGGGATGCCTGGGGTCTGCAGAGCCCTCACAGGGGGTCCACAAAGCCCTGCTGCTGGAGACCAGCATCAGCAACAGAGATGCGGCAGTGGGGTATGTGCGCAGATGCTGAGGGAATAATTTCAACAAGGGAGCAATTTCAGCAACCACAACCCCTAGCAGTTTCATTGTCCCTGATGAAAGAGAAATGACAGCAGACATGTGCACATGCCCAAACTATGACTCTGGAGACCAGGGTTTGAATTCCAATCAGCCATGGAAACCCACTGGGTGACCTCAGGCAAGTCACATTCTCTCAGCCTCAGAGAAAGGCAAGTGCAACAAATCTTGCCAAGAAAACCTGCACAAGAGGTTTGCCTTAGGGTCACCATAAGTCAGTTTTCAAAGGTGAGTGACATGATGGCTAGAAAGAACCTCCCCCTGTCAGCCGCACTTTGTTGTTGTGTGCCCTGAAGTCACTTCTGACTTATGTCAATCCTAAAGTGAAGGTATCAAGCTTTTTTTTTTTTTTTTTTGGGCAACATTTGTTCAGAAATGATTTGCCTTTGCTTTTCTTTGAGGCTAAGAAAATGTTATTTTTCCAAGGTCACCCAGTGTCTGAGCAGAGATTTGAATCTTAGTCTCCAGAAGCCTTCAATTAATTAATTAATTAATATTTGAATATTTAACTAAATATTTGTATATTTAAATTTTTAAATCTTGAGTTAGGTCTTGGGGGTCCCTTATATTTACATGGAGTTCCCAGTAAATAAAAGATTAAGAATCACTGATGCAGAGAATCCATGGAGGAAGCTCATCTGTGGATCACCTTTTAGTTTTAGGGCGATAAAGGGTGGAAAGAGGATGCAGACTGTAAAACAGGAAATGAAGCTGGAAGGCCCTACCAGCATGATAGAGACAGGCTGTAGGGACAGGACGACTGGGCATGTGCAGAATATCTACTCACTAGAGGTAAAAGTTGGAGGGAAAGAGGAAAAGTAAGACAAGATACATGGTCGGTTAGGTCACCAGCTTACTCCGGCAGAATGGTTTGAGGCCATCCAGACACTTCTTCAAAGGAAAAGCATTAAATAAATGAAGGTGGTAGTCAAAGACAGGATTATTTGGTCTCTGTGATATTTTGCCAGCTCTTTAGTCTTTTGTGATTGAACAATCAGAACTGCAGTGTGCACTGTTTTAAAATATACACAAGCCATATGTATGTATATAACCATCCATCACAATAGCTTTTTGTTTCTTTGCTTCTACTAACACTTTTTTTTTTTCATTATTATTGGGTTAAACAGTTACGGCAGTGAGTACCCACTGTCCCACCAATTTCTTTCTTAGTAGCTAATATCACATTAAGCCCCCCCTATCAGTTGATTTTGCAAAATCAGAGCTTTTTTGTTGCTGACGCCAGGAATACCTCCCACGTTCTCCAGCATGCTTAGCTATACATTGCTACGGGGAGATCTAAGGTCCTCTGCTTCTCCAGAGGCCCTGATCTTTGTAAATCTAAATCTCCCCACGGGGGGGGGGAGGAGTTAATCTAGAGTACTGTGCTGTTTTCTAAATGAAAAATGTAGTTTTGAGAAAACAAAATGCAACAGTTCTCCTGCTATGTTTCTTTTCCTAGGGTTAATTGAACCCTTTAATTGACTAATTTTCTTCTAACCAGGTCCACATGACAAGTTTGGCAGCAGAAACGTGAATGACTCCAGTGATAAACAAAAAAGAAACACAGGCAGAAAGAAAGCTCTCTGTATGTCTGTCCTTTAGTATGTCCGTCTGTCTAAGAAACTGGTCTGGTCAAACTGCTCCACAGGCAACACAAGTTTGAATGAAAGCTGAAGATGCTGTTAGGAGACGTACCAACCCTGGTGCTAAGGATCTACAGCGAGGTGCAGAGAAAAAGGTAGAAAAGAGTGTTCCCAGATAAGCAATTGTTAACATGATCCATATGGTACACAAGTTGCCTTTCTGTTTAACCAAAATGATAATAGCAAGAGGAAAGAATGCAGGGGAAGAGAGAAGGGAGGGGTGTTCTGAGAAAGAATGGACGTCAGGACAAAGCCTGCTAGTTAAAGCGTTCTCTGCAGCCGAGTTAAAAGAAAACTCATTGTGAAAGGAACTGCAGCTTTCTGATTCTTTGCAGCTTAAGCTTCACAAACTGTGCCCACCCGCCCCCCTCGATGGCAGACCCAAAACTTCAAGCCCCAGAAACCAAGACACATTTTCCTGTGCCAAAGGGTCTCCATGATTCAGGACATTTTTGAAGGAAACCCTGACATGATTCTTTGTTGAATGACACAGAAAATGAATGTGATACTTATCATCAATACCAAGTTTTTAATCTTATAACACACAGTTTGAAATGATCCACAGTGTAGGCAGACTTTTGCCTTAGCGTCTTCTAGGACGTGCATGTGCATAACAGTGCATAACATGCTCTTCTGGGGTACCATAACCGCTTTTTCAAAGAATAGAGTACAATATTTGTCACAATGTATCTTCAAACAGTACCAAGAAAAAGTGTGAACACACTCATGGCTAGTTAAAGAGATCTATTAATTAATTTAAGAAACACAATGGACTCATAGATATGCATCCTCTTACTATACGGTTCTTAATGACCTCAACATTAACATAAAAATTGTTTCAAAGTAAAAGTATGGCTACTAGCAGGGTGGAAAAAACCTCAGTGCAAAATGTTTAGGCATTTGTTTTTGTCAAAATCTAAGAAAAGACAGGGCCCAATCACTTTTCTAAGCTTTTGGCATTGCTGCTGAAAGCTTCCACTTTTTGCACAGAAATTTTCATGACAGTACAATTGTAAGCATCGTCTGAGACCAAAAAGACTTATTCCCAAGTAAGTGTGCAAGGATTGCTTTTGGCTTCATTACGCCAGTGTCTGCCAATTAAAGCATTTTAGATGGACAATCATCTGCTTTTCAATACATGGATTGCTTTCAAATAAATCTGTACATTGCTGAAACCTCAGCATAGGCATTTAGCTGTCATAGTAAAGGCAGTACAAGATAACCTGCAGTGTTGTTGTTGTGTACCTTCAAGTACTTTTCTGACTTACGAGGACCCTAAGGTGACCCAAGCACTGTGTGATGCACCCAAGATCATCCAGTGGGTTTTGATGGCTGAGAGGGTAATTGAACCCTGCTCTCTAGGGCTGTAGTCCAATGCTCAAACCACTTACACCATGCTGGCTCTCAAATGATATATGTACACCTATACAAATCCACTCAGAAGTAAGACATACTGATTTCAGTGAGTCGTTACTGCCAGGTAAGTGCGCACTGCTTTAAGAAGCAGCTATTTCTACTCATGGTTAGAAAACCTTCTTCAATTTCCCCCCCATTTCTCACTACAGTACTATACCAAGAAAATAGCCGGTAAAAAATAAGCATGTATGGCAGCTCACAACCCCCAGTTAGCCTCTCCAACTAATCACCTAAAATTTTTATGAATCAAAATACTGATTAACCCTATTAAAACTTACAGCCCTGACTTTCTTTACTCACTTGTTGCAAGATGTAATATGGAAAGAAATCATTTGCAGAACGTTCCAGGTACTGGCCTGGTTTGCTTACTGACTGAACTGTAGCTATCTGCAAATGCACTAACAATGAATTAACTGAAATACATGGCATACAGAAATGGGATGCATACTCACAGATGCAGAAATAGCAAAATGCCTGTAATTCCAATATCCAACTATAATATAAAAATACTGTGGCACAAACTAATGTATGAAAAGAGCCATGATATTTTGGTGTTACAATTGGGTGTCAGAACTTTTCATTCTAATTAGTATATGAGAATAACACTTTTTGTACAGTTAGCCCTCCACATCTACAGGTTTAATATTTGCAGATCTGATTATTCATGGATTATTTGCCACTATCACCGCTGCCCTATATCATTTCTGATAGGGACTTAGAAATCTGGCCTCGTGTTTGCAGTCTCTCTGCAAGCATCACAAGACTGAGAGAGACAGCAAACATGAGGAGAGGCTTGTAAGTCCCCATTAAGAATAATGCGGTGGAGCAGCAGAGGCAGCAGCAAGCCCTGCCAGCTACCCACTTCCACCTTGTTAAAGAACCCCACTGCCTCAAAGGCAGAACCAGGCTGCTGGC
This sequence comes from Ctenosaura bakeri, assembly GCA_948474755.1. NCBI lineage: Eukaryota > Metazoa > Chordata > Lepidosauria > Squamata > Iguanidae > Ctenosaura > Ctenosaura bakeri. The sequence continues at coordinate 440,998 of CAOLHI010000693.1, forward strand.
ATGCTCCCTACTACAGATTCAAATATATTGTGACTATAGATTTGACCCTAACGTGGGTTGAATCCACAGATCATACTGTACTTTTGTGTGTGTGTTAAATATGGTGGTGGTGGGGACTATAGCTATTTGCAGTTTTCCCACTTGCACCGGGGTCCTGTGCTCCAACCCTTGCAAATGTGGAAGAACAACTGTATATTTTTAACTTTGACTATTCATTTTTATTTTGTTGTACCTGTTCCATCCCACTTCTGTGGGCCAAGTAGATTGTTCTGTATTGGGATTTATTTCCTTTCACTCCCTGTTTAATTAACCAACAAGCTGCAATCAAAGTTGTTTTCACTATAGCTGAATCTATCTCAGAAGATGGCACTTTTGAAAACCTAGTTTTAAAAATAAGATTGCCCCACACCAGGAGGAAAAAACCACATAGGCACCTGAAGTTTAACCTTAAAAGACTGCTATATTCATACATTCTCTCCATCTCAAAAAAACAAATGGAGATAGTGAGTTCCTTTGTTTCCATAATCTGTTTGGCAATTAAAGAGATCTACCTTTCCATCTTCCTAGATCTGAAGAGCAAAAGCAACCACTGAAGAGACCATCCTTCCTGAGCTAACCCAAGGCAACCAAATTCTCTAAGAGAAACTAAGCCGTTTAATAGAACATCACTAAGGCGTCCTTTTTTTCCTCCTCCTCTTCCTCCTCCTTTTATTTTTTGAGGCATGTGTTCAATAGCCTGGCCTAGCTGCTGTCACTGTTTCCAGATTACATTGCTTAAGTCCAATATTAACTCTTCCTTTTTGCTCCTCTCTAAGAAAACAAAGGGCTGAAGGACACAAGAACAAGTTTATCCTTATAAGAAGACTACAGAAATAACCCTCCCAAAATCTGAAGTGAGGGCAGGATCCTAGGAATGTGCCAGTCCTCCCATTCACCACACTGTCAAGTCATCTGATTCGCAAGGGGTTTCAGAAGACAAGAATGATCAGAGATTACTCAGAACAGCCTAAGTTTTTCTTTAGGGATTCCAGACGGGCTTCTTCTCTGAAAGCATCTGCTATTTTGCCACCTACTCTGTGTGTGTGTGTATTTGGGCTATGAGGCCCCCAAGATCAAATTCTTGCAGGAGACGCAGCAAGGCTGGAGCCGGCCCACGTAACTCCATTCCTACTGCGGAGCCTTCCACCGCGCTCCCTCCACCCCATCCACCCACCCTCTTCCCTGCCTGGGGTTGCATTTCTAGAGTGTGCAAAATAATGTCATGGCTGATGGGAGAGACGCTGCCTCAAACTGACATTGTTTGAAGCCACTCTGCCTGCTCCTTGCAAGTTTGGCTAATTGACAGCTCACTAAACCCACAACCTGAGGGGATGTTTCAAAGGCAATCAATAGGAAATGCATGAGCAGGGAGGGTGGTGCCCAGTTTTAAAGCCCCCCTCCTTGTCCTCCCCTCCCCCTCCCCACTTCCCCCGCTGCCTGCAAGATAGAGACCCCGGACAGTGGCAAAGAAAGGGAACAGCCACTGCCACGCTGAATCAAAATTCCTCAAGAGACGGCTGCTTCTCTCGCCCCAGGGGTCACTGCAGACACAGCATACAAACAAAGGCCCATGGTTTCTGGTTGCCCCCAAATATAACACTGTTCGAGCCTTATTCTCCAACTGCTGGGCAAGGGGAGGTAAACACACACAGGCGCATAGAGAGAATATGCAAATGCATGTGCACAGAACCAGGGCATCTTTCCTTTTGGATCTCCTTTAGGAACCATAAGCTGCCCTTGCCAAGATAACAAAAAAAAAAAAATACAGCTACATTTCACTGGTGGGCAGGTCCCTGCCTAGCCTTCTCTCCCCCCAAAAAAACCCCCACAAATGGACAAGTTCCACTTCCTTTCCTGAGTTTCCCAGTGGGGCAAACCTGTCTCCAAAAAATCAGAGCACATCATCCAACGCCTTCCAGGCCCCCTAACCTCCCAGAGGGCTTCCCAAGGCCCCAGCCACGCAGTTCTCTCTTCCTCCCTACCCCACGGCGACCTTTGCTCTCGGGGGCGAGATGTAGGCATGCCTCCGAGCTCCCCCCCTCCGTTCCCTCCATGAAGGAACCCCCAATACTGACTCCGCGCGCTCCTGAGAAGAGGAAAACCCTTAGGGCGATGGGGCAGGAAGGATGTTTATGAAAACGAAGGGCAGTGCGGAGGTTCGCCCACCCCTCCACACACACACACACGGGGTCTCCGGCGGTCGGATGGGCCCCCTCCGGCGCTCCTCCTTCCCACCAAATAACGGTTGTGCTCGACCTCCACGGGCGGGAGGCAGGCAGCCCACTGCGCGCAGCGTTACGCACGGGAGCGGCTCCCACGCGACCCCTCCGCGCCCCCTTCTTTCCTAGCAGAGCTGCACGATCCCCCCAAGCACACCTTTCCCACACGCCCCCAGCCCTGCTCTCAGTCCCTCCCAAAGCCAGAGGAGGCAGCCCTCCGGGAACCCCGGCACTCCTCTCAAAAGACGCTCGCAAACCAGGAACTCCCCCGCGGTGTGGGTGCCAGACCCCCTGGAGGGGTCCGAGGAGCTCGGGAAAGACCCCTCGCCAAGCCCGTCCGCCCCACCACCCCCCTCCACCCGCAACCGGCCGGTTTCCAGTGGAAGGGAAGCCGATTTCCGCGCGGGTTGGGGGCGGGCGGGTCGCGCGAGCCCATCCGACCACCCATCCCGGGACAGCGCGCCCCGGCCTCCCTCTCTGCTCCCCCGCCATCCAAGCCGAAGCCAGCCTCCCGCGCCCCCGCCCGCGGCTGCCTCCCAGGCTCCAAAGTCCGAAAGGTCCCGTCCAGAGCTGCGCCCTCTTGCAAGCCAGAGCTGGCGGCTCTCCGCTGCCAGCGCGCAGGGAGCGACTGCGACGAGGAGGAGGAGGAGGAGGATCCCGGGGCCCCGTCCCAGCCCAGCCTTCGCTGCTCCCCGCGGGCCCCTGACAGCAGCAGCGCCGCCGCCGCCGCGGCCACTCACCTACTCATCCCTGCCCGTCCCTAGCGGAACCCGGGGCAGCCACATGGCCCGCGCGGCCCGGGCGCTGCGGCGTCGGAAGCGGGCGCTGCGGAGCGACGCGTCGCCGCTGGACTCGGCATCCTCCCGCCGCCGCCGCCGTGGCCGCTCGGCCGGGACAAGGCAGCGCCGCCGCGGAGCCGGGCCCGGCTGCTTCTCCCTCCGCCCGCCGTCAGGGCAGCTCCCGGCTGCGTGCCGCCCCCTCGCTTGGCCCGAGCAGGCTCTGCCCGCCCGCTTTCCCTCGCGGGGCCGCCCCGCCTCCGCCCCCGCCCGCCCCCGCCCCCTCTCGGGCCGCCCCTCCCCTCCCCTCCGCGCCCCTTCCCCGGCCGCTTCCCCGCCTCCCCCGATGAGCCCAGCTCCGTGCGCTCCAGCCGGGAGGAGACCCGCGTCTGCGAGCAGGAGAACCGGCCCCAAAAAAGGTTTCCAGAGGGATCTGGAAAGAGAAGGAACGGTTCCTTCCCGTAAACCATCTTAAACCAGGTGATTTCACGCCAGGGATCTGAGGGGGGTCTCTTCTTAATAACTCCCTTTACGCCTCTCCCTCCAGCCTCCCCAAAATCTGAGCCCCCTCAAAATGAACCCCCCCCCACTCCACAACCAAGGAACGACCATCGTTCGGTTTTTTATTATTCCTCTTTATTTCAAAGAGCTCTATCATATTTTTTTTTCCTAAAATGCGTCCACCTTGGAAAGCATTTCGCACCTTTTTTTAACAAAGCAGGGAAGGAGGAGTGATAAAGAATTAAATAAATTAATGCAAAGCATTTGAGAGGGCCACAGTAAAAATGGTAAGGGAGGTGTGAACCTACACTCAAGAAGAAGCAACTAAGAAGGAGCGGGACTGGAATCTTGTACCATGGTCTATGTAAGGGGACTCCCTTTGTTTCGCTACATAACAGAAGCATTAAGAAGCCCTGCTAGCGAATTGCAAAGATGCATAACAGCACATGGGCAAGAGTGTCCCAAAGGGCACCAGACATCGGTAGCGATGCACATCAGTGGCCCCTATCTGGTGTTCCAATGGACAATGAGGCCAATGTGCACTGGTCCTCTTGCACATTCGTCATTTTTCTGGCCTTCCTATGTCATAACATAACAGCAGCCCAATTGTGGTAAGAATCTGGATACCAGCATTCAGCCATATTCCCTGAAGCCCCAAGAGGAAGCCAGCTGTCATGTTAAGAACCTGTTCTTCTGTCCTGAATTCATCTGAGACCACCCTTGGTCAAGTGGAATACTGACAGAGAAAGAGAGTCCGCATCTACTACCTCTAGTTTCCAAGTGTGTGGGGGGGGGGTTCTTTTTGGCATTTAAAATAGTCTCTGGTGGGGAATAGGAAAAGGTACTTTTTCTGGTGGAACATGAATTCATTTAGTGGTGGAACACAGTATTCATTGTGACTGAAATTAATCTCAGAATAGTGTTTCGTTGCGTACCTTCATTCTCAATGTATCCAGAGTCATAGTCATGTGAAGACTTGGGATGGCCAGAATCTCTCAAGGGTTGTTTGAGGGATGCCACATAGAGGAGGGAGAGGGCTTGTTTTCTGCAGCTCCAGAGACCAGGACAAGGAGCAATGGATTCAAGCTGCAGGAAAGGAGATTCCACCTGAACCTCAGGAAGAACTTCCTGACAGTCAGGGCTGTCCGGCAGTGGAATCTGCTGCCTCGGAGTGTAGTGGAGTCTCCTTCCTTGGAGGTTTTTAAGCAGAGGCTGGATGGCCATCTGTCGGGAGTGCTTTGAGGGTGTTCCTGCATGGCAGGGGGTTGGACTGGATGGCCCCTGGGGTCTCTTCCAACTCTACATTTCTATGATTCTATGATTCTATGAGGTCCCTTCCTTGAATGTTAATATTTTTTAAAATACACATATAAGTAAACCATTTGCTCTTTTATGTACAGAAATAGAGGGGGGAAATAGTTAGGTGTATTCTACTTAATCGCTCTTTGAGAAGTATAATAACGCCAAATGTTTTAGTCCCCAATATAATAGCATATAGACACTGTTTAAGATGTCAACAGAATGCTTGTCTTATTCACATTTTATCAGCAGAATTATGTTAAACAAAATATATGTCGTGTCAGTCTGTGCTGTTTCATCTGCCTTCCCTCATTCCAGCACTCTCACTTCCTGGCTGTATATAGCTTCCATTGTATCCTAAATATTTACATGAGGAGAACCAATGTGGTCTACTAGTTTGAATGTTGGACTAGGACATTGGGAGAACAGGGGTCAAATCCCCACTCAGCCATGGAACCCCACTGGGTGACCTTGGGCAAGTCACACTCTCTCAAGCTCAGAGAAAGGCAAGGGCAAACCCTCTCTGAACAAATCTTGCCAAGAACACTCCAAAGAACACGCCCAAAGTCTTAAGTCAGAACTGAAGGCTCACAACAACAACTATTAGCATGAGGAATAAAAGGGAACCCCCTAGGTAGAATCCTGCAGATGCAAATAGGGAGAGGCCCCAGTGTGACCTGTTTTAATACCATAAAGGATTGTTAACAGATTATACTTCTCTAATCCATAATTGAGTGGGGTACCTTATCATTTATAAATGATTCTTTCTTTTTTTCACAGCAGAGAGCAATGTGTCAAAAACCATAGCTTCAATGTATACTAAGCAATTTCCTTTAGAATGTTGTTATTGGTGCTATCTTGGGCCATAACGGTAGGATATTCTGTATAGACTGTGACAATTTTTTGAATTTAGTTGTGGTTATTGTGGCTTTTCCCTGAGGGTTGGTGAATAACCATTGAGCACTGTATCGTATAGAAATCCAATTGTTAAGAACAACCCAAAGATACCAGTACAGATTGGCAAGCCCCGCTGCTATCAAAATTAGTGGCAGCTTTGCCTCTGGCCTCAGCCTACAAAGGATCTGGCTTTTGGTTTATGGGTTGTCTCCATAGAAACAGGAGTGGATCCCCCAAAGGAGGGGGCAAAGGAGAGAGAGGAAGGAATGAGCCAGGGGCGGAACAATCGGAATAACTGTACACTACCAGCCTGAGACTCTGTAAAATGCTGCAAGGCCAGAAGATGGAGGAATGTAGCGCTTAGCCCATGAAAGCAAGTTTTAAAAACAAAGATTTTAGGGGCAACTTGATTTTATTATAGTATTATCCCTGTTTATGGCCCTAGCAGGGGGCCTTCATGGGTGACTTGCAAAATAAAATCCCATGTATGAACAGAACAGATGAAAATATACCAACTGGAAACAATTTGCAAACCATTGTAATTAAAAGCTTGGAGTCAAAGCAGTGGCTTCCTAAATCAAAAGACGGGAATAGGAGACCAAATCATTGCTGACTTTGAGGTTCACGTTGTTTCTATTCTATTTGTAAATTATCTGTCAGCCACACGCATCTGTGTTTCAGCAGGAAATCAGAGAATGCTTACCTTAAATATCCAAACAAAGAAAAAGTAGAGTAATGTTATGACAGCAAAGGATGTAGAACCACTTCAGGTGCTTACATATGGGTTGAAATAATGTGGCTTGGGATTTTCCCACATCTAGTTGCATTAGAAAAGGAAGCATGTGGTTGTTTTACCAAATATTCCCAGTTTACTGCATCATTGCAAACTTTGGACAGCGGTTTGAACAGTAGCATAGTATGTGGTACATAATAAATATGAAGATGGGAATCGCTCAGGATAGATGACAGAGTACACATGCAAAATAAAGATACTAACATGACAGATTGGTTGCTATTTGAAGTGTTCACACCTTGCTGTGATTTCAGCTGCTTTCTTTGGTTTATTTTATTTCAGGTCATGCCTTTTAATCAAATCATATGTTAAGATTTTATTTTGCCAATCATGAGGGACCTCCCCACTAGGGTCATTTTATGGGGATAAAAATAACATAAAATCATATTGATATTACGATTATTTTTAAAATGCACAACACCAGATCTTGATGTATTCTATTGCATTTAAAATATTAATTACAAGACATTTATTAAACTGGCTTTTATAATCAAAAATGTCCTCCCTCCTCTTCCCGGTTCTCTTCAAAAGTAACACAATGATCAAAAAGTCTCTGCTGGTTAATTACCTCTCTGTTTGATCAGCCATAGACACCATCAGCAGAAATCCATGCTGACACCTCCCTGTTAGAACACCAGCTTGATCCCATGGGGAAGTTGACATTCCTCAAAGCTCATTAGTGGTTTAACAGCAAAAATATGATAATCCCACATCCAGGATTTTTATTTTTACCTTTATTTTAAAAGAAAGAAAAAAAATTGTGATAACAAACCATTTCCCCCCTGCATCTCTTGGTCTGTTGGTTCCAACAGGGTGACATATCTACAGCTTAGATTATGTTTTCAGCAAGCAGTGTGCAGCTGTGTGAGGGGAGCATGAGCAGCCATGTTGCTTCCAGAGAGGGGAAAAAATGACTAAGCACCAAACATGCCAGGCGAGATGAAGCCCCTGGTAATAAAGAATCCAGCTTTTCATTGCTGGGTGAGCATCTCTGATTCCTGGTCACTACACACAGCAAGGCAAAGGATCTTCAGTGTGGGTGACATATCCTTCCGAATGTCACAGCCCCTGACTCTTCTGTTCAGGGATGCAAACATTAATGCTTTTAGCCCAGGAGGTTCCTAGCATGTTGGTCACAGAACGGTCACACTTAACACTCATTCTTTCTAATTGATGGTGCTATTAAGGGCTGCTTTATAGCTGTGCAGCCATTCAGGAAACAGGCCTCAGTGTCACTGGTGATAGCTTGCAAAAACGTCTAGCATCAATGAGCTGCAATGGGGAAAAGGAAGGCAAACACCACTCCCCAAAATTTGTTACCCACAATGTTCCTCTAAACAATCTGGACCATGTAAGAGATTGCTTGCTTTGTTACAACTTTTAAATATGCTATCCTCCTTATTACACTATGTGTGGCTGCTTTTCAACTTCACAGTTCCTTGAAGTAAAATCCAGGCCTGTGCATACTCCAGAAGTGGTGTCTGATATTTTTATTCCAACTGAATATAACTGTGTGGGTCCAAGGCTGAGACTGACTAATTACTACAGTCATCCCTCCACATTTGCTAGGTTTAGGGAAACAGGACCTCCATGAAAGAGGAAAGACTGTGAATAACTCTAGGGGCCCCCTCCAACCATATTTAACACACACACACACACACACACACACACACACACACAAAAGTATGATCACCATAATCAACCCACCATGGATTCCTTTGAGGTATCAGGGTTCCTTCACAAGGCAAAAGTGGGTGGCTGGTGGGGCTTACCGCCACCTCCACTGCTGCCCCACATAATTTTTAATAGGGACTTTTAGGCCTCATTCACAGTTTCTCAGTCTCATGAGGCTTGCAGACCCTATTAAAAACGGCATAGGGAGGCAGCAGAGGTGGCAGCAAATAATCCATGAATAATCAAATCCACAAAAGTCAAACCCACAAATGTGGAGGGCTGACTGTATATCTTTACTTGCTACATGCTTTGGAGGATGGGCTGGTGGAAAGCCATCAGTGTCTTTGCTTGCCCTGACTGTCAGTCTTATGTGAAACTTGAAACATGCATGACACCTAGGAGAGTTTAATCTAGGAAGGGGAAAAGGATAGCCCTCTACATGTTGCTAGACTGCAATTCCCATAATCCCTCATCATTGGCTATCCTGGTAGAGCTGATAAGAATTGCACACACATTCCATTCCCAGGTCTGATCGCTTCAAATCTGTTGCTTTTTCTTCCATTCCATTTTAAGACTCAGGCTTTGCAGAGTACATTACTTGAGCAGCATGCCAGATTCTTTTTTTCCTTCTCAACCTTTTACCTGCCTTTTGTAAAATCTTTCCAGATGAAGAGATCTGGAGATCATGAAAGCTTATCCATGGCTTTGTTCATATTTTGTTAGATCTAATTTTGCCTAATAACAGATTTTGGACTTTTTTTGAGGTCTTCCCTTTGCCCAGTGAGTCAGAGTTCAGGGATAGGAAAAGGATTTCTGGTTCATGCAGATGTTTTATTTGTCCCCCCATTGGCAGCAGTACAAACTATATTTGGGAATCCCAGTATATCTTTACCTATTGTTTTACCTTTGTTGTATTAGCAGAACAAGGGCAATTGATGATGCGTTGAGTTTTCCTGCTCCCATGGGCATCCAGTAGTGGATATATCCAATCCAGCAGCTTAATTTTCTGAGGCATCTGTCAGGACATTAGTGTGCCCTAGCACAGAGGCTGGGACTGGAATCACTGCCTTCAGGCTAAGAAAAGAGAGACTGCATGCCCAAAGTTGACATCAGATCATTGTTCCTCGGCTTTGGCTTCTGAGAATGAAATAGACTAAAGGCACTAATGAAGACACTCCTTTTAAAAAAGTTGGACATGATTTGTATTTTTCAATTAAAAAAGAAGCCTTTTACACCCCTTCCAAGTTCCTCACTGTTCCATAACAAATATCTCATTCTTAACTTTCCAGCATGATTAAAACAGTAAAGGTGTGGTGATGAATCAGTTCAGTCTTAAGTATACAGTCAGCCCTCCACATTTGCAGGTTTCACTTTTGTGGGCTTGATTATTCACAGATGGTTTACTGTCACCTTTGCTGCCTCCCTATGCCATTTTTAATAGGGACTGCAAGTCTCATGAGACTAAGGGACTGTGAATGAGGCTTGTAAGTCCCTATTAAAAATGGCACAGGACAGTAGTGGAGGCAACAGCAAACCCCACCAGCTGTCCACTTCTGCTTTGTGAAGGAACCCTAACACCTTTGAGACATCCATGGTGGGTTGATCATACTTTTTTTGTGTTAAATGTGGTGTTTGAGGGGCTAAAGTTATTTGTGTTTTTTCCACTTTAGCAGAGGCCCTTTACTCCTATCCCTAGCAAATATGGAGGGTTGACTGTACCTGCAAATAAGGTTTGGAGCACACCAGCTCATACATGACTAGTACAAAAATTATAAAAAGCCATCAGCATCTGGGGGGGGGAGGTTTCAGATGGATATGTGAGATTTAAAACAGTGACCAGGTTCAGTTCTATGGTCAACCATGAAAACCCATTGGTCGACCTTAGGTGCTTCACACACTTTCAGCCCCAGATAAACCCGTGGTAAGGTTCACCTTAGCATCATCATAAGTCAGAACCAACTTGAAAGCACACAAGAACAACAGAAACTGTTTAAAACAGGAATAGCAAGGAAGGACCCATTCTTTCCATGCTAAGCATCATGAATGATATGTCAGGATGTTACTGTGGTCTAGGCCTACCCGGAGATAGCACTCGATATCACTTTGATATCAAACAATTTGGCTTTCCTCTGCCACCCCGCTCCACGTGTTTGCAAGGCCACCGGACAAGCACGTAAACAGGCACAGCCGATAATTGCTGGACATTCCATTCTCCACCCATGCAGGCCAGATACAGCCGGTTCGTCGCTTCAGGGACCTCTCCGGCAAACACCTCATTGCATATGCACGATACTAACAAAGGCTCCCTGCCCCGAGCAGGCAACCTGACAAAGCTGTACTAAGCACTCTGTATTTGCATACTGGCTACACTATTGTTAATTCAGCTCTGATTCAATCATGCTAAATTCTGACCTTTCCAAAGCTTTGTCCCACTCCTAAAATGCATTGTTCTCACTGAGTAAGCACACAAGAACAACAGAAACTGCAGTCACATTTCTCCCTATACAAACCCCTGATTCTGAGACCATCCTCGGATCGCTCCTGAGTTCCATCCAGCCTTGCCGCCGCTCTGCTTGGCGAGCCTTCCCCTCAGTTCTAGTAGCTGAGACTGCTCAACCCCCAGATCGCTCGGGCTGCTCTATCGCACTGAGCTTCTTCATCGCACCCCAACTTCACTCTCAAGGTTCAGGACTACGAGACAGGTGTTGTATCACCCATTTCCCTCTAAAAATCCCTGTTCCAAGTCAATCTCTGATTCCTTAGTTATCTGTGTGACTGTGGTGTCTTTAATATTCATCTGTACTTAATAAACATCATTTTTATTATTTTAACCTTTCTGACTGCTTGACTGACCTGACCCCGTAGACACTGGGTTGCAAGATCCTGCTAAGTTACCCTGCCTCTTGCTAGCTTTAGTGAGTGCTCCAGCTAATTTTCCCCAAAGTTGTGTTGTTGTTTGATTATTTAGGTGTCCCTCCCGGGACCCCCAGCAAACAGGGTAACAAGGAGAAAGTTCGGTTGTAACATCCCAGTGAGAAACTCAACATGGCATTGTTCTTCCACTTTGGAATTTTGCCCACAAAGATTAAAGGGAGCACCTCTCAAATGGATCAGATGTGTAGTGCATTTTGTTGCTGCAGCAGCCTCGACAGGAGCAGTTCCCTGGAATTCCACTTAAAGTCCAATGCACAAGAATAAAACTTGAAGGCCCCATGGATTATCCCTGCTGGAACTTGTTATGAAAGCAGATTCATGTCCCTCGGTCACAGCTTCACATTCCCTCCCATACCTGCCACATAATTTAGAAGTTTGAAAGAAAGAAAGAAAAGTAAGTAGGTATAATATAACGGGAGAAATGTGCAATTGTTAACTAAAGAATGGAAGAAAAGTGATTGTGTGAGCTAGGTTTAGCAGCCTAATTAATTTTGCCTTCATTCAGGAAAGGATTTGGTATCCATATATACTTTTGAGAGCTCGGTGATGGCTAAAATATAGGTCTTGTTTGCATTAAAAAAATAAAGGAAATATTTTGCTTGTGGCAAAGAGTTTAAAATTAAAGTATTGTTATGATTTTTAAAGTATTTCCTTCTGTATCCTTTTTTTACCTGTACATATCGATTCCACTCTGTTTTCACAGGCAAACTGGCAAATTCAGCTTCTGTCTAAATCAAAAGAGGCTCAGCTGTCACTCCAGGGCAAACTTAGAGGTAGTTCAAATTTTTCTCCTGATTAGCGGAGGAAAAAAAGAGAAAACCCTATAGTTTCGAAACAACTGTGAATGGTTAACCACACTGACAAGCTCCCTGACGAAAGTCATTTTCTGTATGCCTTACAAAATTCCAACTTAAAATTAGAATCCTTAAAAATACATCACAAAATCAATAAAATTCATGGGGTGCAGGGGAAGGGAGGCAAGCAAGACCCTTAAAGTGTTTCTGCACTGAGACTGCAGCAGACACATTTTCGTTTAGTACACCATTGCTTCTTCCTCATACAGCCACTTCATATATTGCCAAAAAAGAAAAATGTGTCACTAGAAAAACAAGTCAAAAGAGGACACGTGCTTCATAATTCTAATTACAATGTATAGATTGCAAATGCAGAAAGAATTATCCTACATTAAAGAGAAATACTACATATCTTGCCAATCATACTGGGGAAGTCTGTGACCCAGGGCTCATTCATAGTGCTGTTGTCCCACTTTAACTGCCATGGTTCCCTCCTGTGGACTCCTGGTACTTGCAGTTTAGAGAAAGACATTTGGGATCCCCAGCTGGGGGGCTCCTCTGGAGTCTCTGACCCCAGGATTCCACAGCACTATACCTATGTAGCGTGAATGGGGCTCAGGTAATCTAAGGCCACTTCAAGACTCTCCCTGCTCTTCCTCCTTATTTTTAATCTTGGAACCAACCCTTCAAACAGAAGACATTCCTCTGTCTATCTTTCAGGTAAATCATTGGCCATTTCCGCACTAGATTGTTATAGCGCTATAAGTCCACTTGCAACATCCTATGGAATCCTGGGGTTTGCAGTTTAGGGAGGAGCCAGCTGACCCCTCCCAAAACTGCAAACTCCAGGATTCCATAGGATGTTGCAAGTGGAATAATAGCACTACAACAATCTAGTGTGGAAATGGCCATTGTAAAGCAGTACACAAGGCTGTAGCTAGTTTCCTACAAGCAGGTATCCTTTTGATCATTAAGCTCATGACAGACAGAAGAAGAGCATCAGAGAGATTTCATAGTGCAATATTCCTTAGAATCTGCTCAGCACATTTCACTAGTTGGTATTCCATCATCTACTGTCTTAAAGCTGCAAGTTGATTAATGGTGTACATGGCCTCAATAAATTTCAACTGCTGCATATATAATATTGTGTTAATTTACTTTAGGTGGTTGAGATCTAATGTTCTCTTTTCTTATTTCTATCCAGATGGAAAAACTGAGTTGTGTATTTGAGCCTCTGAGAGGTGTACATGAATCTTCATGCTAAGTTGTTGTTTTCTTTTTTAATGTCACAGACTGGAGGAAAAAATCTATGTGGGAAGAGTCTGAAAGGCTGGTTTTTCTATCCTTCTCAATCAGCTTAGAATCATTCTCTATTCCAAATTCTTCCACTGACACTCTCCATGAGTGAGACAAGGTCATTGTTATCCTATTATGTTGTTGTTATATGCCTACAAGTTCTTTCCAACTTATGGCAACCTTAAGATGAACCTCTCATGTTGTTTTTTGGGGCTGAGAGTGTGTGATGTGCCCAAGGTCACCCAGTGGGTTTCCGTGGATGAGCGGGAAAGCAAAACGTGGTCTCCAGGGTCGTAGTCAAACTCGCAAACCACTACACCACACTGGCTCTCTATTCTATCATGTCAGTGGAATGAAAGGAAGGAGCACGCCATGTAGTTTGTTTAGTTGGTACGGAACTCTTTATTCCATTTCAGTCATGCTTTGATAGATTTTTGAAAAGGGGTTGAAAGACATTTTCCCCTACTTTCTAAAGGCCATTTAAAGGGAAGAGCAATTCTATCTGAACTGAAAACAATGTGGATTAAATTGTGAAAGCCTCATTAACAGTACAAACATAACAGGAGTTCAAATCAAGCATGAGAACCAAACCACACTAAGTGTCTTGCAAAGAGGACTCGGCATCAAAAATGTAGCATGGCAATTCTAAGATGTATTAAGAGTGGCTTTTTATATCCAATTGGCTACTTCTATAACCATGGGGACACTCCCATGAATAATATTCTAAATTCTTGCTAAGGCATGCAGAGAGAGCGGATATATTCCTAGGAACAGTATATAGATAACCAGTTCCAACATAACTTTCTCATATGTGTGGCTTCCCTTTCAAAAGAGGATGGTGTATTCCAAGACATCCAGCCAAAGAGAGACCCTGCATGTATACATTCCTCTGTTTACAAATGCATACATCTGGGCTTTTAAACCAGTTTAAGACTAAGTAGGATTTATCTGTCACATAAGCAAAAAGCCATCACCTTTCCCACAGCCACTTTAAACATCCTGAACCAATTCTGTTTCTGTCAGGGCAATATATAAACTGGCTCCATTGCCTGCTGGAATGAATAAAGATTCTGATTTTAAAAACCAAAAAGTGAGGGGGGGAGGGAAGAGAAGAGAATTTGGGGACTATAACTCTCCAAGACTATAACTCTCCTGTAAGAAGCTCCTCAGAGAGCACAAAGGAGAGGGGTGGGGTTTGTCAGCCTCACCTCCCACATCTGGTTGTGCTTAAAATTCATGTAGCTAATGGGGGAGGGTTGGTTGCCTTCAAGAAAAGGGAAAGAAAAGGGGAAGGGGGACCCAGCACATGGATTAAGCAGAAAGCTGGAGCCAGGAGCCTTATAGGTAGAGATGAGAACCCAAAAAGCAGCAGAGGTACTTGCGAAAGCAAAATTGCCGTACCAAGAATGCAGTGCAAAACAAAATTAAATTAGATGGAGGCATCTTAGCATTGCCAGTTAGCCTCCTAGTTCTCCTCCACACTACCCAGTCAGAGCACTATGATTCCACTTTAACTGCCATGGCTGCATCCTATGAAATCCTGGGATTTGTAGTTCAATCAGAGGCACTAACTAGAACTCTCTGGCACAGAATTCTAAACATCTCATGAAATCACAAACCTCAGAATTCCATAGGGTGCTGCCATGGCAGTTAAAGTAGTATCAAAATGCTATTAATTTGTGTAGTGTGAATGAAGCCTAGAACAACAGATGATGGACTTATGCTGTATAAATTGCAAGAGAAACAAGTGTTCCGCTGGTTGTCTTAAAATAGAAATTATCACACACACACACACACACACACACACATACACACACAAATCCTGTTTGGCCAGCTCTTGTTCCTGTGCAAGAATCCAATGTCTGTACATAACACATCTCTATCAGGCTCGGCAGCAACGTCTGGTTCCATGTCAGCATACATACTTGGGCCATCACCCAGTTAAAGAAATTGGAGTTGATGAATAGTGTGAGTATCCATCAATTCATTGGCTGAATATGTATAAATCTGTATATGGAACAGCCGACATTTCTAACGGAAAAAGCATACTTTGTTGCTAGAGGATATATGAATGTGTCAGAGCACAACTAACCAGGCCTGTCCTTCCTTAGCTTCCCAAATCAGATAGGCTCTGGTACTTTTCAGGGTGTTTCACATCCAAACCTATAAATTGCAAATTATAAATATTATGCAAATTTGTATCCTCTTTAGTCCCCTCTTTTTGGTGATGTGAAGAGCCCCAGCCTCTGCTATGCAATTTCACAGCAGTGCTTTGGCACAGCTGGGCCTAGTGTGGCTTAATAAGAGTTTTCCGAATGTCATTAAAATTTTAAAACAGATATGTGAGTAAGTTCTGCATGCAGTTTACTGCTTCTGCATAAATCCCTCTGAAATCAGTGAACCACATCTAAGAGTCCAGCCAAAGCTTTTAAAGACCTTTTTTTTACAAAGCGCAAGTGGTTTGGTTTCATTTTCATGATTTGTTTCCAGAGAAAATACATTTACATCCCCTCCAACTGTCCTGATTTGGCAGGACCAGTCCCAATTAATCCTCTGTCTGCTTTTAAAATGTCCTGGTTTCTCTCTCCTTCTCCCACTTTCATCCTTTGACCTCAGCTTACTTCAGTTGCTGCAAACTGTTTAATTGGGTAGGGGGAGAAGAGAAGAGGTGGTGGAGCCTTGCCCTTCCCAGTCAGGTCAGGCAAAAACAAACTGTTACAACCTCTCCTACAGTGGTGGAGCTTAGAGTGTGTGGTGGTGGGCCGGGAGGGGGCAGGGCTATGGCATGAGGTGCATGGCCGTGGTGCATGTGGGCATGGCCAGGGTGCATGGCTATGAGCTGGGATGCCCCAAAAACATTGCCACCTGGGCTGAACCACCTCCACATCCCTACACGACTGCTCTCCTAGCTTACTTGTTCTTCCTCATTCATTACTTTTGCCATCTGGTTCACACTCTGATGTTGCTTGGCCTCACATGCCCTCAGTTCTCATCTGCAAAATGCTGGCAGGTATGATAATGCTCTGATTCTACTTTAGGTGCCATGGAATGTCCTATGGAATCCTGGGGTTTACAGTTTCAGGGGGGCATCTAGAATCCACAACCAACAAGTTCCTGCAGACAAGCCAGTTAAAAGTGGAACCAGTGTGCTACACCTGCGTTGTACAGATGCATCATCATCTTCTCCGAGTGTCCTATCTGCAGTGACCTAGGTTGGGTTGGGAAACAGCAATAATCATCTTTGGGTTTTGTGTGTATGTGAAGATGATGAATACTAACCACCCAAAATGGCGGGGGGAGCTACAAGTTGGCACAATGGAGGTGAGCAAGAAGCAACAACGGCAGCCCTCACCCAGGGCACTCTTTTCGTAAGGTGAGTCTCACTCTGCACCATCCCTCAATGGGTGCTGCTAACATGAGAAATTCACACAGCTGAGTTCCCCCTTTGAACGCCTGAGTGCCTCAAGCCAAAAGATATCTGTCCCTTCTACTAAGAGTCCCCACAGTTTTTATTGTGCACAGTTTTAAAGTGATTTCTTTACTTTAGAGGATATTTTTTTATATATGCAATTGAAGATTGACAGTTCTGAAAGATACTCTGCATAAATAGGAAGTATTATAAGCACACACTTTATTATTCTTAATAAGTATTGATATCCTACCCTTTCCCACAACCAATTGCCATTAGCTGCATGTGTGCATCCACCAAAAGAAGTGGCAGAATCAAGAGAAAACTCTTGAGATGCTCTGCTTTCCCTAAAACACATTCTGTCCAGCACAAACCAGCTGTAATTCTGGAGCAAGATAACTGCACAGTCAGGAGGGTTTCAATTAAAGATGTGTATCCTAATTTTCTAGTGAACGGACTGCTCGGCTCATGCATTTAACCCAGAGTGGTCTCTAAATACTAACAGGCAACTTTCCTGTATCTGGGCCAGAGCCCAAAGGGGACACAATGGAGTCTTGTTTCTGGTAACTCGAGAAGCCTTATTCCTGGCTCTTTAATTTTAGACTCCAACACACTTGCATTCCTGAGCATTACAATGGCAGATATTTATACCATGGAATGCAGGCCCCAGTGCTAATTTAACAGGCCTGGGGTAACCAAAAGCTGCTCTCCACATTGGGTTGACACAGAGATAAAACTGGAGCAGGCGAGGTTTATGGGCCTTACAAATCCTGGCATTTGTCCCCTTCTCTCCCTCCTATTTCCCATAAAAAGCTTGAACTGACAATCCCTGTAAATTCACTAGAAACCTGAATAGACAAGCCAGCTGCTGCTAATGAGAAATGTGAAATGGCAGCGATGTTCCAAGGCGGCCAAATTGGAAAGGCTGCACGGCTTGCCTGTCAGAAAGCCCAAGGCAAAGAAAAGAGGGAGGGGAAAAAGAGGAAGATCCTCCATCCTTGCGGAGAGAGGGCACAGAGGGGCTTGCTTTGCGGGCACAGTAGGAGTTTAGCTGCCTCTGAGCAACTGGGATGAGGAGACAGGCTCTTTCATTCAAACAGGAGGCCCTGATGCCCGGTGGTGATTGGCCTCAGCACACCCCACACGGTACATTATAACAGCTTTTCACAGCAAGTGCTTGGAAACTTTTTGAGCTACAACTCCCAGAATCCTCCACTTAGCATACACACTAGCCATGCTGGCTTGGGGAGTTCAAGGGATTTTACTGCATAAAAAGAAGCATTGAACATTTGTGTTTCTGCCCCTCCTATATTTCCTTTCTTTTTTTAACTTGGGATTTTTCGCACAAAAGATAGTCATGGTTATCATCTGAATCATTTCAGTCCTTATCTATTTGCAGTGCTATGATACCCAACATGTTTGTATTTATTTTTATTTTTTTATATATATAAAGCATTCTACCCAAAAAAATGTATGCCAATTGGTGATTTGGAGAGAGCTAGTGTAGTATAATGGTTCAAGTACTGGACTAGGACCGTTTCCGCACTAGCCTGTTATAGCACGACGATTCCACTTTCAACATCCTCTGGAATCCTGGGGTTTGCAATTTTAACCCCTTCCGAAACTGCAAACCCCAGGGTTCCAGAGGATGTTGAAAGTGGAATCGTCGTGCTATAACAGGCTAGTGCGTCAATGGCCCAGGTCAGAGAAAGGAAAGAGAAAGGGGGTGGCTTGGAATGGTGGGCCTACTCTTCTCTCACACCCATCTGCTTCCTTGGGTGTGTAGGGGGCATCAGGAGAGGTTTTGTGGTGCTGAAAAATTGGGCTATGATCTGTCCATTGCTGGCCAAGCAGCAGCTGCTGGTGGTTGTGGTGGTGGAGGAGGAGGAGGATGACCAGAGGCAGATTTTTAAAGGGCTGCATGGCCTGCTTGGAGCCGCAGAGAGGGAAGTTTCCCCTGAAAAAGAAGCACTTGAGATGAGGGGTGGGCAACGATTGGAGAAACTTGCAAATAATCAGATCCATGAGAGTGAAACCTGCAAATGTGGAGGGCTGACTGTACTGTTAAATCTAGTATTACAATACATATTGAAACATTTCTATTCTGGATATTTGACCTCCAAGGCAGAAAGCAAAGAAATCCTAAGACATAGGTGAAAGATCTAAAGAGATATCAGAGTACAGAAATAAAGAAATAAAAGCAGGAAGCAGTTAATTTTTTAAGTGATGTGAAAACTATCTCTTCTAAGTAAGGTGAGAGCAGAGTGCTTTTGTTTCTTTTATCTCACTTTCATCTCAGGTACTTTCATACTGAAGGAGTGTTGTTGATGTCACTGGCACTGTCCAATAGGCCCAGACTTTCCAACTTCTTAGGGTGTATGGGCACATTTGAAATTTTTAACAAGCATCATGGGCATAACCACAAAATGGCTGCCCTGGTGGAATTTCAGATCCAATATTCATAGTGTGCATGCATGCATGGATCTCCTCCCTCTCCATACTCCCACAGAGCATTGGATCACATGATGAATAGATATGTAAACGTTCCATTTTTACATTGTTTTTTAACTGCTCTAGAAAGATCACCTGAAGCAGAAGATAGGGAGCAAGACGTGATTTTGTGGTTAATTTTCAGGAAACAGCAGGATTTAAAAACAAACAAACCGATCTGCAGTAGCCTGCTGCATTTAAGAATGTGTGGCCTGCCCTTCACACTGAGGCTGCCCTGGGACCTCTGGGCCCAGATAGGATTAAGTAGAAGGCAGCAGAAAATGCCCGCTCCTGGATATTACCAGCTCTGGTGGAGGCTGAGATTGGTTTTGAGAGGAGGTATTATGATGACACTTCATGACCTTGGGCTCTGGCTGCAGCTGCAGTTTTATGAGCTTAATATATGAAATGGTCTTTTTGATCAAGCTAATGTCACGGCTTCCCTAACTCAGTTCCCCTCCCTTTTTTCCTCAGCCCTCATCTTCGGAGCCAACAGCCACTATGAAGTGACTGTGGGTGTTTGCTCACCCTGAGTTGGAAAGTAAAAATAAACCTGTGAGAGACCTCAAAATGACAGACCACCACATTCATTGGATCCTTTGACCCCGAGATGCTCATTGTGCTACCCAGAGATTCAAGCTGGATTACTGAAGATCCATAAATAAACATTAAGGTGAGGATTAGGAACCTGTGGTCCCCCAGAGTTGTAGTTCAACAGCATTTGGAGGGCTACGTGTTCCTCATCCCTGCGCTAAGCAGTGGGTCATGTTGATAGATCAGTTTCACATGGCATTGTCACTTCCACCATTATGATTGGAGGCTTCCCCAGTCCTTTCTGACTTCATGTGTGTGGCTGGTGGTTGTTCTGTCCCACATTTGCTCCACATATATCCGTAGCTTTTTGGCAGCTATTTTGTTCTCTATTCCCTTGTGAACTGAGGGATCCAGAGGCCTGCTGTGCATACAGTACTGCCCATAGATGCTTCAGATTAAAGTTACGCTATGCATTTTTGTTGTTTTCGTTAAATCTGCATCTTACACTTCCTCCAGCATAGTGCTTTCAGGCTGTCAGCCACCTTCTGACCTAGGTTAGATTTAAAATCAGTGACTTGCTCTATTCTTCATATCAAGCCTCAGAGCTGAACTTAACTCAGCTCAACTTACTTTAGCATTCAGTGGCCTCTCTGGCATCCAGCCTCAATAGCTGAACCACTCACTGCACCTCCACACGTAGAAAGAAGGAAGGTAAGCAAAGGAAGGTAAGCAAGTTGCCTGGAATCAGTTTGGAGTTCTAGGTTTCAGGCCTTAAGAATACAGGGATAAAAATACTGAAGAAGAAGACTAAGGGGCTTTTCAAACTACACAGTTATAGCACCATGATTCCACTTCAGTCCCCATAGCAACATCCTGTGGAATCCTGGGAGGGGCCTTTAAAATCCTCGGCCAGGGAGCTCTGCTGGTGCCTCTGATGAAACTACAAACCCCACAATTCCACAGGATGCTCAATCATACCCAAGACTGACAGATGCATGCAGTGTGTTGTGTGGCAGTGCTTTCTGGTCAAAGGCTGAGCACTGGACTAGTGACAAAGAAAGTGAAGACATCTTACTTATGGAGGTTCAGGAGGGAAAGTCATTACTGCTTTAAAAACCATCAGCTCTATAAAACTTGAAATGGCAGCTGTTTAACACAACAGTCCACAGAGTGAACCCCTGTTCCCAGGAGAGTTCCAAAGTGCAGGCTGTTGTGTTGATCCGTATCAACAAATGAGCTCCAGAAGATTTCATCTCTACCAGGAACAGGTTTCTGGAAACTTAATGCATCTTCAGTCCCTGTTGAAGACCAAGTCACTGCAAAATACTTTGTAATATACTGTTGCTTTGAAAATCCAGTTCCAACCCTCCATCCCAGCTTGTCTAGGGACTGCAGCTGAGTTCAGAGAGAACAGAAAGGCCTTAGGGGGTAGGGACATGATGCCCTTGTCCCTGCTAAATAAAATGTCCCTGTGCTTTGACACTGAGAGCCCTAGCTCCACTCCACCATGAGCTGTACAGACTGTTGATATGGTTCTCTATTGTAATACAGTGAGCTGAGAAGACAGAGCTTGAAATAAGTGCCATACAGCTCAAAACTGACATGGTCTTGAGCACAGTGCAGGTGTTTTGGTACACAGCTGACAGAGACCTCAGTGACATTTCCTACATCCACCTCCAGTAGTTTAGCCACTGCGATACACCACTGTTCATGTTCCCAAAAAGGTGAGCTAAGTGAGCACCTGTTCCTGTGGATCAACCTTCAACAAGGCCCACTGTTTAATCCCAAACTAGTCAATTGCTCTTGGTATCCTAGGTGTAAGAAGGTAAGTTCTTTGGCATTCTTCAGAATCTGTACACTTGGATCAGAGCAATGTTTCCACCATGGAATTTCAACTGTCGTTGAAAGCACAAGATGTTCCAGCTTGAATAAGAAGAGGTTTCCAGTTTGTCCCCATATGTACAAATGCTGACCAGCTACAGATCTGGCAAGACCAGGAAACACATGATTCAACCAGCTGAGAATAGGAAGAGGCACCAGCAAGTGACACAGACCCCCATAATTAACTCTGTTGCAGGGCCACAGTTGTGTACAGCCCACGTGTACAGGATGGGAAGCCACTCAGGCGCCTGCAAAGAGGTTCAAACTTTTGCCAAGTGCGGGGCAGGCAGCTAATTGAGAGAGGAGCAGCATTAGCAGATAAGGGAAGGGGTCAAAGCCACAAAAGCTAAATCCTTGACCTGTTATTTAAGAGGTCAGATAGAGTTCAATAGACTACTCCGGGCCAATTCACTCAATTAAAATATTAAAAGTCCAAGTCAGGACCATGGAGATGGGAGCTAAATCTTGCTTCTGCATGCAGGGTGTGTGCATTGGGGGGAGGAGGTGGGCACTGGGATTATGGGAGCATTCCTGGCAGGCAACCAGGGAAAAATAAGGGAGGAGAAGCATACCAGCTTTGGAAGAGGGCGGGACTCCAAATAACATCCACTTAAAGTCAGTGTCCAAAATGGACACATCACCAGCAGAAGGAGATAATGTTCACTGGGAGACCTTTAAGGAGTTTTCAAGCAATTAAGTAGTCTATGGTGTTGAACACCTCAGTGTGTGTTAAGGCAGATCAAGGAACAGGGATTCACCCTATGTTGCACAGATTTACACTCTCCCTAAAGGCATACATTTGTGGTTTGGATGTGCTCTTACATTTAGCCCTGAACCTGGATGCTCAGATTTCTGTTGGTCCAGGAGTATATTTGCTTAGTAAAACTAGTGTACCAATGATGTCCATTCTCATGCATGTCTTGAACTAGATGATCTAGATAGGGTGATCTAGATAGGGTGACACGTGTGTTAGTTACACCCTCTTTGGACTACTGAAATCTGTGTTACATGGGATTACCTTAGAAAAATGTTCGGAAACTTTACCTGATTCCAACAGCTGTGGCCAGATTGCTAACCAAGACTCATTACAAGGAGCTCACAAATCCCTTATTACAATAGCTCCATTGGCTACTGGTCTGTTTCTGGGAACAATTCAAAGTGTGGTTATGACCTATGAAATTCTGCATGGCCTGGAAATCAGGCTATCTGTATCTCCCTCTATGAGCCAGTCTGAGCTCTGAAGTATCAGAGAGACTAAACTTCAGTCCCACCACTTTCACAGGCATGTTTGCTGTGAATGTGAGAGAGGACCTCTTTGGTCGCTGCTCCTGGAACTCCTTTCCTAAAGAACCTAGACTGGCTCCCTCCTTGCCATCCATTTGTTGGCAGGGGAAGATTTTTCAATCCAATAGACCTACGGGAATTGACTGTATACAAGAAAAGGGCTTTTCTTAGAGTGTTGCACTACTTTTATCCCTAGCTTTAAAAAAAAAAGATGTTCCACTTCTATAGACAATTTAATACCACTTTGAACATATTTTTTCTATGTTTTTATCTACAGATGGTTTTATCTGTACTTCTTATCTTGTAAGTTACTTTGAGTCTGGCTGTGGGGTTCAGCATGCAGTGGCCCCTCCACTTTCACGAGGGTTCAGCATGCAGAACTCTCGCAAAAGTGGAAAAACTATGAATAACTCATCCGATCCCTCTCCCATTCCCTTCTGTGGCCCCCCTCCCATTCCCTTGCCTTTTGCATGCCAGTGCCAGAAGCATGGGAATGGTGGGGGTACTCTGGAGGGCAGAAAGGCTTGCATGAGCCTTCCCACCCCCCATTCCCTTGTCTATTGCCTCCATGCAAGGTATTAGCACTGGGGCCAGAAGCAGGGGAATGGGAGGGGAGCTCCAGAGAGAAGAAAGAAGGCTCACACAAGCCTCCCCCACCACATTTCCTTGCCTTTTGTCTGAGTGCTTGCCTTTCTTCTCCACACCCAGAAAAATGCAAGGAGGAAGAGAATTAAAATTAAAATTAAAAGATGAACAAAGGAAGGATAAAGATGCAATTGGCAATATTTAAAAGAAAAGTCTACTGCTATTTGAAATTGTAAGAGTGCCCATAATTCAAATATATAGCTTCCTAGGATTGTGCAGTGATGCCCACAATTTGATTCAGGGCCTGGCTAATTTGGACATGATTTGACCTGATTCTCATTTCAATCTAAATCTAAATTCAGACATTTTGCACTTCCCATTGGTTTGCACTGGAAAATGAAAAGGGCCATGACATTTTGCGATCTCTTCTTTAATGAGTGTGTGAAATGTAGAGATGCCATAGTCTCTTTAGAAGGGATTCTTTTCATTCCTTTCCTTCTGGAGGTTGGACATCATCATGCCATTCTGCAGGTAAGTCCAGAGTCACTTTTAAATTTTGCTTTAATATTTTAAAGCAAATGTCTCCTGAAAAGGTTGCTGCTATTTTTCCAAAACAAGGAAGTGTATCTCACATGCATTTGCTGCTTGCCTATTAACTCTTGCAAGTCTGGGGCCATTTCTGCACTATGCTCTTATAGCACGATTATTGCACTTTCAACATCCTATGGAATCCTGGGGTTTGTAGTTTAGGGAGGGGCTAGCTGGCCCCTCCCTAAACTGCAAACCCCAGGATTCCATAGGATGTTGAAAGCAATAATCGCGCTATAAGAGCATAGTGTGGAAATGACCCCATAACTGACACAGAGGGAAGGGGGGAAAGGATGGGCAGACTGACAGACAAAAGAGAGCAACTAAAGACAAAATAAACACACTAAAAAAACCAGACAAACTGAAACTGAAATCAAACCTAACCTAACCTTAACACCTAGGGTCAATGCTTGGGATGGGAGCTGATACAAGGACAAAGAGGGAAGTGCCACTGCTTAATAAAAGCTCTCCTAAAATAGTCCTGAGGCCAACACAGAAACTCACTCAAACAAGCAACAATAGTAAGAAAACATGGGACTGGATTAGGAAAGAACTGGGAAAAGATGAGGTTGGCTAGTGGTAGAATGAAGGAAGGGGAAACACGAAACTGCCATTAAACCAACAAAGCTTTTTCACACACACCCATAAATGTTCCTGGTGGGAAACTGGCAAAAGACTCTTCACCATTCTCCACTCAAGCAGTGCAGCTGTAGACTTTTGGCAAGCTTCTTGGGCCTGGCAGGGTGGTAAAGCTCTCACTGTGTGCAAAAGCCAGCTCTTCTCCTCACCCTGATAGGGTGCCCTTTGGCAAAATTCTATTTTGATGTACAGATCACTGAATGAGTCTGAACCACAACCCTAGTCCTTACAAAAAGCTTCTTCAAAGCATGCTCTCTTCCACACAGTCTGTCCCTCATTACTTCTTTCATATGGTCTCGCAAATAGCAGTGAGACGTAAGTGCAACAGCCTCTTTATGTCTTGTGAATAAAAGAGCATGCCACTTTGTTATTTAGCAGAGAAACTCAGGTTTTCTGCTTGAACACAATGTGGCTTCTGTGACTGTCTTTCGATGTTAAAAATGCATAGGCTGGTGAAAAGCCACTGCAGTGCCATATCTAGTCTATCCTGTGAAGGCACACACACAGCCGAAAGTGCGTGTCTCCTCTCTGATTTTGTTCCACGCCTTCTTGAATGAAGTAAATATTTGCTAGGTACATTACGCTACATTACATCTCAGGGTAGCAAATGCTTTGACAAAAAGCAGAAGAGAAACAAGCATGCCAACGATGCTTCTTGGGCTGGTAGGGTAGGCAGCTGTGCAATTTCACCTCCTTTCCACCAGTTGAGGCTGGCAGCTCCAATGTGAGTGGACTGGTGAATCTGCTTTGGGTTTTAGTCTGAAATTTAAAAGCACAATCCAATATGCTGAACCCATTTGGGGGATAGGATTTAGCACCTTCAATAGCATCAAGTTCAGACTAAAACCTGCCTCTGCTGCCTTTCATTTTCAGAGTTTTACAGAGCAGCTCTAATCCATTCCCTCTCATCTGAAGCAGGAGGGGGCAAGGATGGAAGCAGTAATGCTTCTCTACTAGCAGAGAGGAGCATCACCGCAGGGCTGCCTAGTTGAGCACAAATCTGATGTTGACTATTTTTCCACTAACAGTTGGATGAGAAAAGGAGGGTAGGAGGGTTTGAGTAGGTGGGCTCTTGTACCATTGGAACTAACAGATAGATCTCCCTAGCTCAACAACCTGGCAGAATTGCCTACATCTGCCTTCTCCCAGACTGGCAGACATCAGCAGGGCAGAGGTTAAGACAGTCTGTCTACCCTGTCGCAAGCCACTAGCCCTGCCCTCGAGTTGTTCTTGTATTCAGTACAATTCAAAGCATTTAATGTATTGCATACATTGCACTGTACTACTTTATTTGTACCCTGCCTTTCTTCCAAAACTGAGACTCAAGGTGGCTAGCAAGATTTTTAAAAAAGCAAGTAAAAGCACAGGTAGATAAAAACATACAAATGTGATGTCCAAAATGATATTCAGCTACCTGTAAAATTAATGTCATGAAAACATGTCATTTAAAAGCAAAGAATAAAAGTAGTATAAGACACTAAGAAAGACCCATTTCTTGTAAAACAGTCAGTTCCCAAAGGCCTGTTGGAATTTTAAAAAAAGCCTTTGCCTGCCAGCAAAAGGATAGCAAGAAGAGATCCAGTATGGTTTCCTAGGAAGGGAGTCCCAGAGCCTGAGAACAACTGTACTGCTGTTTTGTAGGAGATTCTGGTGGATTTGTTCCCACTGAAAGCTAAGGTGAAAAGTTAACCCAGGAAGTGGTTTCACTTAAGTGCAAACTGACACTTGTATACACAGAAGCCATGTAAAACTTGCTGTGATCTAGTGTGTGCCATTCAGTCTCATTGCTCCATGTTTCAGAGTTGATTATTGTTTGCTTTCTCAATGAAGTTCCCTAAAAATTATCTCATTTATTACATGCCAGTGCTATTAGGGCAAAAATGTAGGGATTTGGCATCCCTCCAGACAGTTGTTAGACTGCATCTCCCAGCATCTCTCACTCTGGATTACAGTGGCTAGGATTGATGGGAGTTGCAGGACAACAATGTCAGGACGGCCACACAAATTCCATACCTGGTTTAGGGTCTCAGTAGTCTGCATCCTATGGGTTAGTTGCAGCTACAGTAGGTCCACTGAGCCAATTGTTGAATGATGAGTCAACATGTAGGTTCAATTAGTCTACTGTCAGTGGGACTAACAGGACAGAGGCTATTAATAGCACTGGCATACAATAAATAAGATAAACATTGTTAAGAGCTGAATATCCACTGCCAAAAGGAAGAAGCTCCTTCTTTGATCCCACGTGTTAGTGGAAAGCATGACTGAAATACCAGTCCACCCTTGTTTCCCATGTAAAATCATGGAGCTGAAATTGCTCTCTCTCTCTCTCTCTGACAAACACACACACACAATTATTCTTGGCCAAGAGGGAACATCTTCTCAGCTCCTGCTGTCAACTTGTCTGCAACAGTAATCTGATCAGATGGAAAAAGCTTTATTGAAACATCAGCATTTGTACAGAGCTTCCAAAGAGAGAGTTGCTTAACATGAACTGCAAGACAGAGTGCAGAACATCCTAACATAGGCATCATCCTTTCTGTGAAGAAATGCACGTTCTTAGTTCTCTTAATTGATGTTCTTCTTGCAGGAAGACAGAATGGCTTGTTTAGAATTGCTTAGGAAATCAGAAACAAAACAGTAAACACTTGGGAAACATTTTACTCCCAATATTATTGTGCAATTTATCATCAGTAGATACAGAGTAGTTATATTACAAAATAATATACTGTAGTCACTTGATATAACAAATGTAAAATTAATTACATAAGAAAGCAACTTAGAATGTGTGTGTGTGTATATGTGTGTGGTATGGTAAACAATCTTGCTGTTTAAAGATCTAATTTGTTTTGCCTATGTAATATATACATTACATACATACATACATACATATACACACACACACACACACACACATATATATATATGTATATATTTCATTTACAGTACAACATTGAGACATACTGTGGGTGTGCTTGCTGTTAATATAACTTTGGGGAAAAGATCAGAACAGTGAACTAGAATAACAGTTAAACCAATTCTACAGTCTTTTATGATCAATGTAAACCATGAGATGGGAAATTTGAGGCCTGGAGAAGGGGATTAAAACCTTTCACCTCAGGATTTTCAGATTTTTATAGCTATGTAGAAATATATTTATTGTTTTTCATAATAACATGATTCTCCCTTATCCACCACCCCACTCACTCTTCACCTTGAAATAACCAAAGAATCCTGAGAACTCTTTCAGCCATGTCTGAAAGGGGCGTCTCTCTTCACACAGCCAACACTTTCTTTTCTGTATTGTATATATAATCCCCCACCCCCTTTCTCCCTATTATAAAGGCCATCTCCTCTTCCTATCCAACCATGCTTCCTCATTCCCCCGGCATCCACCCCCCCTCCATTAAACTGAGTTAGATTAATTGCTAACACATCTATATTCACCCATGTCCCCTCTCCTTTTGATTACCTCTTGACAGAGATTAATTGAAGATGCTGTAGAAGGTGAAGAGGCTGGCAGGATGTGCATGTGTGTGTGTGTGTGAGTGAGTGAGTGAATGAGAGAGAAAGATTGCACACAGGGACACTTTTGGACGTTTAGCTTAGGGATTTGGGAACCGCTGTGCATGTTGACTTAGGACGTCAAAAAAATTTTTTTGCAATGAAAGAAATGTAATGCCAGGGATGCTGTGTTGGGAAGGAAGACATTTTGAGTGATGTAGCCCACCCCTTGCCAACATACAGAGGGTATGACAACATTAAGATTGTGATCCTTGAACAGCTGCATTTCCAACAAATGGAAATGTTTGCCATATGAGAGGAAGCATGCTGGACAAGATAGTTGCACTGACCTCTCTTTTCCTGTTTGTTCTTCAAGCAGGCATTTGCAGAAGAGGTGATGGCGGGACCGTCCTTACCCAGGCAAAGCAAAGTAGTCTTTTCAAGTACCAGATATCAGGAGTGAGCAGTAGTTGTTCCTCCCCACCTTCTCCAATAGCTGATCAAAAAATCCCTGGCCTTTCCCCTCACTTGGAGGACAGAACCATACAGCCTGTCCTGCACCAGCTAGACTGGGCTGATGTTATCCTACGTGGTGGTGGTTCTCTTCTAACGACCAGTGTTTTGAGTAAAAGTCAACCGTCAACCTAAGCCATTTCCACATGGCACCCCAGTTCCACGATGGGGATGCACTGGCAGCGGTCCACAAGTTGTTCTTTTGCACGTCATCATGGTCCTACAGCTAGCACATTCCCACCCATCATGATTGCAAGATATTCGCTTAACGGAAAAAATCTGTTAAGCGCCCACAATCACACGACGCTCCCATCACCGCCAGCCATGCAGAAGGAGTGGAAGCGTAATCATGCACTTCCTTCCCCAGCGCAGCATAAGAAAGAGGCCGCTGCTCTGCAGAAGGAAGGCGCTTGTTGCTCACAGTTCCCTTCTGCAAGGAGACAGCCAGGTGTGGAGGGCAGTGTTCATGGCCATTTCCATACTACATTCTTATAGCGTGATTATTCCACTTTCAACATCCTATGGAATCCTGGGGTTTGCAGTTACAGGAGGGGCCAGCCAGCCCCTCCCAAAACTGCAAACCCCAGGATTCCATAGGATGTTGAAAGTGGAATAATCACGCTATAAGAGTGTAGTGTAGTGCGGAAATGGCCAGTTACACTCCCTTCCCAGAAAAGACGCAACTGGGATTGTGATGGGAGGACAACGGAAGGAGGTACAGTGTGGAAATGGCCCTAGTTGGCTTTTCTACACAGAATAGAAAGTTTGCCGTCCTGTCCTTTGCCTCAGGCAGCAAAATGTCTTGAGTTGGCCCTGCTCAGCACAACTCAGCACAGACATATTTCTCAATCTGTACAGAGAAAATACTTCCCCCTTCCAGCAGGGAAATCCTCCTCTCTGCAATCTGTGCTAACCTCCGCAGCTTTTCATCCTATGCTAGACTGGACCAAATCATTCCCTTGACCTTGTGAGAGGGACATCTGATATACCAAGAGATTTTTTTCTCTTGTGATGAAGAATGAAATTGAGTGGAGAGGTATCCAAAGGAGAATTTATACCCCACTTAGCCACTAAAAATTGGATATGAAACAGGGGCACTCCACCACTCCTGCAGAAAGGCTAGTTTCCCCTTCTTTTCCTCCTATCCCTTTCCTCCTTTGTGTAGCTTGCATAGGTTTTCTTTTGTTTACGTTGTAAGCCTGCGGGCAGGGACTTTCTTTTACTAATTCTGTGTGAACTCTTCTGGGAGCCTTTTTGGCTCAGGAGTAGGATAACAGTGCTTTAAAAACAGAGAAACAAACACAGCACTCACACTGGCTCATAAGAAACTACTAATATAAAATAAGTTACAGTCTAATACATGAACATACATCACTTATAATTATATCCAGATACATGTTTTTGGAAAACTGAAAAGGTATGGAAGCAATCCTGAGATTTGATTTTTTTAAAAAAAAAAATCTGATTTTTATCATTTTTCTGGGGTTGAGGATTGTGTGGGGCAGGGCATCCCAAGCTGCCATGTTTTTTTTTTATAATTTGAGTGAGTCTGTGGGGGGGGGTGCGCATAATTCAGGGGGAAAAATGGGAATCCTAGGGGGCTCAGGAGTCTCCTGCAGAGCTTGGGGGCTGCAAAACTTTCTCCACCTTAAATACACATTTTTCCCTGCTGGCAAGGGGACAATTTAGCCATAGTCAGCCTGGCCTGCTTTGGCAGGGAGCTCCAGAGAAGCCACTAAGAATAACACTCACAAACAAACTGGACACAGTTCTATGCTGTAGTCTGGTATGGGAACGGTGGCCACAAAGTTATCAAATTCAATATATTTTTTTTCCTATTTATTTAATACCTGCAAGGAAACAATTCCTGATGATGTCCAACATAGCTATGTTTTACAACAATAGAGAAAATTTCTTCAGTGGACTGTGGAAAAGGAAGTTGGAAGGAAAATTCAAGGTTGTACAGGAATTTGGACAAATATACCTTGTGAATTCAAACTCAGGCATTTTAAAGGGCCTATCTGAGGTCCTTGATCTATTTGGGATGTGAGTTTACCACCTTAAATAGGTCTGAACTGAACTGAAAAGTTAGTCTGAACTGAGAACTTCAGACTAAAGCACAGAGCATTTAATAACATGGAAACTATCACCCACACATAAATATAATAAAATCAAAACTGAGACATTCTCACATTCCTAGTGACAATCAGAGCCTGGAAAGTTACTTTTTAAAAGTAATTCCTATTACTCATTACAGCGTTTAAACCAATTTTCTAATGTTCATTGTAAACCATTACATAGACAGAAAAATAACTATTTGCATTACTCATTACTTTCATTACTTTTCTGTTATTTTATGGGGGGAGGACTTTACTACTGATAGGAGCATGGTACAAAACTTGAAAAAATCCCCTAGATATGCCTCTAAAATAGTAGCACTAGTTGTTAACAGTACTTGTTATACTAAGTGGAAGAAAACTCACCATAATTCCACTCCCACATGTTTTGTTATGTTTGAAATATAGCTTTCATTGTAACCTCATTGCTTCACAGGTAACTATGGCCATTTCCACATGGGGTAATAAAAACGGTGCAGTGCGTCCTCCACGGAGGATGTCTGCACCTTGGAGCGGACTGGGTCCAGACTACTTAGTGTAGGTCCGCACCTCAGTCCGCTCCGGAACGACCCCAAGTGGTCCTCCAGTGTGCTTTTGAAAGACTTGGTTTTTCCAGTCTTTCAAAAGCACGGAGTGCACCACTGCAAGCCTGCTCCCTTGTGCAGATTCACAGGCTCGCACCAATGCAAGCCTGTGATCTGCCAAGGGCAGGCTTTAGGCTGGTGAGCTTTGGCGTTGGTCAAGACCCATGACCAACCGGAAGCCACCATTTTGGATGCTGGAGCAGAGCAGATTGACGACCACGCACTGCACCAGAGCAGCCTGGACCGGACCAGGGAGCCAGAAGATCCGGTAAATAGCAACACAGGGCAATTCCCTCTCTCCGTGCGGAAATGGTCTATGTCATTTGTATCTGGTGATAGTTCAATTAAAATGTTTGTGGCAGCCATGAAGAAAATGTAGTCCATGCTAACATTTATCATGAAAGAGAATAAAATAAAACAGCCAATTATCACAATGGCCCATATTCTACATCACCTACATAGTTACAAATGCATAATGAAGTATCATCTCCTGTTCCACCCACTCCCTAAACCTACTTTACCAGGCATCAACTGCAGCAAGAGATGGTGATCTGTTCTGCTAGCAGTTGGAACACAGTCAGATAGGTTTTTAGCCCTCTTCTTATGGGGAACAAGGCTGCAATAAGGAATTGTGAATGGAGTCCTGCTTCTGATTGTCATGGCTTTGACCACTGGTGGGAGGGGAGTGGAAACATCATCCTGATCACCAGAAAAACAGACCTCCATCTCGGAGTGGCTGCTGCCTGGGAAAGTAGGTTTGGGAGAGCACTTGCAATTGGGTCAATAGTGCCACAATTGTTTCTGCACTGTGTTAGTGAATACAGAGCAGTCACAGGTCCATAACTCAGGTTATGAATCCATAAGTACAATACAGAATGCCAGCTAATGTCTTTATACAAATCTATGGAGCGACCACACTTGGAGTACCAAAGGTGATATTCTGGTCAACATTTTTCGAAAAGAATATTGCAGAGTTGTTCAATCCAGACTTCTGTGGCTCCAACATATGCTGATTTCTAATATCCAACTGCTGATTCAATTATTATCTCATTCTACTATTGTGTTGTATTTGATTAATTTTACTATGTTGCTATGGTGTTTTGTTTGAAACCACGTTGAAAACCACACAGAAGGAAAGAGGGGGATATAAATTTAGGTATAAATAATGCAGAGCCTATGTGTCTCTCCCCTGCCCTTCCACATACACCATAAAATTACATACATATATTTTATGGTAAGGGGTAGAAGAAGGTCACCTGCATCTGCCCATAGAGAAGAGACGGAGGCCTTCTCACTAATTTAACTTTAAAAGAATAAATAGAAGCTTTCAAGAAAATTAGCAACAGGGGAAAATAGACAAACACTAAACAAGTATCGACATCTGTCAAAGAGAACATCAATATTGATTGACCAGAGAGGTAAATATTAACCAAGTCAAAGCTTAGGTCAATGCTTAACTCAAGGGACAGTAAATTTACATGTGTGGGACGCAAAGCATGTGTCTGGATGGTTCTGAGATTTAGAATATCTTCACCTTACAGGGGAGAGATACTTTGTTCAGCTGAAGAACAGCAAAACTATACCACACCTCAATTCCCTCATTGTGACCAATCAGTTACTGACAACAATGAGAAAGTGGATCACTGTTCAGGTTCCAGTAAATCACCTAATGCCTGCTGGTAGCTGAAATTAACTTAAAACAAAAAAAGTTGGTCAAGCCACATCTTGGTGAAATCTGGCAAGACATCCCTTAACTTCTCTTTCAAGAAAGCACATTCTCAGAATCATTTAACAGAAATCACATATGCCCTAGCTTATAATAATTTTTCAGTAGATTATTCATTGTTATTTTGAACATTTGTGGCATTTGAACATTTGTGACATACTAGATTACATGGAATTTAATGTTCGCACATTACTTTTTTCCAGTGTATGATTATTTTTAAAAACTTGAAAGTGTAATAATGTAATTAATGCACTGTTAGAATATACGTGTATCATATTCTTCTCAGATTCAGGTTTCAGTTCCCTATCAAATGTGAAAAATGCAGAATTGTTGTGACACAATGCATCAAACAGCATCCATGCCTTGTAAGTGGAATGTATATTATATGCCAATATGGTCACAATCATCCAGAAAATCCTATCCTGCTTCCTTATAATGGCACGGAGATTATGCTCTTGACTCTTGAAGCCTATGCCAGAAGAGTACAAACTCTCATAGACCCTACCAAACTGGGCAGCGCTTTCAGCAGGAGTCCAGTGGCACACTGCGTGCCTGCCATCTGTGGACCAGCTTAGCTAAGTACAGAGAGGCTCACCAAGGCACTAAGGCGATAGAAGTGGACACAGAAGCTATGAAAATGATGACAGCTGTGATCTGCATTAGCAGAGGGATTCCACACACCAATGAAATTATGGATTTTCAGGATATCCAAGGAATTATCACAGCTTGTAGATGTTACATTTTAGAACTAACCCTTCCAGCAGCCATTCTGGCTACATGATTCTGCGAGTTGTTATCTAAAAAAGCAACTTTGCAAAGTCTAGTGAGAATAGCTGTCGGACTGCATGCTTGAATTGGGAGCAGTGCATGACTCCGCCCTCTTTTGTGTCCCAAAGCACCTGATTATGTTAAGCACTGTACACTCTGTCCCATGGTTCCATGTGTGTCATTCCAACTGAATGAAATTTTATTCCATCTTTTCCTCACCACTGTGGAAATATAAGATGATCCATAAAACAGTAGCTCTGAAACAAGATGTTGTCTGCTATAGAGAGAAGGTTGCCATGTCTTACTTCTCAAATTTAAATCAGGAAAAAAAGAGGATAGGTATGAGAAAAAGGAACAGCACATGTATTTCAAGGATGAGATGTAACACAGCAATGATTTCTCTTTGCCAGGGCATGGAGGCAGGTGGACTTAGGGTCAAAGGCTTCTCTATAAAAAATTTAAAATGCAGAAGGGGAATGGGTAAGAGATTTCATACAAGGATAATTCAATAGCTGCGTGGCCTAAAGCAAGCACGGTCCAGTGACTTTGTCACTCCCTTAATTACAATACAGCTGCAAAACTATACTACCTACTATAGTGTTCCTTGAACTGACATATTGACCTGGTACACACTTCATTTGAAGGATGTGGAAGGCTTTGTTTGGACAGAGAGGACAGTGTATATAATCATTTAATTATATACTTCTGCCTGATGAACCAAGAGATCACAAGTTGTACTTGGGCTTTCATGACCTGCCTGCATTTTCATTGTGAAGGCTTCCATGTTTCTTTCATATTCCCTTGTCAGAATGGGTCAACCTGAATGAGTATCTAACACAGGCATCAGAACTCCAAAAGTTCTAGGCTACCCTGGCAGATCCTCAAGAGCGTTCTTCTGCCTACCCCTACCCCAGCCAAGCTATTGGACAACAGGGGGTAAACAGCATTTCAGGTCTGTGAGAGGGTCCATAATTCAGTGATGGAGAACATGCTTCATTTCACGGGTAGGACACTTTTGACCCTCCAAATGTGGATGGTCTACTATTCCAGTCATATGTCACCACTGGCCAGAGTGAGTGGGTCCCATGGCACACATTCTCTGGACCTGATTAAAATAGAGACACTCCCAGATTTAATCTCTAGCATCTCAAGTTAAAGCAGGGGTAAGCAAATGTGGCAGGACTTGGAGGGACATTCAAGTTTTCTGAACTGCTGGAGGACCGTACCTTTTTAATTTTTTTAATTTGTCATTTTCTTGTTTTATTTCAAGCCATCTCCCCAAATCCAGATTTAAGAATTTCAATACATTAATTAATTACATCAAATTAATTATACTTCATGCATTAAAAGTGGTAAAATACTGCAAATTTATAAAATTTGAATATCATAATTGTCTCTCACACTGCAGAGATCTTTCATGGAATACTTTAAAGGCTTAGGTAGCAGGGGATGTGAAAGACCCTTCTCTTTCTAAGACCCTGGGCAGCCACTGCCAGTAAGAGGAGACAATACTAGGCCTAGATGAACAAGTAGCATTAGGGGAACTTCATGTACTCCCTCTCCGCCTCCTCAATTGCAGTTTCTCCATGTATTTATGGAGAGAGCCAAAGGGTCTGACATTGCTGAAATACTTGAAGAGAAAATATAATCTCTCCTTTGCACAAAGGGTGGGAGGGAAAGCAAGAGAGAATAGGAAAAGAGGGTTGTACATGAATTTACACCCCTAGGACATCAATTATAGGTTGAGTCATCCTTGTCCATACTTAACTGTTACAACTATTCTCACTGTATTTTCAGATTCCCAGAGGTGGTGTGGTCATTGGCATTTATCTAGCACAGAGCTTTTCAAACTGTGTGTCACAACACAGTAGTGTGTTGGCTGCAGATGTAGGTGTGTCGCATGAACGTAACATGGCGAGGGGCTACCTCTGCCACTGCCACCCCAGGCTGAGGAAGACCCTGGCAAGCGCAGCAGTGGGGGGCCAGGCCTGGGTGGAGGGGCTGCCTCTCCCCCCCGCTGCCACTGCTGCCCAGGGCCAAGGAAGACCCCGGTGAGGATGGCGGCAGGCCAGGCCTGAGTGGAGGGGCTGCCTCCACTTAACTGAATTACTTACTGAATTATCATGTCGCAAAATGATGCATGTCTAAAAAGTGTGTCACCAATATGAAAAGTCACGATAGTAGGCACCCACAATTTTTTCAA
The DNA here is from genome assembly GCA_948474755.1 of Ctenosaura bakeri. Lineage (NCBI taxonomy): Eukaryota > Metazoa > Chordata > Lepidosauria > Squamata > Iguanidae > Ctenosaura > Ctenosaura bakeri. The sequence goes on from CAOLHI010000693.1 coordinate 477,042, forward strand.
TGGGCCAGGAAGTGTTACAAAGATGGAAGTCACTGAGAGGGCATTATGATGTCCTCATGGCTTTCCAGGGGCTGTTGGCAGGCACTGCATGGGCCACTCTGGGGAGTGCTTCTTGTGGCTTTTGTCCATTATCTGCTGCTGAAACACGTATCATGGCCTTGTGTTTCCCTCTTCCCTATGGGGGAGAGAGGAGGGGGAGGCATTCCAGCATTTGGTGAGTGACTGTGTAAGGATCTTCTCACCTAAGCTGGATCTTGGTAACTGTGCTGCTGCTCTGTGTGTGTGTGTGTGTGTTGTGTGTGTATGTGTGTTCAATGATGTATTTTCTCATCTGGTTTAATTTTTTTTTAATATTGTCTTATTTTTTATATCTTGTGATTTTTTTCATGATGTGTTTTTAAATTTCTTGTAAGCCACCTTGATTCCCAAAGATGACAAGGGAGAAACAGGGTTGTGAAATATTGCATGAGATATGGTGTGGAATAAAAAGGAAGTTGTATTTGGGTGGAAGAAACAAATTGATGCAATATGTGGCTTAGGGGGGGAAATGAGACAGTTGGCTAGCAGGTGACAGGTGATTTTGGCTGTTTCCATCAATTTTTTTCTTAATCCACTGGTTAATTCATCCATTAGACACATGTTTGCAATATTGTAGACAAATATTTCAGGGCTCAGAACTCTCCTAATGTTGGCCTGATTGAAAACAAAACCATAGACCTAACTACTCAATTGAACAATTGATGGATTGATGGATGGATGGATTGATTGATTGATTGATTGATAACTGGACAATCCTAAGGAAGTGCATGATGAGAGGACAGAAAGGGAGAGAGAAATGCAGAGAAAAATTAAGAATTAAATAGTTAAAGGACGTTACACAATAAAACATTTCACACCTCTTTATGAAAAGCTACTTGCATGAATTTTCTTCATGAATATTTATTTTCTTAAAAAATCATGAGAGCCGTAGTTGCCCACCAATGATCTACTAGATTTAATTTAATCTGTTTGTTACATTTATACCCCATTTTTCCTCCAGTAAGCTCAAGGTAAGTTATTTGGCTCCTTTCCATGCCACCTGAGCTTCACAACAACAACCCAGCCCAACCCATGTTAGGTTGAGAAAAAACATTGCCCCAAGGTTAGCAAATGAAGTGGCAGATGGGATGGAGCATAGGTGTGCATTTTGGTTCTATTTTATTTTATTATTATTTTATCATTCTTTTTCTTATTCCTATTATTGTTTCTCACAGACACAGATAAGTTAGTTTATAAATCTTAATGTATCAACTTTATTTAAGTCTTGTTTTTGAAAATGTGTGTTTGGATGTGCTTTAAATTTAATTTTATTTTTTAGATACTTTTTCATACTCTTTGTTTATGTATTTGATTTGATATTCTTTGCATTTAATTTTTTTTGCTATGATGTGAGTTTTTTTTTGTTTTTTTCTTTAAAAAGTGGGTAAATAATGTAAATAGTATTGATGATGAAGGTCATTCACTCCTTGAAATAAAGTAATAGTAAAGTGGGTTTTGTTTTTTTTGGGGGATAAGGTAGAAGGGGGCGGGTTTGGGTGTGGATGGTGCCCAGGAATCCCAAAGAGGGAAAAACCCCTGCATTTTTCCCAAAATATCCAGGCCCTCCCCTCCCCAAAATCCCAGCCTGATAGAAACCCTTTGTTGCTATTTTAAATCATTGGCCCTCTAATTTACTTTTTTGGGGGCTGGGCCCTTTTTGCAAAAGGGGGAAAACCCCACAAATATAAAATTTTTCTGTATTTTACGGGAAGGGAGTCAAGGCATGGTGGAAAAGGGGGCACCCGGGCCCAAAACCGGGGCTTTGGGAAAAGGGGGGGAAAAGGGGAGGGGGGGGCATGGTTGGCCTCGTCTCTCTTCATCTCCTTTTTTTGGGTTTGGGGGGCATAAGGGCAGGTTTGTGGTGCTGAAAATCTGGGGTCTGAGCCATCCTTAACTGGCCAGGCAGTGGTTAGTGAAGGGGGAAAACCCAGAGGTGGGTTTTTAAAAGGGACTGTGGGGCCCTTTTGGACTGAAGGAGAGGGAAGGTTCCGCTGCAACAGAAGTGGGGAGCCAAGGCTAAAAAACCCAAATAATCAAATCATATGTTAAACCCACAAATGTGGGGGGCTTTGTAAAAAAAAACCAGCTACCTCTGTTGTTGGTAGTGACAGTGGTGGTAGACATTTCCTCATCCCTCCTGGAACTGACCGTTTGTCCTCCCCTCCTGAGCTCCCCCTTCTGGGGTATTGCCACATGCTAGCATTGTGGGGTGGTGCCCTCCATATGTTTTTTGATTGAAGCTTTTTTCATCCTTTGAATTTGCTTTTTCCGGGTAAGGTTTGTCAGGAATGGCTAACAACATCTGGAGGGGGGGACCTTTTTTCCACCTCTGGTACAAGTGGGTAAAGCTGAGCCATAAATTTGGGGAAATCCCCCAAATCAGATTTTCCATTTTTTAAATTCAGTGCCAAGCTCTAGGAAGGCTACCTCAAAACAGGACCTCCACTAATCAGGAAAACAAATAAATCAAATATTCAAAAGAGAATCAGTATAATCAGATGGAATGCTATCAAAATCCAAAAACACCCAAAGAATACGTCCTTGGACTTTTGGGAGGGGGAAAAATTTTCCTGGAAGTGTTAGACCTTAATTCTTTTTGCTTTGATTTTATTTGCATATGGATCTTTCCATCCAAAGTCTTTCTTGAAATATCCGGGGTTTTCCCTTTGCCCTTTTCTCCCCACCTCCCACTGATCAGGTATCAGGCAGTATTTGGAAAATGATTTTCACTGTTTTTCACTGATTTCCATAATCCTTCTTTTTTTTAGGAGTTACAGTAAAAGTTTAAAGGGGTTTTAGCAGTTTTACACTGTGTAAGCAGTGGAATATTTTTTTTTATGGCAAGCTTTCCCTTTCCCCACCCCCTTTCCCATGCTGATAAAATCTCCTGCCTGGGAACAGGTGATATGCTTTTTGGGGGGGGCCCATTTTAGCTTGTTCCCACAAACAGAGAGTGGTGGAGAGATCCCTTTTCCTTTTTGAGAAATTCTGGGTTTTTTTAAAACTGACCTTCAGGGTAGAAAAAAAAAGGACTTTGAGTGCTGCGATTTCCCCGGGGGAAATACTTCACAAGGGGGAAAGCCATGTAGATCCTCCCTATGCGCACACACGCCCCCAGACACAAGAGGATAGGAAGTAACAAGCAAAACCGGGAAAAAGGAAAAAAGGAAAACCAAAAAAGTTTCAAACTTCCATCTGCCCCCCAAAAGGGGCCCCAAGTAACAAATAATATTGAAAGAAAGAAAGCTATACAGGACACAGCAATGCCTATATGCAAAAAAAGTGGTAAAATTTAAAATAAGTAAACATACAATAACAAAACTCAAGGGAATCCCAGTCTATGGTTATAAACCTGCCACTTCATTTCCATTAACTTGACCGGCCTTATAGAAGGACCATCCAACTGACTAAAACCCCCAGATTTTGTTGTTCTTCCTGTTTTTTTCCTGGAAAGCTGGTATAAGAAGTCTCTGATTGTACAAAAAAAGCTCACAAAAATATTCCAGGATCTAAAAATAAAGTAAAAAAAGAAGGGGGGAAATATAAAAATTAAAAAAAAAAATAAGTTGGATGTGCCAAGAATTGCTGTGAGGGATATGGAGATAATGACTAAACAGAAATTAGAATCAGAGAACTGGTGAGGAACACAAGGGGCCATCTAGTCCCACCCCCTCCCCGGGGGTCAGCTGGAATCCCCATCCAACCTCCGTTAAAAGGGCCTCCAAAAAAGGAAATCTCCTCCCTCCTCTGATCGTTGGTCTCAGTGCTGAACAGCTCTACTGCAAGGTTCCTCCTAACGTTTAGGGGGAATCTCTTCTAAGGCATATCCATTGGTTATTCTTATACCACAGTGTTGTTTGCTTTAAGTTTCCACATGCAGAGTTAAATATTGACTGTGCTGTGGAGCCCTTGTGTTGAACGGGTGACGTTATTAACTGAGCACACATCCAAATGTGTGTCGGGAAGGCACAGCCTAATGGCCATGTGCATACCATGTGCATCTGCATGTGCAATGGCCCCAAATGTGGGAACTCTCCCCCATGTTTTTTAAAAGTGAGGTGGAGGGCCCTTCAACTAGAAACGTCCAGAGGTGACGCTTTGAGAGGGTAGCAGTTATTTCATACTTTTCCCCCATCAACTTTTTAAAGTCACTTAAAAAAAGGGACCAGGTGGGGAAAGGGGCCACAAGCTTTTAAATGGGTTAAAGAGAGGAAGTGTTACTCCATGAAATATTTCTTCTTATAGATGTGCTTACACACCTTTTTGGTGAAGTTCTGAGGAGGGAAAAAGCGGGCCCGGTTAAGGGTTTGGGGAGAAAGAAGCTTTATCACAATTTATCCGTGAGTTTTTTTTTCCAGGGTTTTAGGCAAAAATAAAAAGGTAAGAGGGCCCTGCAGAGGAGAAAGTGAAGCTGTGATAGAGTAGCAGCTTTTGGGGTACTGTTTTCCCCTCAGCCTTTGCTAAAGTCACTGTGGCCAAAAAACCAGCCAGGTAGCCAGATAATGTAACCTGGCAGCACGGCAATGCAACAAAGGAACTGTGTAATGATGTAAGATGTAACAAATTCTTTGGGCAAGCAGTAGCTGTGTATGAATGGAATGTGAACATGCAGTTCAATTTGGGAAAAAAAGCCTGGAAGTGGGGAGGGGGGTTTTTTTTCCTTAAAAAATTTTTAATAAAATTTTTCAAAAAAAGCCAAACAAAACAGCCAGGCGGGGAAGACAGCAAGCTTTAAAACCAAACCTCTGATAGCATAGCAGCTACTGTGACCACCTTTTCCCCCCTAAAATTAACTTTATGAGGGGGGGGGGGAAAAAAACAGTGGCAAGAGGCAGCAGGTGTGAAGCCATGGTGGAACAGTAGTTCGTTTGCATAATTTCCCCCCCTCAGCCTATTATTATTATTATTATTATTGTTGTTGTTGTTGTTGTTGTTGTTGTTGTTGTTGTTGTTGTTGTTGTTGAAGTCACTGTAGCCAAAAAAGCAGTCAGGTGGTAAGAGGTAGCAAGCTTTTGAGTAAGGAGCTGAGGTTGGAAAGTTCTGAGGAAGTATTATATTTGCCAGTATATAAAATTAAAACCCGGGTGTAAAATGTATCCCGTCATCCAATGGTGTTTTTTAGGAAAAAATCTTTTTGGTACATTTGTGCCCAGGCCTTCCTGAGCTGCCTCCTTGTTGGCCAAAAGAGCTCCCTTGAGTGGCCCGGATGGCCTTTAATAGCTTGGCTTAGGGCAGGAAAGTCACTGTGAGCTGAAAAGCAGCCAGTGAGGAGAGGGAGCAGGCTTTTGGAGGAAAGGGTGGATGTTATCCATGAAATGTGGCCTCTCGTTACCTTGTGGTGAAGCCAAAAAGGGAAAATTTCTGGCGGTTTTTCATCTGTATCATCTGCCATGAGCTTTTTGCTCTAGTTGCTGTGGGTAAAAATCAAAAAAGGGGAGGGGAAAAGGGAGCCAACAAAGGAGACAGTGAAGATCTGAGGCAGTAGCACATTTCGTGCATACTGTTTTCCCATAGCCTTTTTAAAGGGCCCCTGTGACCAAAATCCAGCCAGGTGGGGGGGAGACAGCAAGCTTTAAAGCCAAAACCCCTGAAAGCATAGCAGCTACTGTGACTCCTTTTCCCCCTCAACTTAAGCTGTTATGGGGGGGGGGGGAACAGGTGGCAAGAAGCAGCAGGTGTGAAGCTATGGTGGAAAAAGTAGTTCATTTAAAACCCCCCCCATCAGCCTTTGTGGAAGTCACTGTGGCCAAAAAAGCAGTCAGATGGTATGAAGCAGCAGGCTTTTGAGGCAGCAGGAATTAAGGAATGAAAGCTCTGGTAAAATAGCAGTTTGGGGACTTTTTACCCCACCAACTTAAGGTGTTGTGAGTAAAAAAGGGGGGGAAGAGGCAATAAGTTTGAAGCTATGGTAGAGTTCATTTATATTTCTCCTCCCATCAGCCCTTGTGGGAGTCACTATGACCAAAAAAAAGGGTTTGATGGGGAGAAGTAGCAATGATTTGTGTACCTCTTAGATAACCCTCTTTTTTGTTGCAATTGGAGGGTTTTTTTGATTCCCTCCCTGGCATGCAATCCCCCCACTGCTGGGTTGGGTACCTTCACTGTTCTCCCTCACGAGGAAAATTTTAGAAAGCAACTGCTATGTTGGAAAGGTTTGGGAAACCTTTTTGTATGGGTCTTTTCTCTTGGCAGTGGCTGTTCTCCAGGATGTTTTCTCACTGTCAGTCATTTTTTTAGCAGTTTCTTCCTGTTGCTTCTGCAAAAATAAGTTTTTCCTGATTTCCATCCAGAAAGGTCTCACTGCCTCTGATGTGTGGAGGGGACTCAGTAAAAGCTGTAGTTTACATACCTTTTTCTCCTAACTACCCATTTGCTCGTGATGCAGGTACAACTGGTGAAACTCCCCCCCCACCACCAAAAAAAAGGACACAGATTAAAACCCAACCTTTGGATCTTCCACCCTCGTCTCTGCAATTCTTTCTCTTCCCCTTTCCCCCTTGGGAAACCCGTCTCTTAGAGGTCCATCTACTGACTCAAAAGCTTGTACCTCTCCTTACCTGACTACTTTTCTGATTGGTGATTTTCCCCAAAGGCTGGTGGTGGGTGGGGGGGGTTCAAATTCAGGATAGCTTCAAGCTTACTGCCCTTCCCACCCCTTTTTTTCCCCCCCCACAACAGCTTAAGTTGATGGGGTAAAAAGTAAGCACATCAACTGCTATTTTACCGACTTTTTTTCTTAATCTGCTGCTTCAAAAGCTTTCTTTTACCATCTGACTGCTTTTTTGGGCCCTAGTGATTTCCACAAAGCTTAAAGGGGAGAAAATTTTTAACTGAAAATATACTAGTCCAGTAATAGTTAAATTTCTAATTTTGTTTTGTGGCAGTAACTGTGGGTCACAAAAACAGTCAGGCGCTAAAAAGGCAGCAAGCTTTTCTTCAGTAGTGTGCACCTCTTAGAGCACAGAGATTTTTTCAAGGGGGAGGGGAAAAAAACAGAATTGCAGACATGAAGGTAGAAGAAACCCCCGTTGTCTCCGCATTATGTGCCTTTTTGGTGGTGGTGGGGCTTTCCCGGTGTTTTGATCAAAGGCAAATTGGTAGTTGATTCTTTTGGAGAAAAAGTATGTAAACTACAGCTATGTGTCCCCCCAACACATCAGAGACCTTGAAAACCCGGATAGAAAACAGGGAGAACTAATTTTCCCAAAACCCAACGAGAAAAACTCCCAAAAAAATGAAGAGGTCTGTAACAGCGAGAAAACACCTTGGAGGCTGCTGCTAGGAACTTGGGGGGCCCCCCACTTTCCTCTGTGCTTCCTCCTTGTAAAATCTATGTGCTCTAAGAGGTACACACTCTACTCAAAAGCTTGCTGCCTCTCCCCATCTATTTTCTGATCACAGTGACTTCCACAAAAGCTGATGGGGGAGAAAGTACACAAATGAACTCTATCATAGTTTCAAGCTTAATGCTTCTCCTCACCTTTTCCCCCCCCACAGCAGCTTAAGTTGATGGGGGGGCAAAAACACATTAACTGCTACTTTGTCAGAGCTTTCATTCATATCTGCTGCCTTGTCACCTGACTGCTTTTTTTTCCCCAGTGATTTCCACAAAGGCTGATGGGGAAAAAGGGTGCAAATGAACTGCCATAGGACCCCAAACCCTTTCTGCTTCCCCCCCACCCTTTTTCCCCCCACTGCAGCTAAGGTTGATGGGGTAAAAAGTAAGCATATTTAAATGCTGCAATTTTCCCCCATAAATGCACTTTTTCCCTGAAAAATAGTGTTTGAAAAGGGGTTTTGGGCTTATATACCAGCATGTCTTATACACCGGCAAATTTACCCGCTAGGCATTCCCTGGCTGCTGCTTCCCTGCTCCCTAACAGAGAACAGCCCCACCCTTTCCTTCCCTGGGACCAGCCTACCCTGCCTCCCCCCCCCTCCCTCCCTCCCCCAATTCCCGCCTTCCTCACTGACCATTCTCCTAGTTTCCAAAGGCTGATTTGGCTCAGTGGCACCACAAAACATGCCCACCATGAGGGGCTTTTCCTGCCCTAAGCCAAGCTGGATGAGGCAATCCTGCCACTGGGACTCAATTTGGCCCCAACAAGGAAGGGCAGCTAGGAATGCCTAGGGACAAAATGTACTAAAAAGAAATTTTTTCCCCAAAAAAACACTTTTGATGATGGGATACATTTTATACCCTGGTGCATCTTATATACTGGCAAATATAAAACCCTTTCCCCAAAAATTTTAACCTTAGCTTTGGCTCAAAAGCTTGCTGCCTCTTACCACCAGTTCATCTCCCTACTGTTTCCCATAAAAACCTTTCCGAAGTGACTGTGAGCTTTAAAAGCAGCCAGGTGAGGAGAGGCAGCAGGCTCTTAAAAGGGGCCAATAAAGAGGGGAAGTGTTTTATTTAAATGTGTTTTATTTCTTATTGATGTTTCCCCCTATATTCTGGTGAAGTTCTGAGGGGGGAAAATGCAGCTAGGTTGGGACCAGCTGGTGAGAAAGAAGCTTTATCACAATTTATCCATGAGTTTTTTCTCCAGTTGTTGCAGACAAAAAACAGAAAGGTGAGAAGAGGGCCCTCCCGAGGAGAAAGTGAAGCTGTGATAGGGGTAGCAACTTTTCCCTGTACTGTTTTCCATTTAGCCTTTCTAAAGTCACTGTGGCCAAAAAACCAGCCAGGTAGCCAGATAATGTAACCTGGCAACAGGCAATGCAACAAAAAGGGAAATGTGTAAAGGTGTAAGACGTAACAAATTCTTTGAGCAAAACCGTGCACGTATGAATGGAATGTAAGCATGCAGATTCAACTGGAAAATAAGCCTGGAAGCAGGGAGGAGGATTTTTTTATTTTTAATTAAAATCTTTAATAAAATTTTTTAAAAAAAGCCAAACAAAACAGCCAGGTGAGGAGAGACAGCAAGCTTTAAAGCCAAACCTCTGAAAGCATAGCAGCTACTGTGACTACCTTTTGCCCCCATCAACTTAAGCTGTTATGGGGGGGGGAGAACAGGTGGCAAGAAGCAGCAGGTGTGAAGCTATGGTGGAAGAGTAGTTCATTTGGATACTCCCCCCCCATCAGCCTTTGTGGAAGTCACTGTGGCCAAAAAAGCAGTCAGATGGTATGAAGCAGCAGGCTTTTGAGGCAGCAGATTAAGGAATGAAAGCTCTGGTAAAATAGCAGTTAATGCGCTTACTTTTTACCCCACCAACTTAAGGTGTTGTGAGTGGGGAAAAAGGGTGGGAAGAGGCAATAAGTTTGAAGCTATGGTAGAGTTCATTTGCATATTTCTCCTCCCATCAGCCCTTGTGGGAGTCACTATGACCAAAAAAATAGTTAGATGGGGAGAAGTAGCAATGATTTGTGTACCTCTTAGATAACCCTCTTTCTTGTTGCAATTGGAGGTTACCTTGATTCCCTCCCTGGCATGCAATACCCCTCACTGCTGGGTTGGGTACCTTCACTGTTGCTACCCTCACGAGGAAAATGTAGAAAGCAACTGCTATGTTGGAAAGGTTTGAATCCTTTCTGTATGATCTGCTCTTGGCAGTGGCTGTTCTCCAGGATGTTTTCTCACTGTAACAGTCATTTTTCTTAGCAGTTTCTTCCTGTTGCTTCTGCAGAATCAAGTCTGCCTGATTTCCATCCAGAAAGGTCTCACTGCCTCTGATGTGTGGAAGGGACTCAGTACACAGCTGTAGTTTACATACCTTTTCTCCTAACTACCCATTTGCTCTGATGCAGGTACAACTGGTGAAACTGCCCCGCCACCACCAAAAAAAAGGACACAGATTGGACCAGACAACTATGGATCTTCCACCCTCGTCTCTGCAATTCTTTCTCTTCCCTTCCTCCTTGGGAAACCCGTGCTCTTAGAGGTCCATACTACTGACTCAAAAGCTTGCTACCTCTCCTTACCTGACTACTTTTCTGATTGCAGTGACTTCCACAAAGGCTGGTGGTGGGTGGGGAGGAGTATGCAAATAAACTCTAGGATAGCTTCAAGCTTACTGCCTCTTCCCCCCTCACAACAGCTTAAGTTGATGGGGTAAAAAGTAAGCACATTAACTGCTATTTTACCAGAGCTTTCGTTTCTTAATCTGCTGCCTCAAAAGCTTGCTGCTTCTTACCATCTGACTGCTTTTTTGGCCATAGTGATTTCCACAAAGCTTATGGGGAGAAGTATGCAACTGAACTACTACTAGTCCAGTAATAGTTCAATTGCATACTTTCCCATCAGTCTTTGTGGCAGTCACTGGGGGTCACAAAAGCAGTCAGGGCTAAGAGGCAGCAAGCTTTTGCTTCAGTAGTGTGCACCTCTTAGAACACAGAGATTTTACAAGGAAGAAGCAAAAAGAAAGAATTGCAGACATGAAGGTAGAAGAATCCCCAGTTGTCTGCAGCAATCTATGTGCCTTTTTGGTGGTGGTGGGGCTTTACCAGGTATATCTACATCAAAGGCAAATTGGTAGTTGGCTCTTAGGAGAAAAGGTATGTAAACTACAGCTATGTGTCCCTCCAACACATCAGAGACCATGAAGACTTTCTGGATAGAAAACAGGGAGAACTGATTCTACAGAACCAACAGGGAGAAGCTGCCAAGAAAATGAAGAGGTCTGTAACAGCGAGAAAACACCTTGGCGGTTGCTGCAAGCAACTATAGATCCTCCCACTTTCCTCTGTGCTTCCTCCTTGTAAAATCGATGTGCTCTAAGAGGTACACACTACTGACTCAAAAGCTTGCTGCCTCTCCCCATCTATTTTCTGATCACAGTGACTTCCACAAAAGCTGATGGGGAGAAAGTACGCAAATGAACTCTATCATAGTTTCAAGATTAATGCTTCTCCTCACCTTTTTCCCCCTCACAGCAGCTTGAGTTGATGGGGGGCAAAAGCACATTAACTGCTACTTTGTCAGAGCTTTCATTGCATATCTGCTGCCTCCTGTCACCTGACTGCTTTTTTGACCACAGTGATTTCCACAAAGGCTGATGGGAAAAGGATGCAAATGAACTGCCATAGATTCAACCTTACTGCTTCCTCCCATCATTTCCACCCCCTCACAGCAGCTTAGGTTGATGGGGTAAAAAGTAAGCATATTAACTGCTGCAATATTTGCCCACATATAAGATGCACTTTCCCCCTGAAAAATAGTGTTTGAAAGTGGGGTGCGTCTTATATACCAGCATGTCTTATACACCGGCAAATTTCACATCTAGGCATTCCCTGGCTGCTGCTGCCGCTGCTCCCTAACAGAGAACAGCCCCACCCTTTCCTTCCCTGGGACCAGCCTAGTCCTGCCTCCCCCTCTCCTCACTCTCTCCTTCCTTCCCGCCTTCCACACACGACCATTCTCCTAGTTTCCAAAGGGTGATTTGGCTCAGTGGCACCACAAAACATGCCCACCATGAGGGGCTTTTCCTGCCCTAAGCCAAGCTGGATGAGGCAATCCTGCCACTCAAGGGAGCTCATTGGCCAGCAAGGAGGCAGCTCAGGAAGGCCTAGGCACAAATGTACCAAAAAGACTTTTTCCTAAAAAACACTGTTGGATGATGGGATACATTTTATACCCTGGTGCATCTTATATACTGGCAAATATAATACTTCCCCAGAACTTTTCAACCTTAGCTCCTGGCTCAAAAGCTTGCTGCCTCTTACCACCAGTTTATCTGCATACTTTTTCCCCATCAACCTTTGCCGAAGTGACTGTGAGCTAAAAAGCAGCCAGGTGAGGAGAGGCAGCAGGCTTTTAAATGGCTCAATAAAGAGGGGATGTATTATTTCAATGAAGTATTACTTCTTATAGATGTGCTTCCTCATACATTCTGGTGAAGTTCGGGGGAGAGAAAATGCAGCCAGGTTGGGACCAGCTGGTGAGAAAGAAGCTTTATCACAATTTATCCGTGAGTTTTTTGCTCCAGTTGTTGTAGGCAAAAATCAAAAAGGTGAAAAGAGGGCCCTGCAGATGAGAAAGTGAAGCTGTGATAGAGTAGCAGACTATGCGTGTACTTTTTTCCCATCAGCCTTTGCTAAAGCCACTGTGGCCAAAAAACCAGCCAGGTAGCCAGATAATGTAACCTGGCAGCACGGCAATGCAACAAAGGAACTGTGTAATGGTGTAAGACGTAACAAATTCTTTGAGCAAGCAGTAGCTATGTATGAATGGAATGTGAACATGCAGATTCAACTGGAAAATAAGCCTGGAAGTGGGGAGGGGGATTTTTTTTATTTTTAATTAAAATCTTTAATAAAATTTTTCAAAAAAATCCAAACAAAACAGCCAGGTGAGGAGAGACAGCAAGCTTTAAAGCCAAACCTCTGAAAACATAGCAGCTACTGTGACTACCTTTTGCCCCCATCAACTTAAGCTGTTATGAGGGGGGGGGAGAATAGGTGGCAAGAGGCAGCAGGTGTGAAGCCATGGTGGAACAGTAGTTCGTTTGCATAATTTCCCCCCCCATCAGCCTTTGTATTTTAATGTATAATATATTTCATGCTGTTCGCCACCTCGATCCATGTGGAGGGGCGGGATAAAAAATAAATAATAATAATAATAATAATAATAATTATTATTATTATTATTTATTATTATTATTATTATGGAAGTCACTGTAGCCAAAAAAGCAATCAGGTGGTAAGAGGCAGCAAGCTTTTGAGCCAGGAGCTAAAATTGAAAAGTTATGAGAAAGTATTACATTTGCTAGTATATAAGATGCACCAGAGGATAAAATGTATCCCATCATCCAACAGTATTTTTTCAGGAAAAGTCTTTTGGTACATTTGTGCCTAGGCATTCCTGAGCTGCCTCCTTGTTGGCCAATGAGCTCCCTTGAGTGGCAGGATTGCCTCATCCAGCTTGGCTTAGGGCAGGAAAAGCCCCTCATGGTGGGCATGTTTTGTGTGCCCCCTGAGCCAAATCAGCCTTTGGAAACTAAGAGAATGGTCACGTGAGGAAGGCGGGAATTAGGGAGGGAGGGAGAGAGGGGGGGAGGCAGGGCTAGGCTGGTCCAGGGAAGGAAAGGGTGGGGCTGTTCTCTGTTAGGGAGCAGCGGCAGCAGCAGCCAGGGAATGCCTAGCTGTGAAATTTGCCGGTGTATAAGACATGCTGGTATATAAGACGCACCCCATTTTCAAACACTATTTTTCAGGGGGAAAGTGCATCTTATGTGTGGGCAAATATTGCAGCAGTTAATATGCTTACTTTTTACCCCATCAACCTTAGCTGCAGTGAGGGGGGGGGGGAAATGGTGGGAGGAAGCAGTAAGGTTGAATCTATGGCAGTTCATTTGCATCCTTTTCCCATCAGCCTTTGTGGAAATCACTGTGGTCAAAAAAGCAGTCAGGTGACAGGAGGCAGCAGATATGCAATGAAAGCTCTGACAAAGTAGCAGTTAATGTGCTTTTGCCCCCCATCAACTCAAGCTGCTGTGAGGGGGAAAAAAGGTGAGGAGAAGCATTAAGCTTGAAATTATGATAGAGTTCATTTGTGTACTTTCTCCCCATCAGCTTTTGTGGAAGTCACTGTGATCAGAAAATAGATGGGGAGAGGCAGAAGCTTTTGAGTCAGTAGTGTGTACCTCTTAGAGCACATCGATTTTACAAGGAGGAAGCACAGAGGAAAGTGGGAGGATCTATAGTTCCTAGCAGCAGCCTCCAAGGTGTTTTCTCTGTTACAGACCTCTTCATTTTCTTGGCAGCTTCTCCCTGTTGGTTCTGTAAAATCAGTTCTCCCTGTTTTCTATCCAGAAAGTCTTCAAGGTCTCTGATGTGTTGGAGGGACACATAGCTGTAGTTTACATACCTTTTCTCCTAAGAGTCAACTACCAATTTGCCTTTGATGCAGATACACCTGGTAAAGCCCCACCACCACCAAAAAGGCACATAGACTGCTGCAGACAACTGGGGATTCTTCTACCTTCATGTCTGCAATTCTGTCTTTTCCCTTCTCCCTTGTAAAATCTCTGTGCTCTAAGAGGTGCACACTACTGAAGCAAAAGCTTGCTGCCTCTTAGCGCCTGACTGCTTTTGTGACCACAGTGACTGCCACAAAGCTGATGGGAAAGTATGCAAATGAACTATTACTGGACTAGTAGTAGTTCATTTGCATCTTCTCCCCATCAAGCTTTGTGGAAATCACTATGGCCAAAAAGCAGTCAGATGGTAAGAGCAGCAAGCTTTTGAAGCAGCAGATTAAGAAATGAAAGCTCTGGTAAAATAGCAGTTGATGTGCTTACTTTTTACCCCATCAACTTAAGCTGTTGTGGGGGGGGGGGGAGAAAGGGTGGGAAGAGGCAGGCTTGAAGCTATCCTAGAGTTTATTTGCATACCCCCCCCACCCACCACCAGCCTTTGTGGAAGTCACTGCAATCAGAAAAGTAGTCAGGTAAGGAGAGGTAGCAAGCTTTTGAGTCAGTAGTATGGACCTCTAAGAGCACGGGTTTCCCAAGGAGGAAGGGAAGAGAAAGAATTGCAGAGACGAGGGTGGAAGATCATAGTTGTCTGGTCCAATCTGTGTCCTTTTTTTTGGTGGTGGCGGGGCAGTTTCACCAGTTGTACCTGCATCACGAGCAAATGGGTAGTTAGGAGAAAAGGTATGTAAACTACAGCTGTGTACTGAGTCCCTTCCACACATCAGAGGCAGTGAGACCTTTCTGGATGGAAATCAGGCAGACTTGATTCTGCAGAAGCAACAGGAAGAAACTGCTAAGAAAAATGACTGTTACAGTGAGAAAACATCCTGGAGAACAGCCACTGCCAAGAGCAGATCATACAGAAAGGATTCAAACCTTTCCAACATAGCAGTTGCTTTCTACATTTTCCTCGTGAGGGTAGCAACAGTGAAGGTCCCAACCCAGCAGTGAGGGGTATTGCATGCCAGGGAGGGAATCAAGGTAACCTCCAATTGCAACAAGAAAGAGGGTTATCTAAGAGGTACAAAATCATTGCTACTTCTCCCCATCTAACTATTTTTTTGGTCATAGTGACTCCCACAAGGGCTGAGGGGAGGAGAAATATGCAAATGAACTCTACCATAGCTTCAAACTTATTGCCTTTTCCCCCACCCTTTTTCCCACTCACAACACCTTAAGTTGGTGGGGTAAAAAGTAAGCGCATTAACTGCTATTTTACCAGAGCTTTCATTCCTTAATCTGCTGCCTCAAAAGCCTGCTGCTTCATACCATCTGACTGCTTTTTTGGCCACAGTGTTTTCCCACAAAGGCTGATGGGGACAAGTATGCAAAATGAACTACTACTCTGCCATAGATTCAGCCTTACTCCTTCTTCCCACCATTTCCCCTCCTCATAGCAGTTTAAGTTGATGGGTAAAAGCATGTTAACTGCTACTGTATTTGCTGGCATATAAGACACACTTTCCCCCTAGAATACTGTTTGAAAATGGGATGCATCTTGTACGCTGGGGTGTCTTATATGCTGGGACATTTCACACCTAGGCATTCCCTGGCGGCGGCGGCGGGTGCTGCTCCCCGACTCTGGCCATTCTGCACTAGCCTGTTATAGCGCCATGATTCCACTTGCAACATCCTATGGAATCCTGGGGTTTGCAGTTTCGGAGGGGCCAGATGGCCCTTCCCCAAAAATGCAAACCCCAGGATTCCATAGGATGTTGCAAGTGGAATCATGGCGCTATAACAGGCTAGTGCAGAAATGGCCAGAGATCAGCCTAGCCCTCCCTCCCTCCCTCACATGATTTCCCTTAGTTTCCAAAGGGTGATTTGGCTCAGTGGCACCACAAAACATGCCCCCCAGGGGCCTTTCTTGCCCTAAGCCAAGCTGCACAAGGCAATCATGCTGCCTGTGGCAGCTAGGAATGCCCAGCCACAAAATAACAGTGCTTGATAAGGGGGCAGAGCTTATACACCACTGCATTTTATGTGCCAACAAATACAGTTTTTTGTCAGGGTTCTTCTTCTTACCTGCTGCCTCAGAAGCTTGCTGCCTCTTACCACCTGACTGCTTTTTTGGCCACAGTGACTTCCACAAAGGCTGATGGGGGGGGAGTATCCAAATGAACTACTCTTTCCCCCATAGCTTCACACCTGCTGCTTCTTGCCACCTGTTCTCCCCCCCCCCATAACAGCTTAAGTTGATGGGGGCAAAAGGTAGTCACAGTAGCTGCTATGCTATCAGAGGTTTGGCTTTAAAGCTTGCTGTCTCTCCCCCCCTGGCTGGATTTTGGTCACAGTGACCTCAGCAAAGGCTGATGGGAAAACAGTATGCACGTAATGTGCTACTGCCTCAGATCTTCACTGTCTCCTTTGTTGGCTCCCTCTTCCTACTTCTTTGATTTTTACCCACAGCAACTAGAACAAAAAGCTCATGGCAGATGATACAGATGCAAACCGCCAGAAAGTTTCCTTCTTGGCTTCACCACAAGGTAACGAGAGGCCACATTTCATGGTATAACATCCTACTCCTTCCTCCTTTAAAAGCCTGCTCCCTCTCCTCACTGGCTGCTTTTCAGCTCACAGTGACTTTTCCTGCCCTAAGCCAAGCTGGATGAGGCCATCCTGCCACTCAAGGGAGCTCATTGGCCAACAAGGAGGCAGCTCAGGAAGGCCTGGGCACAAATGTACCAAAAAGGCTTTTTCCTGAAAAAACACCATTGGATGACGGGATACATTTTACACCCTGGTGCATCTTATATACTGGCAAATATAATACTTCCTCAGAACTTTCCAACCTCAGCTCCTTACTCAAAAGCTTGCTACCTCTTACCACCTGACTGCTTTTTTGGCTACAGTGACTTCCACAACAACAAACAACAACAACAACAACAACAACAACAACAACAATAATAATAATAATAGGCTGATGGGGGGGGAAAATTTTGCAAACGAACTACTGTTCCACCATGGCTTCACACCTGCTGCCTCTTGCCACCTGTTCTTTTTCCCCCCCCCATAACAGCTTAAGTTGATGGGGCAAAGGTGGTCACAGTAGCTGCTATGCTATCAGAGGTTTGGCTTTAAAGCTTGCTGTCTCTCCCCGCCTGGCTGTTTTGTTTGGCTTTTTTTGAAAAATTTTATTAAAGATTTTAGTTAAGAATAAAAAATCCCCCTCCCCACTTCCAGGCTTATTTTCCAGTTGAATCTGCATGTTCACATTCCATTCATACACAGCTACTGCTTGCCCAAAGAATTTGTTACATCTTACATCATTACACAGTTCCTTTGTTGCATTGCCGTGCTCCCATGTCACGTTACCTGGCTACCTGGCTGGTTTTTTGGCCACAGTGGCTTTAGCAAAGGCTGATGGGGAAAAAAGTACACGCATAGTCTGCTACTCTATCACAGCTTCACTTTCTCCTCTGCAGGGCCCTCTTACCTTTTTGATTTTTGCCTACAACAACTGGAACAAAAAACTCACGGATAAATTGTGATAAAGCTTCTTTCTCACCAGCTGGTCCCAACCTGGCTGCATTTTCCCTCCTCAGAACTTCACCAGAATGTATGTGTAAGCACATCTATAAGAAGAAATACTTCATGGAGTAACACTTCCTCTCTTTATTGACCCATTTAAAAGCTTGCTGCCTCTTCTCACCTGGCTGCTTTTAGCTCACAGTGACTCCAGCAAAGGTTGATGGGAAAAAAGTATGCAGATGAACTGCTACCCTCTCAAAGCGTCACCTCTGGACGTTTCTAGTTGATGTGGAACATCCACCTCTACTTCAAGAACGTGGGAGCAGAGTTCCCACATGTGGTGCCATTGCACATGCAGATGCACATGGTATGCACATGGCCATTAGGCTGTGCCTTCAGACACACATTTGGATGTGTGCTCAGTTGCGTAACGTCACTGTTCAACACAAGGGCTCCACAGCACAGTCAATATTTAACTCTGCATGTGGAATCTCAAAGCAAACAACACTGTGGTATAAGAATAACCAATGGATATGCCTTAGAAGAGATTCCACCTAAACGTTAGGAGGAACCTTGACTGTGAGAGCTGTTCAGCACTGAGACCGACTTTCAGAGGAGGGAGGAGATTCTCCTTCTTCGGAGGTCTTTGAACGGAGGTTGGATGGGCATCTCTCGGGAGTTGTGTATTCCTCCGTGGCAGGGGGTGGGACTAGATGGCCCTTGTGTTCCTCACCAGTTCTCTGATTCTATATCTCTGTCTCAGTCATTATCTCCATATCCCTCACAGCAATTCTTGGCACATCCAGACCGATATTTTTAAAAGTCCCAGATTTCCTTCTTCTTTTTTCTGACTTTATTTTTGAGATCCTGGAATATTTTCTGTGAGCTTTTAGTACAATCAGAGACTTCTTATACCAGCTTTCCAGGAAAAAAACAGGAAGAACAACAACAAAATCTGGGATTTTCAGTCAGTCTGGATGGTCCTTCTATAAGGCCGGTCAAGCTGAAGCTGGAAATGAAGTGGCAGGTTTATAACCATAGACTGTATTCCCTTGAGTTTTGTTATTGTATGTTTACTTATTTTGAGATTCCACCACTTTCTTTGCATATAGGCATTGCTGTGTCCTGTATAGTCTTTCTTTCTTTCAATATTATTTGTTACTGGGCCCTTCTGGGTGGCAGACTGGAAATATGAGAAGCTCCTTGGTTTTCTTTTTGTCCTTTCCAGGTTTTGCTTGTTACTTCCTATCCTCTTGTGTCTGGGTGCGTGTGTGCGCATAGGGAGGATCTACATGATGTTTTCCCCATCGTGAAGTATTCCCAGGGAACTCGCAGCACTCAGAAGTCCTTTTTAGTTCTACCCTGAAGGTCAGTTTAAAATAACCCAGAATTTCTCAAAATGAAAGGCATCTCTCCACCACTCTCTGTTTGTGGGATACAAGCTAAGATGGCCGCCCCCAAAAAGCATATCACCTGTTCCCAGGACAGGAGATTCATCAGCATGCGAAGGGGGTGGGGAAGGAATGCTTGCCATAAAAGAAAATGATTCCACTGCTTACACAGTGTAATACTGCTAAACCACTTTAATACTTTGACTGTAACTCCTGAATAATAACAAAGAAGGATCTATGGAAATCAGTGAAAATCAGTGAAAATCATTTTCCGAAATACTGCCTGATACCTGATCAGTGGGAGGTGGGGGGAAAGGACACAAGGGAAACCCAGGATATTTCAAGAAAGACTTTGGATGCAGAAGTATCCATATGCAAATAAAATCAAAGCAAAAAGAATTGAAGGTCTCAACACTTCCAGGAACGTTTTTTCCCGTCTGAATAAGTCCAAGGACGTATTCTTTGGGTGTTTGGTATTTTGATAGCATTCCATCTGATTATATTTAGATTCTCTTATGAATATTTGATTTATTGTGTTTTCCTGATTAGTGGAGGTCCTGTTTTGAGGTAGCCTTCCTAGAGCTTGGCACTGAATTGGAAACTGAGCAGAAATCTGATTTGGGTACTTCCCAATTCATGGCTAGCTTCTCACCCACTTGTACCAGAGGTGGAAAAAGTGTTGCCCTCCAGATGTTGTTAGCCATTCCTACAGACCTTACCCAGGAAAATGCAGTTGCAAAGGATGAAAGAAGCTTCAATCAAACAACATATGGAGGGCACCACCCCACAATGCTAGCATGTGGCAATACTCCTAGATGTCAGCTCAGGAGGGGAGGACAAACGGTCAGTTCCAGGAGGGATGAGGAAATGTCTACCACCACTGTCACTACCAACAACAGAGGTAGCTGGTTTTTATTTACAGTCAGCCCTCCACATTTGTGGGTTTAACACTCCTGATTTGATTATTTGCAAGTTTCTTCAGTCCTGCTCCCCCACTTCTGTTGCAGCGGAACCTTCCCTCTCTGCAGCTCCAATCAGGCCACACAGTCCTTTAAATACCCACCTCTGGTCCTCTTCCTCCTTCACTAACCACTGCCTGGCTAGTTAAGGATGGCTCAGACCCCAGATTCTCAGCACCACAAACCTCCCTTGATGCCCCCCAAACTCAAGGAAGGAGGTGAGAGAGAGAGAGAAGAAATGTAGGGGCACCATGCTGACCCACCCCTTTCCCACTCCTTTCTCATGCCTGGTTTGGACCCTGGTGCCTGTTCTCCCGACCGTGCCTTGTCTCCCTTCCCATAGACACAGACAAATATTTTGATATTTGTGGTTTTTCCCCCTTTTGCAGAGGTCCTGAGCCCCTAACTCTAGTAAATGTGGAGGACCAACTGTATTTACTAGCAAGAATGGTGGCGCCAGGCTGGAATTTGTGGGGAGGGGAGGGCTTGTATATTTTGAGAATAACTGCAGGGTTGTTCCCTCTTTGAGATTCCTGTCACCATCCACACTACTTGCCCTCTTCCACCTTATTATCCCCAAAAGTAAAAAAAATTACTATTACTTTATTTCAAGGAGTGAATGACCTTCACCATCAGCACTATTTACATTATTTACCCTCCTTTTTCCACCAAGAAAACACAAAAGAAACTCACATCATACCAAAAGAAATGCAAAGAATATCAAATTATACATAAAGACTAGAGTATGAAGAAGTATCTAACAATGAAAATACCTAATCCATGCACATCCATACACACTTTTTCAACTCAAGACTTAAATACCAAGTTAGTCCATACATTATAGATTTATAGCTATACTTATCTGTGTCTGTGAGAAACAGTAATAGGAATAAGAAAAAGAATGATAAAATAATTTAAAAAGAATAATAAAACAGAACAGTAGTGAGTAGTGAGTGTGGCCTGCTTGAACTCAAGGCATGATGTTACCCTGTATGTTGGGGGTCCCGGGAAGGGTGCCCAAATAACCAAATAAAAATACACGTTGGGGGAATTTAGCTTGAGCACTCTCTCGGCTAAACGAGAGGCAGGGTAACGTTAGCAAGGATCTTTAACCCAATGTATACAGCGTAAGGTCAGAGAGCGGCTAGACAAGGTTTTCAAAGTAACAAACAATATTTTATTAAAGACAAGAAACACGAAAGACAAGACATAAACTAACTAACTGAGAAACAGAAACGGAGAGCTTTTCGGGAAAGGCAATATGACACCTGGTCTCGTAGTCCTGGAGAGAAGCGGGGTTCTGGGGAAGGAAGCTCAGCGGGGCTCGCTGAGGGGAATTCCTTCAGACTACCGGCAGCAAGGCGGGATGGAAGTCCAAAATAGTCCGAAGACATCCCAAAAGTGGGGGCCTTTTATAGGGTGGATTTTACCTACAGGCTATGTTATGCTCAGTGAGAACAAACGAAATTTGGAGTTGGACAAAGGATTTGGAAAAGGTCAGATTTTGCATGATGGGTTTAGCTCTTAAGACAATAGCGTGGCCAGCTCGTTAATAGCCTGACATAAAGAAATGGCTTGGCTCTTGGCTGTGGGGCTTTGTGTAGATTCGAGGTGAGCAGAGCCGGTTCGCAGGGAGATTTTTTCCTAAAGCAACGGAGAGGCTTAAATTGCTTGCCTGAATGGGGTTTTGGAATGTACAATCATTAACGGCTGCGCCCGTACGTGCTTGTCCAGGGGACCTCTGCAAACATGTGGAGTAGAGTGGCAGAGAAAGGTCAAGCAAAGACCAAATTATTTGATATCAAAAGGATATCTAGTGCTCTCACCCAACGTATCATAACCGTGATAACAATGATTGTGCACGCACAGCCATTCCATCAGCCCCACATAGGGAATACTGACCGTTAGAAAACAGCTGGGTTAATTAATATTGGCAACATAATGTTAGGCTGCCAGCTCTTATTCTTTCTGCACTTTCTGTCCACCACAGCCACCACCACACTGTGAACACCAGTCTTCCAAAAATGGCTCCATGGGGCATCCAATATGAACAACTCAATCACAATAACAAATATGGCAACCAAAACACCCCATGCAGGTGTAGCAAGGAGTGCGGAAGCCTGAGGCCTCTCACAAGAAGTCATAAATGGGTCATTGCCAAACACAAGGAAGGAGAAAATGCTAAGAGGGACAAGTATTAACATCCAACCAGCATGGCACAAGAAGCAGTGGGAATCGAGAATAAAAGACATCATAAGAAATAGAAAAGGGAAGGAGATTTCTCCTCATTTTAACACCAGAGTAGGAATGGCTAGTAGAATTAAGAATAATAGTAAGAGTATGAAATTCACTGGGCTTTCTTGACAGATTTGAAATTGGCAGGCAACTCGAAGGCACATACAAGGGCACAAGAATGGTAGAGGAAACCAAAGCTGTCTGCTTTTGTTGTGAATTTTTAGTGGAGGACTTAAACGAAGGAGAGACGAAATATACAACAACCAGAAGTGGGAATGCCCACTATGCAGAGAAAGAAATGAAGAGGAGAAAAGGAGGGGAAATCCTGCCATATCACCACTGCCATCCTCCAAGGGCATTCACCAAACTTAAACTGAAAGATTACAAGGTCACTACACACACCATCAAACAGATCCCACAATGTCCCACAGCACTTTCAATTATCAGGTTTATTTTGGTATGAGAAAACATAGAATCAGCATGGGAAATAATAAGAGACAAGGTGTGCATTGTCTGTTTTGAAGAAGAAGTGGAAAATACTACTAAAAACAGCACCCTACAACAGAATAAAATCACATTTGTTTTTCTACCTTTCTTTGTTCCCTAAGAGCTCAAGATGATATGCTTGCTAAATACCAGAGCTGGGAAAAGTGACCTTTTTAGACTACAACTCCCAAAATCTCCCAGCCTGCATTGCTAGTGCTTTTATCCAGAATACAGCATGTATTTCATCCTTGTGAACTAATACTTAAAAAAAAAAAGTTTCGAACTACTGCCGGCCCACAGCTCAGAATAATAAATTAAAACTCTCTGCACAGATAAGTGTTTGACAGGAGCACCCTTTACACAATGTGATATATTTTCCCCCCTCAGAAGGGACAAGAATTTAGAGATATTCAAACCATCTGAGGAACCAAGGGCAACTGGAGTGCAGCGTCCTACCAGCCCACCTGCTGAGGCCAACGTGAAATACGCTGGTGCAGCCGAAATACTCCTGTCACCAGCATGCCCTAGTAAAAAAGACAGATGCCCGGCTGGTCCACAGAATAAATGTTTTACCTGTTATGTCAGCTGTTGGAGGCTATGATCACACAGTACCAGATGCTCTGTTATAGCCCCCAGAAGAACATTTATAGGTTTCTTTCCTAACGTTAAACAGGAGGAATACAGAGCAGACCTGGCCACACACAGATCTTAACGAGAACTCAGCAGAAAGTCATAAGAGCCAGAACTTTTCCTGGCATCACTCCAAACAGCCTGGGCAGAGGGATGGAGATGGGGCTGAAGTGGTGACTTGGTCATAATACTCACTTCTACCAGCTTCATAAAATCTACTGGTTGTGTTTGGTTGTTTGGTTTGTTTTTCTTTTTTTAAGATACTAAGATTTAAGTTCTCAGCTCAAACAGCTTTGGATCCAAATGCTAAACTATGAGATGGGGAGAGTATGGCCTGCAGATCACACTAGGCCCAAATCTCCCTTTTCTTTTTGGTCCCCTCAAGCCTCACCTAGCAAAAAGCTCCTGAACTCCTCATTTAAATCAAGGTGCTGAAAAACTGACCAAAATGGTTAACTGTCACTCCTGGAGCAGCAATTTGCCTGTAAATTCCACTCTAACTGATCACCCACAATTCTTCCATCCACCAAGACCCAGCTAGAAATTGACCAAAAAAAGTACACATTTCTGCTCACTTTCAGGAACTGCCTTCTGCCAATTTTTGGCTAGAAATATGGAATCGTGTTTGCATGGGCTGTTCAGATTAAGACTACTCATTACATTCAGATAAGGGAGTTTTAAAACACACTGACTCCTACTATTTTCTTCTTTAAATTTGCTGCCTCTCCATGCAGTAATTAAAGGGGCAGGAGGATGACACATTCCATCAGATATCAGAAGACAAACCACCATTGTCTACTCCATGTTTAAGAAAACCTCAAGTCAACAGGTGATTTGAAGGCGCATATACACATATATCCCTGTAATGTGGCAAATAATTTAACAATCAGTATTGACACTGGGAGAATGCAGCTACCCAAGAATGAAGCAAAGGTACCCAGAAGCACCAGGGAAACAAGAGACACCCAGAGATGGCAAAAGTAACATGGGACAAACGAAAGCAAATGGGGAACAGAGCCTGAAAGTGGGAAGTTTACCCAAAGCCACCCAGTTAGTGCTATATCTTGACTTGAACCCTGGGCAATGCAGTGAGCCCATATCCATCACTCGGACAGCTACAATGTGACTAGAACTATACAGTCTCCTGGAACAGTACAAATCACCTTTGCTTAAGAGCTCAAAAAAACAACACTAAAACTCTCTCTTGCCTTTTTTTTTAATCATTAACCTTTGGAGCCATCTTCAGTTACGCTCTCCAGAAATGGCTGCGGAAGAATTCAGAAGACTCAAGTAACTTTATTCTCCCGCTCCCTCCCTCTAAAAGGGAAAGAAGCCTCTTAACTTTTTAACATAATTCGTATCTTCTTTCTCTCTCTTGCCCATCTGATCCTAGCTCTTTTGTTTACAGAAAGTCCAAAGATTCGGTCTCTCCGATGCCTTCCTCTGTACCTTTGCTCAGCACATAAAAGCCAACACCCTTCTAGCAGGCAGGGGGTAAATCCAGTTGTCCTGGACTCTTTCACTTGAGAGGACTCAAAACCTTGGTTCATAGGCCTCCACTCCCACCGTCTGATTCATTGTTTCATTAGTAAGAAGCCAGGGCCTATAAAAATGCTTTTCAAGCCAAACCAAAACATACATTAAATTAAAACCACATGAATAAACAGCTGTTCCTTTTGTGGGTTTCTTTTTTAAAAAATGTGGTGACTGTGGATTAACCCATCTTAAAGCCTGCAGACTGCAAATCGACACACTGCACTGTTGATTCGAGCAGAGCTGTGTGGTCAGCTTACACCAGATGAGAGTTGGTAGCCACAAGGAATAAATAATGCTGGAGGGAAAGGGAACTATTGACAGTCGATGATTACAAATCCTGTAGACACCTTCGTGTGGGGACCTATTGATGAGCAAGGTTGTGATCAGCCCCTGGAACCA
Organism: Ctenosaura bakeri; assembly: GCA_948474755.1. Lineage (NCBI taxonomy): Eukaryota > Metazoa > Chordata > Lepidosauria > Squamata > Iguanidae > Ctenosaura > Ctenosaura bakeri. The sequence goes on from CAOLHI010000693.1 coordinate 502,147, forward strand.
AGGATAATTCAAGCCTCCATCTGGCTAAGAAGAGAAACAAATTCTTTGGCACTGACACCAGCGCTTTGGGTTGCTCACCTAATGGGCCATTGATAAGAGAGCACATGGGAGCAAAGGAGGAGAAGTGTCTGACAAGGACAATCAATCCATTTTAATGGGTATTATTAATTTGCTGCAGAAATTGAGCTTTGATGACAAGGAGGCTGACGAAGCCTCAAATTCCAGCCATCAGTCATCCTGTTCCACAAGATTTTAGCCAGCACCTCCCTCATTAATCATATTCTCACCCAGCAACACAGCCTCAAACATTTGGGAGGGGGGATATTGATGCTGAGGGCAGACAAATAACCCATGCACTTTTGGGAGATCCAAAAATTCTGATTCCATCTTGTGGGAAAAGAGGAGGAAGGAAAAAGGACAATAAGATACATGCAGACAAGATGATACAGAAGCATTTTATTTTCAGAATTAAGAGCCTTATAAAGAACAGACAAACCAAGAGAGTTAAAAGCCACTGAAGCTTAAGAAATTAAATGTAATCATTTGAAAGAAGGAGCCATAAGCACAAGTGGACTTTTTTTTTTCTTTTGGAATCTTGTATACATGGCATTCGCATACTCTTTAGATCTATCCTCATACTCCCCAACATTTCATAAATGAAAAATAGGACACGTGTGGCCAAGCAACATCTGAGCATGGTCAAAATGGCCAAAATTATTAATGAGGATGAACACACAAGCTAGGAGAGGCTGCACCAGTTTGCTTTTGCCTGAGCCTCTTCTCCTCTCCCCATGCTGAGCTCACCAAGTGCCAACTGCTTTTGCACTCTGAACACAGTTTGCAGCAACTGAAGTAAGTTGATGACAAAGGGAGAAAGTGGAAAAAGAAAAGAGGAACTGGGACATTTTAAAAGCAACAGAAAAAGTAGGATGAGAGAGAATTAATCAGAACTGTCCCTGACAAATTGGGAAGGTATTAGATGGTAAGCATCCCACCATGTTTTGACCCACTCAAGTTAAGAGACATGAAGATGAGTGGGCTTCAGAATTGTTGTCTGAACTCTTGCCTTGTACCTTGTATCAGCCAACCAAAGGGAACCAACCGTTCTAAAGAAAGTTAGAGCTCTAGCCTGATTGAAGATTGGTGTTTTGGAGTACCTTGTTTCTTTCCACTGTTTTTTAATAGTTTTTCCTGATTTGATGATGCCACAGCTTTAAAAGATTATCATTTGTGGGGACAGATCTCCAGCTCCCCAACCAGAGTAGCCAAGAACCAGGCTAGCTGGCAGATTCTGAGAACTGTAGTCCAAAAACATAACATTTTCAAGCTCTGGGTTAAAGGATGTCTTCCACAAAGGAAAAAAAAACAACTGATGTGTGAAGGCAGCAAGGTTCTGCTTGGTCTGTGTGTGCTGTCACTTTCAAAATTAGTAACAATTTTATTTTATTATTTTTCTTGGATATCTACATCAAGCTTTTATTCTTTAGGGCTTCTGCTCACTAGCTTTTCAACACTGCTTCTTTCTAGGCACATAATCAGGAAGGTAAAGCAACATGAGTATGATAGCTCTTGTAAGTGAAAGCCACATGGGTCTTATGGGTCCTAGATGGGGTGCTGGACAAAAGCAGCGCCAGTACCTGAAAAAGAAGGGCTGAAGACACAGAGGACTGTGAAAAAGATGTAACATCTGGGAAACTATCCTATCCACATACTAATCTGAAGAGCTAATCTTCAGCAAAAAAAAAAAAGAGAGAGAGAGAAAGAGTTGATGCAACCTACCTACAGAGTATAAATATATTTACTTAGAAGTTTTCAGATACTGTTTTCCAGAGCAAAAATAAGCATAGGGCGAAAGGACCGTCACGGGCTAAAGCTGGCCAAAGTTGGCCAAAGTTGTATCAGAAATAAGGTGTTTGACAACAACCTAACTTTAAACAAGGTAGAGCTGGAAAGAGGCAAGTGATTTATTTGGGCTGCCCCAGCCCCCTAATATATTGGGCACCGGGCAAGACATTGTATCAGGATCTAGAGTCTGGAGACAACTGCCAGGATCCCAGAACCCGGCACCACCATATCTGTTGCCGACTGTATTTAGATTTAATTCCAACTGTGAGCTGCTTGGGTTTCACATTAGGAAACAGGCAAGATATAAATATAATACAATACAGTCCCATACTATAACTGTCCAAAGGAGAGGAGTGCTGAGCCTGGGACACACTCACCGCCACCTTAAAGTTCTACAATGCCTTGAAGACAACCTCTTCTGTTCTGTTGAGGGAGACATGACAACGATAGGCAGGACTAAAGCTAGTGTGGTATGGGAACAGAATTTGAAATAGATGAGGCCACCCTTCCTCTCTCTCTCTCTCTCTTTCTCTCTCTCTTTCTCTTTCTTCTCAACCCTCCTCATTTAGAGGCTGCAGAAGAAGTTCTTGCCAAGACCTGAACTGATCACTTGCATAAAGCTTTTGAAACTCAGCTAAGGGCCACTTGAGGCCAGGGGCTACATGTGGCCCTGGGCTGCAGGTTTCCCATCCCTATCCTGAACTGATGCTGTCTCGGTTGGGCATTTTGGGAAATCTGAATGGTGGCACCAAGCCATCTGGCATGCATCCCAGCATGGCTTTTGCTGCTGCCCACTACCACTTCCACCAGACAAGCCCAATGCATAGTGGCAGGGAGGGACTGTCAAAAGGGGGTAAGTCACCCTCAGAGGCAGAACCAGTCCTCCCTGGGAAAAGATTGGGATGCAGGAGAAAGATAGCAGAGAGAAGGAAATGAGGATAGTCTCAAGGTCAAGGAACAGGGTGAGGAAGGTGTGAAGCAACAAGTCTATAGCAGAATATTTAAAACGTTTAAATAAAATATTTAATAAAATATTTAAAAACATACTCTCCTCCCATTTAATTTCACAATAACCCTGCAAAAGAACCATCACCCACAGAGCATCACGGGAAGTAGGGATCTGAACCTAGATTTCTCCAACCCAGCCTTCTCCAAGATGGTGCTCTCTAGGCAGAACTGAGGGGTGCCAGGCAAAGAGCTCAGCCCTCTAACTGTTATTGCAGGCTTGGAGGAAATGCTTGGAGGGTTAGCTGTCTTTGTCCTCTGCTGGAATGGCAAAGTTCCCAGATTTTGTGGTCCTGCATTTTGGTTTGGAGATTACTGGTATCAAGTATGACAATAGCTTTACAATGAATCAATCCATAAACAAGTGGGTTTACTTAGAGCAAGGCAAAGTTCACCCCAAGAGCTCCATGTGGCTCACCAGTGGTGCATTTGTGGCCCTCAACTACTTCAGGCTTTTGAAAATTCACCCCCAAATGGGTGACTTGCCTCTCCCAGAAGCCTCCCTCAACAGCCGTCCCCATTTTAAATATGTGTCACTCCCTCCTTAATACTGCTTAACATTTATTTTAAAAAAATCAAAACTAGAAGTTGACTTCAGGCCCCTCCCAAGGTTGTGTTTTGTTCTATTTGTCATTTTTGCCTCTCTGTGTTATCCCAGGAGGTCCAGAGGCAGAAAATGGCCCCACAAAACTTGCCAACTCATCAGTGGAAGTGTTCAGATAAAAATACTGCACATTGGAAACATTATTTTTTAATACCAGTGCATAAATGGATATAATGCATCCATAAAGGGTGGCATTTGCAGATGAGAAGGTTCAGGGTAAATCAAAACTATTCAGTTGTGACCTTTATCACTTAAAAAAAAATCTACAAATGATGACAATACCAGATGATAGAGGGTTTCCAAGGAACATCCTTCCTGCCTATTAGTAGCTACCTATTAACTCCAAGGGACTCCTGAAGAGATGTTCATTAAAACCAAATGAGTATGAACTGGGGAAATGATCACTTAGCCTTTAATCACCAGCATGGATTGCATGTTTGCATCAGATACTGTTGTATCCAGCTGTCACTGCCAGTAACACAGGACATTTGCAAGAAATAAGGGAAGCAAGCAAGATTGCTTTTGTTTAAGGAAATTGGAGAATAAAGACAGAATTGTGAGCAAAAATCCATTTTTAAAACTATGAGCGGAGGTCCAGGGCTCAGCTCGTTGAGCAAGGGGCATACAATGGCCTCAGAGACCTAATCAGTCCAGGAAGAGTTCTCCCCTCTGGAGATGTCCCTGCTATGGAGGTCCAGTTAATGGGAACAAGAAAGTCTTCTCACTGATGACACAGCTGAATTGTTGCATATTTGTTCTCCATTTGGCCCAGTTGTTCCCCATTTACAATATTTCACAGGATGCCAAAAATCAATTTCTTTTGGCTTCACCAAATAGTTAATTTTCTATTACATGTCTTTATTTTATGTTCCAAATTTGTCTCTGTTTCATCATACTGTTATTTTTATGGAATGTTGTGTTTTATAAATGGTTTTAATCATCAGTGACTTGAATAGTAAGGACTAGGCAGAGCCTGGAAAGCTGCTTTTTTAGAGTAATTCATTTTTCTTACAGTGTAATTGGTGCCTCATTGCATTATGAATTGCTTTGTTATTTTATTAACATTACTTTAAAAAACAACCTTCAGTTTGAAGAGGATATCACGAAGAACTGGAAAAACTCTGCTCAGAATATCCCTAAATGGTAATTACCAGAAACATTTGAAAATTTTACTCATCACAACAGAAAAAGATCCAGTCATTTCTACCTTTTGTATAAGTTTTGAATGATGTCCTCATAGCTTTAAAAAAGAGAGAGAGAGAGAAAGCAAATCATCACAGGTTTGTGATGTCATCACATTATTTGTTTCTTTCAAGCTTTGGGACTAGAAGGGTGAGATTAAAAAGAAATATATATGGATGGATGGATGGGTGGAGGAGCCATGTGTTTGTGTTCTAGTCTTTTACAGGAGGAAAGCAGTAGGCAGAACAAACTATTTGGTGAGCATAGATAGGTACAGATGCCCATGCAAGCAGAAATCCTAATAAGGCGGACATGCTGATCAAGTGAGATTTATAGTCATGGCTGTCTGTGCATGTACATTTTTTTTCTTCAGACATTCCCAAAGAACACAGAAAGGGCAGGGGTGGAGAGGATGGGGTCACAATTTGTTGTTATGTGCCTTCAAGTCAACTTCAACTTATTACAAATTCCGTACTAGGGTTTTATTGGAAATAAGTATTCAGAGGAGAATTGCCACTGCCTTTGCCAATGCTAAGAGAGTATGGCATGCCCAAGGCCACCCAATGGGCTTTCATAGCTGAGCAGGGATTCAAACTCAATGTCCCCAAATCTGAGTCCAACATTCAAACCACTATACCATGCTGGCTGTCTTGGGATCACAATATGCATCCCCATTTTTCTCCACAAATTTGTACACAGGCCAGAAATGTAGTGGAGCTTTAGAGTCCATTATGTAAGTGCAAGGCATTTTTGGAGAAAAAGAAAGCCATCCTCTCCCCAGAAAATGCTGTACTGCTGGTTCTGAACCAGCTCAGGAACCAGCAGGGCAGGGTTTCTTTTTTTCTCCTGTATAAATGTCTGCTGCCAAGTAAACATAGCAATTATTTCCAGGTCACAGATTCAACAGAGATCAAGTGAGAGAAAGAGGAACATTAGCCAGTGGTGGAACTTGGAGTGTGTGGAGGAGTGAGTGAGAGGGGGTGCGGCTACGGCACAAGGGGCGTGGCCACTGTGTGCGGAGGTGTGGCTGCGGTGCGTGAGGGCATGGCCAGGGCGCATTGGGGAATGGCTACAGGCTGGGATGCCCCAAAAACATAGCTGCCCAGGGCAAATTGCCCCCTCTGCCCCATGTCCCTATGCAACTGACATTAGCACTAAAACAAAGGGATCCTAATGCTTGACTAGGATTGTTGATGTGTGCCGTCAAGTCATTTCTGACTTATGGCAACTCTAAGGCAAACCTATGATGGGGTCTTCTGGGGCTGAGAGTGTATGACACACCCAAGGTCAGCCAGTAGATTTCTACAACCGAGCAGGGAATTGAACTGTAGTCGCTAGGGTCATAGTCCAATGCTCAAATCACTACACCATGCTAGCACTTTGTGACTAGTATGTTATTGCTAAAGCACTTTCATACAATAAATCCTGAATATTTAAAAAAGACTCAGTGGAAATTAGTAAAACTCAGATTCTGAAATGTTGAATAAATAGGATCTGATATGTGATCAGTGGCAGGGGAAGGATGGGATGACTAGAGGGAACAAAACCCAGGATATTTTAGAAAAGATTGGATGCAAACCCACAAACATTCAGATACAATCTAAACAAAAAGAACTGGAAAGTCTCAATACTTCCTGAATATTTATACCTATCTGGAAGTACCCATTGACAGTTTTGCTGCTCTTCCTACCTGTGTAGTCACAGCCCGCATAGCCTTTTTAACCCTGCTGTCACACCACTGCCTATCTTGCTGCTGCCACCTATGTTGACAGAGGCCGTTTCCACACTACACTGTTATAGTGTTATTATTCCACTTTCAACATCCTATGGAATTCTGGGATTTGCAATCTAGGGAGAGGTATTTAGAATTCTCACTCTTTGGCCTCAGTAAACTACAAACCCCAGAATTCCACAAGATGTTGAAAGTGGAATAACACTATAACAGTGTGGTGTGGAAATGGTCAGAGTTACATTCGTAACCAGAATTGTGGCTTTGGAATGCCTAAATTGTTACCCTGACTTCTAGGGGTCCCTTGGGGGACACCTTGATTCGCTCCAAAAATGCAAAGACGTGGGAAATTAGCAGAGCACTAGCATGGCAAAACGAGGGGCAGGATAACTCAGTAAGACCTACAACCCAGCTTTTACGGGGATAGACCAAGCAAAAAGCCAGACAATTTTACTAACGAATGGATTTTGTTAACAAATATGTTCTCATGCACCAACACAATCACTCACTTATGCACACAAGGCCTATCAAGAAGGGAAAGAGGTGAAAAATTATAGGGGATATAGTGAAGAAGGTGTAAAGGCGGTAATACTGCACCTGTCCAGAAGTCTTCAGTCTGGGAAGCAGCTAGAAGAAGGGAGCTCAGCGAAGAGAGGCGGGTGAGGGGAGCACTCAACTAACAGAGTGCCGGTCTGCTAGGGTGGTGGGGAGTTCTCTGAAGAGAGTCTTGAAAACGGGGACTACTTATAGGGCAGAACATACCTCGAGGGCAGGTCCTTTCCTGGGAAGAACAATGGCCAAAATAAAAGGGGAAATGCTGCACAATAGTAACTTGATGGTTTATATGATTGGTTCATGTAAATGGACCTCGCCCTTGTAGGATTCGCTGGAGTCAGAGTTGCTCAACCTGGGGAAAACCCAGTAATCCCCTCAAGTTGGTCTTGTGGCTGAGGACCCTTTGTTCATGTGGATGTGTCTAGTCTGAGGTCTCCTTGGGATTTTCCTAGCCTTGACCTAGGTTCAGTCACTTGACCTATTTGTCTATGCATCCACTCGGGCAAACTCTCTGGCATAGAAGGCATGTTTGATATTAATTTTATATTCCCCTGGGATGGGGTCTGCCAGAGGGGTAACAAAATGCCTCAACAAACTTTTCTCATTGGCTAAACATGGGAGACCACCAATGAATATCAGGTGCTTTAGGCTATATTTCAGAGAACAGAACTGGCAAAACCACCTCTGAGTATTCTTTGCATAAAAAAAACCCTGTGAAATCCATGGGGTCACCATAAGCTTACAGGTGACTTGAAAGCATGCGCGCGCACACACACACAGTCAAGCAAGCTAGCTTTCCAAATTATTCTAGCACAAAGGCCTGCAACCTGGGGACGTCCAGATGCTAGTGAACGGAAACTCCCATAAACAGTAGCCAGCATAGCCAAAGGCAAGGAATGATAGGTGTTGTTGTCCAGTTACATCTGGAGGGCTACAAATACTCCCTCCCTGCTCTAGCATGCATCCAGTTACATTTTCTCATGTGCTCATTTATTAAAAGCATTTGTTTATCTCGTTTAGCCAGACTTTAGTGTCTCCATTTCATCCCAACTGTTCTGAAAGTTTAAGTTTGGCACAGCTGCTTACGGCTTCCTATGCCACATGATGTAAGCTGAAGGCATCACATATCGTAACTAATTTATCCTGAAGCACACTGAGGTCAACTAGGGTGCAAAGCTCAGAGACCAGAGTGAGAAAAGTTCTTGACAGCAGCAGGAAAGGCTCTGGTTTCTGTCAGGCCCTGGTTGAGGTTTCTCCTAGGGCTGCCCCAGCAGTTGCTTTCAGTAGAATGGTGGCAGCAAGGGGCATGATGCCACTGGAGGTCGTGCTGGAGATGAACAATGAAGCACCATTGCCTAAAAGAAGGAAAAGTGAAAGCAAAAGTCTCATAGCCAGGAAGTGTGGGTAGTGTATTAAAAAAAAAAAACCCACATTATTTTTCTCCCAGTTGGATCAGTTTTCTAATGTTTAAGGACTTTAAGAGACTTTCCCTCCTTTTTGGAGGGGATGATTTTAAAGAAACAAACATAGCCTCCAAGATTTGACAGAAAAAAACTGGGACACATGAGGCCAAAAAACATCAGTGCATGGTCAAGATGACAAAAGCTACTAACAAGGAAGAACAGACAAGCTAAGAGAAGCTGCAGCCATTTGGTTTTGCCTGAGCTTACTAGGAAGGGCAAGATTCTGCCCCTTCTCTCCTCTCTTCCCCTGAGGGTAAAGGGGGAAAGTGGGAGGAAGAGAGAAAAACTGGAACATTTTAAAAGTAGCTGAAAAAGTAGGTCGACAGATGATTAATCGCAACTGTGTAATCAGGACAGCTGGATAGTATGGAGAAAATGTTTACATTTTAATACACTGAGGCTTCCCACCCTTCAGAAGATACCAGTAACATTTTTGCAGAATTCCTGAAGAATCCAGTCTCAAAGGATACCTTTGTTAACAAGGCCTATAGGGAAATCAAATACCTTGGTTCAGGATTTTATGAAGGGGACTATGATGACATTCCTCCAGCTGTGAAGAAATCATTGTTTCATGACATTGGGGGTGAGGAAAGGGGAGAAATGTAAGCTCCCCTTCTTTCACAAACATTGTTATGCATGTGATGTTATAAATGAGTGCGTTAATGCTGTGAACTTTTATTGGCAGGCTGTGGAATCCCTTTCCTTCCTTCCTTCCTTCCTTCCTTCCTTCCTTCCTTCCCTAATTCAAAGACTATACTTCCCCAGGCATAGTCTAAGATTGCATGGCAGCTATGAGTAAGGACCAAACCAAAAGTGGACATCACTGCCAGCCCTTTTTTATTCTGTCAGTCAGCGGGCATTTGCAGATGGAAGGCTTCCTAATGCTTGCAATTAAGAGGCAATGTCACTTTTGTTTCCCTTTATACAGACTTTCTGCAGTAAAGCGGGGTGAAAGACATAAACAGCAGTTTATAAAGAAGGAAGAATTACAACTAGAGGATGAGCATAAAAAGGGAAAGAGAGAAGAGAGAAGGAATCTAGCCGCACCTTTAAGACTGATTTATTTCAGTGGGTGAAAGACTATACCTGAAGTGTGTGACTAAGGCAGGGTGGTGATGTGATAAAAACCTCATCTACAACCCTCCTGACTGTCTTTTTCTGACACCCATCTTCTCTCTTACTTCCCACTCAGCAGGTTACCAGAGAGTAACTTCTGGTCACTCACACCAGAGGTCTGCACTGTTTGCTTGCAGAGAACTTTTGGAATCAGGGCAGGAGCCAAGCATTGTCCCAACCCTAGCTTATTAATTAATGGACACGTGAATTACAGAGTTGATTAGTGTTATAAAAATGAATTAAGAGCTTATAATATAGAAAAATTGTGTGAATGAATTAGTTAAATAGAGGAAGACTGGAAAGTAAACATAACCAGAGATTTATCTCATACCAAAAAAAAAAAAAAAATTAATCAGGACATGAAGAACAAAAATAAAATGATCTTACTCTAGCATGGAACAACACATCTTCAACAAGAGAATAATTATTATTATTATTATTATTATTATTATTATTATTATTATTATTATTTATTTATTTATTTCTATCCCACCTCTCCACATGGATCGAGGTGGCGAACAACATGAAATACATTATACATTAAAAGACATTAAAAGACATTAAAAACATACCCAATCCTCCCCACCCACCAACCCATCTAAACCAACCCCTTAAAACACACAGCAATTAACAGTCCATCAATTACTATTACCAAAGAAGCAAGACAATTGATGGGAGGCGATGGAAATGCTAATCTTGGAAGGCCTGTCGGAAGAGATCAGTCTTGACTGCTTTTTTAAAGCTGTCAAGACTGGTAATATGCCGGGTCTCCTCCGGCAGGTCATTCCATAACTTGGGAGTGATAGAAGAAAAGGTCCTTTGGGTAACCGCAGCCAACCTAGTTCTAACTGGCTGCAGCAAATTCCTCCCAGAGGACCTTAATGTGCGGGGCAGATTATATGGGAGAAGGCGATCCCGCAGGTAGGCTGGCCCCAAGCCGTGAAGGGCTTTAAAGGTAATAACCAACACCTTGTACTGTGCCTGGAAACTAATAGGCAGCCAATGAAGGGACTTTAAAATTGGTGTTATGTGGTCAGTTTTAGGTCTACCGGTGACCAACCTGGCTGCCATATTCTGAACTACTTGAAGTTTCCAAACTAAGCACATGGGCAGCCCTATGTAGAGCGCATTGCAGAAGTCGAGCCATGAAGTTGTCAGTGCATGCACCACTGTTTTTAGGTGTTCCAGCTCCAGAAAAGGGTGCAGCTGGCGTATCAGCCGAAGCTGATAACAGGCACTGATAAGAGAAAGATCTACAGTCATCCCTCCACATTCGCTAGGTGTTAGGGGCACAGGACCCCCGTGAAAGTGGAAAAACCATGAATAACTCTAGGCCCTTCGACAGCATATTTAACCAAAAAAAAAAAAGTATGATTCCCATATTCAACCCATCACGAATTCCTTTGAGGCATCAGGGTTCCTTCACAAGGCAGAAGTGGCTGGCTGGTGGGGCTTACTGCCACCTCCACTGCTGCCCCACACCATTTTTAATAGGGACTTAACAAGCCTCACTCACAGTTTCTCAGTCTCACGAGGCTTGCAGTCCCTATTAAAAATGCCATAGGGAGGCAGCAGAGGTTATTCATATCCTCTGATTATTCATAATCCGTGAATAATCGAATCTGCAAAAGTGAAACCCGCAAATGTGGAGAGCTGACTGTATATGGATAGTCTTCCATAAACAATGTCCTACAGAAAACAATTGATCTGTGTCAATAGTCTACACTGGCTACTTAGTTATATAACTAATATCTCCTAGCCTAATTCCCCCCCAGTTCACCTTAAACAGCCAGACAGGTGAAGGAGGTTCATTCAGCTGCCAATCAAGATACAAGAAAGATCATGTTTCTATTCCCACTAGTGAGCGAAGCTGTGACAAGGATTAAGGATGGGATCCTGCCTCTGATTGTCACAGCCTCACTCACTGGCAGGGTGGTTATGGTGGAAGCAGCATCCTCCTTGCACCCCATTTGGAAGCTAAATAGATCTCCTTCATCCAGTTTGGCTGCCGGCTCTTAAGGTGGGCTGGGGGCTTTGACAGAGTCTTACTGAATATAGAGCAGTTACACAGAGGAGGGGAACTTGAATTGACCTGTTCATGACACGTTTCCCCTTACACAACATAGCTGGGTCTTGTTTCCCTTTCCCCAGCTAACCATGACTGCACAAAGAGGGCCTGCCATAGTTCAGCAGCAGCACATATTCCTCACACACAAATTCAGTGCCTGACCTTTCCCAGGGAGATTATCTTATGCAACAGAGCTAAGAAAGAGCTCTGCATGCGTGAGACCCTGGAGACTCACTCGCACCCAGAGCAGGCAGTACTAGTGTCAGTGGATCATCTAACTAATTTGAAGTTTGCTCCCTGCAGAAGGCTCAGCATCGATGGTCAACATTAAGTCTTCATGGTAGGGACCCCAACAATCCCTAACATTTCCTTAAGTGATAGGAGGCCCTGGCTCAGACTGGTAGTATTTGTAAGTTTCTTTCATCCCTTGTATCAATTTTCCTAAAATGATCTTCAAAATTACAGTTTCCACTCATATTTTAACCATTGGTAGAAGTCGATTTATTCTTGTTTACTGTTCACCATGAAGCTTCATCACATGCCACATCATGCACAGATCAACTCTGAAGTGTCCTACTTTACAGAGGATATTTCTCTTTTTGAGGATGTCTTGTTACCCTGATTTCTGGGGTCCCGGGAGGGACAACTCAATGTGCTCACAATGGGGAATGGGAATTAGCAGAGCACAAGTTAAGCAATGCAAGAGACAGGGCAGCCTACTGAGATCTTGAACCCAGTGTCTACGGGGTCAGGCCGAGTCAATGAGCAAACGAAAGTAAATAATAATTGTTTTCTTTATTTGTGAAAAACATAGTCAAAACACAGTCAAACACACTCACACAGATCTTTTGAAAGAAAGGTAGGAGTTGGATAGAGGGTTTTTGAGAGGGATTTTAGCATGGGAAATACTCTACCTGTCCTGAAGCCCACGTAGTCTGAAGAAAAGTCTGTAGATGTGGAGATTCTCAGCATGTGGAGCTGAGCGGAAAGCTCATCAAACGAAGCGACAGCAAGGCAGGATGGAAGCCAAGAGCGATCCGAAGAAAGGCTCAAAATCAAGGGGTCTTATAGGGGAAAATGTGCCCATAGGCTAGTTCGTTCCCAGGGAAAACAATGGGTTTTGGGCTGGAGACAAAGCCTCCGAAAGGTCAGTATTTTACATGATTGAATTATGACAGCGTTGTCAACAGAGTAGCCAGTATGCAAATGCAGAGTGCTTGACAGTTGAGTATTCGGCCGGTCAAGCTGCCTGCTCGGGGCAGGGAGTCTTTTGTAAACAGCGTGCATACATAATGTGATCTTAAAAGAGTACTTGCCTGGAGGTCTCCTAAAGTGGCAGTCTGGCTATTACTGGCCTGCTTGGATCCGTTTTGAATGGTTCAGCTATGTTTGGTCGTGCCCGTGTGCATGCTTGTCTGGGGGCCTCACAAGCACGTGGAAAGGAACGGTATGGGAAGGCCAAATTCTTGATATCAAATGATATCTAATATACCACGAGTGCGGACTAGAGACTACGGTAACAGTCCCTCACCTTGAAAGGGGTACAGCCAATGTCTGATTTAAAAATGAGGAACCTTCAAGAAATGTGGTATAGTTGTTTGAGCATTGCATTGCTCTGAAGACCAGGATTCAAGTCTCTACTTGGCCATCAAAGCTTACCAGGTGACCTTGAACAAGTCACACTCTCTCAGCTTCATAGGGAGGCAAATTCAAACCTTGTCTGAACAAATCTTGTCATGAAAACCCAATGACAGGTTCACCTTAGGGTTGCTGTAAGTCATCGAGGACTTGATGGCACAGAACAACAAAGACGGGAGACCAGGAACAGACCTTGCTGTTGCTCATCCCCAGTTAGGAGCTAGACAGCAAAGGGAATAGGCAGGCCCTGTGGTTATCCTCACTATAAAGCACTTATGTTTCTATTTAAATTGTATTAATTATTAGTCAATTAACATCTATAGATATTGAAAATTAATCCATGCAAATATAATATTTGGAGGAATAATGCATTGCTACTTTCTTGTGACGTATGACTCCCCCCACCATCAATTTAGTACATATCATTCCATGATTCATTCTGGCCACCTGAACGAACCTCAAAGAAAAAGTGAGAGCAAGACTATTTCCTTGGCACATGGCATGCTTTCAAAATCAATCAGGATGTCAGACAATAAAGAACAATTTCAGGAAAAATGAGGAATTGCTCCAAAGTCATCTAGCATCAAACTACTGTTGATATAAGAAAAGGATTCCATTCATCTTCCATGAAGCTGAAAACAAGGCAAAGACAGTTCATCATTTGTAGCAAATTCAGACTTCTGCTCCAACATAGCATTTCTATGTTCTATTGTCCTAAGTTATGGCTATAATTGTGTTTGTACACAGACCTGTTAGCAAGCAACCTAACTTGTGTTGGGTTTTGACTGGTTATCAACCATGGCAGATCTCTCCCTGACTTGGTTCTCCTCAGTTAACTTTCTCCTCAGTCTGAAGGGCCTTGTTTTCTCATCTCCTTTTTTACCATGTCTTGCCACTTGTGCTGCCCCTCATCTTATTTCTCATCTCACATCCTTCCTCTCCCTTTTTAGGCGCAGTTATTTAATTTCACAATCAAGTCCAGATTTTGTTTACTTCAGAGTGGTTGGATGGGAGCTAACTGTCTGGACAGACATAGAGTAAAAGGCAAAACATCCAGCCATTCAGATAGGCAAGCAGTATCAGAAATTAGCATTTGTATGTGGACACATGTGACCTCTCTCTTATAGCAGATGTCTACTAGGTGTGTACTGTGGAGTGGTCCCAAACTGATGCCTTGCTAATTCACAGTTGACCAGTCCTCTGTGCAATATGTGCTTCTTCTCTAGGAAGTTACCCAGACTGCACAGTCTTGCCTGCCTATGTGAACCAACCATAGCAAGAACCCCAGAATTGTTGGTATTATTACCAACATCCAGTGATGTAGACTTGAGTCTATAGACTCAGACTCAAGTCGGACTTAAATCACTTCAGTGACTCGACTCGGACTTGACTCAGCAATAAATGATGCACTGACTTGACTTGACTTAAGACATAAATATTTTGAATGACTGACTTGCTGCCCTCAGTTCAGTAACATCGCACATTCATCCAGAAACCTCATGACTTTGAAAAACACCTTCATCTCTTTTTGCCTACTGGTCTCAAGCCCAAAGTATGGGCTCATTTCTCAGAGGGGAACAGCAAATGGGCTAGGCAATGGGCTTGAGGTAGGCTGGAGGTCTGCTCAGCAGTCTGTCCTTGCTGCATATTCGAGGAGCCTTCTAAATTTTTTCCTAAGAGAACAAGACAAGACTTGCCCCCAAAGTGCAGGGTGCACTTCTCAGAAGGGAACAGCAGATGTGTTAGACAACAAACCTTCTAAAGCTTTTGAAGCTTCAGTAATGAGGAGTAAGAAGGATTCTATTCTCCACTTCTGAAAAGTCATCCAGCTTCAGAAATGGAAAGTAAGAAGGATCCTGTTCCCCACATCTGAAGCTGCAGATGGCAAAATCACAAATGTGGAGGGCTGACTCTGCTTAAATTGTTAAAACTGACTTTATATGGTTCTGTCCAATAATTCTGGAATTTTGGTTGGGATATAAAGTTGACTTCCAGACTTGAGACTTGACATGAGACTTGACTTGAAAGTATCTTCAAGGAGTTGAGACTTGACTTGAGACTTGGAGTAAAAGACTTAAATATATCACTGCCAACATCCCAGATGGGCTGGCATCTTCTCTGTTCCACCTTTCGAGCTGCCCCAGCAAAATCTCTGCACCTCTAGCCCAACTTAGGTCTCAAACATTTTAGAACTCAAAAGTCAGCATTTCTGTATGTGCAACCAAGAATTTGCAGCCAAGCATCCCTATTGTACATGAATCTGGGAATCATATGCTATCATTTTCTGATGCTCAATTTACTGCAAGGCTATTTGTTTCCCGCACTTGGAAAGAATGTCTTATCTTTAAAAGGCTCTAAAAACTTTCTGCCATCTTTACAAGGAATCCAACATCAACCAGAGAAGAATAGAGAGTCATGGGTCCAGTTGCCTTCCTTATTTCCATTTGACAGAACAATCTCTTATTTGCCTTTAAAATGAAAACAGGAGAGAGAATAAACAACCCAGAAACTTGCATGTCTAATGCAAGCCGAATCTGAGCTGAGATGCTGGTGGGGGATAAAAGGGCCGCAGCCGTGTTTTGCTGCTGTTTGAAAGTGTAGGCCCTTATTGCTGGTGACATTTGAATTTGGCGTTTGAAATGTTTCAGTTCTTTGTTTTGACACATTGATGTTTGAAGCAACTGGGGAGGGGAGTTAACTTTCCCTCCTATAATTGCTGCCAGATTGAGACCCTTCCCCCCACCCCCTCCCCCAGCCCCCCAGGGGATCCTGTCATGGGCTCAGCAGAGGTCATTAGCAAGCGATGCGAGAGAGCAGAGTTCTTCTGATACAGTTTTGGAAGGAGGGGACAGGGAGGAGGAAGAAAGAGGGGCAAAAGCTTCTGATTCATGCTTTACATGCATTTGATCTTGGGAGACCCATGAAACAGCAATGGTAGCCTGTTAGGCATAGATACACGATTCATGCATCAAATTCCAGGAACCAGAAGCTGAAAGTGAGGAAGTTTTCACACACTTACAAACCAGGTGCCATCAGGGCAGAAGACTAGGATGGTATTCAGCTGAATGACCAAGTTACTTGGTGCCAAATGTGGTAGCAGGACTGGCTTATCTAACAGAAATACTGCAAAAAAGGAAATTCTGATGGAACATTATGAAGAACGTCCTGAATCAAATTAAATGGATGAAATGAAAGAAGGTGAACTTGTGCAGACACAGTCACTGGGTGATTTATGAACCAATATGGTGGTGGTTGTGTGTCTTCTAGTCATTTCTGACTTATGGCAACTCTAAGACGAAACTATCATGGGGTTTTCTTGGCAAAATTTGTTCAGAGACAGTTTGCCTTTGCTGCCCTCTGAGACTGAAAGTGTGCAGCTTGCCCAAGGTCACCAAGTAGGTTTCTGTGGCTGAGCAGAGATTCAAATCCTGATCTCCACAATCACAGTCCAGTGTTCAAACCACTACACCCTGCTGGTTCTATGAGTATCTTAGGTCAGCACAAAGTTTGACCAGTTACAATGAAGGTAGTCTGTATCTATGAGGGTCTTAACTGGCCCATCTCATTTCTAGGGATTTCAAAATGTGATCCATATAGGATGCTTTACTACAACCACAGGGGGGATTTTTCCAGCCCAAGGACAAAATTCCCTTGCGACTACTCTTCTGGGGCCCACTTCTCAATGATAGATAAGGCCCTCGTAAAAGTAAGAGCACTCCATGATATTCTTGCAAAAAAGCTGGTAAAATGAGGACTACACAATGCTACTGTTAGGTGGATTTGGAGATGGCTGATGAACCAAATCCAAAGATAGATCATCATTTGCAAGAAACCCACAGCATCCTACTTGTTACTTGTCTACAGGATGAGAAAAGGCTGGGGGGGTGTGTGTGTGTAAATTTGCTTTTTTTCCAAAAAAAAAAAAGCAAATGTGGGTTTTTAGAAACAATGTTTTTGGTGAAAAAACCCCTTACTGATTCCAGACACCTGCATAGGATGTGGTACAAAACATGGAGTTTTGCATAAAACCCACTAATTTTGCCCCAGAAATATGGGTTTCTCAATGCTTTCTTACTGTGAAAATTCCGTTTTTCACACAAAAACCAGATCCTTTTTCTGCAAAACAACAGGGATTTATATATTTATTTAATATATACCCCATTTTTCTCCTATATAGGACCCAAAGTTGCTTGAATTGAATGTTAAAACAGAATAGATAAACAATCTGAACACAAAAAAACTAAAAAGCATTAAACAACAGTCCATTTAAAAACATTAATTTAGAACAGTTAAAACACTTTAAAACTTAGGCCATTGTATACTGTTATAGTGCTATTATTCCACTGTCAACATTCTTTTGTTTGTAGTTTACTGAGGCCAAAGATGCCCCTCCCTAAACTACAATTCCCAGAATTCCATAGGATGTTAAAAGTGGAATAATAGCACTATAACAGTGTAGTGTGGAAATGGTCATAGCTACATATTAAAACCGATTGCATTACCCCAAGCAGATAAAAGCTGAAGGCATATTTAAATAAGAAGCTCTTTGCCTGTCAGCAAAAGAAGAGCAGAGGGGGCTGTGGCCATTTCCACACTACACTGTTATAGTGCTATTATTCCACTTTGAACATCTTGTGGAATTCTGAGATTTGTAGTTTACTGAGGCCAAAGAGCTCTCTAGATGAGAATTCTAAATGTCTCTCCCTAAACTGCAATTCCCAGGATTCCATAGGATGTTGAAAGTGGAAGAATAGCACTATAACAGTGTAGTGTGGAAATGGCTTGTGACAGAACCTGGAGATGTGGTTAACAAAGCAGCTCTAGCAACAGAGGGCGATGTAATCAGATGAGCTCTCTGTCTGAGGAAAACCCAGCCCTAGCCAGAGGGAGGAGCTGTGGATGAGGGAGCAGAAAGTATGTACACTGGCAGCGTGGTTTAGAATTGGGCTCCTTCACTGAGATTCATAGAGAGAATTCTAAGTAAGACCATCCAGTAAACCAAGAGAATGTTTTCTGGGAGAAGGGTAGCTTCTCAGAGGCCAAGTGTGGGGGCAGAGAAGTAACCAAGCCACCTCTAAAAAGGTTAGAGAGTGGAACCCTTAGTGGGGAAAGAGACCTTTGTGCCTGCGAGGGCCAAAGGGGTGTGAATGAAAGCTCTGTTGGTGAACACTGTGGGGTTTTGAAGGAAATATTTAAATATCTTTAAGAAATTGTGATTTTGGTTGAATATTCTTGAATCTTCAACACCCTTTTCCTAGTTTGTTATCCAAATAAAGATTTCATTCTATTTTTCTATAAGTACAGCCTCAACAGAGTATTTTCTTCAGATTTATTTTTAATATCACACTCCCACCGGTTATCCATTCCTTTTTGGAGTAACCATCAAGAAGCTTTGTGATTTATCCACAAAGGTTGCGGGTTTAGGGAAAGCAAGATTGTGATAAAATGTGGGGAGGGAGCCAGGGTGTGATACTGAGATATAAAGAGGCACTGCTACTGCAGTGAGGGAGGAAAGAAAGCAAGCCTGGATTGTCTGTGCCCTGGGCTAGCCCATGCAAGCTTTCCTCAGCCTGCCTACCTTTCCTCTTCTTACTCTCTCCCCACACAACACAACACACACTCCCCATCTGTGACAGGGGCAGCTAACAAAGTCCCTCTCAGAAGAGAATTCCCTAGACTGGGAGCAGCCACCAAGAACACTCTCTCTCAAGTCCTCACCAGAGCTATCTGTAATGGTGGTGGGATCATGAGAAAACCAAAGATCTTAAAACTAGGGAAGGGAAATAGGGAAATATAGTCTTTCAGATTGTCTGGAACCAGACCATAACCAGACCATGCATATATATAGGGTATGTGTGTGTGTACACACACACACACACACACACACCCTCTGGGTATCTGTCCAAAACTGCTGTTAAAAACAACAATCCTGCACAAAAAGCACATGGAAACTTAGAAACAGTGAGCTTTATGCAATAGTGATTTTTGCACTAAGAAATGTTTTGTGCAACAAACTCACATGTATTTCTATGCAGAATAATTTCCTCAAATACTTCAGGAATTGTAAATACTTGGCAAAACTTATGCAAATTCTTACTACTGTGCTATTTTTCCCAACCAGGTTTCTTGAATGTCATGAAACTTATTTTTCAGCTAGTTAAAAGATAACAGTAAATATTTTTCCATCCCTACTTTGGTCAGGTATCACCTGATGTTCTGTGCCCAGTTCTAGGCCATGCAGTTTAAGAAAGATATCAACAAGGTGAAACATGTCCAAAGAGGGATGGCCAAAATGGTCTGGAAACCACACCCTGTGAGAAATGGTTGAGGGAGTAGTTATATTTAGCCTAGAAAATTGAAGATGAAAAGAAGGCACAACCTTGTTTGTTGCTGTTTCAGAGGGTAAGATCCTAACCAACGGATGCAAATGTCAAGAAAGGAGACTTTGATTAAAGATCCGAAGAACTTCTTCATGGTTCAGCAGTAGCATAGACCCTCAGAAGGTGTTAGACTCTCCTTAGAATGCTTAGAATGGAGGATTCTAAGCAGAAATTGGATGGCTACTTTTCAGGGAAGCTTTAATGGTGCATTATATGGACTTTGTGGTTCTTTCCAACTCTATGAGTCTATGAGTTTCCTGAGCTGTGGGGAAGAGAAATGGATATCATGGAGGAGAGATCTAAATTTTTTCTCCCTGCAGTCTCCCCACACACACTGCAGAGAGGCCAGGGAACATCTCTGCAATGACAAAGAAGGAACAGGGGAACCATTTCCAGGGACCTTGAGGTGACAACCTTGGATGGAGCAGGTCTCTTTCCCCATTGCAAAAGGCAGAGGCAAAGACTTTGGGAAGTCTCCATTGTGAAGTGCTCCAGGTGTCTTGAGGTGATGGTTCCTGCCAGCTCCTGGCTCCCATCACTTTTTTTTTTTCAAGAGGTAGAGATTCAGGAAAAGGAGAGACCTCAGGTGAAGTCTTGACAGCCTGACAGTCTGGATCCAACCTGTAGGCCAAAGGTTCTCCAGATGTTTATTTATTTGAAGAATTTGTTAATCACTTTCTTGTTCCTCAGGGCTGCCAAAACAACATTTAAAGTCATTGATGGACCCCGTACAAGGCAGACAAGCAGCATCCAGCCTGGTACACTACAAATTTCCAGGCCTGACAAGAGTAAAAGTAGGTAATAGCTGACCTATGGTAATTTGTTTATTTTTATTATTTGTTGATTTCGTTTGCATTTTTCCATTTCCTTGAGACAGCAGTGATGGGATTCTATGATTCAGGCCCATTGCTGCTGAAAGCCAGATCTGAAATTACTTCAGCCTAGATGTTCAGACATCTAGGCTTAATCAACATGACTGACTCTTAGCCATGCTCCCCTCCTCACCACTGGTGTATTTCTTCTTCAAAAAGCCCATAGACACTTGCCTAAGATAATCTTAAAGTAGGAACACTGGCTATGTAGAACTGCTTCAGGAAAGGAGATTAATAAATTCAGCTTCATGTGTGCATTACTAAAGATGAACGGTCCATTCCCCCCCCCCAGGCAATTCTGTTAATGACAGATTGTTTATAAATACGAAAAAACAAAGGAACCACAGGGAAGAGATTTTAGAAGCAAGTGAACTGTGCATTTCCCTCTAAAGCTCTCACAAAAGAAAAAAATTAAGTATTATTTGTATTAGAAGAAAATCTGTCAGAATTCGTAACATTAATTCTGAGTCAAGCTAAATTTTGTGATTTCCCATGAAAATTATAATGTTAATACCTTGTTTTAAAATAATAATGATATCACTTAAATAATTTTTTTCATTGCTTCTCAGCATCTGTGCATATAAAAAAAATTAAAGCTTAGGCTTTTAAAATACACACACCATTGAGCAAGCTTTCTATAAGAAGGACATGCACATAAAGAAAAATGATTTATATATACAATCCACAATGAGATACTGCTGAATGTGAAAAGCATTGACACCTATTCCATCTCAAACAGTACTCTGGGAGGTTTGGTAGAGCGAATCTGCAGATCTATTTTGTCAGAGAAAATGGAAGAAAGTTGTATATTTCATTTCTGTTCAAGGCATTCAGGTCAGCTTTCTACCCCAAGACATTTTGTCTTCACAAAAACACTGTGAGGTAAGTTAGGCTATGAGATTGTGACTAGCCTAACATCTCCTAGTGAGCTTCATGGCTGATCTAGATCTGGGGAAAAAAACCAAATGTAACTCAGGCTCAATGTAAATAAACATAGGTATATGTCCCTTTTTACACTGCATATAATGCTCTCTTTTCTTTACCATTTAAAACAGAAATCCAATAAAGAGTCTGTTGAACTGAAAACAAGAGACTGGAGCCCAGATAAAACTTTGGATCAGTAAAAAGAATGAGTTTAACTTCTGGAGGACCAGGTTATGAATGTATTTCAAACCGGTATCTCAAACATTATATTAATTAGGTATATTTCGATGAGAAGTCCAATATGGTGTAGAGGTTTGAGCACTGACTGCAACTCTGTAGGCCAGGGTTCAATTCCTCATTCAGCCATGGAAACCCAATGGGTGACCTTGGCTGCGTTACACACACAGAGTCCCCAGAAACCCCCGTGATAGGATTGCCTTGGGGTTGCCATAAGTCAGAAACTACTTGAAGGTACACAACAAACCACAACTATATACCAAAGATTTTTTTAAAAAATATAATGCTAAAATTATGAGGCCCTGAAACTTGCCCAGGGTTTCTGGAATTAGCAGAGGGAAGGAAGTCAAGCAATGGGAACATCAACTACACAAGCAGTGCTACTAGTCTCTTCTGGTCTACAAACTATTGGCTCCTGGTCCACAGAGAGCTTCCAGAAAAGAAAGAAATCATTGTAGCCAATGAGCTTAAATGTGGCCCTGGTCCCTAGCACTTTGGAAGGAAAAATACCCTACCAGTCCCTGGCATTGGATAGCTTAAAAAGCACCGAGCTAGAGAATTAGAGAATTAGAGTCCTAGAGTCATAGAATCATAGAGTTGGAAGAGACCATAAGGAAGAGACCATCACTGCCTGCCATGCAGGAACCCACATCAAAGCACTCCCAAGAGATGGGAGTGAGCTGTGACATGTGATTCAAACTAGATCCTATGGGGGATTCTTGAGTTCTGGTCCAACAAGTTACTTTTCCAAGCTTTGTTTCACTCATTTCAAAATGCGTTAAGTCAGTCCTGCTCCCACATTTGAGGACCCTCATGCTCATTTTGTCAAGTGGGACCCTAGAACTGTGCCCCAGTGTTCTGCCCAGATAATACCACTCCACCCACATTTAAAGAAACAACCTCTCTACACACACGCATACACATACACACACCCTGCTGCTTGATTAGTTGAGGATGCTTTTTTGAACTGCTCAAAATATTTTAAACTTGTCTTTCCAGCATCTTGAAACAAAATATGCATTGTCTTCCAGCGGTGTGTAACCATAGAAGAGCTGTAACTCTTTGACACAGGCTTTGTAAACTTCTTGTTGTTGTTGTTGTTGCTGTGTGCCTTCAAGTCATTTCAGACTTAGGGTGACCCTAAAAAAACCTATCATGGGGTTTTCTGTGAGCTGAGAGGTGTGTGATGTGCCCAAGGTCATCCAGTGTGTTTCAATGACTGAACAGGGAATCCAACCCTGATCATGGGCATCATTGTCCAACACTCAAAACACTACAAACACACTCTTATCTTATAGATATTGCTAAACTAGAGTGGCAGAGCATTCACTGGACTAAATGCAAAAAAAATAAAATAAATAATAAATAAACACACACATTTTAGCCTTTCATTTCCACATGTTAACTAAAGCCCATGTTCAACAGGGCTTACCTCATAGCTTATTTCTTTGCTGCAGGAAAACAGTGATGTATTTAAGTCTTTTATTCTAGGCCATTTCCGCACTAGACTGTTATAGTGCTGTGATTCCATTTGCAACCTCCCATGAGATCCTGGGGCCAGCCCCTCCCTGAACTGCAAACCCCAGTATCCCATAGGAGGTTGCAAGTGGAATCATCGCACTATAACAGTCTAGTGCGGAAATGGTCTAAGTCTCAAGCCAAATTTCAAGTCTCTACCTTCAGGTCTCACACTGGGTCACATATGGAAGCAAGCCATGTGGTTCTGTGATTTATACAATCTGTTCTTCATTCCTAGATTCAGTTTGGAAAAAAGAGTATATATTGGGGGCATTGCGGAACAGTCTTGCAATTTGTCCTTGGGGCTGCCTTATTCATGTAATGTTTTTAGCATTTGCCATCCAGTGGATATCAACAGAGAATACAGTCCTCCCTCCACATTCGTGGGTTTGACTTTCGCGAATTTGATTCGCGAGGCACCCATGTCTCCCCCCCCAACATTCTCCTCCTCCCATTCCCTTGTCTTTTGCCAGTGCAGAAAAAGAAGGCAAGCATGCCGAGGTAAAAGGTAAGGCAATGGCGGGGGTGGGGGAGAGATTTGTGCACACACTTTCCTTGCGCCCTTGGAGCTCTTCCTTCCCATTCCTTTTCCTCTGCCCCAACACTGAGAACTCGCACTGAGGCAAAAGGTACGGCAAGGGGGCGGAAGAGACGTGTGTGCCTGTTTTCCTTCTGCCCTTTGGAGCACTACTCTCCCATTCATTTGCCTCTGGCCTGGTGCTGAGAACTCATGCGGAGGCAAAAAGTAAGGCAATGTGGGGGGGGAGATGTGTGTGCATGCTATGCTTGTCCTTTCTGGGGCTCTCCCCTCCCATTCTCTTGCCTCTGCCCTGGCACTGAAAACTCACACCAAGGCAAAAGATAAGGTAATGGGGAGGCACACATGCTCCTTCCTTCTTCCCTCCAGAGCTCCCCTCCTCACTCCTTTGCCTCTGACCCCAGCACAGAGAAGGAAGGCTCCCATGCCAGAGCCCCAGAAGGGAATGGGAGGAGGATCGCAGAGTGGGAAGTTATTTGTGATTTTTTTCTCTCTTTTGCAAGGGTTCTGAGTCCCGAACCCTCATGAATATAGAGGGGCCACTCTACATAACATTTTGGTGCCTGTGCTGGAACATTCGGTCAGTAGCTTCCTCCATTAAATCACACAGAACCCAACACATAATCTACCACTTCTTTACAGCTTTTTTACCTGGCCATTTCAGTGACGCTTGTGAACAAATTCTGAATGACTACATCTCCTCCGGGTCAGCTCTGTCAACTGTCCCACTCTGTTGCATTTAATAATGCCTATAGTCAGGACCGGGTCAAGACATTTTACTGCTTGAGGCAAAGGACAAGATGGCATCCTGCCTCTATTCACTGGGCAGAAGCCAACCAACCATTTACAGTTCATCTTACTTTAAGACCAGTGGAAGAACAGTGTCCTTGATATAATTTGAGAGCAGCAGGTTCATTTAGGGGTCACACCACATAATGTACACAGCTCTGTCCTGTGGCATCTTGCTATTATTCCATGTCCCCCACATTTGCTGTTTGTGGCAACTGCCACGCTCCACCCTATAGTAGCGCTGATCCTACTTGTAATCTACCAGTTGAACCACTTGAGAGTGCCTCATGCCAGGGCTGCCTCTAAAAGGGTTAACTCCCAGAAAGGAGATACATGCTTATTTAAACAAGTTGGGACAACTTGTGTGCTGAGGATTTGCAATTGCCTTAAAGCTCCCAGACGTGTATCCACATGATATTATACTTGATCTTAGCCAAAAGGCTGAGAGGCTCTTGTGGTGATGGTAGTTGCTGTGTTTCTGTATCTACATGCATGCTGTTCTTTTCCTCTTCAGATATTTTATTTTAATTTTATTTATTTATTTGTATCCCGCCTCTCCATATGGATCGAGGCGGCGAACAACTTACAAATAGCATGTATTTCCAAACATTTCTATACATGCCCCCAACAAGCTGGGTACTCATTTTACCGACCTGTGAAAGGATGGAAGGCTGAGTCAACCTTGGAGCCCGACAGGATCGAACTCACAACCTTGTGGCTTGCAGTACTGGCATTTAACCACTGCGCCACCAGGGCTCCAGTTTGCACTGCTATAAATGTGTAAAGTAAAATGGTAGGAGGTCCAAACTACACACAATATTCAGCCATTTGCCTTTTAAAAGGTGGGGGGAACTGCTGAGCCTCATCCTGTCTTGTGTGGACTTGAGCGACCACTGGCTGGGGCACAGAAGTCTGCTTAAATCTAAGTCACACGGAGAGATGGAGGAGCTTGTAACCTGACCCTCTCATTCCTGCCATATTTTGCACAGCTTGGCCATGTGGTTATATTTTGTTTGCTCTCTCTCAAAAAGGGGCAATGAAAGCTGCAGGGCAGTGGTTGAGGGGGGAAGGACTACACTATTGACTGGGATCCTTTTCTCATAATGAGAGAGAGAGAGACCAGCACAACAAAACAGATGCTTTCCCCATAATCTGGCCCGTTCTTCTGTAAACCTCCTCCCCAGCTTTGATGTCACTTCGACACATTCCATGTGTTTCTAATAAATTAGGTTGTATTTGAGGTATGCTTTAAGGAGGGGGGTATTGCCTTCATTGAAAACAGGTCTCTGAATGCTTCTCGTGATTCAGCTGGGATTTCTTGGATCATCCACTGTTTCTCAAGTTTCTTGAATCTTCCCCCTCCACCCCCATTATTTTACCTTCTGGATTCCAGTGATACCACCCACCTGTTCTACACCAGAGTGTGCAAAGAGATGTGTGCTGGTGGTTGCACTGCATGCTGTCTGCTGCCACCACCAAAGGCCTACGGACTGGCAGGTAGACAGACAGGGAGAACTTGTCTTATAAAATCTTTTAAAGAGATAACTGTATTAGCCTACTTCAATATAAAAGGGAACAGCTGAAGAGAAATCTAGTGGCACCTTTAAATTGAGAGCACCGTTGCAGGGTGAGATTAAAAGTAAAAACATTTACAGACAGAAAGATGAATGTCTAAATGTTACATATATTTAAATGTTATATACATGTAAAAGAAATGATGAATGAGATTCTATAACTTTTAAAGGGAGACATGGATGAACTTTACTTTAGATAGGATTAAGGACCAGGAAGTATTAACAGGTCTGAGAGGTGTAAGAAGACTATAGCAGGGGATGTTTATTAATGATAGAATCCAAAGAATAGTAGATTTAAATAATATGAAGTTTAGTTTATACATTAAATAGAGGCAGTTACTTATCTTTTTGCTTCTAGCCATTGGATGGAAGGCTGGAAGTCATGCGTGATCGCTCCTTGAATGTTGTGAATGTGTTTCTTTTTTGTTTTGCCTTGTCTTCCTGGTATATCCTAGGTGTTGTGTTACTCATTTAAACAACATGTCAATAAAAACATTATTTTAAAAACCTGAGAGTCACTCCGTATGAGGAAAAAAAATCTCTGAATGCCCCAGGTTTTGTTCTTGTACAAGCTTATTTTCTTTTGGAGATTTCATACAACATTTTCGTCATCCCAAAGCATTTCCTCAGAGCTCCCTGCATTACCAAAGACTTTTCATTCCTATTTCCCAGGTCTGTTTAAATCTAGGCTGGGCAGCTGGGAAAGAGTAAGAGCTTGTATTAGCCTGCCAAGAGACCTTAGACGGTTTTACCTACTTGGCATACCTACTCAAGCCAAAAATAAAAATTGACCCCAAATTTCCTCTAGGGGACAAGAGGGCATATTTCCCATGTTTTTATCCCTTCTTGAGCCATTTTGTGCCTAGGAACAACATGTTTTTAACAGGAAGTGAGCAAAAATTCCTTCCTCTTCATTTACTGTTTCCAGAAAAGGGGGGCTTTTTGGAGCTTAAATTGGCACAAGATGAGCCCCAAAACATAATGGAAATGCCCCCATACCACCTACAGGGCATTTTGGGGGGAAAAGGGGGGTTTTTTGAAAAAAATTGCAAAAAATGGTAAAAAATTTGTTGGACCTCTGGGAGGCCTAGGTGGCTTCTAAGCATGGTGGAAATGACATTTACACAGCTCAAAAGACTTTATGGGGCAATTTGGAGTTTTGAAGAGAAAAAAAAAACTGACCCCAGGAGTGGGCTAGAAGCCACAAAAATAGCTCCGGGGAGCTGCAGCTCACCCCATGGGTCTCAGTCTGCCCATTCCTGGCTTAGATTAACCCACTGTTCTCTAAAATGAAACATATCTTGATTTGGCTGTTTATATTATCCCCAACAGAGCTAGGATGGAGAGCCAACATAGTGTAGTGGCTTGAACATTAGACTACAACCTTGGAGACCAGGGTTCGATTCCTACTTGGCATGGAAACCCCCTGGGTGACCTTGGGCATGTCACATAAACTCAGCCCCCAAAAAGCCTGTGATAGGTTTGCCTTAAGGTCACCATAAATCAGAAATGAATCTGAAGGCACACAACAACAACAACAACAACAACAACAAAGCTAAGATGGCAGCCACCAGTAAATACCAATATTGTTTCCAGAGCACAGATTCAACAGAGATTTCTAGTTTCTGAGAACTGTGGTCCAAAAAGTTCAATGTTCCAACCTCCGGGAGTAAGAGAAATTCCTATCGAAAGAGAATCCTCTGCTGCAGCAAGACCATTAGGTCCTCCAACTTGAAATGAAACAACTTCACCTCTTGTAAGAGGAGAACTTCCTGGCTGTGCAAGAAGGATAGGGAGGCCTTCTTTTAAAAGAGCATTCTTTTCAGATGGAGAGCCTCCTTAAAAGTCTAGTTCCAGCATCAAGAGAAAAGACTGAACAAAGAGGAAGTCTCCTTGGCTATTTCACAGTTATGAAAACCATTCTCCTTGGTAACTCCCTTGAACAAAAACCTGTGTAAAATGTGTTAGCTTTTTCTGTACAAATGCCTTTTCATAGGGTTCTTCTTTGTTATCAGTTTCATCCACTTCCTCTATATTTTTCAAAAAGTAAAACTTGGACATAACAGCAGTATGTCATATTTTGAAACATCAAATCTGAAATTGGTAGAGTACTAGTCTTCTTTTTACACTTGCAATAGAGACGCTGGGCTTAGTAATTAATTGTCAATTCCATATCAGTTTGATTTTGTTTTAAGAGAAAAATTAGACAACAGAATAAAATCACCTCAGTTATCAGTGGATATCCAGCAATTTTGGCTACTTTATGAATAATAATTTTGGAGAATTATTATTAATAAAAAATCTACCAGAGTTTTACCAGCAGACATCTGGACCTGAGTTAAAGACATGAGAGCTGAGAATTTTCAGCCAAATTGAATTTCATTCAGTTTCAGAAAATCCTAAAGGAATGTAAATCCATAAATGCCTTGTGGTAGCAGCTGCTGCTTCCTCTTCCTCTTCCTCCTCTTCTTCTGTTGCCCATTCTCACCTGAACCACATGCTACATATTAATGTTACCAGTGTGGCACAGTTTTGTTCAGTTTTTTTGTTTTGTTTGGAGTTGTGACAGAGTGTTTGGTGGAGTGATGATCAAGGAAAAAAAGAAAGACTGTTCAGTTTATGCTTTTGTTACTATGAAATGTTAAGCACTGACAACATACTACACGTGGTAGAGAGGAACAGCACATATGTGATGCACTTCCTGCCCAGTGGACTTGCAGTGCAGTTAAGACAGAGAGGACAAAGGTGAAAGGCGGATGACAGGGTTTGATAAAGGAGCAGGACAAGCACAGGGAAGGTGGGTTTAATTGGTAGCCAGCAAAGCAGAAAGGAGGAGGCTATGATAGTCCAGGGGTGAAATTATATAAGATGTGGATTTGTAGAAGGAGGTGGGAGGAGGGGGGTAAGAGAGAGAGAGAGAGAGAGAGAGCGCGCATGATGGACAAAGAGTGGGAAGGAGGCTGTTCACAGCACAAGGACCAGCACAATAGCAGCAAGGCACAAAGGCAGGGGTGGTGAGAGGATGGAACAAAGAGAGGACCAAGAGCCAGCAATTTGTGCTGCTGACCATGGAATGGCTGAGGAAAAAAGAAACTGCAAATTCAGTCCAAATTTCTGTTTTCTTTGCTTTGTGTTCAAAGGTTTAGAAGCTCCACTGAAGCAGAGATGATGATGGGACAGAACACCATTGCATCCACCTTGCTTTGGAAACAGTTCAACACAGCTTAGCCAGATTTCACCAGAACTTCCAGAAATGGTTCTGAAGCACTTGATGAGAATTGCCTCTCTGCTGGGAAAGCCAACAGGCATTTATCTGGTGATGGGGTGCTTCCCCAAAATGACTGGTACTGCCACCAGATACAGGACCTGCCTGCATGCTGATTTGCTCAAGGGGAAATAACACACTTAGTTGCAACTTAGAGGAACACACTAGTAATTTTGATTTCTAGGAGAAATCTGTGGAATTTCTTGTTAGTTTCCTGAGCTGATGTGTTTCTTGAAACTCAAAACAAAGTGGATTCCATCCTACCCACCTCCCTCCATTTTGGACACCTGCTCTGTTAAATATGTCCTAAAGGATCTATCTGATGCATGGATAACCTGCTCCGATTTTCTTTATCAGGCGTAAAGTTATGGTTTTAGCAGAGGTGTTAGAGAAATTAGTCAACATCACATTAGTCAGCAACTACCATCAGAGCTCAGAAAAATTACTTTTTAAGACTATAACACCCAGAAACCTTTTCTTTGCTCTATTTTTGTTGCAGTGAAAACCAATACAAACAAAAAAAATAAATAAAGCTTTGTATCACATGTTATTTCAGCTACCCTCATAATAGTCTGGTAAGGCAGGCCCACATATTTTCATCCCCACTCATCAGATGAGGTGTTAAAACTGAAAGAATA
Organism: Ctenosaura bakeri; assembly: GCA_948474755.1. Lineage (NCBI taxonomy): Eukaryota > Metazoa > Chordata > Lepidosauria > Squamata > Iguanidae > Ctenosaura > Ctenosaura bakeri. Next base: position 532,087 of record CAOLHI010000693.1, read on the forward strand.
GCAGCCAAATGGTGTGTTCATAGTGGAGGAACTATTTGAATTAAGGATTTCTCAGTTCACAATCACCACACTATACCAGCTCTCAAAAATAGTATGTTCCAACTATAAATAAGGGAAGAGATTCTAATAAAAAGGGTGATGACCCATTAGACAGGCTGTCCAGACTTAGAAGAGATGGAAGATTCTCAGTCACTTGCAGTCTTCCAACCAGCACTAGATGCCCTTCCAAAAAATACTCTAGAAATTAATGGAGAGGATTTAATGGCCCGCATCATGCAGGGCTGCAGACCAACTATGGAGAATTGGACACTTCTCTCTTGTCATGTTCCCACATCATTTATACAAATAATCCAAAACTATTATATACATCCACTGAATCTATCACAGCAAACATTCAACATTTGATGAATCGCTGATATTCACATATGACTATAAACGTCAGCAATCAGCTTCTACATGTTATTCTGTAAATAACTATCATGTACCTATTTCTACCCTGGCTGGTGTGCTTAAGTGATGGTAATCAAAACCATATATAGATGACTGTCGACATTCAATGTCATTACCTTGGTATGTTTGAAAATGCAGAAATAATTGCAAGCATTACCATTACAAAGCATCATCAGTAACTGCAGTTTGGTGAATATTGACAGTGTCAGTACATCTGTGTACTTTCAGATGTTCATATGAAATTGTTTTGAGTTTTCTGGGACAACCAACCAGACCCCTAGACTTCACTGTCATTTTTTAGATTCATGATGTGGGGGAGGCCTCAGAATTAATGCTTATAAATGTATTCCTAATTCCAGTGTCTAAAAAAGTGTTTCCTAAGTTGTGCAGGCTGGGGTGCATGCCCTGTGTCATGCTACATTCCCCAAGGATTTTGTGAGATATTTAAACAACAACAAATAAAGGTCCTGGATGAATCAAAACAATAAGAAATGGTGCAGATGTGAAAGAAAGAAAGAAAGAAAGAAAGAAAGAAAGAAAGAAAGAAAGAAAGAAAGAAAGAAATCTAAAATGTACATTTGCCTATCTATGTCATTGCAGTCCAGTCAAACCTGTCTGTTACCCCATTCCTGTGTAAAATATTTGCCTAGCTCCCATGTAAATATTCCATTATTAGATTTGGCAAAATATCATGGCTGTGTTTGGAAGGTTAATTAACACAAGGCATTACAGCCTGGGAACTTGACATCACAAATTCATTAGCCACGGACCAGGCACAGTTCACCCTTGCCCAGCTGAAATAAAATCTTCAGCGGCATGATACACTGGTGACCTCCCGACCTACAAAGGCCTCACTCTTCAAGGGTGAGTGGTAATTAATTTTTAGTCTCTCAATGAGCTCTGGTCTAAAATCAGAAAACCCCAATGAAATTGATCCAATATACATTATTTTTAGGGGAATAATAATAATAGTAGTAGTAGTAGTAAATCTGAGAATGAATATGAGCATGGGCATTTTACAAAGAACCATCAGGCGGTTGATCCAAGCCAGCTAAATATCACACTAACCTCCATGTAAATACTCTAAACCTTACATTAGTGGAGGGAGTCCTATCTTCAAGAAAATGCACTGTAGTATTACAGAGGGGCCAACACAACAGTTGCAGCATTTTGTGATAAATAGTGAAATGTTGGAAAGAGACTTTAATTCTGGTACTAGGGATACAGTTCACAGGTTGCATATATATAGTAGGATGAAATGATAATGACATAGAAGAGTTGTGAAGTGATAGAATGGACTTCAGTTATTCAAATGGCAGGGGCACGATCATCTTTTGGCCAGGTGGCTGAAAATTTGCCTCTGAACCCTTTAAAATCACAAGAATCTTTCATTTGCAGGAAAGCTGTAGAGTCATCCCCGCACTCAAAGCCATAAACAGTGGCCTCCAGCAGAGTGTTCTGCACCTGACTTGACTCCTGTGCCACCAGCTTTCTGGGCCTTCAACAAGCTTGTCAGATCAGGTGCTTTACAGCAGTACCATTCAGACTGGTAGTCTCAGACTTGTGCTAATTCAAGAGCTACTAGCTGCCAATCCTCAGCAAGTTTCCAGAAAAGAATTATAGTCAATGTGCATCAATGTGGTGCTAGTCTCACACTCTCCAGCAATTCGCAGACACATATGGCCAAGCAACATCAGAATGGGGTCATGAAACATCAGAATGTCATTAAGATGGCAAGAGTTATTACAAAGGAAGAACACAGAAGCTAAGAGAGGCTGCAGCAGTTTGCTTTTGCCTGAGCCTCCTGGAAAGAGAAGATTCTGTCCCTTCTCTCCTCTTTCCTCTGCTAAGTTAATTAAGCACAAACTGCTTTTGCACTTTGCGCTGAGGACAAAGGGGGAAAGTCAGAGGAGGAAAGAAAAACAGGGACATTTTAAAAGCAGCTGAAAAACTGGGATAAGGTCAGGGCTGTCTCTGTCAAATCAGGACAGCTGGAGGATATACAGACCCTGGTACATTGAGAAAAAGCCCTGCCAGTGCCCCACATCAGACAGCTTAACAAATACTGGTACAGAGGAAGAATACCCTCTAAACTGCAGTGCTGGCAGGTGTAAAACCTGTAAAACCATTCCTTCTAGGTTGGTCAGGCAGAAGTCTGAGCAGCTTGTACACCTGTGCAGCTTTGCCTGTTTTGTACCTGCCTTGTCCTATAACCAGACTCTTTATCTTTGTGACTTTGCCTACAATCCTATCAGCTAGCATAAATACATCATTATGAGAGGTATAGGCAGCAACACAACACCTGAATTTATATGCTTCTGGTAACTTCCTCTCATGACAGAGGCTACTTTTACTGCTTTCCCACCATTGTTGTTATGCTTATGAAATGTTTATGCTGGCATAATGAACAGTTACATCAGCATAATTCACCAGCAAGATCCTTGGCTACTACTCCAGCCTTTGGGTCTCTTTTGATCTAATCCAGAACTTGATGTTCAGCCTGTTTGTAATCATGCCTCTAGATCCATGGCCTACTGACATTAGGGCCATAACATCTTGTCACCTGCTAAAGATCCATGTGACCATTCTAGAACAAGGACTTTGGATACGCAAATAAATGCAATGTCTTCTAGTGAAGCTAATAAACAGTGCAAAGTCTTTTTAAAGAGCTTCAAGAAAGAAAAAAAAACCACATCCCTAATAACTGGAAATTGAACTGGAGGATTCTGGATACTGTAATCTTTAAAAAGTAATTTTCCAGCATCTCTTTCTGAAATTAATATTATCAGAATTAATTGCTTATCCGGGACCAGTTGGAGCAAGAGGGTAGAGTTGTATTTCTAGAAAATTGACCACGTTTTTGTGATTCTGGTTGTTAACTTATCTGTAACACAAGATCTCATTTGGGGCTCCTTTCTCTGCCTGTTCTCTCTATTTACTCACAGGTGGAACAAAGGTAACAATACTTGACTATGCCTTTTCCATAACCCAAGAAGGAGGAGCCTCCTTCAGAGCCTTTTCCAGAAATGTTCTTGGGGTGGAGGGGAGATGCATTCCAAAGGTGGGGGAAGGAAAACAGTGGGGCTAAACATGCCAGAATACTTCACATCCGTTACTGCAAATGTGTCCACTGTAGGAGAGGCATTTCAGCTGGGTTCCCAGATCTCAGGGCCAGGCTTTAAGTCTTAGGACTTAGATCCTTTTTCCAGTCCACGGGGCAAGGGGCGCGGGAATCTCAGGGTGAGAGCAACTGCATTGAAAAAGATGCACATATCCATTTTCTTCAAATTGTTAAACTTTGTGTTTATATGAATTGCATATTCTGCACAGCTGTGGTTGATGCATAATGTGTTGTATTTACATCATCAGGGCCTGCCTCCTGTGACATTGCAAAGAATCATTCCCAAGTATCAGATGTGAGCAGTGAAGCTCTTACCTAGCAACCCTCATTTCAACTTTTTAGAACAGAAGGGAACCATATAAAAATCAGGAAACCATCAAGCTATGATGTCATGAGAGGGGGATATGGCCATACAGAGAACCTCAGAAGTCCAGGAGGACTGGATTCAGCCCCAGGGTCTAACCAATCTGCTATAACCAATCCATAAACATTTTAGCAGTTTAACAAGAAGCAGAAGCTAGCATATATTCCTTGAGTTCCATCATTGATTTTTTTATTAACTATTAATAACAGTGCACACTGAATAGTGAATAGCTGTTGCTAATATAATTCTGTTTGGTTTTGCTGCCCTGCCCAAACAGGCAGAGACCCAGGCAATGGTACAATCCAGGGTAGAAGCATGAGCTTTAATTGGAAGGGGAAGATTCTGGTTGATTCTGCCTGAGGTGCATTCACACTGCAGTTAGAGTAGTTTGATCCCATCTTAACCACCATGGCTCCACTCTATGGTATGCTGGAATATAATTTGATCAGGCATTTAGAATTCTCTGCCAGAGACCTCTAATGCTGTAGTTAAAATTTGGGGTGCTAGAGCTCTCTAGCAGATAATTCTAAATCCCTCCCCAAACTACAAGTCCCAGAATTACATAGAATGGAGCCATGGCAGTTACTGTGGTATGAAACTGCCATAAATGTACAATGTGGATACACTCCTGCTGTAATCATGCAGAGTCTTCAGTAGCTTAAAGGAAAAATTTCTGTGACAATGCAAATAAGCTGCAGAGTGGTGTGACTAAAAAAGAGAGGAACACAAGTTCTTTGGCTTTTCACTTGACAAACCACCTCTGATTCATACCAGTTCCTTTTGCATTATAAGAGTCCTGATGAACACAGTGCATAATGAAAGGAGGACAACACAGCTCAATCCACTACCACCACCCCCCGCCACCAACTCCCGCACATACATACACCACACCCCACTGCTGGCAAGGCACTGATCTGTGATTGCCTCTCTCCGAGAAAGGCGATCCATCTTCTTTATAGGAACTATCTACAGCTGGCCCCATCTGCGACATCAAAAATACAATTATTGTAGCCAGAGTCCCCCTTTCCTTTCCAGATTTCACCACAGCTTTTATACTGCTCTGCTAAATTACTCAGCCTCCATCCCTCCCCCTTCATCATGCACACACATGGGACCTTGTGGCTATCCTGTCTCTCATAGCGCAGCTCTGGAATTAGCAAGTGTAATTCAGTAGCACTACTACCCTCTTGCCCAGCCCAGCCCAGAATAAAGAGAAATTGAAATTGATCATTTGCCTTTGTTGGCTAGGCAGTTGGAATTTAATCAAGGAGACATATGAAATTCCACACACTAAAGGGAAAGGAGGAGGAAGGGGGGAATATTAAGAATATGATTTTATCACATAGACATTTTTCTGCTGCCCTTCCAGCAAGTTCTCCAAATGAGAAAACAGACAAAAGTGTCACATTTCTTATTGCTAGACTGCGACAGCAATCAAAACCCAAGCGGTCTCTTTGAAGTGTTGCAACAGGGCAATGATCATTTCCAAACATAGATGCACTTTTGCCAGCTCTCAGTGTGGATGACAACCTTACTGTCTGTAATGCCGGGCACCAGGTGAAAACCCTAAGCCAAGCCTGTGCAATCTCTCCCTATTTATCAATACCTGCCCCTAGGAAATTAATCTCTTTCATTTTTGGAGCTGTCTTTTTAAAATGTTGCTAGGATGAGTGCAGGTTTTATCTCCCTCCTCCAGAAGTTAAATCCTTGAGGGAAGAGGGATATTTCTTGGTAAACGCATGTGCATGGAAATGAAACACTAATGCAGTGGCCACTCCTTCCCATCCTACTCCTCAGTAAACAAGACTGAATTCATTTGACTTGCAGTGATTCTCCAAGTACAAGTAGATCCACTGTAAGAATAAACCTTCTATTGGAAATTCTTAATCTCTACTTTTTTAATAACCTAAACAGCCATAGTTAACCAGCAGCTTTTATAGTTTTTAACAGAAGAGTGTCCATTGCTTTTTTTCCCTTCAAGTAGCTTGTTGTGGCACAACCCTAGACATGTTTGCAGCAGTCTGGTCTAACGTAATTAAGGCTGCAGTCCAACACACATTGGGACTTTGATCTCTGCAGGCATACATAAGATAGCATTGTATTTATGAGTTAACTGCTCTAATGCTCCAATTACAAATTGCACCCTTGGGCTCTTTCATCATATCCAGGAACTTATTTTGCTCTCTCATCCTCTTTTCCTCCTGTACCCCATCCCATGTTTTGTTTGCATGTCTGTGCACGCATGTACACCTACATGCACGTGCACAGTTGAATGCCTAATGTCCAGTCTGTAGAGGAGTTCTCTAGAACTAGGATCACACATTACAGTGAGATATTCTAGCTTGTGCTAATAAAGGTGTCACCCTATTGTTACACTGGATTTTTCCCCTAATTTGTTGTTAACTGCTGTTAAGTTGACTTTGACTTATGGTGACCCTATGAATGAGAGAGTCATCCTATCATCAGCCACCCTGCTCAGGTCTTGGAGATTCAGGGACATGTCTTCCTTGATTGAGTCTATCCATCTGTAATGTGGTCTTCCTTTTTTCATTCTGCCTTCTATCTTACTGAGCATTGCTTTTTCTAGTGAGTCATGTCTTCTCATGATATGGCCAAAGTATGACAGCCTCAGTTTAGTCATCTTGGCTTCTATGGAGAGCTCAGGCTTGAATGAAAGAGAATTTCTCATTTGAATGGAAAATTTTGATTGACTATTTAAATGAAACAGAAGGTGAATTGATGATAATTCAATGATATTAAAATATTAAAATAATAACATGATTTAGTTCCATATAGCATGAGCAAGACATTATTTAATATTAGATTATTTTTTATTGTTACTGTTTTTGGTTAAAGCGTTATGGCATGGTTTCGTTAGAGATTCAAACTGATTACTATTAAATTATTTTAATTTTATTTATTCTAATTTTAGCGTTAGAATATATAATAGAAGATTAATGTGGGAAGATCTAAGAATTTGTTATATTGTTAAGTAAGAATTATTTAGGCAAAAATTTGATAGTATTAAAAATTTAATTATATTATTTTAGTAGTTAAGAGATGAAACTTGTAGAAATTACATAACATTATCAAAGTGCTGAGGAGACAATATAAGGGTAACAATGTACTACTTGGATGAAATGTAATTTTAAAGGAAGGTTAAGTATAATCAATATTTGATGAGCTGTTTGCAATAAGTGCGGGAACTGATTTTTTTTTAATTAGGTGTATTTTTAGTGTTGTTCTTTGATTAATGATAAATTAGTGTTGGGTAGTATTACTATGTGTTGTTTTGTGTTTGGCATGGGATATTGATATAAAAAAATTAAAAAGGCATAATTGTTCCTCTTCATGCTTCCCCCACTCATAAACCAGATTAAAAAAAACACACACACAAGCACTGTGGAAAAAAAAGGAGAGTTCAAGCTTGATTTGCCCTAAGACTCATTCATCTGTCTTTTTAACAGTCCAGGGTACCTGTAGAACTGTTCTCCAGCACATTTCAAATGAGTTGATTTTCCTCCTATCAGCTTTCTGTTGGGAAAAACTTTCTTCATTGCCCAGGTTTCACAACCATATATGGAAATTTGAAATACAATGTACAATTCTAACTTTAGTATTCAATGATATTGGATAACACAATTATCCACATTTTTGGTGTGTTGTATTCTCAGTCAGTCTACTAAGATGCTTTAGAAGTCACAGGTACATCTCACAGCTGTCTCATCACATCGGCTACCCAAAACAGCCACCTCACTCTGTCTAAAGATAGAACCAAGTCTGCTTCTGAGCCACCCCTGTTATATGCCTGCAACATTTTAATGATAGAAGTCAGGAGATGCGTGTATATCCACACTAATCTCTCTCCAAGGACCACTGCCTAAACATGTCTTCCTCTCCCCATATTACACATTTCCAAAAGCTCTTTTCACCTGCTAGATGTTGTATTTATTGTTTGAGTCTGCAACAGCCTGTCCTATACTGGCTGATCAGCACAGATGTCATCCTCTTTAATCAAAGGAGAAACATACAGAAAGAATACTATTTATTTGATACCACCAACAGTAGGACGATCGGCATGTCACTGTCCCGAATAGTGTCTTCCAGTATTCCCATAATCTGCAGAGGACAGAATGCTATAAAACCCTTAACTATAAAGCTATTCTGATGGCTTTACCATACCACTTCTGTAGGCCAATCCTACTCTTAGGCAAAAATGTGACAGCCAGTTCAGGCGGCGGATTTGGGTTGTCATAAAAAGAAAGCAAATGGTTATTTATTAATTTGTTATCACTGTTATTTTTGCTGCCAGGGAGATGAATGGAGGTGCTTGTGGGATTTTGTGCTTCAGGTGCCTAAATTATTCAGTTGGTCTTGAGGCCTAGGTACCATAACATTTGAGTTGGGTGCCTTTGACTGTTCTGCCTCAGGCAACAAAATGTCTTTGGCTGGCCATGTTGCTGAAGGGCTGAAAGGACTTAAGGAGTATCCCACTGGAAAAGGAACAATGTACAAAAGAAAATCAGACACAATCTCATATGATAACTGAGATTTTCATATCTTGGAATTTTCTTTTCTTCCCAGATTTGCCTTTGGAGATACGGCAGGTCAAAGAACATTAACTACTTCATTTCAAAGTGCTGGTTATAATCTATAAAGGCAGACATGACTTGGGAGCTGGGACCTGAAAGGACACAAATGATCCTGCCTAGTTTGTGAAATCCTCAAGAGAGGTCCTTCTCTCTGTCCTATGATCAGCTGAGAGACATTTGGCAGAAACACAAGAGTGCCTTTTTGGCTGCTGATCCCAGGTTCTGGCCCTTGTATGTCAAGGGGTCCAGGCTAGCCCCATCTTTGTTGTCCTCTGCCAACAGACAAAGATATTCTTATTCAAACAAACTATTGGCCTTTGAGCTGACCAGTTTTGCTGGAGTGGGTTTTCACTGGCAATGTCATATCTTAATTTTATTGGCATAGTTCAAATTTATATTCTCTTATGTTTTGATTGACTTGCTTTTACATTTTTATGATAATTTTGTATTTACCTTGCATTTTATTGTTGATAGCCAGTTTGTGCACTGTTTACCAATAAGAAGAAAGAGAGAATGGAAATGCCAGCTTGAAGCTTTTGTACTGGCAAAGAAAAGGTATTATGTTCAGTAGTTTCAGCAGCTCAAAACAACTTGTTTAGCTAAGACTGTGGACTTGCCCCTCAAAAGAAGGGGACAAGATACAAGAGATGACAACATTTACTGCTCTGTTCTTGAAAGCCAGATAGGCAGGATGGCTGGTATGGCACCTAAACATGGAACTTGGTACTCTGTTAAAACATGGCACCTGGCATGACACCTATCTTTCCTTTATGGTTAAACTGCCCCTGATCTTGTATATAGCCAGCCTAACGGTAGAAAGGACAATACGTGCATAAATCTGTTCTTAGGGCTTCTCTAGGGACTCTTTCACACCATACAACTATAGTACAATGATCCCACTTTAATTTCCGTGGCTCCATCCTACGGAATCCTGGGATTGGCAGTGGAGGGGAAGGAACCTTTAGAAACCCTCAGCAAGAATTGTATAAATACCAATATTCCATAGAAAGCAGCCAACTTGGTTAAAGTGGAATCATAGCTCTATCATTGTGTAGTGCGAAAGGGCCTAAGTATCAGGACCGAATGCGGCCACTGAGAGTGCAATCTGAAGGCAGAGACTGGTGTGGAGGGAGAAAGGCTGATGAATCTTTTCTACTCACCCTGAAAGCTAGGGTGCTTGCAAATGGGACTTTCATAGTGCAAACACCTGCCATATTTGCAGAATTTAACAGAGGATCCAGATGTCAGTTTCACCTGTTTTCTGTTTTCCCATCACTTCTTCAGTACTTGTTTCTTAGGGGGTGGAAATCTGCAAAGACAAAATAGCTCCACAATGTCTTTTGAACAGTAAAGCGAGGAGCTCTTTTCCAGAAACCTACATTCCCCCTGTTGGGAGGATGAAGACAAATATTCCTATCTTACCTTTTTCAGAGATATTCATTCACACAAACATGCATGGAAGAGCTCATACTCCATCTCCCCACATAGCAAATCCCCTCCCTTTTACAGGAAGGACACAATATATGAACTCATTCTCCCTTGGGAGGCAGGGAGTATAGAACCATTTTCTATTAAAGGCATTTATAACCTTTCAGATCCATGAGCTCGAGAGGCAGGCGCAGAGAGTCAGTGCATATAAATTGGAATATTTGAAGAAGATGGTGCAATATAAAACAGAGGCAGAGGTTTGGATTTCTGATTCCGCACACTGCCGCCAACATGCATTTCTATTTTCCTTGTGCTTATCTTAGAAAGTCAAAACAGACGGCTAGGCAGTAGGAACAGTCTGGCAATCCTGAAAATGGAATATTATATATGAGAAATATAAGAAAGTGGGTGAGAAAACCATCTTAGATAAGAACAGAGAAGGATTTTTCTTTGCACACATTTCCTACCTCCGCTAGACATTAAAGAAACACAGGGGTTTGCTTTGTCTTTTGAAATATAGGAAATAATAATAATTCCTATAAAATCAAGTGGCTACTGGTCACTACTGGTCAAGAACCACAGCATTGGGCATTTGGCAAAAGTCTTGTTCCAGAGCAACAATCTTTCATCCATTAGCATTCCACTATGACCTCTTACTAATAAGAATACACTCTAATTACCAGAAGGGACTGATGAGGAGCAATACCAAAACCTTGGGAAAGATGGTGTGTGTGTGTGTGTGTGTGTGTGTGTGTGTGCCTATGATGTCAGAATCTCCAGTCAGTATGACCATAGTCCAAAAAAAGTGCCTTTTCCAAAAAGTGCTTGTTTATCACACAAGTCTGTTGTTCTGGGTTGTTCTGTTCGAAAACCACTCCTCCTGTACATGGAAAGGTGTTAAAATGGCAATGTCTTCTGCACCATCACTGCATTTGTGCTTAAGGGACATGGGTTCCCATGGTTGCTTTCTTGCACTTGAGATACAACAATACTGACACTAACAAGTACACCACCCTGTTTGCTCTGCCTCCTGCTCCCTGGTTGTTGTTTTTTTTAAGGTGAGGGAACCATAACTTCAATATTACATGATTGTTTGTTGTTGTTGTTGTTGTGTGCCTTCAAGTTGTTTCTGACTTATGGTGATCCTAAGGAGAACCTATCACACAGTCTTCTGGGTCTGTGTGTGTGTGTTTATGTGTGTGTGTGTGAGAGAGAGAGAGATGTGTCCAAGGCCACCCAGTGAGTTTCCATGGCTGAATGGGAAACCGAATGCTGGTCTCCAGGATCATAGTCAAATGCTCAAACCACTATACCACATTGGTTCTTAGGGTACTGTTAATTGTTATTTCAAGAACAGATTTTTAAATACCCAACAACAGTACATCATACTACAGTACTGAGAGAGCCAAGGCATCAGGTGAGAAAATCCAGGCCAAGAGGAGACTAACACAGTGAAGTTACAATATAACAATGTCCTCAATCTATGTGGAGAGGCGGGATACAAATAAATAAATATAAATATTATTATTATTATATTATATGTGGTAAGTTTCTCGGTCCAGGGCTGGCCCTACCATTAAGCAAAGTATGACAACCCCCTGTAGCAGCAACTCTGGGGTGTCATGAGAGTGGAGCACTTTCTTACTTACTTTGTTATTGCTGTAATTCTACCGCCAAGAATAGAGAGAAGCTCTTTAGGGATTTTCTGCCTCATACTGCCCAAATAACTTTGCTGGGTCAGAAGCAAAGCCGTCTGACTTAAATAACTAGGGGATCCCCTTTGCTGCTCTGCCTCACACTGTGAGCTGGCCCTGCTCCCATCAGTGCCTTTCCAAGGGATTAATGAAGAAAGGGTGCTACTAACTCTGCAGTTGCAAGATCTCCGCTTTGAATTTTGAAGCCTTGGAAGGAGAACCTACAGTCAGGCACAAGACATTTTGCTGCCCAAGGACAGGGCAAGACATCTCCCCATAAACACACATAATTTTACATTCATGAGCAAAGCAGAATAGCAGATCAATTTTACCTCACTTTACTGCCTTGGAACCCTCCAGAGGCTGCATAGACTGCCAAAAATGTCCTCAAACCCACCTCAAAAACAAACAGAGATAATGTTCACTTCTCGTTGTGAAAAATAAGGGTGGGAGTTAGCATTAAAGAATCCCGGGGGCCCTGCAATCAATCCAAAATACAAACTAGTGTTCCAGGAGACTTCCATGGCAGGCAATTTACTTTCTTTGGCTAGGAAAATTGTGACCTAATGAGTAAGAAGGGATTGAGGGCTTTAAAAACAGACTTGGCAGGGCACCTGTGACCCCAGATTCCCACGTTCCCCACCATTACTGTAAGGGGGTGCAGGCCACCACACTCTCCAATATTTCACAGATGAAAAGTGAGATACATATGGTCAACCAACGTCAGGGTGTGGTCAGGATGGTAAAAGTTATTCATGAGGAAGCTAGAAGAGACTATAGCCATTTGCTTTCACCTGAGGACCCTGCAAAAGGTAATATTCTGTCCCCTCCCCTTCTCTTTCCCCCTGCTGAGTTAATGGAAGGCAAGCTACTTTTCCCACTTTGAATTCAATTTGCAGCAATTGAAGCAAACTGAGGACAAGGAAGAAAAGGAGGAGGAGGAAAGAGAAACTAGGACATTTTAAAAGCAGCTTTAAAAAATGAGATGATAGAGGTTGGAACAGTTGGAGGGTATGGGCCATAGATGTGGCACATACGCAGCTCTGTTCTCAACATTTCACTATTGCCTCCTAGCATCCACCACATGTGACAGCTGCCTCACTCAGCTCAAAAGTAAGGCACCCTTGCTTTCAGCCAGAGAGTACTGTAATGTGTTAGAAGGAGCAACACAGCAACAGAAGGGGGCTAATATGAGTTTAGACTATTTGTATGCAGGGATTCTAACACTGCACCACACAAGGATGCAATCTGATATTACAGACACTGAGCTTTCATTTTTGAAAAATAAAGTTTCTAGTCCTTTAGACTGTGAATGTAGCTTTGAAAGGTCAAGCCTGATGAAATCTCAGAAGTCAGTGAGGAGAGAGGAGAAACTGAGTAGGTCTTGTATCACTTAGTGATGGATCTTTTGCCATCTGCAACATAGTTCTGCACAAGGTGGCTTCAAAGACAGAAAAAAAATACAGTAATCCCTCCACATTCGCTAGGGTTAGGTGCACAGGACCCCCATGAAAGCGAAAAAAAGTGAATAACTCTAGGCCCTTCCTAACCATATTTAATACACAAAAACACACGGTGGATTCCTTTGTGGCATCAGGGTTCCTTCACAAGGCAGAAGTGGGGGGCCAGTGGGGTTTACTGCCACCTCCACTGCTGCCCCACACCATTTTTAATTGGAACTTACAAACTCACAGTTTCTTAGTCTTACGAGGCTTGCAATCCCTATTAAAAATGGCATAGGGAGGCAGCAGAGGTGACAGCAAATAAACTGTGAATAATCAAATCTGCAAAAATGAAACTCACAAATGTGGAAAGCTGACTGTATTCAAAACAAGCAAATGTATTTAAATTTTCTCTGTGTGCATATGATATCCAGTGTATAAAGTTCCTGTTTTTCTTGGGGACAAATTTTGAATAGTCCTATCTATGGTTTTGATATTTTTGTAATATACGGGGGTATTTTAAGGAGGAAAAAAGCTTTAAAAAAAAAAGGCTCTTGTTGCACCCAACACAAACTATTCCTTTATACCACAGAAAATACAATTGCAAAAATAATGGGTTTCCCAATACTGAATCAAGTCTAGAACCATATTAGCTTTCTTTTCTTTACAAACTACTAGTCATAAGGGAAAACGTGATATCAGAATGGCTAGCATTTTCTACATAGTGAACAAATAGATTTTTAAAAATTAGCAGGCAAAAACCAATAATTTGGATATCAAAAGAAGTGGATTTTTCTTTAACAACGCAATCCAATGCATGTTTCTTCAGCAGTTATCTGGAAGTAGTAGTGAGTAAACCTTAGCTCAGAATTAAGCTCCACGGAGGTCAACAGGACTCACTCCCAAGTATATAGATGTTATTTCAATGTTTTAATACAAACTTTCAGGGGATATATAACATACAGCAGGACCTAACCTGAAATATGATTTACACACATACATATGACACTACACTGTGCTGAAGGCCATTGTGCTAAAGGGTACCTTTTGGGGCTGGGATTGTCAGTCAGAATTTATAAAAGATCGGCCTGGGGGAGTGGAAAGAGAGAGCTAAGTCAGCATGACACTACCTTGCGGGAGAGCACAAAAGGGATTATTGTCTCTGCCTCCCCAAATCCGCCAACAAGGCAGCCTCTCAGCTCCCCGGCTCCATCATTGCTGGAAGGTGATCGGCCGAGTGTGACAGATGTTTGGACACCATTGTTGTTTTCGCCCCTCCTCACACAAGGCCGCCTTGCTTTGCTTTGCCTCACAGGCTCAGGAAAACTTTCAATCCTCTACCACCCAGCTCTGGCCTCAGTAGACAACAAGAGAGCAGCCCTGAAGTCCTTGCAGCCCAAATCAGTGGCTGACGGGTGCTACACACACACACACACTGCCCAGAACTCAAAGAGATTCTGTTTTTAGAATGGGAAACAAAAAGACAAGTTTGGTCAACCGTCATCTTGCCAAGGATAGACAAAGCCATTACTTGAGGCCTGGTGCTGAAAAGGCACATTACTACTCCGCTCCTGGGTACAAGCACAGCTTAAGCCACTTTTATATATATATATAAAAGATGTATAAGATCATCTGTAGTCCTCCTGCTCCTGCTCCTCCTCCTCCTTTAAAGACTAGGGCCATTTCCACACTAGACTTTTATAGATAGCACTATTATTGCACTTTCAACATCCTATGGAATCCTGGGATTTGCCGTTTAAATTGCAAACCCCAGGATTCCATACGATGTTGAAAGTCGAATAATAGTGCTATAAGAGTGTAGTGTGGAAATGGCCTAGATCTGGAGTGAGGTGAAGACCTAGAACCTTATCACACTACATTATTGTAGCACTATTTTCCATTTTAACTGCGATGGCAACAGCTTGTGGAATTCTGGGATTTTTAGTTTGGTGAGTCCCAAGAGCTTTCTGGCTGAGAAATCTAAATGCCCCTTCCTAAACTGTAGATCCCAGGAAGTTGCCATAGCAGTTAAAGTGGAATGTAGCACTATAACAGTGGCCCTTTCCACACGCAGAAAAAAACCCGCCTGAAAACCCGCTAGGATGGACCTTACCTTCCAGTGGGTAAGTCCGTCACCACGCGGAGCAGCTCGAGTTCGCTGCTCCACACTCCTCGGCGTCCTGCGGCGTCCAAAATGGCAGCTTACGACTGGTGGAGGCTCTCCACCAATCGGAGAAGCTCGCCAGCCGGAAAGCCCGCCCCCAGCAGATTTGCAGGCATGCCCTTGCGCGCGCCTGCAAATCCACACCGGGCGCTGCGACGCAGCTGGACGTGGCTGGACGCCCCATGCCTTTTAAAAACCATATAAAAAGTGGTTTTTAAAAAGCACGTGGCACCACCACTTCCGGTCGCCCTAGCGCGGATTGGGGTGTGGAATTACAGTAAAGTAATCCGCCCCAATCCATTTTACGGTGTAGACGACCTCCGTCAGAGGTCGCGCTACGCCGTTTTAATACCCCCGTGTGGGAAGGGCCAGTGTTGTGCGATAAGGACCCTAGAGTCAAATTCTCTTCCTCCTCACATATTTCTCAGTGTATCATACTTCATAAGGCTGTTGTAAAGATCAACTTGGAGAGGGAAGTTGTTGTTTTATGCATTTTGATCCTGCCTTTTCTCCCAACAGTGGAATTCAAGGCAGCTAACAAATTATTAAAACCAATACAGATTAAAAACATAAGGAATACATAAATATGAATAATTTGAACAAATTAAACAAATTACAGTAAAGAGTTAAAACCTTGAATTAAACAAAATACAGTATAGAGTTAAAACTTTAATTCACTGGAGAAGAAATCAGGATATCCGTGGAATCAATAGTGGGGAAAGATGTTTTTAATTCACATACTAGCCAATTGCTTTTCACCATGACGAAAGAGGTATTTGTGTCTATGTGTGAAGGCAAAACTTGTAGACATCCCTGTTGTGTGTGCATGCACGTCCACACAAACACAGATGTATCTCTGAACACTACACCACTCTGGGACAATTACCAAGGGAGGGCAAGAGGGCTGGTGTTACTCTTATGGTGTGTAACAGTTCACTTTCCAGCCTGAGTGTGGGTGGCAAATAGTCACTTACCGTACAAGTGAGGAAATGAAGAGATAACACACAGATACCCTGTGGTGAGAGCCAAAAGTACTCACTAGCCTCTGCCAACCTCAATAATTAAGAATCAAGCCTGCTCCTGACTTCACAGCCTTACCATTTTGTCTGGAAAGCCCTGTAGTGCAGGTATTCTACAAAACTGCATCAGTTTCATACCACTTAGAATTCTGGGATTTGTAGTTTGAGGTACTAAAGTTTCTCTGTTGAGTTCTCTCTGATCCTGTCATTCAGGGGAGTACACTGGGCCAGTTCTTCTGTTTCAGTCCAGTCCGTAAACCATCAGCTGCCAGTCCACAGGAAGTTTCCAGTTAGGAGAGAAACAGTTGGAGTGAACAGGCACAACTAAGGTACCAGTTCCTAGCATTTTAGAACAAAAAATATTGGTAGTCCCCCACCTCAGATAGCATGGGAAGCACTGAACCAGAGTTGTCTCTAGCAGACCATTTTAAGTCCCTCACCAAACTACAAATCACACGATTGCATCTGCATTTAAAGTGTTATCAAACTGCTGTAATATCAAATCTAACATGTCAACTGGCAACAACTGTTTCTTTCTCTCCTGGAATGTTTCTGTACAGCAGAGCTTTCCAGATTTTTCAAGTTGGTGACATACTTTTTAGACATGCATCATTTTGTGACACGGTAGTTCAGTGAGAAATTCAGTAAGTGGAGGCAGCCCCTCCACCTGGTCCTGGCCCATTGCTGCCACCCTTGCCAGGGTCTTCCTTAGCTCAGGGCAGTGGGGACGGAAGAGGCAGCCCCTCCACCCAAGCCTGGCTCACCACTGCCCTTCCTGGGGTCTTCCTTGGCCTGAGGTGGTTGCAGTGGGGACGGAAGAGGCAGCCCCTCCAACCAAGCCTGGCCCACTGCCGCCACCCCCACCTTCACCAGGGTCTTCCTTGGTCCAGGGTGGCAGAGGCAGCCCCTTCACCCATTATGTTCACACAACGCACCTACACACTGCAGCTGACACACTAATGTGTCACAACACACAGTTTGGACAGGTCTGCTGTGCAGGCACCAGCAGCAGTTGGTTCAGGGACTGGCACTGATCCATGGAGCAGTCTACTTTGCTAGCACTGATGTAGATCACTCCAGGGCCATTTCCTCTCTACACTATTATAGTGCTATTCTTCCACTTTCAACATCCTGTGGAATTCTGGGATTTGTAGTTTATTGAGGCCAAAGAGTTCTGTGGCTGAGAATTCCAAAGGCCTCCCCCTAAACTGCAAGCCCCAGGATTCCACAGGATGTTGAAAGTGGAATAATAGCACTATCACAGTGTAGGGTGGAAACGGCCATAGGTTAGAAGAGGCTTCAGCAGTTTTCTATTGCCTGAGCCTAATGGAAAGATTTCACACCCTCTTCTCCTCCTGCTGAGTTAAGTGAGTACCAATTACTTTTGCATGTTGAGCTCAGTTTGTAGCACGTGAAATAAGCTGAGAATGAAGGGGAAAGGGGAAGGAGGAGAGAAAAACTGGGACATTGAAAAGGCAACTAAAAAAGGAGGATGACAGAAGATTAATCTTTACTGTCTCTGCCAAATCAGGACAGTTGGGAGGTATGCCATTTATGTTTGGATTCTGACCTAAAGAGAGGCACAGAGCCTCAGATGTGAGAGCCCTGAGTCTCAGACCTTCATCTCCAATTCTCAGAGGACAATGAAGGAATCACAGAGCAAGAGCAGTGCCTTGAACATTGTGCTTAGGTCTGCATATATTTTCCTCATTTATACTAGACTTGATGTTTTTTGTTGTCATTATTGAATGGTGCTTTCTGTGCAATCGTGGTTGATACATCATGTGTCACACTTAATGACATCACCAGGGGTAGCCCCTTATGACTTCACCAAGGCCCGCCTTCTGTGACATCACAAGAAGTCATCCCTAAGCTAGCCCTATAAGAAACTGGCTGTCAAATCCCTGTCCAGGCTATAGAAACACAGGCCCTTTCCTCACGCAGCAAGGGAAACACTCCCTGCCACTACTCACCGGCTTTTTGGTGGGTCCGAGTGAGTCTGTCAGGACGAGGAGCAGTGCGAGCTTGTCGCTCTGCACTGCTCCAGTGTCCAAAATAGCGGCTTCCAGTTGGTGGAGGCTCTCCACCAACCGGAGAAGCTCGCCAGCCTAAAGCCCACCCCCAGCCGATCTGCAGGCACACACTAGTGCACACCTGCAAATCTGCACCGGAGCGCAGCGACGGAGCGACACGGGGTCACTCGTTTTGTACTTTTTAAAAACCTTTTAAAAGAGGTTTTTAAAAAGCACACTGCGTGACCAGTTCCAGTCACTCCAGAGTGGACTGAGGTGAGGAACTACAAAAAGTAGTCCGCCCCAGTCCACTCCACAGTGCAGAAGACCTCCGTTTTAATAGGCCGGTGCAGAAAGGGCCACAGTGAGTGAGGAACTGACCCTCTCAACCTCAGAGGAAGGCAAAGGCAAATCCCCTCTTAACAAATCTTGCCAAGAAAACCCTTTGATAGTTTTGCTTTAGGGTCTTCATATGTCAGAAACAACTAGAGGATGTACAACAATGAACAATATGTCTCTGATCACCAGCTGCTGCAGAAGAGGAGTCATAGAGCTGGAAGAGACCCCAGGGGCCATCCAGTCCAACCCCCTGCCATGCAGGAACACACAACAAAGCATTCCCAACAGATGGCTATCCAGCCTCTGTTTAAAAACATCCAAAGAAGGAGACTCCACCACATTCCCAGGCAGCGTACTCCACTGTCAAACTGCTCATGAAGAGCAGAGCTTGAAGTGAGCTTGCCCCCAAACAATCTGGCTGGCTGGTCAGCCATTGCTGGGAAAAGAGGATGATGGACTTGACAATGCAGACGTCTGGCAGCATTGTCCTTGATGGAGGCTACCTCTCTGTGTCTGTGTGTGCAATAATATAAAACACTTCCAGATTTGAATAGCCCTGGGCGATCCTTCCAGCCTCACCTTTTGTTCCCTCTACAAGTGTCGACCCCATAACCTTTCATCCCCCTCTGCCCTTGGACTGCCTCACCCTGTCCTGTCCCTTGGGTGCTTGGCCTCCCCCCCAGATCTCTCAGTGGGAAACGCCCCTCAAACAGCAGCCCCTTATTCTCCAGAGCCCTCTCCATCCGAGGCTACAAATCAGGCCCAGCAACACCTGTGGAGGGCCAGAGGAAGGGAACTCAGCAGGGCAATCTCGGAGGGCTGGGGAACCTGACCTGGCATCCCAGCACCTCTTCCACGAAGAAGGAAATGGGGGAATATTGATGGGGGGCAAGGTCCAGGCCTTGCTCCCACCTTCCCAGCAATCAGTCCAGGGTGCGAGGATGGACAATGTGAGCTCAGAGATCAGCCTGGCCCTCTTTCACAGCAGCCCCACCCACCCTCCCAGCTCTGCAAATCCCTTCAAAAATTTATGTCCAGGACATTGTCCTCTACAAAGAGGCTACTGTATGGGTTGAAGAGCTCATTAAAAAGGCAATCCGATGCGACCAGTGGACTCCCCTCCCCCTCGTAAATCTGTTAGTCATGCTAAATGCTTGCAGGCAGCAGTCTTTCCATGCCGTGCTCACATCCCTGCTGCCACCGCCTTCTCCTGAAGCAACCAGGCAATGAGGCTTTGATTCATAGCAGAGGGAGGCCAGAGTGGACCACTTTTGTTATACAGTATTATTCATGAGCAATGCGGTAGAGCCCAGAAGAGCATGCATGCATGTGTGTGTGTGTCTTTCAGCAGACTGTTTCTACCCATCACTGTCATGACAGGCTCCATTCCGCCTGGGTTTTTTTTAGGAATATTGTCAGGATTGGTCAGCCTGGCTTGGGGGTCCCTCAAGTTCCAGCCAACTGGGCAAACTAAAATCCTCGACATTAAAAAAAAAATCAGAAAGATATCAGGTGGAATGGGGGAAATGACAACTCAGAGTACACATGATAGAGCAGCTTTCCTCATCCTGAGGCCTCCAGGTGTGTTTGGACTACAACTCTCATCATGATGGGAGATGTAGTTCAACATATCTGGAGGGCTGCAGGTTGGGAAAGGTTACGAATGATGAAAGAAGTGTATAAAGTTGTAACTGGAGTGAGGCCTGTCTTGCTGAACTGACATGTTAACATGCCAATAACAAGCAGGTTTCTTGACTCCTCTCCCAGTCAGCCTCAGGCATCTCAATGTATTGCCTTAGGGTTCATCCAGACAACGCTCAGTTGTGAGACTGCATAGTGAAACAAATTTGCAATAATGAAGTGACTGTTTTGGGAAAGCATTTCTCCCACTGTCAAGCTGGTGTTGGGATGGCATTTCCCCACCCATGCTGCTTGAGATGTGTGTATGCGGGAGCTTGTGCAGGAGGGGGATGCATGCCATATACAGATGAGAATGTGCATCTGGCATTCACAGAACAGGCTGTGAACCGAGCAGAGCCAGACTCAGCATTTGGTGTTTTGGGGCAGCTGTCAGTGGCTCAGAACCATTGCAGTGCTCTTTACTGATTGGTGTCCCTTTGAAAAACAAGAATCCTGTCTGATGCCTTGTCTAGCACCACTGGGAAGGGGGATCTAGCTGCTGTTTCCATTTTCAATAATGCTCTACAGTGGCAGGACAACAGCAGCATTGTGGGCAATGTTTGGAATAGCAATCCAACAGTAGAACATAGTCTTTCCCATTTAAATCCCTTCCCCCAGCTTCCGCCAAAGTCCTTTCAGAATTGCATGAGTCATAATCCATTTTTTGGAGAGACTTCACCTCCCAAGAGTTGACACCTGGGACATGATTATAGCATGTCTTGGCAACACATTTGTATCTGGTAAACAGCTTTCTCAAGCTCTTGTTTTGGTTTTTTGTTTTGTTTTGTTTTTTTGCAATACTGCATTCAGATGTCATCCATGGGTAGTATTCTTGGGTAATATCATTCAGGGTAGTATTCTCTAGTAGACTTTTGTTGCTACAGTGTTTAAAAAAATTTTTATTATGTGTGTTTACTTCTTAGCTCTATTGAGGTCTATATTTCTAATAACCAAGGACCTGTTTTGGAATTTCTACTCTTTTATATCACTCCTGAAAAACAGTATATTTTAAGGATGTGCAACATTCTATAATTTACAGCTATAATCTATAATCCACTGGCAAATAAAACATGTAAAAGTATGTAATGGCTTCAAAATCCTTAGAAATTTTTAAATGAATTAATGAGTCACCTCATGTATCAAACAAGTAAGTCAAGTCAAGCCCTCTCTGAAAATAACTGAAATAAGATATTTCTCCTGCACTCAACCAAAAGACAAATGAATGGTCCTCGAGTAAATCAAGCCTAAACTCTTCCTAGAAGCTAGGATGACTAAAACTGAGGCTGTTGTACTTTGACCATATTATGAGAAGATATGACTCACTAGAAAAGACAATAATGTTTGGTAAGGTGGAAGGCAATAGGAAAAGAGGAAGACCACATTACAGGTGGATAGACTCAGTCAAAGACATGTCTCTGAATTTGCAAGATCTGATCAGGGCGGCTGGTGATAGGGTGGCTTGGGGTGGGCTCTCATCCACAGGGTCACCATAAGTCCGTTGACTGGACAGCAGTTAACAACAACAACCAGAAGAACCCCACTCTCTCCCCTTTTCACAGAAAAAAGTGAGGAGTAATTTTTAGCATAACTTTACACTCATCACTTGTAGTTAGGCCTGCTATGTCCCTTATGCTCGCTGGATTCTTTGAGACACAAAGGTTTTCTTAAAAATGAATTCCAGTTATTTGTGAACTTCTTCCACAATCACTGTTTTCCATAGATAAATTGATGGAATTTTGTCTGTTCAATGGATACTAGCCTTTTTTACTTCTTCCTCTTATTGACTAGTCTCTGCTTTAAAGCATATACAACAGGTTGGATTTTTTTTTTTAACAATGCAGCATTTGATGCTACAGAATTAGCAGCTAGTGGGTGACACCATTGCTGGTTCATCCAATCACATGGTTAAGTTTTCAGCATGAAAGATTTTCTATGTTGTTCCTTTAACTATTTGGATGCTGAGCCATTTAATTTTTAAAAAACATTTTTAAAACATAAATCAAACAAATACTAATTCCACAAATTGTACCATCTAGAAAGGATCATTGAATAAATCATAAATAAATAAACACGAGGTCCCATTTAGCAAAGCCCAGGTCATCAAAATTAACATCAAAATCCATATTTCATTTAGTGCGCTGAAAAATACCCCCATATCACATTCAAGACTTCTTGTCTCACTTTTCCAAATGAATTTACTTTATTCCAATATCTAATGCAGGGACAAGCAACTCAAGCACAGGCAAGAGTCAAATTTCTTATAGACCCCTTCCACCATGTTGCAGTTTCCCCAAAACCAGCTGAAAACCAGGTGATTTCCTGATCCAGAAGCCAGCTTCAGTTTCAGCTTCTGGGTTTCTATGGTATTACAGTTGGATTCTTAAAACAAGTAATCTGTTGCTCCTGGGAGCCACTAAAAGCAGAAATCCATACCCTACAACTGCCTAAATGTGACAGGGACAGTCCTTATCAATCCGACTTTTTCAGCTGCTTTCCACAGCATCATAGAATCACAGAGTCATAGAATCATAGAGTTGGAAGAGACCACAGGGGCCATCCAGTCCAACCCTCTGTCATGGAAGAATTGACATCAAAGCACTCCCAAGAGATGGTCATTCAGCCTCTGTTTAAAAATCTCCAGACTCCACCACATTCCGAAGCAGCATATTCCTCTGCTGGACAGCTCTGACCATCAGGAAGTTCTTCCTTAGGTTTAAGTAGAATCTCTTTTCCTGTAGTTTGAATCCATTGCTCCTTGTCCTAGTTTCTGTAGCAGCAGAAAACAAACCTGTTGTTACTGCAGTTTAGGCCTCCTTGGAGATACCCCTAGATATCACTTTGATATCAATAATTTGGCTCTCTTCCACCACCCCTCTCCACGTGTTTGTGAGGTCCCTGGACAAGCACAGAACTAGGCTCGGCCACTAATTGCTGGACATTCCTTTCTCCACCCAGGCAGGCCAGAAATAGCCAGATCACCGCTTTAGGAGACCTCTCGGCAAACACTCTCATTATGTATGCACGCTGTTTACAAAGAACTCCCTGCCCCGAGCAGGCACACTGGCAAGCTGAATACTCAACTGCCAAGCACTGAGCATTTGCATACTGTCTACCTCTTTGTCAATTTGGACTTAACTCAATCATGCTAAATTTTGACCTTTCCAAAGCTTTGTCCTGCACCCGAAACGTATTGTCTTCCCCAAGTATGGCATGGCCTGCAGTTACATTTCTCCCTGTAAAAACCCCTGATTCCGAGACCATCCTTGAATCGCTCCCGGGTTCCAGATCGCCTTGCTGCTGCTTTGCTTGGTGAGCTTCCCCTCAGCTCCACGTGCTGAGATACATTGAACCCCAGCATCACTCTCTATCTTCTTTCCGGGCTTCAGGAACAGATTTCGTACCACCCGAATCCACTATCCCTCTGAAAATCCCACTATCATACTCATACCTTTATTTTCCTTAGTTATCTGTGTGCGTGTGTTGCTTACATTGTGTGTCTGTATTTAATAAAGATTGTTCATTTATTTCCAACAGTTTGCTTCTTGACTTGGCCTGACCCCGTAAACATTGGGTTACAAGATCCTGCTGCGTTACCCTGCCTCTCGTAGTGCCAACCAGTGCTCTTGACTAATATCCCCATCTTGTGTCACTGTAAGGTTATTTAGGTGTACCTCCCAGGACCCCCAGTAAACAGGGTAACACTGTTCCCACTTTGATATTGACAGCCTTTCAAATACTTGAACATGGGTATCATGTTCCCTTCTCTTCTGCAAACTAAACATACCCAGCTCCTGAAGTCGCTCCTCATAGGGCATGCCTTCCAGACCCTTCACCATTTTGGTTGCCCTCCTCTGGACATGTTCCAGCTTGTCAAAGTCCTTCTTGAAATGAGGTGCCCAGAACTGGACAAAGTATTCCAGATGAGGTCTAACCAAACCAGAATGGAGTGGTACTATTACCTCCCTTGAACTTAGACACCATACTCCTGTTGATGCAACCAAGAATCACATTGACTTTCTTGACTGCCGCATCACACTGCTGACCCATGTTCAGCTTGTGGTCCAACAAGACTCTTAGATCCCTTTCACATGTACTATTTATCCAGCCACGTGTCCCATATCCTGTATTTGTAAATTCCATTTTTTCTGCCTAAGGGTAGGATCTTACATTTCTCTCTGTTGAAATTCATTTTGTTAGCTTTGACCCAGCTCTCCAATCTGTCAAGGTCATTTTGAATTTTGATCCTATCCTCTGGCATATTAGCAACCCCTCCCAATTTGGTGTCATCTGCAAATTTGATCTGCATGCCCTCTATTCCTTCATCCAAGTCATTGATGAAGATGTTGAATAGCACTGGGCCCAGGACAGAACCATGTGGCACCCCTCTAGTCACTTCTCTCCAGGATGAAGAGAAGCCATTGGTGAGCACCCTGTGGGTCTGGCCGGTTACAAATCTATCTAACAATAGCACTGTCCAGCCTGCATTTTACTAGCTTCTTTACAAGAATATCATGGGGAACTTTCTCAAAGGCCTTACTGAAATCAAGATATGCTACATCCATAGCATTCTCTTCATCTATCAAGCTATTGATGCAACCAAGAATTGCTTTGGCTTTCTTGGCTGCCGCATCACATTGCTGACTCATATTCAGCTTGTGGCCCATGAGGACTCCTAGATCCCTTTCACACGTACTATTATCCAGCCACATGTCCCACATCCTATATTTGTGCCTTCCATTTTTTCTGCCTAAGTGCAGGACCTTACATTTCTCTCTGTTGAAATTCATTTTGTTAGCTTTTGTCCAGCTCTCCAATCTGGTGAGGTCATTTTGAATTTTGATCCTGTCCTCTGGCATATTAGCAACCCCTCCCAATTTGGTGTCCTCTGCAAATTTGATCAGCATGCCCTCTATTCCTTCATCCAAGTCATTGATGAAGATGTTGAATAGCACTGGGCCCAGGGCAGAACCCTGTGGCACCCCACTAGTCACTTCTCTCCAGGATGAAGAGAAGCTATGGGTGAGCACCCTTTGGGTTCAGTCAGTCAACCAATTACAAATCCACCTAACAGTAGCATAGTTTAGATTGGATTTTACTAGCTTGTTTGCAAGAATGTCATGGGGAACTTTGTCAAAGGCCTTACTGAAGTCAAGGAATGCTACATTTATAGCATTCCTTTCATCTATCAAGCTTGTAACTCATCATAAAAAGAGATAAGATTAGTCTGGCATGATTTGTTTTTGAGAAAACCATATTGACTTTTTTTTTTAAAATTAATGATTACGGCATTGTTTTCTAAGTAATTACAAACTGTTTAATGATCTGCTCTAAAATCTTTTCACGTATTGATGTCAGGCTGACTGGGTGATAATTATTTGGGTCCTCTTTTTTTCCCTCTTTGAAGATAGAAACAACATTTGCCCTCCTCCAGTCTGCTAGAGATCTCCCAGTTTCTCTCTCTTCCTCCCACTTTCCCCCTTTGCCTTCAGCTTGCTTCAGTAGCTGCAAACAGAGTTCAACATGCAAAAAGTAGTTTGCCTTCAATTTACTCAGCAGCAGGGAGGGGTAGAGAAGGCGCAATCTTGCCCTTTCCATTAGGCTCAGGCAAAAGCAAACTGCTGCAGTCTCTCCTAGCTTCTTCATTAATAACTTTTGTTCCAATGTTGCTTGGCCACATACATCCCACTTTTCATCTGTGAAATGTAGCAGGATAATGGAAATCTACCTACATCATTTGGGCAATTTCACACCCCAGAAATGTTTTTTGGGGGGAAAATGGGGAGTTGAAGGGGCAATGGCAGGCAGTTGGAGGCAGCTAAAAAGGGGTTGAGTCACATAGTGGACTATACTTTCTCCCCTCTCTCTCCATGTAACATCAGATGTTAATTCTACAAACATTGCTTCACTGCCTTTAATCTCTCCAACTTTTTTTTCTATTACGTGAATTAATTGAAACATAAGTGCTGTTTGCCACAATCCTCTCTGCTATTCCGCTGTTAAAGGAAGTGTCTGTTGTTTCTAAAGGCTGGAAGGAACCAAAATGCTGCCATTATAGTAATAAGTTTAAAATGTTTCTTTCCACTGATCACATATTTAATTTTGCCAAGTGGAGAGATGGACTGATTTATAGGAATTCACTCCATTATCTCATTTATACATTTCTTTAATTTAAATATAAAACAGCCATCATCATGACCAAACAAGCACCACTATTACATCACCAATGGATTGTGTGCTTGATTCCAAATATCTACTCAATCATAACACAAAAGAATAGCATCTAACAAACAATTTCTCCAGCCACCGCATCCAAAGTAGCATGACCTTCCTAGAGAAAGCAAGCTCTGCTAGTTATCTTTGTGTGTGTGTGTATATATATGACTTTGTCTCTCAACTTAAAGTGGCCCCATTTCATCATAGGGAATTGAGGAAATGGTTCTGCCATTCCCTTCTGCTGAAATATAGCCTCCAACACTTGGTATTTGTTGGTGATCTCCCATCCAAGTACTAACCAGGGCTGACCCTGCTTAGGTGCCAAGATCAGAAAAGATATTGTGCCTTCAGAGTATTTAGGCCATAGCAACTCTTCATTTAATGGTTTTTTTTAACCTCTTCCAGTATTTTTGAATGACAGCTGCTTATGTAATTTTCAGGTAGCCTTGATAGTTTCTTAGGTGCTATGAGAAATTCCCACCTGTCATGAGAAGAAAGTGACAGACAGCAAATTCAAGAGCAAGGAAGTTTATTGAAAGAAAGCAACTGTGCAGTTGGGTGCACTTAAGATGGGAAAAAATGGTGAACCCCAAGTAACAAACAAAGCTTTTATACTTTAGGAAGCTTATCTACTATATAAAAGTCAAAGTTTGTGAGAAAGTTTGTCTGTTTGTCTGCATCAGGCAGGCACAGGCCTCATATGATTCACTGGCTGTGAAGAGTCTATGGAATCCTGGGGTTTGCAGTCCAGAGAGGGGCCTTTAGAATTCTCAGCCAGAGAGCTCTGGAGTTGCTATGGAGATGAGGCCTAGCATCAAGTCCCCTCACAAACCAAACCTCTCTATGTTATCAACTCTGAATACAGACTGGATTGGGGAATATGGGCAAAAGTTACATGTACTGAAGAACATAGTTTGGGGAATTAGAGACACAGGATGTCAAATCTGTGTATTTCAACTGCATCTAACTCCTAACGTAAGGTAAGGTAATTCCTAAGGGATTTCTAACAAGAAATCTAATTCTAATTACCTATGAGAAAATAAAAACCCAGGCAATGCCAGGTAAATATGCTGGTCTTCTCTATAACTGCTTGGCTTAAAAATGCTTTACATTGTGCCTGCCATATATGCAGGGGTTCCATTCCAGGGACCTCCATGTAAAACAAAAACCATGAGTGTTGCATCTCATTGTAGTCAATGGATGCAATGTACATGTGCCTGTGCACACACAGGCACGTGTCCATCGCATCCATTGACTATAATGGAAGCAACACTTCACACAACCTCACGTTCATGTGTGCAGAGATCGCTCCACAAGAGGGCGCACAGTATAAGCAGGAAGAGAAAGCAGTGAAGCACCTGCCTCATTTTCTCACCCCTCCCTTGCTGGCGTTCTGTTTAATAAGCCCTACCAAATTTGTCAGTGAATTTTGGAATGTAACTTCTTATCTTTGTGCCGTGTTCCAAAGAACTCCCTGGCAGAGTTCCCTGAACAGACAATAGAGGATTCATAGTACTCAAGGACTATAAAGCCCTGCATGCTCAACAGCAAACTAAAACACAGCAGGCTTAAGAAGTTTCTTATCACATTAGGTGCCAAAAGACAAGGTAAGAAATAATGATGCAAATTACAGTGATGGTTTGTAAGCTGCCCTGAGATCTCTTAATATAGGGCAGGATATCAATATGTTAATTAACTAAATAATTAATTAATATGTTGGTGGTGGTAATGAGGAGGAAGAAGAGGAGGATTTTGATGGTGGCAAGTTAGGAGAGAAAAAGGTTCCCTGTTAATCTCTTCCCTCCTTTTTTTTCCTGTTACGAACATGTTGCGGCCCTGAATATGCTAAAGCATCCTGTTAGTTACTCTTCCAAAGAGAAGACACGGGAGCTCCAGTATTCCTGCACCAGCTGCAGGAAGGTGGATGAAGGATCTCCATCCAGCCTGCTGCTCTTTGCTCATAACCCAGCCCTGACCTGGTGCTTAGGGGGATGAGGTTAGAGGAGACACCTCCAGGGACCTAAATCAATCCTCCAACTTCCCTTTCTGCCTGAATTATAGTGTCCTTTTTGTGATGGTGATGACCAGGCTCTGAAGGGCAGCTGACCCCAAATAAGACCACCAGACTTGTTGTTTCCACCACACCCTGATCAGAAGGTGAAAGAGCAGGTCTCTAATTCTTGCAGAGTCACTGAAGGCACTCTGAGCTTTGTCTAGAGGACAGTGTTGTCTTGCATTACTGGCAGGTGTGAGGGGGATAAGGGACCTAAAGGCGGCTAATAAATTCCAGACTTTGGCCAGTGAATCAACATTACTCTGTGATCATTTAATTTTTCTGGATGCTAAAGATCTTTCCTTTGAGTACAGCTGCACACACATATTGCACACACCGGTATCAAGAAACAACAGCTAAGAAGAAAAGAATCATATAATACAGGATACAAAAGGAAGTAGGATTGTACCTTTTCGCTGATATACAGATTTGCTGGCTTTTAAGGTCACTAATCTCTTCATCAGGTAATCTCTTCATCAGGTAGTGTGTGTGTGTATGCGCGCGTGCGTGCGCGTGTGCTGAAAGCTTTCCTAAACTCACTTCTGGGTAAGGGAAGACCTGGATGTCCACTGGGAGGCAATACAAAAATATTGTAAACAAACAAACAAACTTAATATAAAGCTGACTGTTCTCCTGCCTCTCACCATCACTTCTTTCTGCCACCGTTGCTGCTGTGTGCCTTCAAGTAATTTCCAAGTTATGGAAGCCTTCAGGTGAATTCTGTCATGGGGTTTTCTTGGCCAGACTTGTTCAGAGGGGGTTTACCTTTGTCATCCTCTGAAGCTGAAAGAATGTGATTTTTCCAAGGTCGCCTGGTGAATTTGCATAGCTGAGCAGGAATTCAAACCCTGATTCCCAGAGTCCTAGGACAACACTCAAACCACTACACCACACTGACTCTGTTTGTTGCTCTTACTTAAATTTTAAAAAAAGCGGTTTCTTGTGTTACATTGCCTTACTCATTCATTTTTCATTGCTTAAAAAAATTCAGAATTTTAAAGGGAGTACCATAAAGCTTGGAAAAATTTTCTTCACAGTAATTTTAAAATGCCTTTAAACTCTAACTTTAAAAGTTGATAGAAAATGTTGCTCACCCCAAATTATTTTATATCATTCCCATATACTATGTTGCTTTTGAAATGGAACTTTTTTTTGCTGCTTTCACCCCCTCAATTAAAACTTACAAACAACTGCATTATATTTAACTTTTACTTCCAGATTTTGGGAATACCTTCAGTCAAAATGGAAATAAATCTCAGCCAG
This sequence comes from Ctenosaura bakeri, assembly GCA_948474755.1. Lineage (NCBI taxonomy): Eukaryota > Metazoa > Chordata > Lepidosauria > Squamata > Iguanidae > Ctenosaura > Ctenosaura bakeri. The sequence goes on from CAOLHI010000693.1 coordinate 561,921, forward strand.
AGTGGAGAAGACTGTGGCCAGGTGACCTCTGTGTGGTTGCTCGGTCTGATGTCCAAGGGCTCATTGATGATGGGCAACTTCAAGGCCAGCCTCTGCTCTGCCTGCTTTACAACTTGTTCTTTTTCAGTTGGACTGGACAGCTCTGAGAACAGAGGATGGACACATCAGACAGCTCTTCGAACAGAGGCCTCCGTGAAGCTGGGCACATCAGGGGCAATCTGCTGATGAAAGGATCCAATCATTTAGGTGAGTATGAAAAACTGAATGCTCCTTCCTTCTGACCATGAACATTCCAAGAAAGACCAGCCCACTGAGATAGTATTTGAGCATTGCCAGGTATGCTTGCTGTACCTGTGAGTCCAGAGAAGTTAGGCAGAGGGGACCCTGTGCCCCATAACCACTCTCCTTTTTCATAGAGAAGCAGTTACTCCAGCACATGGGAATTGGGAGTTCTTGATCCATCACAGAAAACCAAATCTTTCTGTCTCTCCATCTCACACAGCCCTAGTTCAATGGCGCAGCAAACACATTCTGTCTGTTCCTTAGACACAGTGACCATGCTGTCTCCTCACCAGTAACGAGGTGGATCCAACTGCCCCCCATAGCTTCTGTACATAGAGTGAGGGGTGGAGGCACCATCTTACCCTTTGCCTGAGGCAGCAAAATGTCCTAGGCCAACCTTGATATCTTTCTCATCAACCATACAGTCCAGCTTGCTTTTAAATCCCAAACAGTAAAGTGTACCCCCTCACCACTTTTTTCTTTTTCTTATAATAACAGCAATCCACTGCATTCTTGCCTGTTATTTATGCTCTACTCTGGAGATAAGCAATCTGGTTATTTATTTTTAGTTACATTTATAGTGAACCTTTCAGCTGGAATGTGAGATATGGTAATGTATATCACAAGTAGAGTAATCAGTATTCATAAGCAGGAGGTGAGCAATAACTAGTCCCACAACACTCCCCCCGACACCCGCAGAGTCTAACAGATAAATAAATCAAGCTTAGTATTCTTTAATAAAGAATATGGAGTAGATTTACTTACAAATATTAAGGATTCATAATATCTCATGATGAAAGCCTTTGTGACATATGTTCTTCAAATATGAGGAGCACAGAGAGCAAACTACAGAGTATAACATAGAAAATGAACAAACAGAGAATGAACAAACTCAGATTAACTGCAGATTAATTTATGCAAGAAGAGAGTGGATGTGGCTAAAACCAAAAAACAACAAACAAAAATAATGATATGCCTAAACTCTTAGAAAGACATGCAAACTAGCAGCTACTGTGTACAATCAGCCCTCCATATCTGCCGATTCTTTATCCATAGATTCAACCAACCACATCTTGAAAACATTTCAACAACAACAACAGCGCTTTCCTCTAATAAGCTTGAGGTGCCACACATAGTTCATTTCCTTCCCTCACAACAATCATGTGGGGAAAGTCCAGCTGAGAGAGAGTAACTGACCTAAGGTCACCCAGTAAATGTCATGGCTATAATGGGGATAAATCTTGAGTTTCCCAAGTACTACACCATTACTCTTAAGCACACATTGTTCTTGTAGCAGGTCTCACTCTGACCATTGGGCACACTGTCTGGAACTGGTGAGAGTTCTAGTCACCATCACACACACACACACACACACACACACACACACACAAAACATTGGAGGATACCAGGTGCCCTATCTCTTCTCTAGAAGCAACAAATTGATATGTCAAAACAGTGATAAATGAGCTTATCTTACAGCAAAGCTAAATATAGTAGAATTATTTTTGATGCTGTTGTGAAAATGGATGTCAGGCAGCACACCACAGTTACTACACACAGTGTGTGTGTGTGTGTACACATGCATGTGTGTATGTGGTCAAGGTTGATGCTCTTGCAAGGTTGATGCTCTCGCTCTTGTCAGGGTTGATTTACTCAGACAGAGGCAAGCCTTTTGAGCTGATACATCCAGAAAGCAGCACCACAGCAAAAACTCCAGTCACCAGCAATAAGCAGGAGCTGTGAGCTCTTCTTATGAGGTTTCACTGACCTCATAGGGCCCCACAAGGGAAGCTTCAGGAAGAGGGGTGTGCAAGGAAGACATACAGGAAGCTGGGCAAGCAACATGAGTAGTACAGCAGCCACCCCAAGTAGTTAATGTAGGAGATAAAGGCAGATCCAAGGCAATAAATCCCACAACTCACACCATGTTGGTACTACCAGGAATGACTCTCCTCTTGCTGGCAACACACTTTCCCTACATTAATATGGCTATTAACGATGCAGAGGCCACCATGTTAGATCAAATATCAGAGCTCCTCAACCCTGAAGAGTGCCGTGAGCTCCACCTCCGACTTACCATCCCTCCAAAGGATGCAGAACGACCGTCTGCAAAGAAGGATCTCTTCCCTCCAAGCCAATGGCAAGACATCTCCAACATGGACCAATGCAAAGAAAGCCTTAGCCGGTGGTTGGAGATGCAGAGAGATGCCATGGATTGGGACCGCCTGGCCCGAGCCCTCCGACAAATTGGGCGCCCCGACATCTCACGGGAGCTGAAGAACAGCCTCAATAAGAACATGAGCTTGGAACCTAAATGGAGCCTGGAGGAGAATCAGACCAGGGAGGCACCCAAGTCAGCTCTGCTCATTGAACAGAAGGTCCCCATCCGGAGAACCCGTCATGGCCCCATCCAGATGCACCAGAGCACGTTTCTGAATGAGGAGGGTTGGGAGCAGACCGCTGCTTCCTTCCTGAAACACTTCCAACTGCCTTTCCACAACCAGACGTTACAGCAGTACGTTGGCCTGGCGGCCCGGCTGCTCATTGCCAGCATCCTCACTGGACTGGTCCTCTGGCTCATTTCGGTCTATTACATCATCTGCTGGGACTTGCATCAATGCCTCTTTGCTAGACAGAACATGAACTTCATGGTGATCTGGAGCCACCCATTGGGCCAAGACTTGCTGGGTGGCAGGGAGGATCCAGAGACCTCAGAAGAGGAGGAAGGGGAGGATATAGAGGAAGAACTTTGACACCACCACCCCAGCAACTTCCAGTGAAATATGGAGGAAAGTTGATCTCATTAAATAAATGCACTTGTGGAGCTTTGGTCTGGACTCCATCCAGCAATTGCCCTTGGGCATGACTCACCTGAACATGTGGTCCTAAATCCAATTGCTCTTCCCAACTAGCATGGGCCCATTGAATCAATGGAACTCCCAGGAGGGCTGACTTACCAAGTTCCCATTGACCTGATGGGTCTGCTCTGGTTGGGATGTAGAATTTGATTTAGGCCATTAGATGTTCAGAAGGCATAGGCTAGTATTTTGTCTTGAAGGTCACCAGGGGCATGTGAGCACTTGCTCTGGCTACAACCTGGCAAAAGGGGCACAAAACAGGCCTCAAAGACTGCATGCTGTATTGAGAGCTAGCATGTGTTAAATTATGTAAGAATGTGACAAGGTAAGGGTGTGCACTGAGCAATAACTAACTATGTCCTTTCAGTATGACAGTGGAAAACCACAGCTGACTGACAGGCATAGTGGGAGCCATAGGCAAGGCCACTCATTGGCTTGCAGCCTAACACAGTATAGCACATTCAGCCATGAAATAATGCTAAGCAGGAGAAGAAAATCACAAACATGTTGGTTTAGATGGCAGGTTTTGGTTGCTGGTCAGCTGGTTTACAGTTTGCATATTAAGGAGAAGCAGTCTGTCTCAATAACGGAACATTTATTTTAGCAGGAATACCTAGGACTGCCAGATCTGCTCATTTGAGTCCTCAGTTTTGCTGGGTTACCTCTGGGGTCTCCCATCAGTGGTTCAGATTTTCCAGCTTTCATGGGGTCAGGTCTAGTCAAGAGACAAGGTTGCATGCAAACCTCCGATCAGACAAAGAGCCTTCTACCTGGCTGTGCAGCTGGCTGCACTTTGCAAAGGTTAATTAATCAAATGTTACAACTTGCAAATACAATTAACTGCCAACTAGGAAAATACGTTGTCTCTGTGTATATTAGAATGACAAACTGTGAACAACTCTGATTGCTGCTTTATGCATAATGATTAATGAATTCATGAGGGCTATCCCTAGGTCTCAGGTTCAGCCTGGAAATCTCAGGGCCTGAGATGACCCTGACATGGTAACACGAACAGTACTCTTCAGAAAGCAACACATCATGCACCAGCAGGAGCAGTGAGGCAGCTTTGGGGCATTATAAATTGTTAACTACTGTTCTGTTTATGTCATTAATTGATTTTTACTGTCAAGGTTTAGGGAGAGGCACTTGTGGGAATGTCTTTCTTTGTGTGCCAAAATAATTTGGCCAGCTTTGAAAAGGGTCTCCAAATTTGAAAGGAGAAAGCATACTCTCTAATTGTCCCAATTTGGAAGGAAGAGTCTTGATTAATCCTTTGTCATTCACTTCTTCAGCTACTTTCAAAATGTCCCAGTTTCTCTCTCCTCCCAGTTTCCTCCTTCATCCACAACTTATTTCAATTGCTACAAACTGTGTTGAAAGTAAGTACAAAAGTTATTTCCATGCCATTAACTCAGCAGGGGAGAGAGGAGAGGCCAAAACTTTGCCCTTCCCAGTAGGCTCAGGCAAAAGCAAACTGGTGCAGACTTTCCTAGTTTGTGTATTCTTCCTCATTATTAATTTTTGCCATCTTGACCAGATTCTGATGTTGCTTGGTCACATGTGTCCTGGTGTTCATGTGTGAAATCCTGGAGGATATGGAGAGGTACAGCTTACCAGGGTCTAGAGGGGCCCAGACCAGGCTGCAATACCCACTGTGAGGAGGGTGGGGGAATCAAGACAAACTGTAGATCATTCCTGAAGATAATTTTAGAAACTTCTTCCCTTGTATACATGTATCTAATTACCCAGCTCTCCTGAGATTTGCTTAAGCCAATCAGAAGCAGCCTTCAAGGAATCTCAAGCCATATTCTGAACAGCTGGGCCTCCTAGTCCAACCCCAGGCTAAGGCCCTTCTCTAGAATCAAGAAAGACTGGGAGATAGAGAGATTTGTTTTTTTCCTCTTGGCACTGACTATCATATTAAGAACTACAACTCCCAGATTTCTGGTGCAGAGGGAGTGAAAAAAAGATGCCTGATGAGAAGGACAATGGAAGGCACCAGGAGCAAGTGCTGCTACAGCCTGTGGTGTGATTTGCAGGTCCTATTCACTGTCATAGCTTTAATGGAACACTGAATGATGTTGCCAGCATAGGACACCATAGATTTAGAGCATCTGATAACATTTGCTTTGCCTTACTTTGAGTCCTAAAATACTATATGTGACATTGTATCCCTGGAGAAGAAGCTTTTAAATGTCAGTTTCACCAGTATCTCACAGAGCTTGCTGAGCATTTTCCTTGTGAAGTATTATGCGTGGGGGAAAAATCTTCCAGCCTACTTTTAGAAAGCAATACCAACTATCTCTACTTATAATTTACTTATAATAAACCTTTTTTATAGCTCATGAGATTGTTATGTGTGGGATGTAGGATTGTGGTGTTGGTGTGGCAAGGCAACCTTTGTTACAAATGTCTAAAGTGCCCCCCCTCTTCGTACTTGCACCTTGTCTCTGGCAGCACACTTTTTGCTTTGTTCTTGGGAGGAAGTCATTGTCACTTTGCTTCAGGCGGCAAAATGCCTTGATTCATCCCAGCATAAAAAGTTCAGTCATAAATCCTCTCCATAATTTGTAATTTGGCCTAAAGGACTGGTTAAAATGTTCCCATTCCCACAGAGAAGCTGTGGCAATTTTCCACATGGCCCAGGTGAGGGGATCCTCTCAGGTGGGAGACACTGAAAGGAAGCACGCTTCCTCGTAGACCCTGTTTATCTCCTTTTTTGGAGAAAGTTGCTGTGCATGCCCCACAAAGTGGCCTCCTGCCTCCACTCACAACTAAATCAAGATCCTCCAGTGAGGGAGTCAAGATGACCCACCAAATTCAACTGCTTCACCAACCCACTTTTGTATATGACGGGTACCATTCTGCCCAGTCTCAAAGTTTTTCAGCAAAGTCTTCCATGGAGTGGTGTGCAGCTATGGAGTGGAGTGGGGTGGGGGATGAGGGTGTTTCCTTGCTGATAAGAATTCTGCCCCGCCCCCATGAAATTTATCCTTCAGTTGTGCCAGCATGGTGTAGTGGTTTGAGTGTTGAACTATGACTCTGGAGAGCATGAGAGCCAGCATGGTTTAATGGTTGCAATGTTGGACTAGAATTCTCAGAGGCTAGGGTTCAAATCCCTGCTCAGCCATGGAAACCCACTGGGTGATCTTTGGCAAGCCACACTCTCTCAGCCATAGAGAAAGTCAAAGGCAAGCCACCTCTGAACAAATCTTGCTAAGAAACCCCCGTAATAGGGTTGCCATAAGGTGGAAATGACTTGAAGGCACACAGTAATAACAACATATCTCAGTCAGTGGTATAGCTACAGTGGTGTAGAGAGTGGGGGCAAAATGAAGTCACTGCTGCAATAAATGAAAAGTATGGCCCCCATGAAGTTTTCCTGCAGTCTTTAAATTTCTAGCCTTGCAGATAGTAAGGTATTGGAAATCATTCAAACTATGAACTCTTCCATGTGTTGTATTCACATTGCCTTGGTAACATTGTCTGCCCCCATTTCTTTGGATGCCTCAACTGTATATTTAAATGCTCTACTGAAATTTTAAGTTATTATAATGCTAGGAAGAGCCAGAATGGTATAGTACAGAGCTTTCTAAACTTTTCATGTTGATGACTCGCTTTTTAGACATGCATCATTTCACGACACAGTAATTCAGTTTTACTAGTAAACCAGAGGTTAAATTAATTGATTACACATGTGCAGTACCCAAAGGCATATCTAGGGTGGGAAAAGGCAGCCTTCTGCCTATCCTGGCCCACTGCTGTTGCCCTTGCTGAAGAAAGACCCCGGGGAGGACAGAGGCAGCGGAAAAGGCAGCCCCCTTACCCAATCCTGGCCTGCTGCCTTTGCCCTTGACAAGGAAAGACCCCCATGAGAGCAGCGGCAGTGGAAATGGCTCAGGTGAGGGGGGTCTTTCTCAGCCCAGGAAGGCAACACACTAATGTGTCACGACACACCATTTGGAAAGCCCTGGTATAGTATGTTGAGTGTTGGACTACAACCCTAGAGACTAGGGTTCAGTTCCCCCTTCAGCCATGGAAACCCACTAGGTGACCTTGGGCGCATCACACAGTCTCAGCCCCAGAAAACCCTGTGATAGGTTCACTTTAGGCTCACCATAAGTTGGAAACAACTTGAAAGCATACAACAACAACAACAAAACAATGCTAGAAATTTGAGAACTGAAAGAAAACTTCATTTTAGGAGGACATAATTATTTGGTGTAGTGATTTGAGCATTGGACTATGACCCTGGAGACCAGAGTTCAATTCGTTGCTCAGCTGTAGAAACCCACTGGGTGACCTTGGGTGTGTCACACACTCTCAGACCCAGGAAAATCATGATAGGGTCACTGTAGGCTCGGTATAAGTCAGAAAAGACTTGAAGGCACACAACAAAAACAGCTAATGTACTGATTCCACCCTGCCATAGCTACACCCCTGTATGATGGAGGTCATAATAGCTAACATCTAGTGGTGCTAGAGACATCATAGAATCTCCTCAACTGTGGTGACTGTTGAGGCTACAAAATTATTGGGACTGGACATAAGAGGGTTACTCCGGATGCAGCTTCCTTCCCGTTTGTTTTGCACTCTACTGATACACCAGAAAGGGAAGAAAGAGGTACCAACCAACTCCCACAGGGGGACTGTGCAACCATCAGTCTCATCCTGCTAGTGATTTTTATGTGGATGGCATGTTTGGGAAGCAACTGCAGCGTCTTCGGCCTTCCCAGAACACAGCGCCTGCCTCTTATGACATTTGCAATCAACTGACTCCATCTTGTGGTTTCTTCAGATTTTTGTTACAGCTGATGTCTCAGGAGCAGGAATGGTAGACTTCATTAGATCAGGGTGAGTAGACTGTGGCTTGCCAGATGTCTTTGGACTACAACTCCCATCCTCCCCATCACTGATTGGTCATACAGCCTTGGGCTACGAGGATTTAAAGGCCAACAGCACTGTGAATGAGCAAGGAGGAACCAGAGCCAGGATAGTGTAGTGGTTTATTGGAATCAGATTCCAGGAGACCAGGATTCAAATCCTCACTCAGCCGTGGAAACTCACTGAGTGATCTTGGGAAAGTCACCCTCCCTCAGCCTCTGAGGAAGGCAATGGCAAACATCTTCTGAATTAATCTTGCCAAGAAAAACCCATGATAAGGTCAAAAGGAAGGCGCATAAAAACAAGAAATGGAGGGAACCACATGTTCTCCACTGCTGCTTTAAATAGGCCTAGGCCATTTCCACACTAGACAGTCATAGTGCTATTATTCCACTTTCAACATCCTATGGAATCCTGGGGTTTGCAGTTTAGGGAGGGGCCTTTGAGGGCCTTTGAGGCCTCTCCCTAAACTGCAAACCCCAGGATTCCACAGGATGTTGAAAATGGAATAATAGCACAATAACAGTGTGGAAATGGCCTTAGAAGCATGTGGTGGAATAACCTAGAATCAACAATAGATATTTTTGAGTTTATTGACCTGGATACAAGCTTTGCTTTCTATTTCCTAGCATCAGACTGTACTTAATGTCACCTTTGGGGACCTGTTTGTGAGTTCCATTGGCTCTGTGAGGGTTTTGGTGCTGATCTTTTTAAATAATAACTGTAATGGGGCCTTTCCACACCTGGAGGAAAAAAGGGGTAAAACGTCCTGAAACGGAGCTTACTTGAAGCCAAGTTAAGTCCGTCGCCACGTGGAGCAGCGCGAGTTCGCTGCTCCACACTCCTCGGTGTCCTGCAGCGTCCAAAATGGCGGCTTACAACTGGCGGAGGCTCTCCACCAACCGGAGAAGCTCGCCAGCCGGAAAGCCCGCCCCTGGCACTGGCGCGTGCCTGCAAATCTACACCGGGCGCTGCGACGGGGCTGCACGGTCTGTGCTTTTTAAAAACCTCCTCAAAAGTGTTTTTTAAAAAGCATGCGACGCCACCACTTCCGGTCGCTCCTGCACGGATTGGGGTGTGGAACTACGCTAAAGTAGCCCTGGTGGCGCAGTGGTTAAATGCCAGTACTGCAAGCCACAAGGTTGTGAGTTCAATCCTGCCGGGCTCCAAGGTTGACTCAGCCTTCCATCCTTTGGCAGGTCGGTAAAATGAGTACCCAGCTTGTTGGGGGCATGTATAGAAATGTTTCGAAATACATGCGATTTGTAAGTTGTTTGCCGCCATATGGAGAGGCGGGATACAAATAAAAAAATAAAAATAAAAAATAAAAATAAAAAAATTAAGTAGTCCGCCCCAATCCACTTTATGGTGTAGACGACCTCCGTCAGAGGTCATGCTACACTGTTTTATTACCCCCGTGTGGCCATGGTTGAAATACTTCAAGAGGTCAAAGCACCTCATAAACATTCAACAATAACCCTTACAGCTCCCAAGTTTGTTTGTTTGTTAGTCTTTTTCCCTCAGATTTTGCTCAGTACTACGCAGCCATTCAGGAGCCAGTCCTCCTTTGAAAGGGGGGTTGGCAGAATAAAACTCTTAAGGGTTCTCCACATTCATTAGAACCAACATTGTGACTCAGAAAGAAGGGGGGGTGTTTTTTTCAGACTGGTTTTGTCGTATGCCAGACTGAGATAGAGGGTGATGTATAAACATTTTAATAAATACATCTAATATATAAAGTCAAAGTTTGTCTGTCTGTCCGTGTCAAGCAGAGAAGACGTCATATGATTGGCTGTGTCAGGAGACAAGGCCTCAGATGATTGGCTGCCTGAGAAGATTCTATAGAATCCTCGGGCTGGCAGTTTAAAGAGGGACCTTTAGAATTCTCAGCCGGAGAGCTCTTGGGCTTCAGTCAAATGTGCCTGTCTAAGGCCAGTTGCTATGGAGACAAGGCCTAGCAGCAAGGAGGAAGGCAGTGTATTCCCTCGGCAACCCAAACTCTGTATGTTAATAACACTGAATACAGATTGGATTGGGGAATATGGAGAAAAGTTACAGGTACTGGACAAGACAACTTGGTGAGTTCTTAAGAGGTAAAAAAATGCTTTTATTTAGTTGGTAATAGTATTTTTAAAAAAGGACAAAAAGCATAACTAATACTGTTCATCCTTTCTTATGGAGCCTTTCCAAAAATTGTAAAGCTACCTTAAGGCATATGTGACAAGTATTACCTATGAGAAAATAAAATCCCAAGCAACGCTGGGTATATGCGCTAGTTTTAAAATAAATCCTCACCATCCTATGAAAAAAAAAGAATGGGGGGGTGAATGGTCCTCCAGGTGTTGTTGGACTGTAAACTCCATCATTCCTGGTCAGCACAGCCAACGGTGAGGGATGGCAGGAGTTATAGTCCAACAACATCTGAAGGGCCAGATGTTCAACATCCCTGCCACAGAAGAATTGATGCCATGCAAATTCCTAGGATGGTATGAGTTGCAGGGTAACTTATCTGGAAGGCATGAGGTTGAGAGAGGCTGTTACAAGGAATCGAGGTACAGTAAAAGAGATGTGGAAGAGCTGTTGGTGAGGGAATGACCAGAAGAGGGCGTCATTGGAGAAGCAGAAATGAGAACAAAGAAGTCTGTGCAGCCGGTGGTAACTTTTCAGCAGGTAGAAGTGTTTTTAGGCTTAAGGTGTTGGGCTGCCTTAGGATTTATATTTATGTAACACCACTTTAATGCAGGTGTTCTCTGAACCTGTGGAAGAGCATCCTACATATTAAGAGCAAACAAATTCTCTGACTGTTGCTTCTTACGGAGCCAGAGTAATAACATCCTCATGCAAGAGGAAGGTATGAACTCCAAAAAATTACAAAAGCCCCAACCGCCCAAACATGGTGGGGGGGTCAAAGACCAAAATGTAATTCAATAAGGACTGAGTATGCTTGATGGGCAGAAAATGCTGAGTGAGTATAAAGGAGAAATGGAAAACCACTGAGGTGAGAATGGACCAAGGGGCTGAGGTGACATTTAAAGAGACATGTCTGTAAAATTTAGGGAGAAAAGAATGAGAAAGCCCCCACCCAATCTGCAGTCTTCTGAGGTTTCCAAAGTGACATAACCCGCTCAGTACCTGCTGAGCCCATAGGAAGCGGCTTACATTGCACGACTCCCTGAGATAACCCTGGTAAGCCATAAAGCCGCTCCAGGCCTGCTTGCTTGTGATAAGAGGACATGGGAAGGTTAGCTAATTGTCCATTCTAGGAGCACGTGGATGACATGGCTGGGTGGCAGCAGCAGAGACGTAAGGGCAGACGTCACTCGTCATCATTCTTGGATTCAGCCACAGCTCCCAGAAAGGGATCTGCTCAGTGAAGGGGAGATGGAACCTGACATGCTGCTTTTCTTAGGTTAAGTAATACAGCAAGAGAGAGAGAGAGAGAGAAAGAGAGAGAGAGATCTTGCACTGCAGTCATACACTGCTACTAGGCTGCTCAAAAGAAGCAACAAGTCAAAACAAGAATCTTTCTCGCTCCAAACCTACGACAATTATAATCATGTTTTTTAATAAAGTCATAAAGTTTTATTACAGTTTCATAAAGACATGGGAGGGACTCATTTTTGTTTTTATTTTTCTTGTACATGTTTCTCCAAGATTTGAGCAGTCTCACAAGTATGTGGGGAGAGGAGTGGCCATTCTGTTGTTATTGCTGTTGTTGTGTGCTTTCAAATCATTTCTGACTTTTTGCAACCCTAAGATAATCCTATCATGGGGTTTTCTGGGGCTGAGAGTGTGTGACATAGCCCCATGCAAAGATTTCCTCTTTGCTTAATTTTTTTTCTTCCCCCCCCCTCCAATCTCAGAATCCATAAAACTGGCAGGGAAAGACATAAACATTTCTTCTACAGAATGTTTCAAATGTACTAATTTGATGGAGAAGAGAAGAGAAAATAGCTGCTCCTGAGGGAGTTGCATGTAGGTTATGGAACTCCCTTCGACCCCTTTAACAATAGTTCAGAAGGTGGTGTTCTTTTCTTGAAGGCCACTAGCAATGATCATGGATGGCATCCATGTGAATGAAACAGGGAATCCACCCCAAGTTTAGAAAGTGAACTTTAGAGTCACTGTCTAAAATGCTGGACCCTCCCCTCCCCCCAAAAAAGGTTCAGTACATTAGACAGCTCTTTTAAAGTTCAGACTAAAACCAGGAGCTGATCCATTCTACCCATCCCCACTCATATGAACTCCATTACAGAATGGGAAGGTTATAAATGTTTGGAAATGAATAAATAAATCACATCATTCATATCACCGCTATGTGCATTGAATTGTGGAAGCTGTACTTTAATTTTTAGACATTTGGAAATAAATTACATCAAATATATCAACATGAAATTTGTGCTGGTTATTTAACGCTCCAAGATGCCCATAAGTTTAAGCAAGGTGGAGATGCCATTTGTTGGTCTGCCTCTGCAAAATATCTTTATTTAATTTTTAATAGCCACCAGGGATTACTAAGACTATAAGCTATATACAGATGAGGGTAGTGACAAATTTGCTCTCAAGAATCCTCCCAGGAAGATCCCATGAGTGGTCAACATAGGTTTGAGGTGCCCTGAAGGCACATAATCATAGCAAAGAGAACCAGCATGATGTAGGGAGCCAGTGTGGTGTAGTATGCTGAGTGCTGGACTAGAGCTTTTCAAGACCGGGGTCCAAATCCTTGCTGAGACATAGCAATCTACAAAGTGACCCTGGGCAAATATTCTCTTAGCCTCAGAGGAATGGCCAGCCCCCTCTAAACAAATCTTGCGAAGAAAACCCCGTGACAGAGTTGCCATGAGTTGGAGTCAACCTAAAGGCACATAACTAAATTAAGAATGACAAAATAAGCAAGAGTCACTGTGGTGTTGGAGCCAGAGTGTGTCAGACTGCAATGTGCCACTCCAGTCACATTAGAACATGCAGGAAAGAGTAATCAAAGAGATCAAGGAGCTGTAGGAACTCCTCTGTCAGGAAAGGTTACATCATTGGGGCTATTTTAGCTTTAAAAAAAGGATGAGCAAGGAAGGATATGATAGAGGTGCTTAGATAAGTCTACGCATAGCATGGAGAAAGCAGTTAAAAGCAGTTGTTCTCCTGATATTATAATACTAGGATATGGAAGAAACAGGTGGGAGAATCAGGACAGAAACTGTAACCCAAACACATTCAGGACATTGAATATTTAGACTGGTTCTTAAGCACAAGGAAGGTGCTTCAACAGCATGGTGCAGTGGCTTGAGTGTTAGACTGGGACTGTGGAAGATCAGGGTTTAGATTCTCACTCAGCTCTGGAAACTTTGCAGTTGACTTTGTACAAATCACGCTCTCACCAGATAGTAGGAAGATGATGGCAAACCCCCTTTGTCTGGCCAGAGAAACCCCATTTCATGGGGTCACCATAAGTCAGACTTGATAATGGAATCATAGAATCATAGAGTTGGAAGAGACCACAGAGGTGATCCAGTCCCCTGCCATGCAGGAACACATATCGAAACACTCCCAACAGATGGCCATCCAGCCTCTGCTTAAAAACCTCCAAGGAAGGAAACTCCACAATACTCCAAGGCAGCATATTCCACTGCCAGACAGCTCTGACCATCATGTTCTTCCTGAGGTTCAGGTGGAATTTCCTTTCCAGTAGCTTGAATTCATTGCTCCTTGCCCTAGTCTCTGGAGCAGCAGAAACAAGCCCACTCCCTCCACGACATGACATCCCTTCAAATATTTAAACATGGCTATCATCTCCCCTCTAAACCTTCTCTTCTTCAGACTAAACATCCCCAGCTCCCTAAGCCACTCCTCATAGGGCATGGCTTCTAGACCCTTCACAATTTTGGTCGCCCTCCTTTGGACACGCTCCAGCTTGTCAATATCCTTCTTGAAATGAGGTGCCCAGAACTGGACAAAGTATTCCAGATGAGATCTAACCAAACCAGAATAGAGTGTACTATTACCTCCCTTGATCTAGACACCATACTCCTGTTGATGCAACCAAGAATCACATTGGCTTTCTTGACTGCCGCACCACACTACTGAGTCATGTTCAGCTTGTGATCCAACTAGACTCCTAGATCCCTTTCACATGTAACATTATCCAGCCATGTGTCCCACACCCTGTATTTGTAAATTCCATTTTTTCTGCCTAAGGGTAGGACCTTACATTTCTCTCTGTTGAAATTCATTTTGTTAGCTTTGACCCAGCTCTCCAATCTGGTCATTTTGAATTTTGATCCTGTCCTCTGGCATATTAGCAACTCCTCCCAATTTGATGTCATCTGCAAATTTGATCAGCATGCCCTCTACTCCTTCATCCAAGTCATTGATGAAGATGTTGAATAGCACTGGGCCCAGGACAGAACCGTGTGGCACCTCATTAGTCACTTCTCTCCAGGATGAAGAGAAGCCATTGGTGAACACTCTTTGGGTCTGGTAAGTTACAAATCCATCTAATAATAGCACTGTCCAGCCTGCATTTTACTAGCTTCTTTACAAGAATGCCATGGGGAACTTTGTCAAAGGCCTTACTGAAATCAAGATATGCTACATCCATAGCATTCTCTTCATATATCAAGCTCGTAACTCTATCACAAGGAGAGATAAGATTAGTCTAGCATGACTTGTTTTTGAGAAACCCTTGTTGATTTTTAGTGATCATGGCATTGGTTTCTAAGTAATTGCAAACTGCCTGTTTAATGATTTGCTCTAGGATCTTTCCTGGTATTGATGTCAGGCTGACCAGGCGATAATTATTTGGGTCCTCTTTTTTTCCCTTTTTGAAGATGGGGATGACATTTGTCCTCTTCCAGTCTGCTCGGGCTTCCCCTGTCCTCCAAGAGTTCTCAAAGATTATTGCCAGTGGTTCTGAAATGACTTCTGCCAGTTCTTTTAATATCCTTGGATGTAAACCATCTGGCCCTGGAGACTTGAATTCATCTACTGTAGCCAGGTATTCCTGTACTACTTCTCTACATATTCTGTGCTGCATTTCTCCTTCTTCCTCACCTGCTCCCCACCCCCCAGGTTGAGTACTTCTTCCTTTTTGGGAGAAAACTCAGGCAAAGAAGGTGTTGAGTAGTTCTGCCTTTTTTCTTCCCTATTAGTATTTGGTCATCTTCTCCATGCAGTGACCCTATCATTTCCTTGTTTTTCCTTTTGCTGTGAACATATCTTCAAAACACCCTTTTTGTTGTTTTTAATCTGTCTGGCAAGGCTGAGTTCATTCTGTGCTATAAACTTTTCTGATTTTCTCCCTACATATCCTGGGTATTTGTTTAAATTCCTCTTTGGTGATTTCACCATTCTTCCATTTCCTGTACATGTTTCTTTTAACATTTAGGTCAGCTGAGAGTTCTTTAATCAACCATTCTGGTTTCTTTAGATACTTCCCATTTTTCCTCCTTATTGACACAGTTTTAAATTGTGCCTTCAGTATTTCACTTTTAAGAAACTCCCAGCCCTCAAGAACTCTCTTCTCTTTCATTATTCTTGACCATAGAATTTCAGCCAGTAATTCTCTAAGTTTATAGAAATAAGCTTTTTAAAAGTCTAGAATGCGTGTCTGGCTACACTTGGCTTCTCCTTCCCACTGAATGACAAATTCCAAGAGTGTGGTTACACCCCCATAAGGATCCTACCACCTCCACTTCATCAACAAGGTCATCCCTGTTGGTCAAGATCAGATCTAAAAACAGTTGATCCCCTTGTTGCCTTTTCCACCTTCTAGAGCATGAAATTGTCTGCAAGGCCAGTGAGGAACTTGTTGGACTTGTGCTCTTGGCAGAGTTTGACTGCCAATATGTATCAGGATAGTTGAAATCTCCCATTATTACTGCAGCTCTTCTGTTTGAATGTGTGGTCATCTGCTCCAGGAAGGCATCATCCAAATCATCAGGATTCCTTGGAGGTCTATGGTAGCCACCCACAGTAACATTCCTGTTGTTTCTTGCCCCTTTAATTCTTGTCCAGATGCTCTCAACCTGGCTTCCTGGATTTAAGTAATGGATCTCTTCAGTGGTGAAATCATCCTTGACATATAAAGCTACTTTTTCTCCTTTCTTGTTCGGCCTATTTCTGCAAAATAGGTTATACCTCGCTATTACTGCATGCTAATCATGAGACTCATCCCACCAGGTTTTGGTGATGCCTATTATATCATATTTATTTTGTTGTATTAAAAATTCCAGTTCATCTTGTTTATTCCCCATGCTCTGTGCATTAGTATAGAGACATTTAAGACCATGTGCTGTTCCCGCGAGACCTTTACTAAAGTTGGTTTTCCTCCCACCTTTGGTTTCTAGTACTATTTGGTCTGGTCTACTGCAACATTTGGGCTTTTCTCTCCAGCACTTGCTGAATTCCTGCACGAAGAAATACTGTCTTGGTGCAGGATAGAATCATAGAATCATAGAATCATAGAAATCTAGAGTTGGAAGAGACCACAAAGGCCATCCAGTCCAACCCCCTGCCATGCAGGAACACCCTCAAAGCACTCCCAACAGATGGCCATCAAGCCTCTGCTTAAAAACCTCCAAGGAAGGAGACTCCACTACACTCCCAGGCAGCAGATTCCACTGCCGGACAGCCCTGACTATCAGGAAGTTCTTCCTGAGGTTCAGGTGGAATCTCCTTTCCTGCAGCTTGAATCCATTGCTCCTTGTCCTGGTCTCTGGAGCAGCAGAAAACAAGCCCTCTCCTTCCTCTACGTGGCATCCCTTCAAATATTTAAACATGGCTATCATGTCCCCTCTTAACCTTCTCTTCTGCAGACTAAACATACCCAGCTCTCTAAGTCTGTCCTCATAGGGCATGGCTTCCAGGCCTCTCACCATTTTGGTCGACCTCCTCTGGACTTGCTCCAGCTTGTCAATATCCTTCTTGAATTGGGGTGCCCAGAACTGGACACAGTATTCAAGATGGGGTCTAACCAAAGCAGAGTAGAGTGGTACCAGTACCTCCCTCGATCTAGACACCATACTCCTATTGATGCAGCCGAGAATTGCATTGGCTTTCTTGGCTGCCACATCACACTGCTGACTCATGTTCAGCTTGTGGTCTATGAAGACTCCTAGATCCCTTTCACACGTACTGCTATCCAGCCATGTGTCCCCCATCCTATATTTCTGTATTCCATTTTTTCTACCTAAGTGTAGGACCTTACACTTCTCTCTGTTGAATTTCATTTTGTTCGCCTTGGCCCAGCTCTCCAATCTATCCAGGTCATTTTGAATTTTGATCCTGTCCTCTGGCGTATTAGCAACCCCTCCCAATTTGGTATCATCTGCAAATTTGATGAGCATGCCCTCTATTTCTTCATCCAAGTCACTGATAAAAATGTTGAACAGCACTGGGTCCAGGACAAAACCCTGTGTGGCACCCCACTAATCACTTCTCTCCAGGATGAAAAGCAGCCATTCATGATCACCCTTTGGGTTCGGCCGGTCAACCAATTACAAATCCAACTAACAGTAGCCCTGTCCAGCCCACATTTTACTAGCTTCTTTGCAAGAATGTCATGGGGAACTTTGTCGAAGGCCTTACTGAAATCGAGATATGCTACACCCACAGCATTCCCTTCATCTATCAAGCTAGTAACTCTATCATAAAAAGAGATAAGATTAGTCTGGCATGACTTATTTTTGAGAAATCCATGTTGACTTCTTGTGATTACTGCGTTGCTTTCTAAGTGGTTAGAAACTGACTGCTTAAATGATCTGCTCCAGGATCTTTCCGGGTACTGATGTCAGGCTGACTGGGCGATAATTATTTGGGTCCTCTTTTTTTTCCCTTCTTGAAGATGGGGATAACATTTGCTCTCTTCCAGTCTGCTGGAACTTCTCCTGTCCTCCAAGATTTCTCAAAGATTATAGCAAGCAGTTCCGAAATGACCTCTGCCAGCTCTTTTAATATCCTAGGATGCAATTCATCTGGCCCTGGAAACTTGAATTCATCCAATGTGGCCAGGTATTCCTGTACCACCTCTCTACCTATTATGTGCCTCATTTCCTCTGCTTCCTCCCCTGCTCCCCAACCGCCAGGTTGAGTGCTTGTATCCTTCTGGGAAAAAACGGAGGCAAAGAAGGTGTTAAGTAGTTCTGCCTTTTCTCCTCCCCCTGTGAGTAACTCGCTATCGTCTCTGCACAGTGACCCTACTGTCTCCTTCTTTTTCCTTTTGCTGCGGACATATTTAAAAAAAACCTTTTTATTGTTTTTAATGTCTCTGGCCAGCCTATGTTCGTTCTGTGCTTTAGCCTTTCTGACCTCCTCCCTACATCTCCTGGCTACTTGCTTAAATTCTTCTTTGGTGGTTTCCCCCTTCTTCCATTTCCTGTATATGTTTTTCTCAACACTTAGCTCAGCTGAGAGTTCTTTAGTCAACCATTCTGGTTTCTTCAGATGCCTTCCATTTTTCCTCCTTATTGGCACAGTTTTAGACTGTGCCTTCAGTATCTCCTTTTTAAGGAACTCCCATGCCTCCTGAACTCCTTTCCCTTTCACTGTTCCTGACCACGGAATTCCAGCCAGCAGCTTCCTAAGTTTACAGAAGTCCACTTTTTTAAAATCCAAGATGAGTGTCTGGCTACACTTATCTTCTCCTTCCCACTGAATGCCAAATTCCAATAGGCCATGGTCACTCCCCCCTAAAGATCCCACCACTTCTACCTCATTAACAAGGTCATCCCTGTTGGTCAGGATCAGATCTAGAATATTTGATCCCCTTGTGGCCTCTTCCACCTTCTGGACCATGAAGTTGTCTTCAAGACAAGCAAGAAACTTGCTGGACCTTGCTGTCTTGGCAGAGTTTGACTGCCAGCATATATCCGAGTAATTGAAATCTCCTATTATTACTGTATCTCTCCTCTTTGAATGTGCAGTCATTTGGCTGAGGAAGGCATCATCCAAGTCCTCAGCCTGGGTTGGAGGTCGGTAGCAAACCCCCACCAGAATATCCCTATTGTTTCTCGCTGCCTTAATTCTTACCCAAATGCTCTCGACCTGCCTTTCTGGATTTAAGTCCTGGATCTCTTCACAGGTGAAAACATCCTTGACATACAAGGCTACTCCTCCTCCTTTCTTGTTTGGTCTATTTTTACAGAATAGGCTATACCCCTCTATTCCTATATTCCAATCATGAGACTCATCCCACCAGGTCTCAGTGATGCCTATCAAATCGTATTTATTTTGTTGTACTAGGAGTACAAGTTCATCCTGCTTGTTTCCCATACTCCTTGCATTAGTGTAGGGACATTTAAGTCCCCGGGCCCTTCCTGCAAGTCCTGTACTATTGTTTCTACTCCTCCCGCCATTGGCCGCTTGTACTACTTGTCCAGTATCATTTGGGCCTTTCCCCCCTGTGCTCTCCGAGTCCTTGCCCTGAATAATATTGTCTCCCTCCCCAGCGAAACTTAGTTTGAAGACCTCTTAATCCTCCTTGCGAGACTGTTTGCAAAAACATTCCTGCAAAGTTTTGTGAGGTGCAGCCCATCCCTCGTCAGAAGCCCATGTTCATGGAAATTCAAGCCATGTTCCAAAAACCCAAACCATTGCCAGCAGCACCACATGCGGAGCCAGTTGTTGACCTCTGCTATTGCCCTTTCCCTACGTGCGCCGTATCCTTGAACAGGGAGGAGAGACGAAATGACCACCTGCGCACCAAGGTCCTTAAGCCTCGTCCCCATAAGCTCGTAGTCCTTTGCAATGTGGTAAAAGCTGCTCCTCGCAGTGTCATTGGTTCCGACATGAACCAAAATGAGGGGCTTATGGTCAGTGGGTTTGACCAGCCTGGTTAGCCTCTCCGTTATGTGGTGGATCCTGGCCCCAGGAAGACAGCAGACCTCTCGATTGAGCTTGTCCGGTTTGCAAATTGCCATTTCGGTTCCTCTGAGCAAAGAGTCCCCAACAACCAGAACTCGCCTCTTCTGAGGCTTGTCCTGGGCTCCTCGACGAGCATGTTCTACTAGGACTGCCTGGGCATTCTGTTGAGGCTGGGAGCATTGATCTAGTTCCTGTTGCCGAAGTTGGATTCCTTCTTGTTGACATTCTGTTCCCTCCGCATAGTGCTCCTCATTGTTTGTAAGGCCAAGTACATCGAAGCGATTGTGTAGGTTAAGAGTCTCTGTTACCTTCCTGGTCCTTTTACTCCTCCGTGTGACATTCGCCCAAGCCTCCGTTTCCTGGCACAGTGTACTGACTTCCTGATCTGGCAGCTCCTCCGTGCATTCGGATTTCCGGTAGGTCTTCTCAGCCCTATCCAAAAACTCCTCCCCTTCCCTAATAAGATGGAGATCAGAAATTCGTGCCTCCAGCTGGCGAACTTTCTCCTCCAAGAAGGTGACCAGCTTGCACTTGGTGCAGGTGTACCCGAGAACATCTTGTGGCAAGAAAAGGAACATGCCACAAGTGTTACAGGTGACTGCAGCAGCTCCCTCACCTTCCATCCTTGAAACTACAGACAGTAGTACAGAACGAAGCTTGAGAAAGAATAACTGGGCTTTCTTTCTGAAATTCAGCTGTGTAAGCTACGTTAGCTCTATTGATTGTCAAAGGTTAAACTTGGAGGATTGAAGTAAAGGACTTCAAGTGTGCACGCCGAAGGCGCTTGCCATTGGGAGCTCCTAATAAAGCTCCTCCCTGCTAACTGACTCCTCCCCCTTGTTAGTCAGACCGTGTGATCAGGCAGAGCACATGGCCAGCACAATAGCAAGCAAACAATAGCAAGCAAACAAACAGCAAAACAAGCACAGCCCCACAAGCCTGTAAACACACCTGGTCTAGGATGTCTTCACAGACCCAGCTCTCCTCTGCAATCTCCTCTGGGAAATGAGCTAGAGGCCCGTTGGGAGCTCCTAATAAAGCTTCTCCCCGCTAGCAAAGTGTGATGTGTGTGGAAGGTGTGAGGTATGATGTGAAGGTACATAGCAACAACAAACACTTAAGCCTGATAGAAGGGCCATTTCTGCACCACACTGTTACAGTGCTATGATTCCACTTTCAACATCCCATGGAATCCTGGGGTTTGTAGTTTAGGGAGGGGCCTTTAGAGTTCTCAGCCAGAGAGCTCTTTGGCCTCAGTAAACTACAAGCCCCAGAATTCCATAAGATACTGAAAGTGGAATAACAGCACTATAACAGTGTGGTACAGAAATGGCCAAGGATTGGAGATGAAGGAGATGCTAGCTAAGGCCAGGCTAAGTAGCCCCCACCTCACTTTCACAACACCTTCTGTTCCACTGTGAATGTGGGGATATTGAGTTACATTCAGGGGAGGGGAGTTCGCAATGTTCTAATGATTTTGAGAGGATGTAGTCTTATCTTTCCAAGATCCAGCATGGTGTAGTGGTTTAAGCATTTGGACTATGACTCTGGAAACCAGGGTTCAATTCCCTGCTCAACCATGGAAACCCACTGAGTGACCTTGAGTGCATCACATACTCCCAGCCCCAGAAAAAAACATGATAGGGTCACCTTAGGGTCACCATAAGTTGAAAATGACTTGAAGGCACACAATAACAAACCCAACTGTCCCCATAGCCACACTCCTGACTAAAATGTACTTGGACAGGAAGAAGTGCTGCATTTAGCTAAAGAGTACAATGTTGCAGTAGCTGGCAGGAAATACCGGGAAATATGATAGGACAAGAATTATATAGCTTGAATCACAAAAATAAAAGCAGAAAGTACAGCAACAAAATCCAGTCCTATGCCTCAGGAAATCCTGGTTCCAAGCCCTATTCACTCACCAAGCCAACTAGGTAAATTTTTGTGACAGGAGGTTGCTCTCAGCCTAATTTACCTAACAAAGTTGTGGTGATTTTTTTTTTTTTTAAGGTGGGAACTCTCCCTCCTTTTGCTACTGCCTCATGCTCCTTGGAAGAAGGCTGGGTTATCAGTGAAGCATGTAAATGAATAATTACTATATATATATATATATATATATATATATATAGCAGTTAGCATGTGTGCCTGTGCTTTCTGGGTTTCTTCGGAATTTTACTTTTTCATGTGGGTCTTTAAACATGAGGTCTTTGAATGCATGTCGATGTGTTCTCATTTTTGTGCACATGCACATAAGATACCCGTGTGTACGGTAAATAGAAGTTGCTAATGTGCTTGCTGGTACTGGCTGCAGTATTCAGTCCAGTTATTTCCCTGAGTGCCGGGAGTTCAGGAATAAGGAAAAAAGCTGCCAAATAAAGGATTGATCTTTCTTTTGGAGGAGGGCAGGTGACATTCTGAGGATGTCACCAGTTCAGGCACCCATTTTTCATCTTTTGGAATGCCCCCTCTATTTCCCAGGAACATCACTGAGCTGCTCAGAGTAAACAGATCACTGCTTGAAAAATGGCAAGGTTTTCTGGAGAGGGACAGTGAAAAATGGGGGGACATAAAGAGCTCAACCTCTTATGTTTAAAGCTAAGACTTGTTGTTGTGTGCCTTCAAGTTGTTTCTACCTTTTGGTGACCCTAAGGGTTTTCTGGGGCTGAGAGTATGTTATGCACCCAAGGTCACTCAGTGAGTTTCTATGACCAAGTGAGGAATCAAACCCCGGTCTCCAGGACCATAGTTCAGTGCTCAAACTACTACAACACACTTGCTTTTAACAGGGGAGTGGGTGCGGTCCCTCCAAACAAACATTCCATCCCCTCCAAATGAAATTTTCCTGCAGTCCTCAAATTTCTAGGATTGCAGAGTAAGAAGATGAAAATTATTCTCACCTAGGACTTCTGTATTTGCTGTGTTCACATTCTCTTGGTAACTTTGCCTGCCCCTTTTCTTTGGATGTCTAAACTGTATTTGAAAATACTGTGCTGATGTTTTACACTACTGCAAGGCTAAAAATTTGATGAGTGAAGGAAAACTGCATTGGAGGGGCAGAATTCTTATGGAGGGCAATGCCCACTTTTTCACCCTCCATGGCTTACACCCCTGACATGTGCACCTGTTGTGGTTCGTTTCATTTGGGGGCAGTGCCTTATGAGGTGGGTATTAACAACGCAAGTTTGTGCAGCCTGCTGTCTATCACTTTTTTGTTTCACCATTGCCTTCTATATCTCCAGGGAAACTGATCACCCTCCCACAGAGACAGCTTTTTTTAAAAAAAGCTTCCATTGCTACAAGGTGCTGTGGTGATATTACTGTGGTTTTCCTCAGCATGCACTCCCTGTGTAAAATGAAGCATTGGAGGAGACTGATGATGGAGAAAGAACATGTGAGACTATGGGGAGGAATAGTGAGGTGATATCACACTAAGCAAAAACACAGCAGTGCCACCATAGCCCTTTATTAGTAAAAGTGTGAAAGCTAGAGTCATAGAATAATAGAGTTGGAAGAGACCACAAAACCACAAAAGCCATCCAGTCCAACCCCCTGCCATTCAGGAATGCACAATCAAAGCACTCCCAACAGATGGCCATCCAGCCTCTGTTTAAAAATCTCTAAAACAGGAGACTCTACCACACTCTGAGGCAGAGGATCCCACTGTCAAAGAGTTTTTAGTGTAAGAAAATTCTTCCTAATGTTAGGTGGAATCTCTTTTCCTGGAGTTTGAATCCATTGCTCCATGTCCTAATCTCTGGAGCAGCAGAAAACAAGCTTGCTCCATCTTCCATTTGTTGTTGTCATTTTTGTTTGCCTTCAAGTTGTTTCTGACTTATGGCAACTCTGAGATAATCCTATCATGGGGTTTACTGGGGTTGAGAATGTGTGATGCGCCCAAGCTCACCCAGTGGGTTTCCATGGCCAAGCGGGGAATCGAACCTTGGTCTCCAGAGTCCTAGTTCAATGCTCAAACTACTACACAATGCTAGTGAAACATGTTAGTCATGTGGATAGAATACAGGTAACCCACTCTAAATTGCCCATCCTATCTTCCATTTGCACACACCCCTTTTCTGATTCTATGCCCTGATGCAAGTACAGTTGCAGAGTTGTGAAGTGCTGCACAGATTAGATGTTCTCAGCATTTTGCTACACATGATTCTCTCCTCTTAGTTTACACCAAAGCCTAAACAAACTGGAGTTGGAGTGAACCTCACTGAAACCAGTAGCATGTCCTCTTGAGCGAGAGGGTAGAGGAAAGAAGAAAGATTACGCCTGCCTAGGGTGGCACGTACGATCCTCCAGACATTTTGGGACTACAAGTCCTAGAAATACCCAAGAAAATAGCTGCATTAAGGTGGGTCGTGTTCTGGAGCAGTTCCAAAAATAGGACCCCCTTTGTAAATATATGTGATCTATTCTGGAAATGGTAGCATTGAAACTGATTTATTATATAAGCACAGAAAAATACAAAGCCAAATAGCACAGAGCATAAAAATATCATCATATGTGAAGTCATTTTCATCCCTACAACATCCCTAGGGCTACCATATTTTGCAAACCAAAACAGAACACATTTATCAACTGACTACTGCAGACAACTGATCGCTATGATGACTCTCTCTTTAAACATCATTACTATATAAGCTATGGTAATAGGCACTAGAAATACTCCTAATCCTCAGTGTATTCAAATAAAAACAATCTTGCCTTCCCTTTCCTCCTTCCCCGCTTCTTCCAATAACTGCCTCAACCACTCCACTAAACCACCCTGTTATCTCTTCTTCGCATGGCTAGAGGCTCCCTCAGTCACTTTGGCTAGCTGACCTTCCACTTGGCTAGCTCACCTTCCACATTCAAGAAAGCTATGCCTCCTTTCACTTCCACTTTGGGCCCCTAGCCTTGGAGCAATTGTTCTGACAGGACTATCAATTATTCAGCCCTGCCTAAGACCACCAGTGGCTATGCTGCCTAGGCCGATGGAAGCTGTAGGCCCAGATCACAAATGTTGCCCATTCCTATATGAGGCTGGCCACCTTCTATGGGTTCAAAGCAGATTGTACAATAAACAGCAGCATAACCACAAAGTACGAGGACCTGTATGCAGGATTTAGAGGAACTTGCTGTTGTCATCTACTTCCAGAGCAGCTGTGGCTATTTATAAACTGGCACTTTATCCACCATTGATGCATGACTGGCAATTGGCCAGTTCCCCAGTTTACACGAGGGGTATTACTCCTATAGATGTAAATAGGCACAAAACAGACACCAAGTGTGGTAGATCAGATAGCCTAAAACACCTTCTTCTTGAACCCACAGACCAAAGTAGCTTCTTTCTGCTTGTTACGGGCCAAGAATCTCATGTACGAATATGCCAAGGAGAGTCCAGTGGTTAAAATTAACTTCTGACTTAAATACTCCAAATCCTGCTCAGGACTGTTTTAAGTAACATCGCAAATTAAGATGTCTTCCCTAGCTTAAGCTTACAGCAACGTGCAAGCTGTCACAGCTCAGGAGTCTAAATCCCCATCTCAGGCCCAAGACTGAAGCTTCTTTTGTCCCTGGAATCTGTGTCTGAAAAGTTCCACATGTCTTAGCATTTTGGAATGATGCTCCACCCAGTGTATGTGGCAACAAATGTGACAGGAAGAGAGGCACAAGAAGTGAATATCTGCATACTTCAGGGACACCTTGGCTAGAAGATAAGGTCCAGGTTAAGAGCAACAGCCCCAAGAACTATCTTTGAGAGCAAGCAAAGATACCGTATCTCCAAACAGAGACCGGCTCAGAATATATCAGAATACATACAGACACATTCTCTTTCTCTGAATAAATGAAGCTTGGGGACATCTTCTGAGATTACAGGTCCAATCTTCCCTAAAGACAGCAGTGGCAAAACTGCATCAACTTCAGGTATGGTTTTTTTCCCATGTATTCACCTTGCTATTTCCATGTTTAGATTGTGTGCAGGCATTTTTGTTTCTTGCCAGGATTCTGTAGTTTGATTTGAGACCACATTGTTCCGAAAGTGTAAAGAAATTTCAGGCTTCACTATATCTGAACTATACTTGGATACAGAAGCTACCGATTGTGTTTTCACTCCCAAAACAAGGCTCGTTGGTGCGTTTCTTGTGCCATTTAAAGTGGGTTATTTTCAGTGTAATCCTGGTACTTGAGGTTTGCGATTTCACCCCATTGACTCACATTTTGCAAAGAATAAAAGGTTGTTGCTACTTGAGGGGGCCCAGCAAAAGGCACCCCAGGGCCTACTCTCATATTAGGCTGCATACAGGCCAGTCAAGTTTTTTTGACACCTGAGACAGAGAATCCCACAAGGATCTCTTCCCTCTCCTACAGCATCAACACAGTAATAAAACAAATGCTTAAGAATTTGCTGTCCTTTCATGATACCTAAAATCAGTTGCTTGAGGCACTTGCCTCACTCTGCTTACTGGTAGAGGCACCTCAGGTGTTTCTGAAAGTCTTTGTCCTAGGTGTGAAAACCTTGGTTTAGTCTGGTGAAAAATGTTGACACTAGATTGCAAGTAATGAGTCTTGAGAAGATAAAAAGAAATGCACACACACATTGAGTGGCGGGGGAGAGAAAGAATGCTCAGAAGACAAATGAAGGAGCTTGCAGGTGATTCACAAGTGGGAATGTTTCATCAATGTTGTAATGCAACACCTGTCACAATTACTGGTTCTCTGAGAACAGCTTATCACAAGGGCTGCTGAAGGAAAAGAATTTTATTTTGTGAAAAAATGTCTCTTCATAAGGGTATAGTAAGGCCAAATGAGCTAAGGAGGACTGCACATCTATAGCTATTACCACCCTCTCTCACCCACTTCACCCATTATCTATCTATCATCTATCTATCTATCTATCTATCTATCTATCTATCTAGTCTGTCTGTCTGTCTGTCTGTCTGTCTGTCTGTCTGTCTGTCTGTCTGTCTGTCTGTCTATCTATCTATCTATCTATCTATCTATCTATCTATCTATCTATCTGTCTATTTAAATTACATCCTATCTATCTATCTATCTATCTATCTATCTATCTATCTATCTATCTATCTATCTATCTATCTATCTATCTATCTAAATTATATCTTTACAACAACCCTGTCCAGTAGGTTAGGCTGAGAGGCAGTGACTGCCCCAGGTTCACCCAGTGGGCTTCATGGCTGACTGGGATCTGATCCCGGGTCTCCCCAGCCCAACACTCCTACCACAGAGTTCCGCAGATTTTTTACTAGTTCATCCAAAGCAAAATATAGTGTGATTCAGGTACTGGGAGTAGAAAGATGACGTAAGGCTGGACTTTCTGCTCTGTATAGTTTAGGGCAGCACTTCTCAGGCTATCTAATTTGGAGGACCAGCATTTTTTCCCCATATTTTTGCCTGTTGGCTATTACTCCTTTGTTATCCTGGAAACTTCCCAGGGACAAGCAGCCAATGGCTCAAGGACCAGCAATGGTTCAGTGACCACCACTTTGAGTGGCACTTGTTTAGAGGACAAGAAAAAGATTATAAGTGCCCGATGGCCAACGTATTTCTAGGGTAAATCAATACTTGCTTATTAAAAGAAATCACTGTCAGCTAGGAAAACACTGCCACATGTTTTGGGATATTTACAGCTATTGCATATGCACGTATGTGCCTTCAAGTCACCTGCCAACTTATGGTAACCCCATGAATTTCATAGGGTTTTCTTAGGCAAGGAATACTCAGAGGTGGCTTTGCTACTTCTTTCCTCTGAAATGTAGCCTACAGCACCTGGTATTTGTTGGCTGTTAGTCCTGTACAAAAGATAATATCACTTGTATACTGGCTCTGTGCTAAGGTACATGTGACCTGCTCAAATTGCAAAACACAGTACATCAACGTTCTGCAGATCCCCCATGATTTGTGGAATTCAATGGATAGGCAGCAGCAACCACTCATGCAGTAGCACCAGCTGCAGGCTGGGTGTGTTTCATCACATCCACATTAGGCTACTTCTTATTAAGGAGACTCACTAAGTCCACTGTTCTTGAAGTGTGATGTGGTCTCTCTGAGCTGTTGAGGCTTGGGATAAACTCTCTTCTGACATCTTAGCTGTTTGCAGGGAAGTGACAGCAGAGGAAGTGCTGGCCCTGCCGTTTTCAGGCCTACCCTTTGGACAATTGTGTAGGCTTGTTTCCACCCCCAAGTCTTCCTTTAAATTGCAGGGGTACCCAGGTTTCAGTCAGTGCTTTCAGGGTTCATCTGAGATCCCTTGAAGTGTAACCAACAGCAAGCTTCTGTGCTTAGCTGAACATAGGAGACATTTGGGAAAGGTGAAAATACTTTCTCCTCTTGTCTCAGAGAAGTTTGCTCATTATGAAGATCCGTGCTCTTAAGACTTGGCTCCTGGAGCAAGGTTGCTGTCTTCTTGGTAAAGTCTTGGTAAAGTTTCAAACATCAGAGCAGCCAGTGCCAGCCCCACCATTAGACAAAGTGAGGCAGCAGTCTCAAGGACAGCATTTCGAGGATTAATTGTTGAATTAGTTATTTGTGTGTTAGTTATTTAAATAATTTAAGTCCAATAATTAAGAAGTTAAATATTTAATTAGTTATTTGTGTGAGGTTTGTGCTTTCATTTGTTGTTGGACTGCCAGGAGAGGTAAGACAGCTTGAACAACTTTAGGTATTATATACCTTCACATCCCCACCAATGGCACCACCTTTCCATAGTGGTGGAACTGCATGCTCTTGTGAGGCAAGAGGCTATGCTGACAGCAGCAATGCTGCTAGTAGGGTCTCCCATGTCAGAGCCAGATTAAATGTGCCAAACAGCAGTGATGTATTTAAGTCTTTTACTCCAAGTCTCAAGTCTCTACCTTCTCTACCTCAAGTGTTTACCTCTACCTTCAAGTCTCAAGTCTCAAGTCTAAAGTCCTTGCAGGATACTTTCAAGTCAAGACTCAAGTCTGAGAGTCAATTTATATTCCTAAATTCCAACCTTATATTCCAACCTATATTCTAAAATTTCTGGACAGAGTCTCATAAAGTCAGTTTTAACAATTTAAGCAGAATTGGCCTTCCACATTTGTGATTTTTCCATCTGCAGCTTTGGAAGTGGGGAATAGGATCCTTCTTACACCCCCTTCCCCAAGCTGGAGGCTTTGTGCCAATGGGCATAGAAGAGTCTGCACCTTTGGAAGTGGGGAATAGGATCCTTCTTACTCCCCATTACTGAAGCTTCAAAAGCTTTAGAAGGAAGGATCCTTTTTCTCCTCAAGGCCATTGCCTAACACATTTGTTGTTCATGCCCCCTGCACTCTGGGAGTGAGTCTTGTTTTTTGCTCTTAGGAAAAGTTTTAGAAGGTTCCTCTGATATGCAGCAGGGACAGGCTGCTGACAGACCTCAAGCCAGCCTCAAGCCCATTGCATAGCCCATATGCTGTTCCCCTCTGAGACATGCACCCATACTTTGGGCTTGAGATAAATTGTCAATGTGCCCCATAGACAAAAAGAGATTGTTCAGAGTCATAAGGCTTCTGGATGAATGTGTTATGTTACTGAACCAAGGGCAGCAAGTCAGTCACTAAAAATATACAAGTCTCGAGTCCAGTCAGTGCATCACTTCTTGCCGAGTCAAGTCTGAGTCAAGTCATTGAAGCGACTTAAGTCCGACCTGAGTCCGAGTCAGTCGACTCAGGTCTGCATCACTGCCAAACAGTTATTGGCCAGCAGCAGTAGTGGGGGGGGGAGGAAGGGACAGTGGCAGAGGCAATGGCAGTGGCACTGTAGCTAACACTTTTTAGTACTGCACAGAAGAAGGCACAATAAACCCCTTTTGAATGCCATTTACCATAAAAACCCTATGATAAGACAGTGTAAAATGAAACAAGAGATAATTGTCAGAAGATGATACTCTCAAGTCAGATAGCTCTCAATGAGTTACTGGGGAACAGCAGAAGACAATTACAAGTAGCACTGAGGCTCATGAGAAAAAACCCTGAAAATATAATACATATACGTAATATACATAAAGCAGGCTTAGACTATGAGGAAGGAGGCAGGAAAACTGGAGGAGGGAACTTCAACAATTTAAGATATGTAGACGACATACTACTAGCAGAAAACAGCAAAGGTAGGTTTACAGTTGAACATTAAGAAAATAAAGGTAATGACCACAGATGATTTACATAACCTTAAAGCCGACAATGAAGACATTGAAATAGTTCAAGATTTGGTTCAGTCATTAATCAGAATGGAGACTGCAGTCAAGAAGTCAGAAGAAGACTAGGACTTGGAAGGACAGCTATGAAGTAACTAGACAAGATCATGTAGCGTAAAGATATATCATTGAATACTAAAATTAGGATTGTCCATGCTATTGTATTTCCAATTTCTATGTATGGTTGTGAAAGTTGGACAGTGGAGAAAGCTGATAGAAAGAAAATCAACTCATTTGAAATGTGGTGCTGGAGAAGAGTTCATACCCTGGAATGCTAAAAAGACAAATGAACGGGTCCTAGAACAAATGAAGTTTGAAATCTCTCTAGAAGCCAAAGTGATTAAACTTACACTGTTGTATTTTGGCCACATCATGAGAAGACCTGATTTACTAGAAAACACAATAGTGCTTTGTAAGGGAGAAAGCATTAGGAAAAGAGGAAGACCACATCACAGGAGAATAGACTCAATCAAGAAAGACAAATCCATGAATCTGCAAGGCCTGAGCAGGGCAGTAGATGACAGGGTGACCTGGAGATCTCTCTTCCACAGGCTCACCAAAGTCAAAGCTGACTTGACAGCAGTTAACAAGCACCACCTTGACTTCAACTGGGTGTGGAAGCGTTCTTTGCTGCTCTGCCTCATGCAACAAATTGTTTTGGCCTGGCCCGGATAACCAGGGTTCTCAGATCTCAGGGCCTAGACTCTCTTCTCTGGTCCTCAGGGGGAAGGGGATCACAGGATGACAGCATTGTCTTGAAAAATGTGTGTATATGTATTTCTCATTTGTTAAACTTGGGTGTCTTTTACATGAACGGCATACTCTGTACCACTGTGGCCGATGCTTCATGTATCAAGTTTAATGACATGACCAAGGGCTGCCCTTTGTAACATCACCAGGGCACACCTGTGGAGTCTCAGGTTTTGGCCTGGGATGGTCCTGACCTGGCAGCCATACTGAGTGTAATGGGTATTAGCAGCTCTGTGCCTGGTGTTGTACTATGAGCAACACTCACAGGCACTACAAAAGGGAGCAAAGACACACACAAACCACATGAACACAGCACAAGACGGTCAGTCCAAAGGAGGCCAGTCACATGCTGCTGCATCAGAACTGTAACAACGCAAAGGGGGACTGCAATCCATCACTCACCTCTGATGAACTACTCAAACAGATAGATGGGATCAGGTTCAAGTAAGTGTATAAATGGATAAGCCCCTCAACAGTCAAGCAAATGTATGAACTATAAATATACGGCCTGAGATAATAAAGTACAATATTATTAAGTAGTTTTATATATACAAATTCACAAAGCTAAATTAGAACTATTACAATGTACAAGCCAATTCAAATTTATACTGTTATGAATCATGTCAGCTACAGGCACTTTCATTGTACTGGGGCTTTTGTGAGTTGTATAAAATAGCACATTATTCTAAATTACTCTTTGTAGCATGTCATCCATAGGCCATTTACGCCCTACACTGTTACAGTGCTATTGATCTACTTTCAACATCCTGGGGAATTCTGGGGTTTTGTAGTTCACTGAGGTCCAAGAGCTCTCTGGCTGAGAATTCTAAATGCCCCTCTCTAAACTGCAAACCCCAGGATTCCACAGGGTGTTGAAAGTGGGATAACAGCACTATTACTGTATATTGCGGAAACAGCCTTAGTTTAAATATGAGTTGGCTTGTAAATTGTCATAGTTCTAATTCAGTTTTGTGAATTTATGTGTATAAAATTACTTTGTAACATTATGCTTTATTATCTCAAACCATATGTTACCCGTTTATATATTTGTTTGAATGTTAAGGGCTTATACGTTTATACGTTTATTTGAACCTAATCTATCTATCTATGTCAGTGGGTCAG
Source organism: Ctenosaura bakeri (assembly GCA_948474755.1). NCBI lineage: Eukaryota > Metazoa > Chordata > Lepidosauria > Squamata > Iguanidae > Ctenosaura > Ctenosaura bakeri. The sequence goes on from CAOLHI010000693.1 coordinate 593,880, forward strand.
AACTATACACAAGTGTACAAGACTAGGGTGGGGAGAGAAGAGTGTAGAAAAGCAACAGGAAAGCTAAAATGCCGATTAGGAAACAGGGCCCAGCTTGGCAGAATGAGGCAACCAGATTGGACAGTGGGTGCTGGAAGACAGCTACAGAGACCTTTGGCTGGTCCTCCTGAGCCTCTTGACCATTCATTCCCTTCTTGCTGGAGGGCAGAGTTGTGCATGGGCCACACAGTCTTGTCCTGCTGCTCTAATTTACCCTTCAGATGTGGTAGAAGATGCTATCCCACCACCCCAATTGAAGTGTAAGGACCAACAGAATTCCAGTCTGCTTCTGTAATTTGAAATTGTGGGAGACCGGTGTAATCGTGTCTTTCACTTCAGACAACAAAATATCTTAGGCCATCCTTGGAAGGAATCAGGAAGAAAGGAAGGTCAGGAAACAGGTTGGCACCGTGAAAAGTAGACACTGACCAGACGACTGTAGAGCTATGCTAACAAGGACACACTTTTGACATTGCCTAGGACAGGAGTCAGGACTAAACAGGAAACCTATACAGAGAGGCCAAGTCAATGGTCAAAGAAACCCATGGACAGCATTCTGGATGGAGGCATATTACCTTTCTACTCTGTTCCAAATCTATAAGTGCTTCCAGTTTTGAGTCCCAGCAGCTCCTCTCAGTCAGATCTAACTGCAGTTTAATGACTCATCAGCCAGGTCTCAAGTCCTTCTTCCTGGTGTTAATCTGTCCTTCCATGGGGGTGGTAGTAGTGGTGCCTGCCTTGGCCAGGCAGCCTGTGTGAAGAAGTCTATTTCAGGTTCTGTGCCAAGTATGCAGAGCTCCCAGTCACACCCAAGAGTTCGATCCTGTCACAAAGACACATTCGTTGATTCCATTCCTTCATAATGCCCTGGGTGAGTCACAAAGAGTCTTGTTCAAGAAGAGGCAACTTGACATTGGGCTACAGTTCCCGTAAGATAGCCATTGACCAGATTGGCTGGGGGACATGGGATCTGAAGTCCAGAAGATCTGGAGGATGCCAGGTTGCCTGTTCCTGGTCTCATTGTTGATAGGTTAAAACTTGAATGAATGTTAAACCCCACCGTTGTGAAATTTGTTCCTGATATACTTATTGCTAAGAATCCTGGTATTTACAAGTGACTACAAGGCCTCTATAACTTCCAGAGAAGCCATTTTCCTATCAGCTACTGACAACTGCTGGTTTTACGGTTACATTCTAACAAGCAGTTCATAGATTTCTACATGTATAGATGGCTGCTTGAACAGAACTCTCTGGATGTTGCTCCATGTAGTTAGCTGTTTGTGTGTACAGTGTGGGACAGTCAGAATTACCCAAAAGATCCCATATGCCAGTTGATGTCTGATATATGAATTAAGGAGACCCAGCATGGCGTAGAGGTTTGAGCATAGGGCTATGACTCTAGAGACCACACAGCCATGGAAACCCACTGGTTGACCTTGGGCAAGACATATTCTTTAAGCCTCAGAGGAAGGCGTAAAGGCAAACCCCCTATGAACAAATCTTACCAAGAAAACCCCAAGATAGGGCCACATTAGGTTTGCCTTAAGTTGGAAATGACTTGAAGCCACACAACGACAATATGAATTAGGCCTAGGTGTGCTCAGTTGAAAGAAATCAAGATTTCAGCTCCATTGTAGACCAGATGCTCTGAGAATCACAGTTGCCTGACCCAAGCCGTTCTACTGTCTGAGGCCAAGGAGAAAATGGTATCCCTCCCTCCTCCCCTGTCCTACAATAAAAAACATTGATCAGTCAGATCTTACTTTTGATGCCAGTGCAGCAGGCAATTTTGGGGTTCAAGACTGGCTGTGTGTCTGTCTTCCAACAGAAGGGACTGACCAGGTGGCTCTGAAAGAAGAGTTCGGGGTGTGAGTAGGTGCCTGCTGCTACTGCTCCCCAGCTCTCCAACCTGAAAAAACAGTTTCCCTCACTCTGCCTAATGGTAGGACCCCCTCATGCAGAACCCCTTCCAGACTGACTTGCCTGACAGATCAATGCCAGCCAAAGTGACGGTCCAGGAATCAGTGGCAGTCCACAAACCCTTGGCTGCCGGCTGCTGGTGAGTTTCCAGGAGAAAGCAGGGTGGGGGGATTGCAGCCAATGGGCACAATGGGAAAAATTATTGCTGGTACCCCATGTTAGACCCTGTACTGTGATAGAGTATTCTAGCTCATCTGACAGAGACGTTCTTGCATGTTCCTGCAGAGAATTCGTAGATCCCTACTGGGTGCACATCCAGTTCACATGAACTGAGGCCCCTATGAACCTCACTTTTTCCATATCTGCACTGAACATGTACCCTAAAGCATATCCTATGCTCCCTTCTTAGAAAATGGCAGTGGGACAGATCTGGAGTGGTGTTCAGTCTTTCCAATTGTATACCACTGCCCAACTTCTCACGGAAAAGTCCTTGACAACCTTCCATAGAACCTCTGGGTTCTCTGAAAGACTACTTCAGAGGACACTGCACAGATAGCCCAGGCTAGGAACAAGAAAGATATTAGTAACAATCTTTCAAACCAATACAATGTTTACAAGACATCTACATGGGGTGGTGGGGATGTCACTTGTTCATTAGAAGTAAAACAATCAATCTTCTTCTTTCCCTTGCAGACCTCCAGTGCATAACTGAAGGCTTTTGTCAGAACATAAGGGAAAGGGGTCATTGCCACTGGAACAACCATGGGCAGCCAAAGGAACAACGAACGCTGCTTGCTGTGAGCGGGCTGGATGACCGATGCCAGCAGTGCAGGAGAGCGAGATACATCATCCACCTTAGATGAGTCAGATCCAGAACTTCACTATGAGGAAGATGAAGAGGATGAAGAGAGTGAAAATGAGGCAACGGGAGAATCAGACACCAGCAGCATTCTCTCTGATGACTCTGTCTATCCCATCTATGAACATGCTGTGTCTGACGAAAATGATGCCACAGAGTTCACCTTCTACCAGTGCTGTGTCAAGAATGATGCAAAGCTGTTACAGCAGAAACTTCATCAGGGGGTGACCAGAGAGGAAGTCATGGAGTTGGACATCAATGGACGGGTAATTAGAAAAACACACACCTACACCCATCCCTGTGACCCTGAGACAGCATACTTGTTAGTGTAGTGGTAGTGGTGAAACAGCCTCAGGAGGAAAAGGATGTGATGCCTTAAATGGGATCAAGCCACAGTTAGAATGGGGCTACCAACCAATGGCTCTTCTATGATCCAAGAAATCATCTATATACCATTTCCAGGAATTTAGCAATGAAATATCATTAGATGCTGGCAAGGTCACTTCCTCCCTACCATATCCACATGGCCTCCTTTCTTCCCCTGGCAAAATACTCATTCCACTTGCACATGGACACCAGTGACAGGAATGTTCTGTTCTGTGCTATGAATTTTTAGCTCTGCTATGACAATGTGCCATCCTAACAAGGCACAAAGTCTTCTCCTGGGCACAATCCTTCAGGTTCTAAAGCTTACTATCCAGCAGGCCATGGACAGATCTTCTGGGAGAAGAGCTGTCTGCTATTCACAGCAGAACATATATCCAGTAGGTGTGGGAAGGTGTGGGCCTGGCTCCGTGATGATCAAAGGGGATTCTGGCCACATCATATATTCATCTATACTTTCCATGCGAGATTAATATGGAATCCTTAGGGTGTCTTCTATGTCCTTGTGATGGCAGAAAGTTACCAGCAGAATTGCCAGAGATGCTCTGGGAGAAGTTGTTGTTGCTGCATTAATCCTGGTTCTCAGTCATATCCATGTGTTTTTGACAGGGCTCCTGAGAAAGTATAGAGATATAATCACTACAGTGCTTGTTGAGGATCAATCAGCCGCAGATGGAAAACTTGCAAATGTGGAAAGCTGTCTCTGCTTAATTTATTAAACCTGACTTTATTCAATTCTGTTCAGAAATTCTGGAATATAGATTGGGGTATAAAGTGGGCTCCAAGACTTGAGACTTGACTTGAAAATATCTTGCAAGGACTTAAGACTCGAAGGTGGAGACTTGAGACTTGACTTGAGTCTTGGAGTAAAGACGTACTGCCCATAACCAGTACTGAAGTAAGATTCAACTGCCAGTCCAGTCAGTTTCTGTATATGGACTTGGGGTGGGGACAGGATCCATCTTGTCTTTAGCCTTAAGCAGCAAAATGTCTTGGGTCAGCCTTGATAGTTGTCACTTTGGTACAGGAACTGGTCTATGTGAACAGGTGGGAATGAATCTCTTACAGGAGATGGTATGACTTGCTCAAGTGGCTAACTCTTAAACCCTGTTCCATTTTCCTCTGCAGAATGGGTTGCTGGTGGCATGTTTCAAGGGCTTCGTAGACATTGTCACTGTTCTCAGCAAATGCCCCTACTTAGATGCCAATCACCAGGACAATGATGGGAACACTGCTCTCATGATAGCAGCTCAGGCAGGTAGGAAACAAACTGCCTTTCATGCGCAGTGAGGTGTTTCTAGGTCTGTGTAAGATTCAGATAGCACTGCTGGGCATCTGACCAGAATTTAAAAGCCGCTGATTAAAGAATGACATCTCACGTTGTGCTCAAGTGACCAGTGAAACTCAGCAGTGCAGATTATTGTTGTTGTGTGCTTTCAAGTCATCTCCAATTTGTGGCAACCCTAAGGCAACTCTAGCACTGGGTTTTCTTAGTAAGATTTATCCAGCGGGTGTTTGTCTTGACCATGGGCAGGAGTGTGACTTGCCCAAGGTCACCTAGTGGATTTCCATGGCTGTGTGGGGATTTGAACCCTGGTCTCCTGAGTCATAGCCCAGTGCTCACACCACTACATCATGCTGGCTCACTGCAGATTATTACACTGAGCAGAATCTATCAAGAAAGAGACAAAAGAGCTCTTAGTTACAAACAGCTAAATGCCAGTGAGAAGACAAAGGCAGGTTAATTACTCTAGAACAGTGGTTCTTAATTTGGGGTGTGTAGACCCTGGGGGTCTGTGAAGCCCTCACAGGGGGTTCACAAAACCCTGCTGCTGGACACTATCAGCAGTAGCAACAGGGACATAGCAGTGGAGGGGGGGTGCCAAAACTGCTCTCTTATTTCCAAATGAGGGAGCAGTTCAGAAACATGCGCACACTTGCTCCCATGTCCCTTTCATCAGGGACATGGGCACCATGGAAGCAAACAAGGGTGCAATTTCAGCACATGTGCCTGCTGCTGTGTCCCTGATGAAAGAGACACAGCAGCAGGCATGTGCACACACCCAAACTATGACTCTGGAGACCAGGGTCTGAATCCCCACTCAGCCACGGAAACCCACTGGGTGACCTGAAGCAAGTGACATTCTCTAAGCCTCAGGGAAAGGGAAAGGCAAGAAATCTTGCCAAGAAAACCCGCATGATAGGTTTACCTTACCGTCAATTTTCAAAGGGAAGAGACATGATGGCTAGAAAGAATCTTCCCCCTGCCAGTGGCACTTTGTTGCCGTGTGCCTTCAAATCACTTGTGGCTACCCCAAGTGAGCCTATCACAGAGGGGGTTTTTTGGAAGATTTGCTCAGAAGAGGTTTGCCTTTGCCTTCCTCTGAGGCTGAGAGAATGTGACTTGTCCAAGGTCACCCCATGTCTGAGCAGGGATTTCAATCCTAGTCTTTAGAAGCCTTTAACAAATAAATAAATGTTTGAATGTTTAAATAAAAATTTAAACATTTAAATCTTGGGGGTCCCAGGCAACGAATTATGTTTACAAGGGTTGCTCGTAAAGAAAGGGTTAAGAACTATTGCTCTGGAAGATCCTTGAAACAGTTATCCAAGTCCTTCCAATCAGTATACTCCAGTCCTGCAAATTCATTGAAGGAGGAAGCTTGGTGCTGGTCATTTAGGCCAACATCATAAGCTCCAGAGTAGCCTTAATAATTTGCACCTATTGATAACATTGGAAGCTGATCTTTATTGTCCATAAATATCTGGCAGGCACTGATCAAATTTTTATATGGCCTAGCATGCCATTCACAAGCTTTATTGGCCCCATGGCCATTATCAGCACTTGCCCCAAAAGTCACAGAGTCACATGGATTTTGCAGGGGCAGAAGACTCTGAAGGCCTAAGCCACTGAATTCA